>CM054377.1:90963030-92166780 GCA_028858755.1 Ara ararauna | reverse complement strand
GAAGCTATCGGGAGAACTGGCTACCCTGGATTTGGAGAAGGCTGAGGTTCTTAATGACTTCTTTGCCTCAGCCTTCACTGGCAAATGTTCTGACCACACCACCCAAGTCTTGGAAGGCAGATGCAGGGACTGTGAGAATGAAGACCATGGGCCCACTGTAGCAGATGATCTGGTTCGAGGCCATCTTAAGAACCTGAATGTACACAAGTCCATGGGAGCTGATGAAATCCATCCGCGGGTCCTGAAGGAGCTGGCAAATGAAGTTGATAAACCACTGTCCATCATATTTGAAAAATCATGGCAGTCAGGTGAAGTTTCTGACGACTGGAAAAAGGGAAATATAACCCCCATTTTCAAGAAGGGGAAAATGGATGATCCAGGGAACTACAGACCAGTCAGCCTCACCTCTGTGCCTGGCAAAATCTTGGAGCAGATTCTCCTGGAAGGCATGCTGAGGCACATGAAAAACAACAAGGTGCTTGGTGACAGCCAGCATGGCTTCACTAAGGGGAAATCCTGCCTGATCAATCTGGTGGCCTTCTATGATGGGGTTATGGAACTGATGGACAGGGGTAGAGCAGTTGATGTCATGTACCTGGACTTGTGCAAAGTGTTTTTGCCACTGTCTCACATGACATCCTTGTCTCTAAGTTGGAGAGACATCAATTTGATAGGTGGACCGCTTGGTGGATAAAGAACTGGCTGGATGGCTGCACGCAAAGAGTTGTGCTCAATGGCTCAATGTCCAGCTGGAAACCAGTAACGAGTGGTGTCCCTCAGGGATCGGTGTTGGGACCGGTCTTGTTCAACATCTTTGTCGGTGACGTGGACAGTGGGATTGAGTGCACCCTCAGCAAGTTTGCCATTGACACTAAGCTGTGTGGTTCGGTTGATATGCTGGAGGGAAGGAATGCCGTCCAGAGGGACCTTGACATGCTTGTGAGGTGGGCTGATGCCAACCTGATGAAGTTTAACCATGACAAGTGCAAGGTCCTCTACCTGGGTGGGAGCAATCGCAGGCACAGCTACAGGTTGGGCAGAGAAGAGATTCAGAGCAGCCCTGCAGAGAAGGACTTGGGGTGTTGGTCAATGAGAAAATGAACATGAGCTGGCAGTGTGCGCTTGCAGCCCAGAAAGCCAACTGTATCCTGGGCTGCATCAAAAGGAGCGTGACCAGCAGGTCGAGGGAGGTGGTCCTGCCCTTCTACTCATAGCAGCCTTCCAATATCTGAAGGGGGCCTATAGGGATGCTGGGGACAGACGCTTCATGAGGGTCTGTAGTGAGAGGACAAGGGGTAACAGGTTCAAACTTAAACAGGGGAAGTTTAGATTGAATATGAGGAAGATATTCTTTACTGTAAGGGTAGTGAGGCACTGGAATGGGTTGCCCAAGGAAATTGTGAATCCTCCATCCTTGGCAGTGTTCAAGGCTGGATTGGACATAGCCTTGGGGGGCGTGGTTTAGGGGGAGGTGTCCCTGCCTATGGCAAGGGGATTGGGACTGGATGATCTTAAGGTCCTTTCCAACCCTAACTATTCTATGATTCTATGATATTTCGGACCATGAAGGGTATTTAGTAAGTGAAGAAATTCAGGTATGCAAATACATGGTTTTATACTATAGGTTTAGGCTGTGATATGGATGTATCCATTTTAACATGTGGTCCTATGAGTTTGTCCTCCTCTTGTAGGACTTCACAATACTTTTATCATAAGGCATTGCTTATGTGCCATTTTAGCTGTTACCTACATCAAACTGTACCTGAAAAGGGCTAAAGACTTAGATTGCAGAGAATGGAAGTGTACCTGAGATGACTTGCAACCTTCACTAAGACAAAACTGAACAAGCAAGCCTGAAATGCAGGGTATCTCAGGAGATGACCTGAGGAAAAGGAAAAAATGAGTGAAGTGTAATGATTTGAGTCCAGGAATTGCACCTCTCCCTGAGGCTTCATTTAAAGTTAATATTCTGAACATAAGGCTGAGACTTATGAGTGGATTAGTATTGTGTAAAATCTGTGAATTCAGTGTGAGCTGCTACTTTCATGCAATGTCTTTAGGACATGAACTCGTTATGATAATTATGTGATTGGCAAGGAGAAATTCAGGGGGTTTTGATCTAAAGAGGTGGCTGCTAAAAAGAAATAGCATTACAGATTCAAGTAATGCTTTAAGTTGAGCACCCACCATGTTCATTTGCACTTACTCAGAGTCCTTGCATACAAACAAAACCTCTGCTAAGGGTCATACCTGCTTGCTTTACTTGTACCTGACATCAGACAGACCCTAAGAAACAAATAGGATGTGGCAGGAAAGGATATAGAAGAGTTAAAAAAAAAAGGAAGCTTTTACATGACTGAGATGTAAACAAACACTTGAAAGTAAGGTGTATGCAAGACTTAAATGCTGCTGTTTGTTAGTCCAACACAAGCTGGGAAAACATCACCAGGAACGGCTTGTGGTCAGCAGGTTTTTGAAATAGCTCTTTGGAAAGACGGTGTCTTTAAGCTTGTATGAGTATTGTTTGTATTTTGTGTGTTACAGAGGAGTGGTACAATTTCACAGGCTTAGGAAAGCTGTAGATATTCTGACTTTGAACTGCCATCTGACAGACTTCCTAGAGGGTTTTATGCCTTCTCAGTTTTCTGTGGAACATCTTGCATTTGAGAACAAAAATCAAACAGCAAATCGTATCAAGTGAGCCATTTTATTTTAAACTGGCAGGGGGATTATCTAAACTACTAGATGTTGTTTTTAATTATCTGGATTTGGTAATATGCAACCTACTAATTCAGATTTTCAAAATAACTTGCAAAAAGCATGGTTGTGGTTTGCCACACTGTCAAACAAATAAAATTTTTCCTCTGAAGGCTTTCCTTAAACAAACAAACCCTGGAAATCAGTTCTATACGTGACTGTATAGGAAATTCCTGTACTATATAAAAGAAAAGTCAGGAGCTGTATGTTTGTAATGTTGTGATGTCTCATTCAGACTTTCAGAAGAATTTTACTCTCTTTAAACTTTAGGCTGTAAGCATTTCAGATGAAGTAGTAAAACTTAGATAAATGTTGAGCTCCTGGAATGAGCCTTTGCATTTGGTTCAGTAAATAGACTCTGCAGTAAGTATTTGTCTAGAGAAAGTGTAAATTTATGCCCATATTTACTTGAGCTTTTAATAACGCTATGACCAAGATGCTTATAGAGTGCTATTGTACACTGAATGGTGCATTAAAACACCTATGGAAGCATTTAAAGACTCAGCCCAACTGGAGCCTTGCTAGCTATTGATTTACCAAAATATTTACCTGCTTTAGAAATCAATTGTTTGTCTCATATTGTCTCATATATGCCTCAGAAGGTCCATACCACTGGCCAAATCCAGAGATACTGTGTTCTTTCAGCTTCCTTTGGTAGTAGCTTGGAATCAAGTTCTCAGCACCACTCCAGATCAAGTCCTCTTGAGATTTATTCATTATAATAGAAAATAACTCACTATTACTTAAAGCAGTAGGCTGATTGAATAAGACGCTTGGGCAAATGTAGGGTCTTTACTGGCTAATACAGCATCTGCAGTGAGGTTATGATTTTTCTTCTACATCTGTATTATTGAAATTTACAGTGGTTTAATTTCTCCTGTACTCTGGGTTAATTTCCAGTGGTTTACTGTAGGTGCTCAGTCTTTGACAGTTAAGTTGTGTGGCTGCACGGGGTTTGATCAGACAAATTTCACAGTGTTTCTCCTGATGGGCAGAAAGCACCTGTTATTAAGCAGTGAGATGGTTGACAGGACCGTCAGGGTTTGAGGGGCTCAGAGAGGGGGGATGGAGGTAGATGGGAGCCTTATGCTCTTTTTGAGCAGTTGAAGAATTCACTTGTTTGGCAAGATTTGGGGGTATTTTGAACCTAATTTGCCACCTTGCTGGCAGATTTTATCCACTTCTTTAGATTCATTTTTGGGGGGGGGGAGGACGGCATGTGTTTGATTCTTTTATTGGTTGGAAATGCAAAAGCCTTTGTTTTTTATGAACGATGCATTTAGTTCAGAGGCTGAGCATGTCTTTTTATATTTTATGTTTGTTACTACTTAAATTTGTAGGGAAATAGTTCACTGTTGAGAAAATTGTCTTTTAAATCGGGAAATTCGACAGGCAAACTTGCAGGCAGCTGATGTGACCAGCTTGCTTCTACATCCTGTAAACTCACAGCTTGAGAGAATTTTAGATTTTCTTTCTAGGATCCATTGGGTTTTCCCTAGAAACCATCATCCCTGTCAAAAAGAGGTTCCTGTGAGATTTCCTGAGTAGATGCAGGCTCAAAAAATAGGACTTTAATCAAGCTTTGTAATAGGGCCTCATTTTAGCTGTAGAAAAATCCAAGCACTTCCATCACAGACGTCTATCTAGGGAAAATGATTATATATATGTTTGAAATATACTACAATTAAAAATAATGACTCATGACTTTATCGCCTTGGATTAATGCTTTTTGCTGATGGATACAGTCAGACAGTAATTATGCAAAGGCACATCAACCATTTATAAAAAGCCACTATTTTCTGTTCTGGCTTGGAAGAGGCAGCATTGTGAGACTGACTTGAGCTGTGAGAAGTCTCGTGTTTTCCTACTAGTATGCACCTCCACTTACATGGAGGAGAAAGCCAGGCTGATCAAAATTAAGAAATAGGATAAATAGCCTTGATGTTCATAAAAAGCTAGGGAAGGTCTGTGTTCTCATCAGTGCAGGTGAGTCTTCCCTGCCCCAAGCTGGGTGGGACCTGCAAGCCCAGGGCACAGCATCAGGACTGTGACAGGACCTCACCTGCTCTGGGAGGAGTCAGAGGAGCTCCTGCCTACAGGTTTCTGTTGGAGAGTGCAGGCCTGGTTGTCCCTTATGGACAGTATGGTCTTTGTTTTACCTCAGTTTTGAACGTGGTGCTCTGATATGGGTGCTTGGGGTCATTAGGAGGAAATGAGCGGGTGTGTTGCAGTGAGCTGCACTGCCAATGCTTGTTACCAAAACCAGCAGTGTTAGTACTTAGCATATAATAACAGTATTATCGGCTGGCATCTAATGTATTATTAGATTGTATAATATGTTGACAGTACTGATGAAGTCTAATACAAGAAACAAAATTGTTGCATTATGCAATGGAAAGGAGGGTTGCTGGCTAGGGTTATTAACTGTTTGGGGCAAAGGATGCTCTGGTCACTGCTGGAGACTCCTAGTTCCACTGTAATTTAGATCATTATAAACACTGTGACATGCTACTGTTTAGGGGGGTGAATCATTTAGCTTTATAAATCTAAGAATTTCTTCCGAATAATCTTCCCCTGGTTGTGTTTAAGGCAGTGTTACAAGTCCTTGTTGCAGGGGTACATACCAAAACCACTCTCTGTAATGTCTGTCTTACATTCTCTTGACTCTGAAGCTGGACTTGTTTCTTAAGTAGCCAATATTTTTAAGACCTAGACTTTGTTTCTTGCTTGTTCATGTGCAGAGAAGACTATACTTTAGTTGTGGTGATATGTAAACGAGACACTATTTCTAATGTCAAGAGTGAGGACTTAGTTTCCTTATTTATGGAAAAAATATTGCTCCAGCAGATGCTGCATGCAACTCCTTCTGTAGAAAATAAATGTGAGTCTTTCTGACTACTTGCTTGTGAGTCACAGAAGATAAGGTTTCTTTTTGATGTGAAGAAATATTTTAACAAATTTGTAGCCACTTGGTTCTTGGCTATAACTAGGCTGCATAAGGTGCTAATTTGCAAATGGACTGTGACTACAGAGATATTTGCATCTTTTTCTGTAACAGCCCCAACGTAAACCTATAAAGGAAATAATACTAAACATGTTTTTTCCCCAAGTCCTGCCTTGCATCCCAAGCTTTGATTCTTTCCTTTCATTTTCTTGTGAAGGGAATGCCTCACCTTTCTTTCAAGTTGTTCACTTTCTAACAACCTTTCTGTTGCAAATCAATATTATTGATAGTTCTCTCCTGAGCCTAGTTGCATTAAAAAGTAAGCTTTTACAGAAAGCTTTGCTTTTTATGTCCCCTGCACAGATTTCCATACCTGGCATAGCAGGTGCTCTGATTGTGATGTAAACTGCTTGGATGGGCAGGGGACAGTCCCAAGTTGTCGTTGAGAGCCATAATATGTTTAATATACTGTTTATTGGTGACTATTATGTCAGAGCATCCTGTTAGTTAAAAGAAAGGAAAAAAAGATGTCTAAAGGGATACTTCTGTCATCGTGAACTCCTGATGGCTTGGTTTGGCTTTTTTTTTGGTACCTGGTTGTGTAGCCATGTAGCCTCAGGCTACCTTCACTGGGTGTAGGAGTGGCAGGGGCTGGCCCCCAACTATTACCATATTTCACACCCAGAACCTACAGCTTGGTAATCAGTGTCCTTTAAGAGTGCAGGATTTTGAGAATAAATGCTCTCATAATCTCCTGAAAATAAGAGATGGGATTTGCAGGGTAGAGAAAGCAGCATACGGAAAATCAAGGGCCATCTTAGGGAAAGGAAGCAACCTGATGATAGTGGACGTCCCACATTACATACTTATAGACATAGTCTGTGCTGCATTGCTTTGGCATTTTAAATTCCCCTAAACAATATGCAAAACTGTGTGAAAATTCTGCAAGTATTCCCTGGGGGCAGGGGGAAGAGCTGTGCCGATGGTGAGATTCAGTGGGAATTCCCTAGCACAAGTATCAGGCTGTCAGACGTGTCATGCACAACATTTGTGTGTCATATGATATGAAATACCTGCCTTGAATGAAGTATAGTGGTGTCTTTTGGTGTGTAACACTGGTGTTGGAGAGCCTACCCTGAGCATGCCCTGCTGAAAGAGATGTGGATGTTGGAGTGTGCTTTTTACCACCTATAAATTGCTTAGCTTATTATTGAGGGGAAAGAGAAAAGCCCTGTTGCTTTTGCTTCTATTAAGTAGTGTTACTCCTTTAATGGATGGGTAACAGGAAAGAGTGTAAGGGGATGCCATTGTTAATGTGAACTCCTGCAGTTTTTATTGTACTTGCACCCGCTATAGTTAGGGTTGAGCAGCTGTTTCCATTATGAACTCCTATTTCAGGGGTTTATAACTTGGTTGTAAAAATTTGCTCCAGGCTAAACTGTAACTTACTGGGTCTTAGCCTGGGAGAATTTTCTTGAAAAAAAACTTCAAAAGAAGAACTCCATCTAGTCATTGTTTTGCAGCCTTGCACAGAAGCCAAATTTTACTGGAGAGCCCAGAGATCTCTTTGTAAAACTATGAGTTGATTACATTTCCCTCTGACACAGCTTTTTGAAAAGAAAGCAGTTGAACTATTTTGCAAAATACAGCTGAAGAATGCAAGTGACTGAGAGAGGAATGCCACAGTGACTCAGCTGATATCCATTCAGTCTGGTTGGGTTATGAAAGTTTTACTTCAAGGAGAGAGCAACGTGTTATTTCCATAGGACAAAAGAAAGCTGGATTTGCTTTTACTCCTAGGATCTATGAAGGTTTAATGCCTGTGTGTGTTGAACTATGCCTATACAGTGCTAGCACTGAATTCACACTTTGTAGCATACCATTTCTGCAGAGGTGTCTTATGTGTCTTGGCCATATGTACGTTTCTATGATTCTAATTCTATAAGTCCTCTTGGCATATTGTTTCTTTCAGAAAGGTCTTAGAATTCCATCACTGGTCTGCCCAAATCGTGTTCCATGGCCTTTTACTTGCTTTTGAATAATGTGCTGCCTTGCTTTTTTTTAAGGTGTACAGTTACGCTTTCTTACCTATAAAAGGCATTGGCTCTTGGCCTTTCCAGTTTTATTTTCATGGCAGTAGGTATGCATGGGAAACTGGCAAGTTTCACCAAAAAACTCAGCAAAAGTTTCAGTAAGGTTATGAAAAACTAATTCTTAATGTATTCTCTGGTTTTTTTTGGCTTTGTAAAATACAATTGTAGGAGGTAAAGAAAATGTGAAATTCCTGCTCACAGGTTTGTGTGCATCATCATCATTTTTTTTCATATTTGCAAAGCTATTTAGATACATATAGATGCAAAAGGCTTCCAGGGGCAGGAACAAATTATTTAGGTATATTGTTCAATGTATCTGATGACATATCTGAATATTTCCTTCACTGGTACCATCCTTAGGTGACCTGTGGAAACCTAGTGGGCACCTCTGGGGCTCAGCATAGGAAGTAAGGCCAATGCTGTATGGGAGGACAGGACTGGACCACAGTTAGGATTGGTACCTGATATCAGCAGTATACTAATGTTTACTCTTTTGGTGTAAAACCTCTGAGGTTTAAGTATGATGGATTGCTCTTCCAATTTTTCATTCAGTGAGGAGGCAGTCAATTGGAACGAGTATGTGTAGGTGTTCGTATTTTACAGTGTCTTGGTGTCTCCCTGTGCTGCTCTTGGAATGGCAATGAATGCCACTGCTGCGCTTTCTCTTACACTGGCTAAGCTTTTTAATCGCATAATGCGTCAGGCTGTAGTATGAGGGATGTCAATTCATGGTGTCATCATTATTTACAAGTATGCAGAAAAAAAATAGCTCAGAATATAAAATGTTATGATTATAACCTGCGTAGACAACAGCACAGAAATATCATCCAAACTATATCTGCTAAAGCAAATAATTTCTCTATCCGTGAGGCCAAGTGTATAAGAAAAGTGTGGTGAATAATTCTGCTTACATGAAAAATTAAGTTCTCATTCTTCAATTCAGAAACCACTTAGAAGGCTGCATTCTCCAAATATAGAACCTACTGATGAAGATAAGATTGTATCCTCTCTGGCATTGAGCAGAGTGTAGTGTGAGTTGGACTGCTCTTCTGCAGCAATAGCTGCACAAGGTAAAGACAGCTTCCTACAGGCAGAGCCACATAGTTTTTCTAGCTCTAAACAAGTAGTTTCATTCTGTTGGAAATTAATAAATGAACAGAACAACACAGGGGTATGGCATTGAGTTCTCCTCAGTGAGCACTTGAGGTGCTACAGCATTTATCAGAAACTTCAGTTTCTGTTTAAAATTGTAGCTCAGTTATGACAAACTGCAATGAGTGTCAAACTCTGTGTTTTCTCTATCTAAAACCCAGGCAAAAATAATTTTCTTTGGGGATATATTTTTTTTAAAAAAATAATTTTCTTCAGTTGATCCTGCTCCTCTACTCTGCTCTTGTGAGACCTCACTTGGAGTACTGTGTGCAGTTCTGGTGTCCTCAACATAAAAAGGACATGGAACTGTTGGAACAAGTCCAGAGGAGGGTCACGAGGATGATCAGGGGACTGGAGTACCTCCTGTATAAAGATAGGCTGAGAAAGTTGGGGCTATTCAGGCTGGAGAAGAGGAGGCTGCGTGGAGACCTCATAGCAGCCTTCCAGTATGTGCAGGAGGCCTATAGGGATGCTGGGGATGGACTCTTCATGAGGGACTGTAGTGATAGGACAAGGGGTAACAGGTTCAAACATAAACAGGGGAAGTTTAGATTGGATATAAGGAAGAAGTTCTTTACTGTAAGGGTGGTGAGGCACTGGGATGGGCTGCCCAAGGGAAGTTGTGAATGCTCCATCCCTGGCGGTGTTCAAGGCCAGGTTGGATCAAGCCTTGAGAGACATAGTTTAATGTGAGGTGTCCCTGGCCCTGTCAGGGGTTTGGAACTTAATGATCTTCAGGTCCTTTCCAACCCTAACTATTCTATGATTCTATGATAACAAATTAGCCAATCTCTGAATTAGGGCATGGTGGTGTGTATAATGACAGACTGCACATTAGGATGCCTTACAGAACTCTTCTCCCTCAGAATTATTGTTCTGTTTTTTTTTAAATAACTTTATTTGAACATAGACTAAAATTTAGGAGTCACCAGCACATGAGTTGTACCCTGACTGATCCCTGTCCTACAAAGTATATCTCACATGACCAAATCGGGTAAGTGACTGTATTCACATGATGAATGTCAGTCTGTCCTGTGATGAGAAAGGCTTTCAAGGTGTGCATGTCCTGTCCCACAGCCTATAGTCTGCACATACTTCATGGACATTCTCTCTGGTAGTAAGCCATGGCCGAACGGATCACCCTGCCAGACAAGGACGAAAAAGGGTTTATTAGTGCATTCAGCTCAAGTCTTGTGGAAGAAAATCTCTGGGACTTTACTTGAAAAAAGAAAAGAACATATGAGATAAGGAGAGGCAATAGGAGAGACAACAAGGGCTGATGTACTTTTCAGCCTTCTTGGGGATTTTTGAGTGCCTCCTTGAGTACCAGGTCAGGAAAGCTGTGCTTTCTGAGCTGAAGTTAGCACTTCCCACAATTACTCTGACCATACAGCTGCTACCCAGAATAGCTACTAAGCTACATACTTAGTATGTATTACCCAGAACAGCTGCTAAGCTAGTTGCTTTTGACACTGTCTTGCTTTCCTCTGGACATAGGCTCCAGAAGTGTATGTTTTCTCATGATGTGCCTCAACAGAGTTTTCTGTGAGATGTGCTACTGTGCTCTCCCCCAGGCTTTATGCTTCTCTTCCTCTGATTATCCTCCTGTCCTCTCTTCCAACTAGATTGCAATCTCCACCATCCCTGTTCTGCACTCAGAGTTCATCTGTTGCTCAAAGCAGTTGCTTGAGTTATCTCCATCATCTCACCCTTGCTGAAGACCCTGCTCCTGGATTCCTCTTCCAAGAATATCCTGCTCCCCACACACTCCCATATTAACTGTCTCTTGGATGCCCTTTCTTCTACTGTGTTAGATTTTTCTACCTCCATAGCACTCCTCCACTGCTTCCTCTGTCCATTCCACAGTGCCTCTTTCAATGGTCCTCAACAAGGAGGCAGTGAGCTTTTATCTGCTCTCATTAGAAAAGCACTGCTCTTTGTAAAGTCAAAAATCTGATCGGTTTCTCACATCAGCTGTTACCCACTCTTTCTAATTTCAGGATCAAATGCCTCTTGTAAAAGAGATCAAGCTATCATGCAGTCAAAATTATTGTGTTTTAATTCAAAATGTAGTATTTCATGTTTAGATGATAATTTTTACTGCTCAGGTAGGGTACTGTAGAAGTGAACTCAACCCGGTTAATGACCATAAATAATAATGATGGCATTATTCCTTTGTCTTGTCCTTTGCACACACTAATCTGCTCTGACAGCCAGCTTTGCTCTTTTATTAACTCTCCGTCAGCTGTAATCAACAATGGTGAAGTCAGGCAGCAAAATTTACATGTGCCAAGTCTCACCATTTTTGTTTTCTTCTTTCTGAACCATTTCAGTTTTCAGTTTTGTGCATCTTTGGAATGGTGGGCAGGAGAAAGCATGGGTGAAAGAGGGTGTAAATGTACTTTTTGACTTACCACACTGAACAGCATTTGCAACATCATAGGACAGTGTCATCTTTGGTTACTCTTTCCCTCCTTCATGTCTCTGCCTATTTTCAAGAAGAATAAATACATAACAGGAATTAAATATGTGAACAACCAAAAGGCTTAAGGATATGTCTTTTATTTTTTTTTTTAAAGTTAGTTTAGTGTTTGTTTGGGAAGGGAAGGAAGAGCTTAATGGATCATTTTCTAGCTCTTGTGACAACACTTCAGCCCACTTTAATGTATGATTTATGCCAGTTACTAGTATATTACCCGGAAGTTGATGATTAAAGTGGAAGTTTCTTTAGAGAATGGTGATATAACAGAGGTCGAGACCTCCTAGTGACCTCGAATGTAACTATTACCCTTCTAGGTTAGCTGCAATTGGAGATCAAAGTGTTGGTACAGGAAACATATTTGGTCCTGAGGTTGTCAGCTGGGGGCTGTTTGACAACAAGGTAGACGTGGTGGTTGGAAAGGAAGTAAGTGTTTCCTTGCCATTTCTCCTTTGCTCATGGATAAAGACAAGATAAAACACTCAAACTGCATTTCAGTGTGTAGTATTTAAATTATTTTTCAGAAGAAATTCTGCATCTCACCTGAGTAAAACATCGCTTGATAAACATGTGGGGAAACAGTTCAGGCTGGTGGTTGGAACTGTGTCTTTGAATGTGGCAGCAAACTTCTTTTTCTCATTTACAAAGCTGAGAAACTTGCTTTATCTTCAGGGGGTCCTATTGTTTTAGTTTGTGTGGGTAAATGTTGCAGGGAGGGAGAAGGGGCAAGACCCTCAGTACTTGTTAGTGATCACAGAGCATTTAGTTTGTCTTAAAGGGGTATGCATGTTGGTCCTGTGTCAGTACATTAGCGCTTTGCTCAGATGGAAAGGACTAAAACCAGAAAAACTTATTTCTACTACTACTGACCATTCATGCTGAGTGACTGATATCTTCTAGTCATTTTTCACCTAGACTTTTGTAAGCCTCAAGGTATTCAACACTAACTGTTCTATGATTCTATATTTGGGTTTTTTTAATAAAGAGGCCTTTGATCTGAGTGCCTCTCACCTAAGCCAGTGAAAATCATGAGGAACATCACTCATGTTGATAGAACAACTGCTTTGCACCTATTGTGAGTGGGCAGAGGAACTAAGCTGCCGTTTCCTACTGTGGAAACACAGCTGTACTTAAGCCATCAAGCAAGTTTCACACCACCTTTCATGGATTTGCTTTTCATAAGGCCTTGTTTTTTCCTGGTTGTGCTGCTGTTGCCCTATCTTAAAGGATGCTTGCATGGGGCAAGGGGCTGAGTCAGTAAGACATTGTGATAGCAGTGCACAACTGGGTTGCACTCCAATTCATGCCCTCTTCTTTGTGCTGGCTATGCGGAGGTGAAGGAAAAACTGTAATGCCCAAGCCACAAACCAGACCTATGCAGTAACCTTTTAATTTAAATTTTATTTTAAATGGAGTTATTTCCTAGAGAAAAAAACCTACTTTTAATCTCAATGCAAATGTGCTTACCTGAGTTTTACTGAAATGCTGCTGAACTGTGTTGCTGTGCATTTGAATGATGCAAAGGTGAACTCTTTGTACTACTCTAGGTGAAAGTCTCTGATTCCAAGACTGCTGCATGTGAGCACAGATTCTTTGGCATGTGTGGGGCTCCAAGTGCTCCTGTGTCTAAGCAGAGCGTAGGTCCTTGGGAGCCATTTGTTAGTTCAGGGCTTGAGTTTATGAAAGGTTCTAGCATTATCTTGGCAGACAAACATGCTGTAAAAATCCCATCCTAATAGTGAGGAACATGTTGAAAGATCTTTACAATCACACTTCCTCATGGTGTGTTTTACTGAGCTGATCAAGCTGCAAGACAACTTTAAATATGTGAGAGTTTTAGCTTGCTCTGCAGGAATGGGTGCATGCAGTAGCGCTGGAGTCTTCAGCAGGGCTCTGTCAGCCTTGAAGGGCCACTGCTGAGCTCTACTGCAAATATGCCATGACAGCAGGTACTACAAAAATAGAAGTGAAAACTCATTATAATGGTTTGGGCAGCCCTGCCAGGGTGTCCTGATTGTACATTGTTTTTCATGGTTTTGCTTGAAGTTAGCATAAAGAAGACTCTGATGACTGAAAAGTGATTTTTTGAATAAGTTATCTCTAAAGAGGTCATCAGAAAAGGTTTAAAGAAAGTCTGCTAGACTAAAAAAGTCCACGTCTCCCACCCCTCCCTTTTCTTTTTTTGGTCTCAGATTTTCCCCATTTTCCAATCAACTGAATTTACCAAGCTTTTACTAAACACTTCTGGAAAACTTTCCTCTATTTTGCCAAGAGTTGATGAAATGCCTCATGAAGAACCAAGGCAAGGTTTTCTCAATTCCCTTTTATTTAACAAGTTAATGATAAATAAAATAAAATACACAAATGACTGACCACCCAGTTAAAAGGAAAATGTGTTCAGCTTCATTTCAAGTCAACATGACAATTTGTGTTCATATGTGCTGATGGAAGCACTTTCTGCCTCCTCCCTTATTGTCAACAGTAGGCAAACTCTGCATATTTATTTTTTTTGTTGTTGTTGATAAAAGCTAGGGTTGACATCTTCAGGTCTAGTACAACCTGCTTATGCTCTGAATCCTTCTTCAGGAGAATTTCCAAATCATTGCTGATGCTTGCCTTCAAACTGCTCTTCAAAATCTATCTTCAAAACTGCCCCTCACTGTCCCAGAGACCTAACAGAAAATGAGACTTGTAGCCCTGTGAAAAAGGCAAACAAAAAGAAAAACAAATTATTTCCAGTAGTAAACCCATACACCTTAACACAGCCCGCTCTTGTCTAACATAACACTGACTATACCAACATCATCTCTGACTTACTTATTCCCAACTGGAAGGGTTGACTGATTTCCTTTACAAGCTATATTTCCTTGAAGAGTTTGTGTGGCTAAAATAGTCAAACTGTGCTGTTCGCTGTAGGGACAGCTGTGTATTTCAGTACTGCTGTGACAGAGGTTAACTACAATTTGTTGTCTGTCTTTTTACATTCGTGGTTCCCACTTACAGAATGTTCTTCAAAACTAGTTGAGCTCGAAGTTTATCTCCATTTGAGGAAAGCTGGGAATTTGACCTAGCTTCAGGAGTCAAGACAAAATAAAATATCAGATGTGCAATACTATCACACAGCCTGCTGACCTGTGTTTGTAGTTCTGTGTGATGACTTTATTTCAGTCCAGATAGTTATTGCATGATAATATTGCAGAAGGGGGAAACAAAAGCTTTAGACAATAAACCAGAGGAATCTATGTTGTATAGTTTGAGGCTACCATAGCTCACTGCTCCTATTTTGTATGCAAACTTAGATTTGGACCACTTCCTACATGGCATTTCTTAGTTGCAAAATGCAACTTGAACTTAGAGTAAAAGGCTTTCTCCTTATCCCTTTGCTGTTTCCAGGAGGATTTCAAAGAAGCCCCGGGATTAGCTGACCTCCTCCCTTTGTGCTTTATGGTTGGGCATGACAGGGCTAGTACTGGGGGAGGAGGGTGTAATTCAATCACATCCTACTCCAGCAGGCAAGTTTGTGGAGGAAAAGTCACTGTCTTGCTTATCTCCTCTCTCAGCACTAAGGGTATGGCAAAATTTGCAGTTACACCTGATAGTATCTGAGGAAAGGCGGAGGAATTTGCTCCATTGCCAGAGCATGTTTTGCACTTCATTGCACTCATATAAATCACTCTACTCAGCTGTAACTCATGAATGAATTTTGGAGGTGGAGGGGGAAGTAGACAGAGGAGGGTGTGGAGGTTGAGTAGGGTTAACAAAATTTGAAACAGATTTATTGAAAGCCCTTCGAGAGTAAATAAAAAAAGACAGCCCAGCTGCTGCTGCTGTTCTGCAACACAGCAAAGTATGAGCTAGAAATCTTAGTAATTAGTTTCATTTGTAGGTGAAAAAAGGTCTTTGAGAATGTCTGGAATTAATTATCATTAAGGGTTAGTCATCATTTCCACTTGGAAAACCTATATTTTTTATTTTTATCTTTACGTGTTGTCAGCTTACATGCAATTAAAGAGCCCTCAAAGCAGCTGAATCACATGTGTCACTGGTACAACTTTACTCGCTCCAAGACAACAGCCTCCCCTTATCCCAGACCGCCAGCGTCCTTGGCTCTGTAGGATTTTGCTTCAGTGACAGCCTATCTGTTTGGGCTAACAAAAGAGATCAGCTCTTCTTCCAAGGTGTGTACCTCATTCACACCCTACAGATGGTCTGGCTGCAATGGCAAGACTGCTTCAGGTGGCTCAGAAAGAGCCTGTAAATCTTAGGTGAGGTATGTGGGTGGAGAGTTCCAAAAGCAGAGAGAAATGCTACGTATCTGCATAGTTTCAGTGGTAAAACTCATATTCCTTTTGTGCTCTTTCATACCTTCTTCAAATTTACTAAAATCAGTGTTTTCTCAAGAACAGGCTCACTCCATTTCAATTTAAAATTGAACTCTCAGTTTGCTCTTCAGTTTTGCTTATGGTAGGATGGGTTT
Organism: Ara ararauna; assembly: GCA_028858755.1. Classification (NCBI taxonomy): domain Eukaryota; kingdom Metazoa; phylum Chordata; class Aves; order Psittaciformes; family Psittacidae; genus Ara; species Ara ararauna. Next base: position 92,150,878 of record CM054377.1, on the reverse strand, counting down.
CTGTTTGTTATTATTTTAAATACTCTTATATTTTGAGTTACAGCTGCTGCATGTCACAACACTGTATATCTCCTACAAATGATCTCTGTTTGTCTTGTATGTGAATTTTAAATTTCTGTTGATCTGTACTGTGTTTGTAGGGAAAGACTGGTTTTATGCCTAGTAATTGCTTTATGGCAAGCAATAAGAACTGGAAGAGGAGGGATTTGAACTGGTTTAGTAAATATGTGGGTAGAATCCTATTTCTGTTGAAGTTTTTCCACCAATTTAAATATAGGCAGGCTCTCACTCCTTCTGAGTAAGTCACTGTAAGATTTTTGAAATGTGATATCCTTATTTTTAAATGGGATAACTGTTAATACTCTCCTGGCAGATCTTCCTAACCTAGTACAGTGCAAGAGGAAGTGTTATCTGGTGTATGTGATGCAATGCTTGGCTCCTGCAGTGTTCAGTGGAGCTTGTAAACAGAAAATATTTTGGTTGGCAGTTTTGAAGATCAGAAGTAATACTATATCCCTTTGGCTCATTATGGTATTAGGGTTTCCTTTTTTCTTTATAGATTCAGGTGGAAATAAACAAGGCAGCTTTGTCAGTAACATGAAGCGGCAATGTTTCCAAACGGACTTTACCCTGTCAGGATTCCCTAACTATGGTGCATTTATACACTGCTTGGTGTGCAAATTACAGCAGGTACAAAGATGAGTGGGCATAAAAGGAAGAATTGCTTTGAAATATTTTACCCACTGGTATTAATGATGCAAAACTAAAAACAGTTCCACCATGGTGCTCCTTTTTATTATGTAGTATAGTACATATTTTTTCATGAGTTTAAAAAAATAGTATATGTAGGTCATTTGTGGTCTTTGATTTTGTGTGCCTCTCCCATTGACATCAACAACTTATCCTGCAAACAGAAACCTTCCATAGATTGTAAGATTTTTGTCCTGAAGGAAAAGCAACAATAAAAGGAAACAAAGGATAAAGCAACAGTTATCAGTCTTGAATAGTTCTTATAATATAATTTTAACTCTGATTTACGTGCTAGAATATATTATTTTGGATTACTTCTGTATTAGTTCCTAAAAAATCTCCACTCGTATGTCGCTTTTTTCTTTCTCTCAAATTGTGTGATTTTAGCTGTTTATGCACTAAAATGTGGGTCAACTGAATACTCTAAAGTGGAATCAACATAATACTGTTCTGTGACATCATCTGCACGTTTATTGAGATAAAAATCCTAATGCAAAAAATTCTGTTGGCTGGTATTAGTATTAAATCACCCCCTGGGAAAAGCCCTCAGTGCTAATTAATGAATCATGAAACTCAGTTTTAAAGATAATCTTTGACACCTATATTATTCATAAGAAGAACATTTTCATCAACAGATTCCATCAGAAATTACTAATTAAAGCTGCTTCTTCCCGCTCTGTGTTTAGAGACAACATAGGGGGGGAAATGGCTGCTAAAGCTGGGATTTTATTCAGATTTTCAGTGCAGTCCAATTTGCATAAATTCTAATAAAGCATTATTAAAATCTATTAACACTTGTCTATGGCAATTAAGTTAAGTTTGCTATTTTAAATTGTTGCATTTCATGCAAACTAAGATAAGGAAACACGAATGCCTAGAAAAGAATGGAGTGTAATCCTGGGAAAGAAGTGTGAAAGAAATGTTATTCACATGGCACAAACTTTAGGAAGGAATAAATATCATCTGCTCTCTAAAAGGCACAGGAAAATTCTTGGCTCTATGGAGTTGAGATTCAATCATGGCTGCCCTGAGACGTTTATTTTACAATACATATGATATACAAGACTGGTTGAACATCATGATATTTTATTATAAAACCTGGAGGGCACTGTCGTCTAGAGAGAATTGAAGATTTTAACTAATATTGATTATTTAGTACAGACTGTAAAGATCATAAGCTTAAAATAAGAAAAACAGAAAGCCAAGGAAAGGCTTAAAATTTTTTTATAGATTCTTGAAGGTTTCAGGGGAACTCATAAAAATTCAAATAACGTTAATTCATAGAACTCCTTTAATTGCTAAGGTGTATATTGGATTTGTTTGTTTACCAAAATTATGGCAGAACTAGTCTCAATACAAACCTATGGAAAGAGTGGGCATTAGATTCTGGTTTATTATTCTGTGACAAAAACCTCACTTCATCTTTATTTCTGCAGTACACTTCATGCTAATTGTGGATGAGTTGCGGCGTCTCAAAGCACTTGGTCCCATGCTGGGAAGTGGGATGAGAGCAAATGTGGGTGCTGGTGGTCTCCATGCAACCCAGACTAACAAGCTTCCTCTGGTTGCTCTGGCGCTGAATACCAGGGTGGGTTATTCATGCAACTGACCTGTTCTGGGAAACCAGGATGGTCACTGGTGGCCCAGGCTGAGACCCTCCTCATGATTTTTCTGCTATATTTTCCACTGGTGCAACAACCTGGAAGCTGCAGCTGTTAGGCAAACTGACCCTGTGTTTTTGCAGGCTACTGTTTCTAGGCAGTTAAAGGACACTTCACTCAGATTAAAGAGAGTGAGTGTGACTGCCGGGGATCCCTCTTATATTTAAATTTCATGAGGAGCCCTGCTGCTTTGAGTGTTTCCTGGGAAGCTTTAGCCCTTTAGCTTCCAACAATATGTTTGCTCAAAGAGGAGAAGGTAAAAATATTAGTCATCCCAAGGGATAGGCAAGCACATAGTGTTCTTATCCCAGTAATAATTTGCATTTGTAATCTACATTGGACTAACTCATTTGAATTCTGCTTAATAATCAGTTTCTGGGACTTTTAAAAGAGGATCCTAAACTGCAGACAAGAGATAGGAGGTCCTTTCTTCCATATCTGGAATTCCTTTGTACAAGTTACACGATCTTTAAGGTGATGAATCAGGACTGTGATAGTAGGACTCATCCCTGTGTCAGTAATTAGTGAGAACTGGAAATGTCATATTATTTGGAAGGGAAGAATCTTAGGTCTCCCCTGTTGTTTGCTTTGGGTGTCAGTATACCTGAAAGTATCAGGCTTGGCTTTGGTTTCAGTGTGCTTGAAGACTTCAATCCTATTTCCCATATTATAGAGGGAGGAAAAAAAACCAACCGCAACAACAGAGATTATGGCAGTTAGACATCTATTTTGCAATGACCTTCCAGGCTTACGTCACCCTGAAAGTCAGGTATTTGTCTCTCCCTTGAAGAAATTCTGTCTCCACCTCAAATTGTCTGTTAAAACCATGTAAAGGCTGGATTTAGTTACCAGAGATAACCTTGGCAGCAGCTTCCTACCAGTGCTGGTTATGCTTCACTGAAATTTGAAACTGTGAAGCAGTAAAGAGAGACTCCCAGGGCAGGAGATGTGTTGGGTTTTAAACCATCTTTCTTGAAGGATAGGATATCCTCATGCCTTATTTAGAACCAAATGCAAAGATCTTATCTTTGAGTTTCTCTATTTCTTGCCAGCACCTCATAAGCTAATTCATGTGCACAGCATAAAATGCAATAAATATGTTTGCTTGTCACAGACTTTGGTATTTTTCTTAAAGGTTTAAGAGATTTAAGACACCTTGCTTTCATGGTTCTATTTTCTTAAATGGGAAGGTTTTCCAATAGAGTGGTTTATGTGGCCATACAGAAATATCTGGGTGGACAGGCTGACATTGTTTATATAATTTTCAGAAAAATTACTTGTATGGCATTTTTATTAGAAGCTTCTCTGATTTATTCATTAACATTTTCTTCTCTGTCGCCTGCTAAGTTGGAGTTATGAAAACAATACTAGCAACATTTTGGAGTGTTCTTCAAAGCATTTTTAAAATAGTTTTCCAATACTATGTGGCAAGAAATGAAATACACAATGTTTTTTCTATTGTACAATAGAATACACACAAGTAAAATAGAATATAAATGTTTTCTAGGCTTTTTTTTTCTTTTCTTTTCTTTTTTTTTATTTAAATGACCTCCTAATGTATTGGGGTTGCACCTCCTGCAAGCCATGTTATTGCTCCCAACTCTTGCAAGGGGACTGTTTATCTCCCACCATCCAGCATGGGGAACATGACCATCTTCTCTTTCTATTTCTGTATTCTTTGCATGACCCAAACTGGAGTTGGCAATAACTGAGAGCATGCAAAGAAAGCGGGAATGGGCCCTCTGCTGCTACTGCCCCAAAGGGAGAAAGAACGTGATGTTGTTCTCTGTTTCTCAAGCTCTGCTGTAGTTTGAAGAATTTTTATGAGGGGAGATTTAATTTGGTAAAGTGAGTTCTCCTCTCCTTTGTCTGTAAAACAATTACCATGAGAAATATGCAGAATATTCTGAGATTTGGAGTGATCTGACTTGTTGTACAGCATTAACAGCTCTCTTGTACTCTAGGAATGGCTTTCCTCTGTGCTCTTGAGAAGGAGTGTGCCCTTCACTCCTTCAGAACAAGGCAGTTGGTGGCACCAAAAATAATCTGAGAAAACTTGCTATCAGCACTGCTCTGCTACAGCCCAGGCACAGAAATAAAAACAAAGTTTATGTACCGAGTATCATATTTCTCTATGAAAGGCATTTTGCTGGCTGTTAAAGAAAAAACATACAGTTAATAATGTATTTAGAAACTTAAATACCACTGCATTTAGAAACTTAAATATCACTCTCTACACAAAGTGATCAGTGAAGACCTCTGTTAAAAGCTTCTTATTTATTCTCTCAAAAATTATTCCTGGGTTTTCTTTTTAGTCTTTCCTGTCTATTTCTTGCCATCTTGGGTAATTCTGACTGAAGCCTATATGACAATTTCTTAGGTTGGCAGCATTTTTAAAAGTGCTGAGCAACTTCTTTGTGTGTGTCATTTTTTTGTTGTTTTTTTTTTCTTTCTTTAATGTAATGTCTCTTGTGCCTTTCTACAGTCTGCATGCAGCTCTGTAAATATGTTTTCATGTCTTTCTTTTTTGCTCACCCGCCCAGTTCTTCTGTGACAACTAGCTGCCTTTGCAAAATGCTTCTGGGTTTGCTTCATACCACATAAAGTCTAGGCAAATGAATGTTCTCTCTAATGTATTTATGTAGACTATTAAGGAGAAACCAAACCTAGAACAAGAACAAAATTAATCACTGGCTTATTAGTTTGGCATTGTTGCTTGCATGCAGAAATGCTTTATATCAAGCATGGTTTTTTATAAGTAAATAAATAAATGACAAGCAGGAGTACCAAGCTTAGCCCAGCATGAGTATTGACAGTGGTTACTGCTGACAGCTTTTTACTGTTTCCAAACAATGTTTCATTCCCTTAACTCCATTGTCATAGGGAATATGGCAATACCAAGCTATTCAGCAGAGACACATGCAATAAGGAGTATTCATGGCTTTACTTTTGTCTTGACTTGAAGAGGTTTTGACAAAATTGTGCTGGGAGACTTCAGCCTGGCACCCCCAAGTTAGAGGCCATGTCCGCAGCAGAAATTGGATACCCACAATTTCCCTACAATAGGACTGAACTGTGCTATTTTGGGAGAACACTCGTTCTCAGCCCTCTGATTCAGTTTAATTCAAACCCACCAAGTAAACGTGGAGGAGAAAATCCAATAGTCCCTGTAGTTGCAAGGATGCATCTCTTATTTTTGACTGGAGCTTCCATTAAAATTAAGCTGGAAATATGCACCAGAAGTGGAATATGCTGTTTTATCTTGCCCCACAGCTAATGTAGTTGCGGCAGCAGTCCCCTGAACAAAATAAATGTCATGTGTTGGTGTAGCTATTTTGGCTCTGCTTGGACACAGAAGAATAAGATAATAAAATAGAATCCAGAAGATGAATTCACCCTTGCTGTTCATCCATGCTTGGTGTGAATTAAGCTTTTGAGACGAAGGGTGATTTTGTGATGTGAAGGGCTTGTATTCTCAGTTACAAGCAAAGTGAGGACACCTTGCTGTCCCAAGTTGTGTGGGTCTAGTTCTGGTATAAGCAGGATAAGCATGTCCATCACTCACTCAAATACAATAGCCTGGGCAGCTTTCCCCTTTATGTGCTTTCCCACAAAAGGCAGATATGTTAAAAGGTATTTCTCTTAAAAGTGACTGTTCCACAAAGTGAAAGTATTCTGGTATCCAAGCTGTCAAGTTGTCTTCATCCTCCTTGCTTGCTTTGTAGCCCATGCCACTGGAAGCCTTCTGATCTTAGCAGTGGCCAGTCCGGCTTGTCTTGGCAAAACCTGCCACATTTTTTTTAAGAGCACTTTAATCCTTGCATCTTCCAAGAATTACTTTCTTTTTATTTGTTTGTTTGTTTGCTATTTCACTTTATCAGACAATCTAAAACCTTTTACTCTTCACCAGAATTTCAAAGCTGTTTTTAAATACAAGACTTCATATGAACTAAGAGAGAGAGAACAGTGCAACAACGGAATTTCGATCTGTCTTCAGTCAATGTAATTTTACCTGGGAGGTCAGGTACGCTGGCTACAACATATACTGTGGTTTCACTGAAGCAGAGGGGAAGATTTTGTTTTCCTTATTTTATGGCACATTACGCTGGTGAACTACGCATATAGGTACTTCCTACTAACTTAGCAATTTACAAATAAAATCGGGGAGAGAAAAATCCACGAAAGCATTGCTTTTGCTGGTATAATATCGAGTAGATTTCTGACTTAAAATACTTAATGGGACTTATCTGATGCTTTTTATTTTTTCTGTCTCAGTTTTAAGCCAAATGTATTGTGTCCCTCCATTTACTGTCTCTCATGATCTGTTCCAAAGTAGTAAATTTTTTTTAAATTACTATTCTCTTGGTTTTAATGGTAACACATACTTAATACTTTATAAAGGTAACCCGATGATCACATAGGGTAAACTAAACAAATAAAAACAGGGCAGAGTGTGGACAATGAATAAGCCCATGCCAAATATTGCATAGCTGCACATAATGCATGTTGAGGGAAGCATTGTGCCAGGTGGGCTATGAGACCTGTGTTCTTTGTATGCTGTTTTTGGGTGCAGTGCAAGGGATCAATCTTTATGCATTTCACTCTTGCAGCTGCCCTGTTGTTATACATGTGCTTGGAAAAGACCTTTCAGTTATCAGTTGCTGCATGGTATTTCAGGAGCATTAATAATTTCCTATGTAACTCGTGTAGAGGCAGCCTAAAGAGATTGCTGATAAGTACTTTAAAGAATGGGTAATTACAAAAAATAATATTGAATAAATTAAATTGAAAGTCAAGTCTGGCTCTTTGCAAAGCATTTTAAAATGTTATTCACAAAACATATTTATGTGAAAGGACTTAGCCTTGCTGATATATCTGAGATATACTATGGAGCTAGTTTCAAAAGCAATGTTCTTTAGTGTATGTGTGATATTTGAGATATGCCTTGACTTGCATTAAATATTTGACCAGCTCTTTTTGAAACTGATGAAATGAGCACCATTGGTTTGAAAGATCTTGGATTAGGCCTTGAGATGCTAAACTATATAGAAAGATGCACCAGTTGTACATGGAAATGCCAGCACCCCAGCAGTAAAATGGCAGTGAGCATGGCTGGCATTCACTATTGGGGGCTAGGTGGGAACTATTTTCTAGGATGCCCTGGCTTGTGAAGAACCTAAGATATGGGTAGATTTTGCTGGTACTTAGACATTCTTCTGTTCAATTTTCTTTGAAACAGTTTTGTGAGGACTTAACAAGCAAAAATATTTTTTTAACTTCTAGCATTTTTTTGAACAAGTTAAAGTACTTTATACATAAAAATTTAAATTAAATTTTACTCTTTTTTTTTAATTAGCTTTTAAATCAGTCAAGAAAATTTTCATCTTAATGCTGGAATAAAACAAAGCTTACAGCTGAAGTGATGGAGGGTTAGGGTGCCATGATACTTCACATGTTTTCATGATGCTTTAATCAGATGATTAAAAACCACCAAACAGATAGTCAAACAAACAAAAAAGCACCACCAACAAAACAACCAAACAAAAAAAAAAAGGACCAGAGCTAGGGCAGCCTTGGGAGATTAAAATCTGGTTTGTGCTAGGGCTCGTGTGACCAAACAACAGCTAGGCAGACCACCAAACAAAACATAGCCACTACTACTGTGAGTGGCAGTCTTAAACCACAGATTTTCCTGAAGGAAAAAAAAAAAGAGAGCTGTCTTTATCTTAATGTAAATCTCTTGCACAGGATAGAACTAATACCTTTTATTGCTACTGTTGTTTAAATATTAGCTTTTGTAGTGCACTTGCCAGAAGCAGTATTCATTGTATTTTATCAAAAATAGCTGAAGTTTACCTCTGTAATTTGTAGATCAAAAGGGTACTCTTCTGACAACAGTGAGAATGTCACTATTCATGACATACAAAGGTGTAACAACTGATCATTTTTATTGTGTTGGGACACTGTTTAGTGTTTGCATGTACACACGTGTATATAGATGTACATACATTTATATTTATAACCAAAGCATTTCCAGAGTGATTATTTATTCAGTAGGGTTAATTCTGATGCAAACCAAGTTCCACACCTGTCAGTCTTTTGCTGATTGCAATGCTCTTGGTTCATACAGAAGCAGGATGTAACTCTTAGGCCAGAAAGAGGACTTGGAGAGATTTTACAATATTTGTGAGATCACAGTGTACGTATGGGATAACCTCCCAGCTCACCATACATCCAGTCAGGGAAGAGGGTAAGAGCCCTAATTTGAGATCTATTTACAGTGTGAAATTAGAAGTTTGAACCCTGAGGAGCTGCAATGTTGGGGGGGGAGGAGTTTGGTTGTTTGACTGTGATTTTTTTTATTATCTTTGTAGCCAATTTCAAAGAAAGTTACTCCTCTTCCTTTCTTTTTGAAGTAATGTCTGCAAGAAAGTATCCTGTCACAATTTCTCTCCTCCCACCTCATTTTTTATATTAGTCCCTCCCTGTGCCTTTTACATTTCTGTGTTTTTCTGAAACAAAAGATCTTGTTGACTTCTCTAAGGTCAGGGTTCCTTGTGGTCCCTAAGAGCAATGGTGTGAACCTCTCAGTGCTTCAGATTGCATATTGAGTTTGGCAGAGAAGTTCTACCTTGCAGAGGCGATGCAGCTGGGAAATGTGGTGTTGCTCTCCAGAATAATTGCTCTCTTATGGAGCTATGCAAGGCAACTTTATTGACCAAGGGCTGTTTAAGGTCTTTCCTGAAGGCAGAGCTGTGGTTCCCAGGAGAGCAGGTTACTTTGTGGGAGGCCACAGCTCATGGTGGCTCTGACTGCTCTGCCATGCTGCTTCAATGAGCTGCAGGGTTGGCAGAGCCTGGTTTCTTTTGCTGATGTGACTCATACTGGATCATTTGGAGCCCAAGGGAGAGCTGGGAAGCTTTTTTCTGCTTGGGAACCGTAATTAAGTCTCCATTCCCTCAGACCAGGTACCATTTTCCTGACAACTTGCAGAAACTTGGTGTTGTCAAGGTCTCTGACCTTCTGCCAGCTGTGATCAAAGTCAGGCAGATGCTCAAAAGTTGCTGGGAGATATATGGATGGACACACGCATGCATGCACTCAGCATGATCACATTAGCCTTGTCTCCTTAAAAAACGGATGAAAGCTGTATAATTTAATGGTTGGATACGAGTTCTGTGAGTGGTAATGAGAACAATGTTGCCTCCACCACACCACACAAAGCGCTGGCTTCTGAGAGCGTCTTTGAAGTGTCGGGGACAGGCACAGCACTACAGTGGTAAGATGTCTGCAGTGTGAATAAACACATGTTTGGGCACTTCTTAAGTGACGCTGACATTCGTCTCTACCTGCTTTCTATTCAAGCATCTGGTTGGAATAAGCTCTGTGGGGGAGATGTTACCTACAGTCATCGCGCTGATGGAGACAGACTCTGAGCCTATTTTGAGATGTATCCATGTCCATAATGACAAGCTGTGTCCCCAGATGCATGTTTTACATGGTCACTTAGCCTTTTCCCTTTCCATTTCTCAGCTGTTGCACAGATTTCCCAGGAAACAGTTTCCAAAGGCTGTAGTAGATGATGCAAGAGCTCTGAAAAGTTGCAAGGACTAGTGGCTGAAAATGCAGTTTTCAGTTGTTAAGCAGAGCAACTGCTGCGGCAGGCTGGGCAATGCAAACAAGTGGGTTTGGCTCTGCCTAGGTGTCCTCCTACAAATCATACTCTGAAAATAAGAAAACCGTGTCCCGTGATAAAAAAATACATCACTGTATGCTTTTTCAAAGTAAAGAGAAGGAAAATACAGGGGAAGTTAAGAATTTGTTCAGGAAGACGAAAGGAGATTTTTAGTTCTATTTCAAACCAGCTGTCCTAAACCACAGATGTCACCAGAAGGGCACATACTTTTGACTAGCTGTCTTCTTTACCAGAACTGGGGGTGAAACTAAAGTTAAGGTGTATCAAAAGTATAAAGGGGGTGAAACTAGAGTTAAGGTGTATCAAAAGTATAAAAGTTAATTTGGCTTTAGGCAGTGTAAAGTATAGTTAGTTTTCTAGCTAGAAAATTTGGGCTGGTTATAGTGTATTTCTAGAAAATGTGCACTATTTTTCTGCTGCAGTATGTTTGAGAAACTGATCTTTTTGGTTATAGCAACACACAGAATGTAGTGCCTGTGTGTATCTTGAGCTGTGGGAATGCTTCTTGATTTTTAATTGCAGACTATTGGCTGAATAATGTGAGAGTTCCATATTATATAGATATATAAAACCTTACTGGATACATGCAAGAGGAGAGAATTTAAACTGTGGGGTATTTTTCCTCTGGCTTGCTTAATCATTTAAACCCAATTTTTCTCTTGCACAAGTAACTATATTAATATCTGCATAGCAATCTTTTTGTTACTGTTTAGAGGTAGGGGTTTCAGAGAACTCATGTGCCCCTCCACCCCAATGCCCAAATCAAGATATGTGCCATGCTCTGCCAACACTTCTGCTCCATCCACGTGGTTTTCTACCTTGGGTGCATGCCTGTCTTTTGGTTATCCCAAGTCCCATCCTGCTGCTGGTTCCAGTGCAGCTGGGAATCTCCCTGCAACAGGGGACTGGGAAATGCTTGTCCCATTGGACATGCACCATAGTATTATATATGGTTCCATCACTGAGCTGGTTTCTGTAACTTCAGCATCATTCTTATAACTGTGAGATTGATGTCCAGAGCCATGGAAAGGATTTTGACAATTACATCTGTACCTTTTGGAAAATAGATTTGATTTTTTTTTTGGGGGGTTATCATTGGTGTTGGCATTTGCAGTTCTTTGAGAGACTGAGCTCAGAGGCTACAGTAAGGTATTCGGAGCCTTAGATATGGTTAAAGAGATAATTAATGGCTATTCCATATTTACTTTGCTTTTGAGCCAAGAAGGGGTGAATGCTGGGAGCCAAATTTGAAAGCTCGTCACAACCACGAGATGGAAGAGCAGTGTCTGCGACATATTGATAGCTGCGGATGACAGAAATGATGTTTATTGCCATGGACAGTAAAACTTATATATATTTAAAGAATGCAAACTTTGGAGAACGATGGGAAACACTGACAGGAAACGCCTCAGAACAAATTTCTGCAAAGAAAAAGTGGCCGGAGGAAGCAGCTTCAGCAAAAATGTTTTATTCTGATCTGAAGGCCAAATGATACAGTAACAAGAAAAGTCAACTTCTGAAATATCATTTCATCCACCAAAAGTCAGCTTAACTTTGGTGTATAAAATAAACTTTCTTCCCTGAATAACTTAGTAATTAAAAATATTGATGTCTTTTCTAGAGAAGAGAACTATTAAACTGGAAGCTTTACTCCAGCTGATGCATACAGGAATCTCCTTAAACAGGTAAAATATTGCCTTATTTTCTTGAGCAAGTAAAATCTATATATTGTTTCTCTCATCTCCAACATGAATTTCAGTAGAACACCACCAAAATACTAGTTTGGAAACTGGAACACTAGTTTAGACAACAGAAGATTTAAATTGATGCAGTTTTTTAAATTCTGGCTTTCTCTTCAGGTATTCCAGCCCAGCATTGCTGTCTGATGCTGCTGCTTAAATACTGCAAAGCAAAACCGAATTATAAAAGAGAAAAACAAGGCAGACTGCTTTGGTAGGCAAAACTGGGTAAACTGATAAACATAATAGATACTACCGCTTAGAAATTTTGGGAAGCAGGAATGGAAGAGGTAGGAGTTTTTTTCATCTGTCACAGAAATTTAAGTCCAGAGTTGTATACTTCTGTTTAAAAAAAGCCCATATAATCTGCTCATTCCTGTATTGAAAGAACCTCCAGATCATTGATGCACGCATTTTGCCTTGGCTTTATCAGGGAGAGGTGAGGAAGTGTTTGGTTCTGGTGTTAATTTTCTTTGATGGTATAGCTGTTAGGGAAGCTGCAGAGATGTGTGTTAGCCAACTAAACTGGCACTTCAGTTCAATGCTTCTTTGTATAGAAAGCTTGTTTTTGAGCTGAACCTTAGGTAAATTACTTTCTGCAGAAGTCTTGTGACATATTAGGTAAGGAGGAAAATTGAAGAAAACTCAGTATTTTCAACAGAAGTCAATAACTGTAAAATATTACAAAGGTGGGCATGAAATCACTGTCTGCCAGCCTATCGTAGAGCATCTTGAGGAGGGCTAGGGTGAGAGGCACAGGGAGCAAAATGCAGTATTTCGGGGCCCCAGCCATGCACTGAGGACAGGATGGGGTGGCCAAGCTTTGCCAGCAGCCAGAGTGACCATGGGTGAGTGCAGTACATGAAAGGAGGAAATTTCTGTATATGTATATAAATAATATATATAAATGCATAGCTACGGATTTAAAATTTGGCTGAACTCTTTGAAACACTAAAATAAAAATGGAGCTATAATAGCCAGAGCTTCCAATAAAAAAATTAAAGAGTAGTAGTAGGCTAGATAGTGAGGGGTGTGAGTGTGTGTGAGTGGGGGGAAGAAGGGTTGGGAAGAAGAAGAAGGGAAGAAGTTGGCATTTCTTTCATTATTTTGAAAACTTCACTGTGGTAGGTAGATGTTGTTATAAGCAGTAAACTCGGAGCTGCTTGCGTGAACTTGCAGGCTACGACCCTAGCCCAGCTGAAGGAAATGGCAGTGCTCTTGTTGACTGGGGCAGGGCCAGGCTCTGCTCCAAACCTGAGTGTTTTCCATCACTAGTCACAGAAAATCCCAGGGGCTCCACCACTGAGGGCTGTGTGCTTGGGTCTGGCTCCCTCGTGGCTTTGAAGAGGAAGGGTGGTGCTTGGTGTTTGATTGTGCCTGGTGTTTGGTTGTGCCAGTAGGGCATGTGTGAGATGGGAAGAGGTGGCACTGCTGTATACCTGTGAGATTTGAAGGCACAGAAAGTGTTATATGTCACAGTCATTTAAGCTGCTGTGCACTTAGCACTGAAAGTTTTATAGAAAGGCAAAATATACACTTCAATTACAACTGCTGCAATGCAATCCAAGTTGATCTAGTTTCTCCCACATGAGCTGACCACAATTTTAAGCTTGGCATAGCCTGAAAGCTTGAGGAATGTATTTTCAGTAATTGCCAGGCCACTTCATTGTTTCTGTGTATATATAAATGCTAGGCTGTGATCATAGTGGTCATGCTTGAGCTGCTATCTGAAATTCACTTGTGCTATAGGGATTGACTAATCTGGTTCATACTGACAGCAGTTTCCATTTACTGTATTAGCTCTCTTTGGCTGTTAGTTCTATGAGATTCCAGCTAGACTCAGAAAACAAAAACTGTTAAGAAGTACTAGGCACATGAGCCATGCAGCAGAAAACCCATGTGTCATCACAGGTTCTGTGATTTGTCAGCTCAGGAAATGAGGCCAGGTTGCAGAAGATCCGTTTATAACATGCTAAGAGTACCAGTCACCTAGTGAGGAACAATAGGCAGTCTTTTAGTTTTTAATCATAGGGGAGAGGAATAGCAAAGTATTGGTCTTTTGCAGCCTCAAGACATGCTCTTACTTGGCCTGCATAAGCTTCTTGATCGTCTTTTATTTCTTCTCTGAATGCCATGCTGTGTGCACTAAAGTTTATTCCTAAAAGCTGAGTCCTTTTGTTACCAGGCAAAGTCCCCTGTGAAGTCAGTAGGTTTGGGCTTTTTTTCCTGGTTCTCTTAGCATCAGTCTATGCAGCTGTTATGACTTCTTTAGTGCTGGGCATACTAAAACCCCAAGTTAAAACTGGGTGTGCTTCTTTAGTCCTTCCTAGCAAATCTATTTCTTTTAAGTTTTTCTCAAGATATTGATTGCTGGTAATTTAATGTGTCTCAGCTGTGAAAAGCTGTTATGACAGTTTCACACGCTATTGCTGTCTTTTATTTCCCCATTAACAGAAAAAAATGGAATATTTTCTTTGCTGGAAACCATAATATATAATTCAGCTAGCATCACCCCTCTCAGCAGCCAGATGCTGTGACTTCCAGCAGTTGGACCATTATTTTGAAATAGCCTGGTCTGTAATTATTTGACCTCTTCTTTGTTACACTTCTGTAAAAGAATTATCCCAATTAAATGAATCTTTAGGTAACTGAGCCAAAATTCAGCAAAGGATGTGATTAACTACTTTGAATTCTGTAAGTCCATGCTTAAGTGAGAAGTGGAGAAGTGCTTGGTTTCCTCAGCATCCCTGCCAGTCATAGAACAGGATTACTGTTGTGATCTGACTGAACTCTGGACGTAACATGGGTAGAAATAAAGTGACTCTATTTCCCACTTTTCTGCTCACCCCTGATGCCATTCCTGTCCCTGTCAGTCTTCGTTTTGCTAAGGAAAGCAGAACTTAAAGTCCTCTTGCTGTCTGCTGCTGCTTCTCCGCTCTGGGTTGAGCTCACCCTGCTGGGGAGGGTGGTCTTTCAGGCAAGTTCTCCATGCTGCCATGCAAAGTGATTTGAAGACCACTGTAGGTCCATGGGCAACACCCACTGCTTTTGCCTGGATCTCATCATAAAATAATGGCTTCTTTCTCCTGCCAACCAGTGTGACTTGAGTAGAAATACCTGATGTGGAGATTACAGCTCAAGTGCTCCAATTATAGGATAGGAAGGAAGTTACAGAAGGAAAGTTAGATCTTATTTGTGTTTGATTTGCCTTCAGAAATCTGTATTGCATTATGTACACTGCTGAAGTAAGATTTTTAAGATTGCAAAGACAAATTTTACATTTCTGAAGTCAGGTGAACTTAGAGTTACCCATACACACTTTGCTCAGTGCTGGTGAGGAAAGCTTTACCTCTCGCTGTGATTTTTATCAGCACTATCCCCAGCCTGCCTTCCAGAGAGTCCCTGCTTCCTATTCTTACCAATATTAACTCACCTCTGCTGCTGTTTGGCCAGCAGAGGCTCAAGGCTTTGCCTGTGTCATTGTTTGGCAACTCTCCTGGCTTGAATGAGAGGAACAAATTGAGTGACAAATTATAGGTTGGGTGAAATGAAAAGTTCCTAGATAATTTGTTGCTCTGGTTTATTAACAGCAAACCTAATTTGTCTTTTCTGTTGGTCAGGGCAACTGGATGCAGTGATGTTATAGTAGATAACTCTTGTATTCAAAAAGGTGTATGTGAGTCGCAATGCAAATGCCACTTCAGTCCATGAGATTTTTCCAATTGGATTTCATAAGGAGACTAGTACTGCTTTTCTTCAGCTGGATTTTTTTTTTCAAGTACTGTAGGGAAAAAGTGAAAGGTTAGGATGTTGCCACCCAAAGCAAAGTGTGATTTATTCTCTAGTTAGTTGATATTGATGTGAAATTATCAAGTCTGCTGTTAGTGAAAGCCAAAACCTGGCATGGTTTTAGTCCAGCTAAATTCAAATATATGGTTTCACAGACACACAACAAAACACTGCAGTGATAATAGTTACAGACATTCAGAATAAAGGAGAATTTATGGGTGTGGGGCTTTTTCCAATGGCAAACAAGGGACAGTTTGAAAGAAGGAATAGGAGGGAAGACCCTAAAAAAATAAACAATCCAATATTCCATGTGCAGAGAAAACAATTTCCATGCCTCTTGTCAAAAATGTGTTAAATCAGCTAACATTGATATAACTTCAAGCAATTAGAAGCACACTAATAATGATATGAGTCTTCAGCTGTAAATAATTATGCTGCCTCAAGGCTATGCTTTAATTTTTGGCTTGCTGTATCTATAAACAATAATCAAACTGCAAAGCAAGTTGTGTTGTTTTTGTTCACAATTTGTGAAATGATTTCTGTACCCTACAGTGATGCTGATGGCTATTTTGACCTTCAGGAACTCCGGCCTGTGAGGCTAAGAGCTAATGTGTACTTCCATCGATCTGAGTTAGAGGCACACAGCAGGTTACTGTGCCTGTTCTTCACAAGTACAAAAGCTGCTATCGTCAATCAGTGTGTGTTGTGAAAAGGGGGCTTGCTGCTGAGACTCAATAAATAGGGACATTAGGAGGAAATGTTATAATTGCTGCTACCCACATCTTGTTAATGAGTAATGTACAGTTAGACTCCATGCAATCGCAGCTAAACTGTTTATACAATTTATTCTTATGTTGCAACTAACATTTAACATAATGAAGTATCATAATTGCAGCCATTAAAGTCAAGATTAAGATTTGTTTAATTAGAATTAAGAAAATGTAGAATAGACTTTGAAAATGTAGGGTTTACTGGGTAGAATCTGCAGCATATAGGGAAATTCACAGAATGGGTATTAAAGAGCTTTGTTTGTAGAAAAGCCATGCTGATGGGGCATGATTCTTCTGTTTCTCACCCCTGCCTTTGGAGCCGCTCTGTTGCAAAATAAACAATGCACTGATGCAGGTGTAAAAACTGAAAATGCAGCCTGGGCTTTAGTTCTGATTTTTAAATCCTCTGATCAAATGTAAATTTATATTTATTTAGAAAGCAACATGTATGCTTGGCTTCCTATTTGAGTGTTAAATCACATCATCCAAATATAGAGCCTCTGTTTTCTCACTGATGTAAACCTGAAATAAGTTTGCCATTAAGGGGAATTAGGAAGGGAATGATGACTCATGATGCAGAATTGGTGTGTAAATATAGTGATTTAGGAATAAAGTAAGTAATTGCTCTCAATTCTCTTAAAGCACTCTACAAATACACAGGCAGATTCAGGCAAGCACAAGTATTTGGGGGAAAATATGTGGAAAACTGAGACTAGACCCCTGAAGTAGCAACAGTGAGAGAGATTTGTGTAAATACAAGCAGCTTTTTGCAAGTGTAACAACATTCAGAGGTAGCAGAAATATTGTAAGGCTTTATAAATAGAATCAAACTCTATGTCAGACTTCTGATGGAGCAGAGTACACAATGCACTGAAAAAGTCATGTTGTTTTTGACACAGCTCAATTAGTTGGGAAGGGCAGCTGGGTGGGATGTCTCTCTCCCAGGGCTGGTATGTCCACAGGAAATGCCACCGTCACCATCAATAATCTCACCTTTATTTAGGGAAAAGTGTTTTTCCCATGTAACAATGCAAATAATACTATGGTTTTGGTTTGGTTGAGAAGTAAATATCTATTATAGAACCTGTGCTTTGAAAAAGCAAACAAAAAAGCTCCAACAAACAAACAAAAAACCCCCAACTGTTTAAAAACTGTATTGGCAAAATTTTCATGTTGTGATTCTGATACTTTTTTCTTCATTTTGAGGTAAGGGGGTAGGGGCCGGCCAGATTTGTCATGGGCTGGTTAATTTGGCATGGAATGGTTAATTGCTTTGTTTTGAGATGCTGTGAATTCTCTTGTGAATAAAATTTTGTAGAGATCATAATTGGCCAAGATATGATGTTTGAAAATAACGTAACTTTTTATTCTTTTCATCAGTTATAGAGGCTTGTAAGAAAAAATACTTTTGTGTTACTTCCAGGCTGGATTTTTAACTTCCTCAGTTAAAAAGATTGCTGTAAAGATTTTGATAATGGCATATTAAGAAACTCACTGATCATAAATGCTGCAGTCAAACATGATAATTTGTGCAGAGAATAATTATAGATGACAAATAGAAACAAAGGCCAATTAGGATGATTATTGTTATAGTGTCATATCAAATGAAGTTCATATAATTCTTGTTTTCTCTGGAACAAAACACAACATAAACCTGTTGGTCAACATTTTTAAAAAATGAGCTGAACAGCTGTGAATGATGGTATAATGCTGAAGGTTACAGACAAAGTCATTGCTGGTTATTTAAGATTTGAACGTCCATTGATTCACTTTTAGAAGGATCCCTATAAATATGGAATAAAATTGGCATTGATTTCCTTTTTGGAGGGAACCCTTGTACTTCAAAAGATATATTCAGGTGTTTAGCTGTAATTTAGCTTGCAAGATGTAGTGAGTTGCACAGTTGTATGTATATTCATACATGCATAGTTGTATGTATGAAGTTGCTGGGCTTTCTATATGCAAAAAAAAGGAGCTCTCTGATAACTTTTTAAAGACTGCTATTCTAAAATAAGTTGAAATGTTGCTGGCTGAAACATGGTAGTCTTGTTCTCACATGACGCATGCACAGGTAACGTGGATTCCCCCAGTGGCATGACTTGCTACTGGAATGATTTGGTTTTGAAAGCTAATGGCCATTTATAGTTCCATTGCCTTAATTTTCTGAGATGGAACAAAATGCCTCCATGGTTCTTAATAGAGCATTTTCACCTTGCAATTTATTTCCAATTACCTTTCCTATCTGGAAGGCCCATTCCTGAACTGCCTTTGGAAACAACCCACCCTCTCTCCACAGTCTGTTAGTTGACCAGACCTTTCCTTTCTATCCCAAATCCTATTTCATATATTTAGTGGAGCTTGCTGCCCAGATGTGCTGCTTTTTTTGAACCTCCTTGCTGCTGTTATGCTAATAGCCAGTGGAGGTTTAAAGCTCAGGGTTACCTGGAAAGGGCCATCTGAGTTATCAAATGAAACCTTAGTAATCACAGAAACACATGACTAATCCAGAGGAGGAGTGGGAAGAAAGTCTTTTCTGAGTGCCTGTAAGTATGGAGTCCTGAGATACTGCGCCATATCTGTCTTGAAGGATACGAAGACTAGTAAGATGCACTGTTACAGAGGGCTTCTCATCAGCATCCTAGGTCCCTGCAATCGAAGGGGATTTTCTGAGGCTGGTTACTCTGGTGGTTGTAGGTAGGGACAAAAAATACCCTGGCAGACATCATCACATGGACCTGAGAGAATTTCTTACCTGACCTTAAACTTTGTGAAAGGTTAGTCCTATGTGAACACAGCCTATTAGGCAGTCATCCAGAAGATTTTTAATGGCACTGGGAACACCAGCCCACCTTGTCTCCGGCTGTGAAGTATCTTCTTCCTCCACAGAAATTAAGCTAGGCATGAAAGAGGGGAGGGGGAATAAAAACTGCCTGTGCTCTCATTTGTTTGCAACTGACAACTGATCCTCTTACTCTAGAGTGCTCCAGATTCATTATTAAGGAAAAAAGACAAATTAATTGTTGTAGAGCTTATGGCACTTCTTGCAGAGGTGAAGTAGATGCTTTAAATTATGTTTTTAAGAAATCAAAACGTATTTGGTATCCACCTTCCCTGCCCTTCACAGAGGACCCTTGCCTGGGTAGAGAATATTTGTTGTGTTTTACTTAGAAGAGGCCTTACCAGGATTTACTTTACTTCTCAGTCGCCACTGGATGTGTTTCTCTGGGTTAAAAAATATGAGAATAATAAATCCTATGCAAATTATATATCTACTGAAGCTATTGTGCCTGAGTAGGTAGCACAAAGGGTTTCCAGCCGGGTGCCACCCCACTGAGCTGTGTTGCTGCAGCTCCTTTTGTCCGTGGCGCCTGGGATGCCGGTGTCCTCAGCTGACTCCAGCTGAAATGGGCAAAACAGCTCTTGGCAAGATTTCACATCCCACAGCCAGAAGGGGATGCTCAAGAATGAGCTAACCCACCCTGCCTCCTCCTCAGCCAGACCTCAGTTGGCACCTTATGAAATTAGGGTGTGTGACCCCTGTCATACCCTGTGAAAATATCCCGGTCTTTTATATCTCATTAAAAAGGCAGTTTTCCTTCTGGAAAACTTGGCTGGCTGGTAAAAGAAAATAACAGCGAAAAAGGATTTGTCTTTTTGCAGCAGGAGGGAAAAATAAGCTCTGTTACAGTAGGTCTGTTTAGCCAGGAGACCAATGATAAGGGCAGAGAAGCAATTTTAGTACTTCCCAGTGATTACAAGTTTATAGTTCCATAATTATTTAATACTCATTAGATGTATCTATTTAAGTACACTTCTTCTGATGCAAGGTCTCTTGGTAAGCTAATTTGGAGTGACTCCCTGCCAAATCAATATAAATCTTCTGGCAAATATTATTAAATATTTGTTTGATACCTATTTACAAGTAGGAAAATAATTTTGCTGCCAAGGGATTGTAAATGTGTGGAAAAAACCTTCTGACAGCTTACTTCACTCACTGTCTACAAGCCGGCGTCTGCATGCCAAAGTTGGTAGACTAAGATGAAGAACATAATTAAGGAAACATATGAAGGCTAGCACAGGGTTTGAGATTAATTAGCTGCGCGTCAATAATCTCATCAATATCCGATTAACAAATGACACATTGCCCAATGAAACATATTGATTCATTCACACTCCACACTACTAATAAATTGAAGCTGCTTTGCTAAATGAGAAAGCTGACAAAATAATAGCTTCCTAATAATTCTTCAGTATTGTGATAAAAATATAAAATTAGCCCAAAGTGTACTTAATTTAGCAGCACTGTCACTGCTCTCATGAAGCTTGTTAGCACAATAGTGTGGAAGATTTTTTTTTTTATAGTCTAATTATTAGAATGGATACATTAATGCATGGATACATATAAAAGTAGAAATGGAAACATTATCTGTTTAGAACAGGGCTCTTGGATAAACGAATTTCGGCAGAAGTGACATGAAGCTGATGTATAAATGTTGGAACTGAAGTTTTAATGGGCCGGTTTTGTTTAATATGATGAAGTTTTAGTGTCCAAATTATGAATTTTGTCACTAGGATTTTTTCCATTTATTTAAGTACAAGTGATATCAGTATTTTGCTTTGTGAAGACAAGATTAAAAATTGTGATTTTTTGATTAGGAGAATTCAGAGAAGTTGATGAAGAAATCAGGTGCAGAAGTAAAGGAATCCTATTTTCCCTTCTGTGCTTTGAGACACGCAGTTTGCTCCTATGAAGGAAGTTCTTCACAAAAATGTGAAAAATGTGTGCAGTCAAAATGTGCTGTTTCCTTGTCTTATTGAACTGTCAAAAGTATTCAAAACTTCAGTACAGAAAACTCCAGCGGCATAAACCACTGATAGGGTGTTTTTGCTGTGGGACCAACACTGACTTACTGATTTCTTTTGGTATTTGGAAGAATATCGTAACAGAGCAACTGCAGTAGCAGCTTCTACTGGCTGTGTAAATACTGGCAGATTTTGTTAAAGTGGCAGAGGAGCTGCTACAGCCACCAGGGTCTGGACAATTTTCTTGCAGCAATGAGGGTGGTAAAATACTGGCACAGGTTGTCCAGAGAGGTGGTGGGTGCACCATCCCTGGAGACATGCAAGACCAGGCTGGATGTGGTTCTGGGCAATCTGGTTTAGTTTAAGATGCCCCTGCTCAGTGCAAAGGGATTGGACTGAAGAACTTTGAAGGTCCCTTCCAACCCAAACCATTCTATGATTATGTGACATATTTGGGTTTTTTTCTGCATAGCAATGAGAAAAAGCCCTTCTTACAGTTTTGTGGAAGGGAATGCTCTTGTCCATGAGCTGCAATTCAGCTTCCTGGTCTGTAGTGGTTTGGATGAGGAAACCAGGTGAAGAAAGCCTGCCAGGTGACTTTCTTCCCTCATCTCATCCCTCAGCCGCATCTCTTGTTCCTTTGGTATCAACCTGCATTTCTACAACATAACAGCTGTGTTCCAGCTAGCTGTAGTTGCTCTGCTGTGTGCAGGATCCCACCAGCTCTCCTTGCCATCACACACTAAACCCCATGGGACTGTGACAACCTAGGGCAACCTCCTGGTTCCCTCACTGGCAGTGGTGGGTGGCAGGTGTGAGATGGACTGGCAGTGCACAGCAGCAGCAAGACGCAGGGCAGCAGCTGTGCCTACTGACCCCTGCGACATGCAAGGCTTCAGGGGGAGTGGCTGCTGCTCCAACCCCCGTCTGCTGGCACAGCACCTGATACCCCTGGAGCGGGATCGAGCTGGAAAGAGGATCTCTCCCCTTCCTGGTACCATGATGGCCGAGCTGTGGTATGCATGGACCTCTCTGACTGGGCCTCAGAGTCAAAGTGGTTATGCTGTTTGGGATGAGTTCAGTGGGTGATTCAGATGCCTACATTGCATCTGAACATATGCCAAAATAACACTTCGGACAGGAGGCAAGGTATCTGGAAGCTCTTGTGTCCAGACAATTTTGATTTACTTACATATATGTATACACAACACATACATACATAGGTAAAATTTTGTCTCAGACCAGGAGAAGAAATTGATTGCTTTGAATTTTCAAGTTATCTGGACCATGTTCTAGGAAATTTGGAAGGTTTGAAATCTGGAGGCCAAACTATTTGTTTTATTTCTAATGATTGCAGTGCTCTTGTAAGGTTTTTATTAGTCATTGTTATTCATTCAAAAAACCTTAACTCTTGACCTCACAAAAAAATTTATGACTGTGACTAGACATTAGTGATCAAAAAGGCTCTTTTAAGTATTTGAGTTCATTGCCCTGTTGTTGAGGATTGTTCCCACACAGTGTGAAGTACTATTTCCAACCCAATTTTAAATGAATCGGCTAGTGTTTGGTCCATCTGTATTTGGCTCTTAACTAACTGTCATTAGCTTTTTAGGGCTCCATGATATGCTGAATAACTTGGGACAACTGATTTTATTGCCAATCTTAATATTTAGAGTTCCCTGTGGAGTTGTGCGTGGTTCCTAATGAAACCATTATTTACAGGATTAAAATCTCTTGGAGAACTCCTGTATTTCCAACTGCACTGAGATTAACACACACTTGCAGTCCAATTTGGGAGGATAAAGGGCTTTATGTGAAGTGTAACACTCAAATCTGGTTTCTTTAAACAAATTATCTCTAACATGTCAACAATTAAAAATGCAGTTTGCCAGCTCCTACCCTAGGTCACTTTAGAACAGCTGGGTACTGTGAACTATTACTATTTGATTCTACGTTGGTTTAGGGCCTGTTGCTGTAACAACTAATTACTTGAATATAGAAGTACCTGGGTACTCACACTGAAACAGGGATGTTGCCTTCTGCACTTTTATAATTGTAAAAGATAGTCCCTGTCATGAAGGATGTCCTTGTAACCAATCTTGTGAGAGTGTTAGATTATACTACCAGGAGCACTAGGGGCATTATCTGAAATGCACATGTGAATATATGTTAATTTATAGGAAAAAAACCAAATTAATTTCTCATTGGGTCTCTAGCTGCGTTTTCAGCCTGTGGCACAGTCACTGGGTAAGAATTTAATTTGGTGCAAGTTCAGACAGGGAGATTTTTGACACCAGTTACTATGATATTAGCTAAATTTGTATCATGTTTCTTGTACACCCACTGTTTTAGAACTTAACTATACCCTCTTTCCACAGATATCCTCAATCTTCTGAGGCACTTATGAACTCAAAAGCAATGGTCTGATGTTTGTCTTGACACCTTCAGGCAAAAGGAGCATTTGGAGAGCTCTGTCGTGTTGTATAACTCATTGCCATGTGATGTGTGAATGCATGTCACTACCTGCCCTACCTCACTTCGAAGTCAGGGGAGACCATCTGCAGCTTCCATTGAAGTAACTAAAGATTCAGGTGGTTCTGTTGTCTCATGATGTGGATGTTTTGACTAGATACAAATCAGAGTAATATCTCTCCCCATCACAGAGATGAGCAGTATCCAGGAATAGTAACTTCTCTAAGGGGCACATGTCTACCAGATATCATGAATGGACTCTAGACAGGTTCAGTCAATACAGTAGCTCCTGACAATAGCAGCAATATTTCAAAAGTGATTAACAAGGGCAAGGATATATGTCTGCCTTCAGGGAATGATCCTCAAACCAGGAGGAAGAAAACTGAATTGAAAGCATCAAAAAAGGAGGGAAAAAAGAAAAAAAAATTCCAGTGCTATTAGGCCTATAGCATGCTGAGACCTGAAGGAAAACTTGAGTAAATCTCATGAACTTTAGCTAGTGACTGAAGTGACTATGGCTTAGTGACTTATGTCCGTCTATGCTACGTCCATCCTGATTTCATAATTCAACTAGACAGAGTCCTTTGCATTTCTACTACAGTTGTTACTTTAGTTTGATGCTTTCTGTAAGTTTTTACCTGAATCTCTTGGTTTTGCTAGAGGCTGGATGGTCCTGGTGAATTCTGCTTTATTCTTTGAAACCTTAGCTCATTTGTTCAGATCAAAATCTTGAGGATGGTAATCTGGTAAAAAAAAGAAAAAGTCCTAATATGTTGTTCTTTTGGGGAAAGTGAGCTAATATCAGTCACTTTTTTGTCCTTGTTTTTCTCCACAGGGAGCATAAAAGATCTTAAAGTTGTTCTGAAATGAAAAATCAAGTAGCTTCAAGAAAAATATGGAGAGGTTTCCTCACCAGTTGAATGTAGATGACTCTACTATTTCTTTATGTCTTTTTTAAAAATAGATGCCTTGGAGTTTCTGTAAGAGGGCTTAGAGCTGATATGTGGCAACTGATGGGTGATGTGCCTAGGCCTT
Source organism: Ara ararauna (assembly GCA_028858755.1). NCBI lineage: Eukaryota > Metazoa > Chordata > Aves > Psittaciformes > Psittacidae > Ara > Ara ararauna. The sequence continues at coordinate 92,126,163 of CM054377.1, read as the reverse complement.
TGCCCTACACAGAAACAGGCAGAAGTACCTTTCTGTGAGTTCCGTATGGGACATTGGTGTGGTACCCCTCCTCTCTCCTTTTGAATGTCACTTCTAGTAGTTTCTAGAATTCTGGGTACAGATAACTCCCTGGTTTATTGCTGTTAATAGTTGTAGCTTCAACTGTACTGTCTACATGGGCGAAGGTTTCCTTTGGGTCTTGTTCAAGTCCCAGCTTTTAGGTTTCATGCCAGGGTCTTAGCAATCCCAGCTACACAGAGTTCATCCTTACAGTCTGTCTGTTGTCTGAAACACCTGCTAGCTCTCAAATCTGCAAGAAGGAAAAGATCCCTTGTATGTCATATCTCAACCTGAATGGCAGCTGAGAAGAGGATGCATGATGATGCTTTGTCAGTACAGGCTTCAGTCTCCTCTAGGGATAGTTCTTCATTATAGCTTTACACCCTCCTGTGCTATAAGACCAAGTGTGGGGATACCTTTTGCTTTCCATCAGTGAGTAGCGTGAAGGTGGTGGTGTGCGGCATGGGTTTCAAAGTTATGGAAGGAAGATTAAAAGTGTAAATTCAGCAAATCTTGTGCTTCACTTAGTAGGGGGAATTCCTGTGCTTTAATTTTTTTGGCAGAAGAAAAGCAGGTTGAAATCATTTGGGATACCTTTTCACAGTGTGAAGTGACTGATGTTGACAGCCGTTGTTCTGTTCACCAATGCTGGACAGTAAGAGATGGGAATGTAAGAGCCAGCTCTGTAGAGCTACACAGACTGGTGCTGAAAGGCCTTTGCTGCACCCCAGGTATTCTTCTTGTCTCTGTTCTACGTCCCTCCCTTCTTCCCTCCGCCCCATTCTGGTTCACTTCCTGGCATAGTCACTAACACATTTGGCATCTCTGGGCAGGCTTGTTAGATACATATATAGCAATACTTAAGTTGACCTAACGGAGTAAGCAGCAGAATTTTGGGGTTTCTTTCATGTAAACTCTGGCTTTTGTGCCATACAGCCTTTTATGGGTGGGTGGTAACTCACTGAAACGGCAATTCTTAGAATTAGACACTCAAAACAAAAGACTTATTTTTAAATAACCAAATCCAGCAATCACAAAGAATGTAGCTTTTGAAAAATTGTCTTGTTTCCTTGAATCACATTTTCCTGCTAGTCCTTGTCCCTTTATTGATGACAGATAGAAAAGGCTGTTGCTTGTGTTAGTTGTAAACTTCCCTTTGTCAGAAGCCTTTCCACCATCTGTCATTGCATAACTGTATGTTCCCAGGTTTGTAGCTCTAATGTGTTTTTGCTGTTTTGTGTACAGTACGTTACAAGTTATAAAAGCTTGAGTAAATAATTCATGTAAAAACCTTTGTAAATATTGTCAAACTGTGGAATAAATGATTTACTAAGAGGTCTCTTGGCTCAGCCTAGCAGCTTTATTACTGTAACTTGTTTTGTAAACAGCCTCCTCTCCCCACCCTGTATTTTTTCCATCAAGTGACTTTGTGTGAATTCTATTGCTAAGCACTACTATGGTGTTTCAATCACCATAAATAATGCAATATCAGCACTTTAACCACCTGGAGACTCTATTCAGAAGTCAACCAAAGGTGTACTTTGTGCAAGACCCTTAAGGGAGTGTATTTTCAATGCGTGTAGAATAGTATACTTCCCACTGTTTTCATAGCTTATTGTATTTGCTGGAGATGGTTCCCTCTCAGCTGGAAGATGGTTTTCTGGGAGACCCCAGGTTTGTGGAGAACTGGTACCTGTGCCTTCATTTCACATCCTGTGGATGTTCTGCAAATGTGGAAATAAACCAGGGCCTAGGGTTATGAGAGGAGGTTCTGAAAAACACTAGATTTTTCTTCTAGCTTTTTAATAAAGTGTTGTCTGAGTGGTCGGAGAAAAAATAATAAGAAACATTTGTGTTAAATGAATACTATGACTTTGCTTTGATGTATTCATGAGCCCCTTGTTAGCCTTCTGAAAATACAACTGAAAATGAAATGTTTCTCCAATAACATTAGTGGAATGGGAAAATGTAAATGGGAAAATGTGTTACATCTGAGAATCCTTAAGGGGAAGGCACAATTGTGTGGCTACATGTGTTTGTTCTCGGTTTATTCTATGAAATGCAGGCACACTTGGCAGGTATCAAACCATTGGTAAACAACTACAATGATCATGATGCTAGAAGCTGTGGACTATCAATTCTGTCAGATTGATAACAAATTTGAATTAAGACTTGAATCCCAGAGTCTCTGAATGCCCATATTGGTTACATGCTGGTTGCATGGTGTGCTGGCTGGTGTATAGAGTGAGCAAACTTATTTTCCAGGCAGAAATACACAGGCATTGCTGGAGAGAGTGCTTTGCAGTGGATATATGCTGCTGCAGGTAGGATAAACAGGCTGTCGTGGATGTCCTGGTTCTGCAGACTCAAACTGAGGAGAGCATGGCTTTTGGATGAGATGGACAGAACCAACTTGTTTTCTGCTCAAAGGAGACATGACCTGCAATTACTCTGTTCAGGTGGGTGATGCAACAGTTGCAGAATATGTTTTGTGAGTGTAAAGATGGGGGCATCTGGAGAACATGGGAATGGTTTTAGAGTGATCCTAGGAGCTGGTGGAGTCTCCAGGGAAGCATAGCAAACAGATTATGGTGTCCTGCTTGGAAAGCTGCTCCGCTTGGCATGCCCACTTGCTCCATCTCACTTTGTTCTTACATTCCATAGAAACGGGCTATTCATTAAAAAGTCTCATGCCCAGAGACCTCCTGTTTGTCTCTCTTCACCAGTTTTCTGTGCAATAGGTATGACCAATCCAGCATAAATGAACAGTATTTCCTCAAACTGGTAACCTCAACAGCAGATGTCTTCAAACACTCCTGTTATGGAAATTTCATTTTCAGTTAACAGCTTTGAACTGAAGACTTTGTGCCAGGCTGGTTTGAGCAGCTTTGGATGGGCACTTCTAAAGATTTTTGACTCTCAGGATAGTCAAAAATCACTCACTAGTTTCATGATATTATGTCTAATCTCAAAGCTATACAGAAAAAAACGTACTGTTTTCTGATTGTAGAGGTGGCTTTTTTTACCTAATCTTAGGAAAGGAGTTAGCCATCTTTGTTGGTGCTTTATCTGGGTTCGTGGGGTAAGGAACAAAGCAACCATGCCATCTGTGGCTTAAGAACTAAAAGTAAACTTCAAGAAAGAAATCTCTTCGTAAACTTGGCAATGGATTTTGGGTATTTCTTTGTCAGTTGTAGTGAAGAAACCACCTCCTCCCTCTGGCTTTTTAACCCTTATACAAAGAGGATGGTAGTGTCCCAGTGGTGAATGTAACTGAGTGCATGAGAAAGAATCTGCCGATAATAGTAGCATTTGATCATGTAGAGTTGATGAAAGAAGAAATAATGGTGTGCCCTCCCCGAGTTATTACTGGTAGTTTCCATAAAAGTTAAGTAAATGAAGTCTGAGGCTCAATTAAAAAACATCTTTTCTTTCTTCTTGTGTGCCCAGGACAATACATTGTTTGCTATGAATAGACCACCCGAGGGCTGGTCATGTGCTTTGGTAGAAATCATAGCTTTGTCAAACAAAGCAAAAGACATAATTATAGCTCTTTTTATATGAAAAACTCCTATTTTAAATATTATTGTGCATTTCAATTAGAAATGTGTTAAACAGTTGCCATTAGAAGTTCAAAAACATGCAAACAGCAAAATGCCAGAGAACTTGTTCTGTAAAAAACTCACCCTGATCTGGCTCAGTAGCAACAGGGATTCCCTTCTCTTTTCCCTACCTCCTTTACTGAGGGGAGGGGAGGGGGTTTTGAGGGACAGGGAGGATGGTGGCTCTTTTTTTTCCCCCTAGATGAGAAAATCCTAGAAGTCACACTCTTTGTCCCAATGGATATGGCCACAGAATGAAAAATTAACTCTTGAAGCTGTAATTGGTTGTAATATGAAATGTGAAATGCCTGCCACATGTATTATTGTTATGAGATGTGTATTCCTTGGATAGATGAAATGTAGCTAGCATAATGTCAAATTATTGTGAAATATAATAGATGGATATAGATTGAGAAGGGAGTATGTGCTGTACTTACAAGGTTGATGGGATTCTGCATGGTGTGGGGTAGGAAGAAAAAAGTCTCTTAGAAGGATCACTTTGTAGCCTCAACAAGCTTAGATAGAAGACCCCTTAAAATTTCCTTTTCCTTTTTTGGAGTTCATGCATACATGTTGGTGATTGTTATCAGATCCAAAATTATTGTAATCAAAGCTATTGTTTGAGAAATCTGAAAGGGGCTTTTTAGAAGGGTAGGTAGGGATAGGACAAGGGGTAATGACTTTAAACTGGAAGAGGGTGGATTTAGATTAGATGTAATGAAGAAGTTCTTTACTGTGAGGGTGCTGAGGCACTGGAACAAGGTTGCCCAGAGAAATTGTGGTGACCAATCCTAGAAGTGTTCATAGGCCAGGTTGGACGGGAGTTTCAGCAACTGGAGGGGGGGGTGGGGGGTGGGTGGGGTTAGGGCTGGAACTAGATGATGTTTAAGGTTCTTTCCAACCAAACCATTCAATGATCCTGTGCTCCGAGAGAAGCTTCTATTTATCTTTTATGTTAGTTATTTTAAAGCCTATTCCTCTTCTGATTGTGCTTTTCTTGTTAAAATTTCATGTGAGCTACAGGCTAAAGCTTGGAGACTCATCTTTGTGATACTCTGACCTTGACTGTAACCTGTTTTTACCATGGAGTTAATCTGGCCACTGTCACCTTGATGCTGCTGCACCCTGTGGTAAACTTTTGCTGTTAGACATCTATGAAGCCTGGAGAAGGAATGCTCTAAATTACATCTCTGATGCCTGGGTCTTCCCAATGCTTGTTGACTTCTGGGCTTGTCAGCATCACCTTTGCTGGTCTGTTTCTCCAGGTTGCCTTCGTGGGGCTGGCTGCAGGTTCATGATGGAAAGGAATTTGCATACCTGTGCAACTCTGCTGAGATTAGGACATACAACACTGGTGTGTTACCAGCATTATTTTCAGACTAAAGCCAAAAAACAGCATTGTACCAGCTACTAGGAAGAAAATTAACTCTGTCCCTGGTTTAAACCCATGACACCTTCTTAATCTGGTGACTTCTGCATCCTGTGGTTTGTCTGAGGGATATCTTCTGTATCACTTTGCCATGAAATAGAAATTAGTTATGTATGCACTGGGAGACACAGTTCTTCATCTGTGCTTCTGTTGTGTTTTTTTAAAAATAAATCTATTGGCTACTGCTGTGCACCTATAGCTGGTGCTCCTGTAATGAGAAAAACACAGAGAAAACTATCTCTGGATGACAAGATGATCTCTTTGTTACCAACTATGTAGACTGAGGCATTGCATCATTTGGGTGCAATCTTCACTTCTCAGGGGTTATACACAACTAAGTCCTGTACTACTGTCTCCTTTTAGACTTTCTTGTGTTTCCTCTCAAACCGCTTTGTTTTTATATTATTGTAGCATCTAAGGCCTTGGAGGCCAGGAATCCAGCATAAGAAGGGCAGGACACAGAGCAACAAGCATTTACAGCCCAAGTGCTAGAAAAGAGATAAATAAGGATCAAGAAAAAACATGGGGAAAAAAATCTCCACACAGTAGGTATGGTGCATCAGTAACCATCAGTAATCCGGGGCTAATTTTTTAATATGCATTTAAAGCAATGCAAGTTTAGGTAATATACTATTGCTATTATGCCTTTTCTAAATTATACTTAATGTCTGCTTGGATATTAAAACCTTCATCTTAAAATGGTGGGTTATATATGTTTTGGCTGACTGGTGAAAAAGGATGTGGAAACTTAAGGGAAATGCAGAACAAATCTGTGTCTTTATTTCATTTTCCAAACATCTATCTGGATCAAACATGACCCTTAATATTTGAGCACATGACTTTATTTGAGGGGAATCACAAGGGAGATGAATGCAGTGGTGTGTCGCACACAGTTAAATTCTCTGAGCAAGATCTGCTGCTACAAGCACTAGTGGACTTCATCTTTTCTCCTTGCAGTGATGCAAAACTGTACCAGAGACCTTCAGCTGCAAACTTACGAAAGGTCAGTAAAATACAGACAATCTAGAGTATCTACAGGGTGCGCAGTATCAACTCCTGCTGGCAGTGGATTGTGGCAGAAAGTCAAAGCTGTTACTCTAGCACATCTCCCCTGATTCAGGAAACCAGAGGGAAAGTGCTAGTGGGGACTGAACATCTGCTGTGCCTACAAGCTGCTACAGGAATGCATGTTACAATGGAGATGCATTTTGGCATTATATGACAGCTAGGTATATACATCATAAAAAATAACCAGGACTATATATAATAGCTGGCGTTTTGTAACCGCAGTGACTCACTGTGTCTTTCCTAAGGAGGGAAAGGTGCATCTTTGCAGGTCCCACCTGCTGTTCCTTACTTAGCACTTGATAAAAATCTTCCCTCCTGCTCCTCTCTCCACTAACGAGGAGCCAAGAAATATCCTTCTGTCACTGCTGGTTCTATGTGCAGGACATTGTAGGAGGTTTTCATCATGTTGCTTATCGGCTACTTCTACTTCATGACACAAATATCTTCTCATTGTCAAACCCTCTGGGAGAAATTACCTGTAATTATTTCATTCTGTGTAAGTTATCAGATACGCTCTTTAATAGCAGTGCCATCACATTTGATTTCTGGAGTAGCAGCAATTATTATTGAAGAGAAAAATAAAAAAAGCATTTAGACCCCCTATATAGACCCAGTTTCCCTCTCTTTAGGCATGGAATGGTGGTTTAACACTGTTTTCTTTACCTCATCATTTGTTAGATGCAGTTTTGGAGAAAAGCATAGCGTCCCACAGAGGAGCTGGGGAGAGGCTTGTGGTGCTGATGTGCTCTGGCACCTGAAGTGTGCCAGCAGCCTTCTCATCAAGGGGACCTGGACGTCACTGTCACCATAGAGACAGAAATGAGGATTCAGTTTCAAAAGGTGAAGAGAAGCTGGCAATAAGGAAGGTAAGGCTGGGTCTGTCTCTAGTCTCTCTTGACTGATTTCAAAATTATGCTATATTTGAAAGGAGACCACAGTAGACGGATGCTGTACTGTATTTTTATACACATGTGTAAGCATGTGCATTTAAGTATACATGAACTGCTTTGAATAGACTTGGATAAAAAAGAACCCAATGGAAGTTTTTAAAAGACCTTGCTAATGTTCTGTTAGTGCTCCTCTAATTAATTCTTCTTTTGTAGGTGGTAAAAACTCAAGACTTGAGTTCTCTTTAAATTTTATTCCAAGAAGTCATTAAAATCCACTACTTCAGTATTTTCTGTTTTGCACAGAAACTGAGTGACCGATGATGCATTGTAAATTAATGATTTTCACTTCTGCCCCTTTTCATAGTCTTCTTCTGCGCTGTAGCAGTGATACAGATATAAAGCAATGTTGAATGTTGACAGTCAAGATAGAGATCAGCCATGAGTCATTGTTTAACCACATGGGACTTTTTAAAGTCTAGGTTTATACTGGTCAAGAATAGTTTGCAAGCAACATCTCTACTCACTCTTACATCAACAGATAAAGCCTCCTCTCCTAATGGCTTACTCCATCATTTGCAGATACAACATTAGTGATGCAGTGACTTGTTTAAAGCTTCAGTTTGCATATTTATCACCTCCAGCAAGGTGCTGTCCCTAAAACGATTTTTCTTGCACCTTGAAAAAAATGATATCTTTGCGGGTATGGCTCTGATGGGAGGGGAATGGCGGCAAGGAATAGTTCATCCAGCAAAGCAACAGGTGAACTATTAATGAGCAATGCTGCAAAAGCATTACGGCTTAAAAGGTGGTAGAAGGCTTATAGAGACTGATAAAAGAGCTTGTCTGCAATATCATGCAGTTCTGGATGCCACTGGAGTGGATGAGATGGGGCTGGATGTATGTTTCTGATCTCAGGCCAGGGATGCTCAACAGAGCCCCCAAGCTCCTCTTGTCTCAGCCCACCACAGCTCCAGTGGGGAGTAGCCAGAACACTGGGTTTTTCAACCATGACACACTTCTTGCCTTGACAGCTGGAGGAAGTCTGGCATGGGAGCCAAATCTGTTGGCTTTGTGGCTCCGGGGTATCTTTTCTGTTTTGGGAATTCCCCACTGGGAAGGTACTGCTGCAGCTTGGAGCATATCTGAGATCAGCCCCTGGGGCTGTCCACTCTGGGAGAAGGTCTTGGCAAGGATAAGTGTTAGTTGTTTTTTTTTTGATTCTGTTCCTATGTCTCTTTGATTTTATAAATATCTAGGTGTCAAGTAAAATTTTGGTATTTACGTTATGGCTGAATTTTCCAGGGGAATGTTTGCAAGTGTGTGTAATACCATTTGTATTTATTACTCCTATTCCTGTTGCCACTCGTATTTTTTGCAAACGGAACAAAAGGCAGCTCCCTTTGCAGTAAGCTTATGGTCCAACTGCTGTGTAAAGACAGTGGAGGGCACAGAGAGCCTGGGGGGCACAAGGAAATTCTGAGACATTGCTTGGGCTGCTGTTGTCAGACCTCTACAAACCATGGTAATATGTGTATGCTTGATACTAATAAGAGGCAATCAGGGTGTATGGGAAGAACTGAATTCTCTATTTATATGCAGCTGGTGTTTGCATTTTGGGGGTGCCATTGTTGGGACATGCAGTTAGTTGGCTGACTTCCACAACAAACTGCATTTTTAACTGATTTTATCTGATGACTGCTGCAGGATCTTGTCTACACAGATTTTAGTCATTCACCCTGACTTCTGTTTCAGGAACCTTCTGACCAAATTGATCTTTGATATTGATATGACAATCTGTGCTGGTGAACTTTCAGGTTTGACTCACTTTCTGGGATCAGCCTATGTCTCAGTTATGGCACACTCTCTTTATTAATCATTTGATCATGCTATTTAGGGAGAATAGAAACTGCGATTATGTTAGATTCAGAGACAGTTCATCCAGTTCAGCTCCCTCTCTCCCATTGTGGTGGTCTCCAGTTGTTTTGGAGTAAAGAAAAAGGAAACTTGTATTAAGCAGGAAGGAAATATTCTGTCATTCTCACTAAGCTCTAAGAGAAAATTTGTTTCACAATTTCTTTAATAATTTTTAGAAATATTTTAATGTAACACATGAGAACACTCCTAGCCATCGTTATCGTATTCTTTTTGGACATGTTAAATTGTTTGGTTTTGTAGCATATTTTGACAAGTGGTTTTCAACTTTACCTTCTCCTAGAAAGTATTTTGTCTTAACATTTTACTTGCCCCCCTTCAATATACTGAATGCCATCTGCCTCTTAAAGCACAAGACAAGGAAATGCAGATCTTGATGTGTAGCTCTGGGTTACCCAGCATTTTGCACACTTGCTTGATGCTTTCTTCAACAAACAAACCATTCTCTGAGAACTTGATTACCAATTGAGTTACTACAAAGCCAGATGTCAAGAGGAGTTGGAGATCAGTGTTGTATATGAAATATTTTACTGATGCAGAAGGTGCTTCTGAGGGACAGCAGGAGGAGTGGACAGAAAGTTGTTTGATGTTCAGCCTAGAGCCCTGCTTCTTGACTAGAGGGGACTAGCTCCTGCTCTCCTTTTAGCTACTGCTCCTGTTGCTCACCCCCTACGTTCTGCTCTTGCCATGGAACATGCATGCTTAATCTGCTGGGGGGAGAGTAGAAAGCAACACCTACTCTAAGGAGCACCACCTTTTTACCCCCTGTTGTTTGTTAGTGGTGTGGGTAATATAATTCTTCTGCTGTTTATAATTCTTCTTTGCTGCTTCACACTTGACTGCCTGTGTGAAGTGGTCAAGACCTACATCTGGAAAATATGCAGTAACAACATTTTTGTTCCGTCCTTGTTACATCAGGAATATTTATTTGGACCAGGTATACACCATAGTCAGCCAGATGGTATGAGAAGTAGAGCAACATCAGCTATCTTTCTTATAGTGCTATTCTGTGACTGTGTCACTTCATAAGATTTCCTGAGGATTTCTTTTGCTCAGGCTGTTAAAATTGGCCACAGTTATGTTTTTGTTTTGAGGATAAGGGAGTACCTGTCTGAAATCATGCCTTCATGTTCACCAGCATGCATATAATTTACCAAGTTGTGTTGAAAAGATAAGCAAAAGAGAATGTGAAACTGATGCTGAGCATGATTTCAGAATATAGAGCTGTTTCCTCACTATATAAGCAAAGCGTCTTCATTGATCATAGCAATCATTGCACAAAGTTAGATACTGCTTGCTTTTCTGCACACTTCCATACTTTTAGGTGCTTTGGTTTTCCAATTTCTTCCAAGCTCAATCTTTCAAGTGGCCCTTAAGATACTTACAAAGCCTTTATATTTTCACCTACGCTGGTACTGTAATAGGACAAATGAGAAAAAATAACTGTTCTGAGTGCTCAGTGTTGTAGTAAGAGTACATAATCCCTTTTTGTGTTAACCAGTGGATTCTGGGGAGGGTTTCTGAGTATGTGGAAACCCTGCTGTGACACTGACATTTCTCTCAGAATGGGCCCCAGTCAGTGAGGATAAATTTGCAGGCAATCCAGCCAGGATTTTTCCATGTCATAAAGGGAATGGTGAGGAACTCTGAACAGATGACTCAGTGCTGCTAGTGCTGAGTTAGAGCTATCACTTGTACCCATTGCAGAGGCACGCAGTCCACACCCAATTTCATCCTCTGCCCACACACAAATGTGTCATCTATCTGTGCGTGACTGAAGTGCTCATATCAGACACATTTACCTGCAAAAATTGCAGGAGCTGTCCTAAAAGGTTGTTATGTTCTTCTGAGTTTTCAAATATTTCTCTCCTCTCTGATCATTCTATCCCCTCTTTGGATCTCTTATATCTTCTAGAGTGTCTACTTGTGCATGTAGGTCTGCATGCAGAGAACTGCATTTGCAGAGCCATTTCTGAGTCATGTTGATCTAAGGAAAACTAATGGGAGGGACCTGCTAAGCTAAAGCAATATATGGACTAAAAATGGATCCCAGTGCTTATTTTGGATATTAATATTGTCTCTTAATGACAACTATTCCATTCAAAGATTAGCTTGGGTTAGTGGAATTGATAAAGGCGTATGCTCTTTATTTCCATTAATAGCAGAGGAATAAAATGTGGCCATGTCTGGCATGCCATCCATATGCAAGTCATGCTAGAAGCAGTTTAATTCTATGAAACTTAGCACTGTGAAATTAATTCACGTTCACCACACTAAGAGAGGCTGTGAATTCATTCAGCTACCAGGAAAAAGTTGCTTTCTAATCTAAAGGCATGTGAACACATTTATCTTAAGGCTTCACACTAAATTTTCAGATGTATTACAGATGTAACCTTCCAGGTACTTGGTGAGGACTTGAGTGTGTGCGTATCACTGAGATTAGGAACTCTAAGCAAGTTCCTCTGTGGTTTCATAGGTCTGGGGTGGTTTTGAAAGTCTAAGGCCTCAAGCTATCTTTCAGAGCACAGGAGATCCTGAGTTTCCTTAGGCAAAGGACCTGAATTTCTCTCAAAGCAAAGGTGGAAGCTAAGGCATGGTCCTTGAGAAAGTGGTTTCTAAGCCACCTCCACCAAAATGGAAAGTGGAAACCTGATCTGGCTGGGAAGAGTTGCTCCAGATGCTGCTTACAGACCAATTCCTTCCAAATGCTAAGCAGCCTGTAGCTGGAGGGAAGAGATTTCTCCTGTGAAAATGACTAAAGAAGAAAATAGAAGAAAAATAATTTTTCCTATCCTCCTTTGCCTCTCAGAGGACTGGGGGATTAATGTCTTTTGAAGAAAGCATACATGTGGAGGCATAGTAGAAAACCAAGATTTACACAGCTATCATGAAATTTCTCTTGGTTCACTTTCCTTTGACCACTGGTCCCACTAATTTGTGATGTGAACTGAAACCTGAAAATTTCAGAGAGTCCTACTTATGAATCGAGTCATGGCTGAGTCACATCCTGCCTTACCTGACATTGCACAAACGATCCGGCGAAAACAGCATGATGTGACTCCTCTATGGTAATTTAAATGAGAAGAATGGTTGCTGGCATGCATTTCTCAACATGTGGTACAGCAAAATACTTTTCTGCAGAACTGTCAGCAAAGGCTGGTGCAGAACAAAGGAGACAAGGGCATTAATGTGGGATAATGATGGACAAGAGGTGGTGGGAGGAGCTGAGAAGATTTGAGTCTTGTAACTTGTGACAGTTTTTACTGGAAAGCCAGGAGCACAAGTTTGACTAGTTCCCAAATGAGTCTGAATTGTTTAGCTAGTATTTAAGAAGCAACTTACTGTATTAATGGCAGCAATACAAAGGAAAAGAGGAAGATCTTTATCAGCCATCTTTATTTCGGCTTTATTTAACTTTTGTCTCTAAACTACTTAAATATAACTGTAAGCACACATCACAGTGCTCTTAGTATCAGAGTTAAGATGCTGTTACATGGAAACAGGAAAAAGAAGGAGCTACACAACATCTACAAGTGACGAGTAATGCTCCTCAGGGGTTGGTGTTGGGACTGGTATTTCACATCTTAGTTGATAAGATGCACAATGGGATTGAGTGCATCTTTAGCCAATATGCCAATGCTGCCAAGCTGTATGGAGAAGCTGACATTCTAGAGGGAAAGGATGCCATCCAGATGGACCTCGGCAGGCTTGAGAGGTGCGCCAGTGCAAACTTATGAAGTTTGACAAAGACATGTGCAAGGTCCTGCATATGGTTTGGGGCAATCCCAAGCACAAATATAGGCAGGTTGGAAGAATGGATTGAGAGCAGCCCTGAGGGGAAGGACTTTGGGAAATTGGTTGATGAGAAATGATCATGACAGAGCAGTGTGAGCTTACAGCCTAGAAACCAACCATATGCTGGGCTGTATCAACAGGAGCGTGACCAGCAGGTTGAGGGAGGTGATTCTTACCCTCTGCCTTGCTCTCCTGAGACCACACCGGGAGTGCTGTTTTCAGCTCCGGGGCCCTGTTGTGATTTAGCCAGCAGCTAAGCACCACATACCCACTCACTTTCCCCTAGTGGGATGGGAGAGGGAATTGGAATGGTAAAAGTGAGAGAAATTGTGGGTTGAGGTAAAGACAATTAATAGGAAGCAAAAGCCATGTACACAAGCATAGCAAAACAAGAACAAATCAACATTCCCCATCGACAAGCAAGTGTTCAGCATCTCCAGGAAACAAAGGCTTTTTAATGCGTGATGGTGAGTTGGGAAGACAAATACCATAACTCCAAACATCCTGGGCCTATCACTAGCAACAGCCTGCAATGTTTGGAGTTTGAAGGTTGATGTAGCTCTACAAAAAAGTGGATAACAGCTTATGAAGGCTGAAGACCTGGCACAAGATCCCTGTTAATATTGATTATTGTTTTCCTATCGCCTACAACTCCTTCATGTAAGGACAGGCAAACTTACTGCTGATACATAGCCCTATCTGACTGGGTTTCACATGGCCTCCCTCTTCTGTATCCATGATCATGGCAACCTGTTTCACACCCACATGTGATTTCTCAATTTCCGCTGCTGCCCCTTTCAAGTATCTTTGTGCTATATAAAACAGCTGCTAGTGTTTAGTAACTTTCTGCACCTGTAGTGCTATTGGTTTTGGACACTGCAGTTGATTTTCCTCACTTGGGCATGTCAAGATACAAACTCTGCCTCTGGGCTTAGTGCTGGAAAGTATTCAGTAGCACCATTTGCAGATGGTGTGAAGGAAGCTGCTCTCAAGGCATCTTGTCAGTGTCAAGGCTGAACTTTCATGGTCTAAGGTGAAGCAAATTCTTTGACACCCTGATATGAAACCAGTCTGTTCCTGTTGTCTGTGTGCCAAAGGAAGCTGTTTCTTAGTTGATGAATGAGGTATGAAGTGTAAACTTCACGTTGAGACTCATGCAATTACCCTGAATATTTTCAGAAGGGGATTGTGTTCCTGGTCAGCTTGAACCAGATGTCGGCATAAAGGTTGAGATTTCTTTTTGAAGAATGACATGCAGGCTTGCTCTTGCTTGAAACTGGAACAAGGGTTGTATCTTGCAGAAACTCATTAGGTTATTTCTGTCCTCACCCCAAATTTAATTTCAAAAAAATGCCCTTTTTCCCAGCACAGGGAACCTATGAGCACAGTAGATGCACTCAGGTACAGTGCATGGGACAGCTCATCACCTGGGGCAGAGTGTTGCATCCTTTCTTGCACTGCCAAAGCTGCTCCCCCTGCAGGGAACGGCTTTCATGCAAGAATGCTTTCCTGGTGGCTATTCCAAAATTCAGTTCAGATAGGGTGAACTCCAAGGGCTTGAAAAAGGTTCCTTGGTCTGGTAAGCTTGACCCAGCCTTTCCTAGCTCGCATGCCCATGCTGTCCACCAGTCTTTGTAGTTTAACTTGGAGACTTGTCCAGTGTTACACAATAAACCTGAAGCAAAGCCAAGAGCTGAATCTAAGTTTTTTGTGTCCAAGTAGAATATTTTGATTCCTGAAACTTACTTCCTTTCTGTGTCTTTTCTCTTTGGGGTGGGGAGAGAGAGAGAGTTAGGGGAGTTAAAAAAAAAATGTTAGTGCTTTTAACATACTGAATGTCTGCGTATGCTTTGTTGTGGAATTTGTGGTGTAGTAAATCTGGATCCATCTCTTTTGTTAAGGTGAACCCGTCTTTGAACTCAACATTAAAGACTACAAACTACTATAGTTCTTGTTGGAGGACAAAATAACTCTTGAAAAATATTATGCCTGTTTTTGCAGATGGGATGATCAAGAGGATTGTTGGTTCTGATCTGTCCTATTGTTTTTCTGTACTGTTGTTGTAAAGGGCTGATGGAAAAAAGGAGTCCGTACAGCGAAGCATCATTGTTAACATCACAAAACCACCACCTTTAAGACTCTGCGTATTTTCTTTCCATCCAAAAGTGTGCACTTCTGAATCTCTAGCCAAGTACCATGGATATGGCTGGTTTACTGGTGTTAAGCAGTGCATTTAAGAGAGCAATAAAGTGCTAGGAAGTTTATAGTGTGCTACTAAGGACCAGTAATCACATGATATTTGTTGCTGTCTCTGATACATTAGGTCTAGTATAAGGGAAAATAAAAGCTCTCAAAGTTAGAGACAAGCTTTATAATGCCCATTCTTTGTTCTTATTTATATAAGCAGAACATCTGAGATATGTTCATCTGTTGTAAGTAGCTGAAGCAACTGTTTTTGACCAGGTAGTTAGAGGATGGTTTACACGTTAGTCTTAGTGCGTAGTCCCACAGTCATGCCATTTTGGAGCACCTTTGGGATCTTATAGAGTTCTGTTGGATTTTGCTCGAGGAGTGCCTTGCCCACACACAGCTCACTGTAGCATAAACTCTTGTGATTAATCCTGTTTTATCTTGCTTTATTTGGTCTTAATTAATTGAAATGCCCAAGAACCAGTTGCAAGAATACATGTGCCAGATCAGTCAGTTTCACTCATTCAACAGATGAAAATGTTTCCTAATCTAGCTCTCCAGTGCTCTGGAATCTTCTCCAAAACCTCAGAAATTTTTAGGTTTTTTATGGTTCTCAAGAAAGAACAGGAGAGACCCATTTTTTTTTTTACCTTAAAGATAACTGTCATGGGTTCAGCAGCAGCAGTCATTTTTCTCCTCCTTGGTAGCTGGTGTAGAGCTGTGTTTTTTGTTTTTGGGCCTGGGAGCAGCGCTGATAACACCAGTGTTTCGGTTACTGCTTAGTGATGTTTTGGTCTGGCCAAGGACTTTCTGAGTTTCATGCTCTGCCAGGGAGGAGGGGAGCCGGGAGGAAGCAGAGACAGGACACCTGACCCAAACTGACCAAAGAGGTTATTCCATACCACAGCACGTCATGCCCAAGATGGAGGACGGAGAGGAGAGACCCAGAAGGGTGGGGGGTGCACTGCGTGGTCGGGCTTGGTATTAGGTGGTGAGAATTGTATTCTTTCCTTGTATTTGCCTTGTCATTGTTATTATTGGTGGTAGCAGTAGTGATTTGTGTTTTACTTTAGTTACTAAACTGTTCTTATCTCAACCTGTGGGAGTTGCATTCTTTTCTATTCTCCTTCCCATCCCTCCGGGAGTGGGGGGCAAGAAAGAGGGGGGAGTGATTGAGAGAGAGTCTGCGTGAGTTAGGCTTAAACCACGACAATAACCTTCAAGGAAGTGTGAAGTGTTAGAAGTGCAAAATCAGTCTGATTTAAAAAGTTATGGCTCATCAATAGCTGGAAGTTATTACTGGTCTGCTGAGTTGTAATCAACAGGGACCCATCTGCCACTCCTGTTGTAGGTAAACCAGGTCAACATAGGTTTCACTTGATAAGGAAGAAGAGTAACAAATGGCCGCTAGGAAGAATTTTTTATGTAAATTATAATTTTTTTATTCAACTAAATAGCTAAGCCCCTTGTCAGTAAATGAACATGAATGAATTATGGTAACAAGAAAGCATATATGATCTTGTGTTATTACAGCACCGTATTTAACTCTGTGTTGATTCTGCTGTTAATGTTTGCAGAAAGAAACCTCCTGCTTTCTACGGTAGGAAAGAATCATGTTAAAATTTCTGATGGAAAAGTGCTCAGTATTTGAGCTATCTTATATCCACTTTAATGCTTTCAATTTTTAGAGTGTGCAGTAAGTATCTGAAACTGCTTTCACCTTCACTAAATGAGAAATAATTCTCTCAAGCCAATGAAATTATACCAATCTGAAACTGCTGAAAAAGATGTTAGAATGAGCTCCTTAAGTCCTTAATTTGGTATTTGGGTGGGAGAGAGGAAGGAAGGATAAAGGATCAGAAGAAAATGAAGTGCAATCATACCGTTTTAGTTCTGCAGAAATTTTTACATGTTCTCTTACTACAAATGTTCTCAACTAGGAGTGGGTTTCTACATTAGTCTGCTATATTCAATGAAGTAATTAATGCAAACAGAGAAGTGTGTAAGTGTTTATCAGGATTAAGACCTATGAATTAGGCCACCTTTTCAGTTACTCTTTCATTTATTATGCAATATGTTTTTCAATTGTAGCAATTGTCCAAACCAAATCCTAAACAGTCACCTTGTATCTTAAATGACTGCTACATGCTTTGTAGAGTTGCTCTTCAAACTCCTTTTTCTGTAGTGGTGGAAAACACAGTATTAAAAGCTATTTTTAGATTGACCTGTGGGTGTGACACAAACTAGGAAGAGTCACAAAAGGCAAAACAAAGCAGGAGATGCTGGGGAGACAGAATCTTTCGGCTCAGTTTACCTGCTTCTGAAGTGAAGCTCTCTCTTTTGACAGAGGCTATCAGAATGTCAGTACACTATTAAAACCTCAAACTTCTCTGATCCATAATCCTTTTGCTTGCACTTTACAGAAAGGCAAATTTCCTGTCATCTTAATTCCAGACTACACCAATCCCAGTCAGAACAACCAGTTGTGTGCAGATAGTGGTGCCTAAGTGGGTGAGAAGGGGGCAGGGCTTCCCAGCTCTTCCCCAGGCAGCAGGCAAGTGAGAAGATGTGCTATGTGTATGCATCCTCCCTGGGGACAGTAGGGCTGGAGTGCAGTAGCATATCTACTCTGCGGTTCTAAATCCTCCAGTCATTGCTGCACACTGCCTTGGTGAAGTATTTTCCCCCTCCTCTTTTTTTTTTTTTTTATTAACAGTACCTATTGTAATAGAGAAGTTCTATTAGAATCTGTTTCAGCTCTCCTGGCAACAATCAGTGCATTTTCCTGCTTTGCTCTGATGATAGAGAAACATAAATATTTTCAGATTCTTAGTTTATGGGGCTGGCAGTAAACTCTAACATCATTTTGAGGTTGAGTTTCAGTATACGTTTTCTCTGATGGGAAAGCTCTCTTCTTCCTTGCTGGAGTTCCTTGTGCTCTGGATGTGTTGATACAGCCACGTGCAGGACCAGTGAAGTGATTCAAGGTAAATAATAAAAAAGCAAAGTATTTTGGGGACAGGTATTTTTAACCCATCTTAGATCTACAGTAATTTCCAGTGAGACTGCAGTGAGCTTCAGCCCAGGGACAGGTATGAATGGCTGGAGAGAAGTGGGCAGAGAGTAAAAACTTATTAAGCTGCTTTGTCACCAAGGAAAACATGTCATGGGATTGCTGCTGACACTTCTTTTTTATTGGATGATATGGAAGTCATGCAGAGGGCATCTCATTTTTAAAGCTAATCCATCAGCTAGAAACCAGCTTTGGGCCTATTTACTATCCTAAAATGCAGGAATTTGGCTAAAGTCATGTTTGACTATCTTTTGCTTGCTGAAGGTCTTAAGGTGGCTGGTTTTCACATGTAATAAATGAGAAGTTATTAGTATTTATTTCAAAGGGAGATCTGGTTGTGAGAAACTGGAACAGGTTGTTCTAAGAAGTTCTGGATGCCCTCTCTCTGGGCATGTGCAAGGTCAGGTTGGACGGAGCTTTGAGCAACATGGTCTAGTGGAATGTGTCCCTGCTCATGGCAGGGGATAGGAACTAGGTGACCTTTGTAAGGTCCTTCCAGCCTAACCCATTCTATGAATTTGAATCCAAGAGTCAGAATACCCATTGTTGACTTTCTGGCTGGAAGAAAAAGAACAACATTGCACCTAGCCGCACTGTCCAAGGACACATAGTTTAAAACATGGCAGGAATGATTTTACAGCTATTATTGGTTGAAAACTAATGGAAACCACTACAGACTTCAGGCTATGTGTTTCTGGGTCTTATTAGCTCACCAGATCTTAAAAATCAAACTGCAACTCTGTTGATTAGTCAAAATATACCTTTACACAATGCCATTTCTAATTAGTGGTATACAAACAGTGCTGTTAAGTCCCTATTTTGTATCACAACCTCAGTTTCTCTTCATTTGTACTCATTGGTTATGTCTTGTTAACAAGTGCCTGACAAAGGAATGCACTCATTTGGTTGAATATATTGATATATATGTATAGTCAATGTCAGATGGCAGACAGCAACATGAGGAGTAATGTGAATGTATGAACAAATAGCCTATGTTGTTTCATGTTGACACATATATGACACTAATCCAGAAACTCATGCCAGAGGCAAATGAAGTATGTTTTGAACCACCAGAAGTATTCCTTCTGGGATTGGTCATATGGTATGATTTCTGTCTCTTTGACTGAAAGAAAACTACTGATCTATTAGCAACAGTATTGATATCTGAAGTGGTATATGTGCAAAAAGGGTTACTTTTACAAGATGCATTTGCTTGTATTTCCCAGTGTATCCTTGCTTAATTCAGAGAGAAGACCTTTTAACATTACATTTTTATGCATACTTTTGATATTTTGATCTGTAACTGATTTACAGGGAAACTTTGATGGAGAATAATGCTTCAATAATCATGGGCCCATTCCTTAAACTGCAGAGTAAAAATAATTTCTGATTGGTTGGCTTCTCCTTGTTGTAGTAGTAGTAGAAACCAGAGAATGAATAGTAGAAGTTCACAGGAAAGTGCTAAAATCTATGGCTAATGCGAATGGTCACAAAATGAAATACTTACTCCCTGAAAACAAATTAGAGAGAAAACTTGGACACACTTTTAAAGGAAGTTGGAGCTTTTGTTGCCAAAGTTGTGCACAGGTAAAATGTATTATCTTTGCTGACATGTTTACTGATGGTTTTTTCTACCTGTTTAGATTTTTATTTACTTTTGCACATGATGTCCCCTTATATTACGCAGTACTGTTTTTGCACAGGAAAAATCATTCACTAGATTTGTCTTTAAAGTAGATATGTTCTTTATGATTTCATATACAGGTCAGTACTTCTAATCGACATGCTGTTGTAATGTGGAGGCTGTGTTATTTAAGAATTGTAAGTCACAAAAATTTTTTTTAATGAAAAGAACCTTTACTGCTGGATAAGGACTGGGATGTAGATGGGAAGGGAGAAGTAAGAACAATGGCTGTGATGAGGCTCCTGGTATGATGACATTGTATCCAGAGGGGTCAGCAGAAATCCACCATGGCTGGTAATGCAGGTAAGTGCAGAATATTATTGTGCCTGTTTTACAAGTGGAAAACTGGAGGAAAAAGAGATTTAGGCATTACTGTGACCATAAGGAACACTATTTCCTTACTGTGCTTAGTCCCTCGATTCTGTTACCATCCTGACCTGAGCTGTTTCTAAAATTTCTAGTGGACAGCCATGCAAAACAAAAAGCTGGCCAGCAAAACTGGGATCTTGTCATCCCTTTCTAGAAGGCTTTTCATCCAGGCTGTGCCTGGCTCTGCTCTTCCTCCAGTACTGACTGTACCTCTAAAAATACTAGTACTCTCAAACATGAGTCCTGGAACATCATTAGGAGATGATTATTCATAAACCAAGCTCTGAAAGCAATGTGATGAGGGTTTGTGTATGGTGCTTTCTGTTTGGTGGGAAATGGGAATATTGGAAATGGGCCACAGAAACACAGAAACTAAAATTTGGCATTTGCTGCTTCAACAGGAACTGCTGGCATGATCTAGTGTACTGGTTTTGGCTGAGATAAATTTCTTCATAGTAACTTGTATGGGGCTATGTTTTGAATTTGTGATAGAAATATTGATAACGCAGGGATGTTTTCATTACTGCTGAGCAGTGCTCACACAGAGTCGAGGCCTTTCCTGTTTCTCACCCCACCCACCAGTGAGTAGGCTGGGGGTGCACAAAAAAGTTGTGAGGGGACAAAGTTAAGACAGCTGACATTCACTGATTGAAGGGACATCTCCCCATACAATGTCGTGCTCAGCAGTAAAACTGGGGTTTAGAGGCATGGGTGGTAGTTGGCCAGGGCGGCCCTTGGGGACAGTCAGGGTACCAGTTGGTGGTGAACAATTGTTTGACTTTGCATCACTTGCAATCTATGTCCCGCTCTATTGTTTCTTTTCCTCCTTTAAAAAATAAAATAAAATTGAACTGTCTTTATCTCAGTCCGTGAGTATTTGCCCTGTTATCCTTTTATTTCTATCCCCCATTCCACTGGAAGGAAGGCTGGTGAGTAAACAGCTGAGTGATGCTTGGCTGCCTACTGAGGTTTATCAACAGAAAAGTTGTTGATCTATCTGCTTTTTCAAGTACACAGAAAATGGTTAGGACACCACAGAATATCAAGCAAAGTAATTGAATGTGAGTTAATTCTGTCTGTTAATGATCTTTATGAAAGCATATTTACAATAAACTCCATACTTTTAAATTAAAAAAAAAAAAAGGCTAGAAATGATGTGAGATTACTTTGAAGGACCTGGTCCCAAAATTGGTGGTTAAAGAAGGATAAGCACAGTGCTTGTGGCTTCGAAGGTCAGTCCTGCTGAATTTATGTGACTGATGGATTCTTTTCACCAGAGGTGCGATTTTTCCCCTGAAGGTATGCTTCTTCAAGACCAATGCTGGCCAGCTGGTATTTATGGGAGAGTCCAAAGGGAATTACAAGTAGGTTGTTAGGGTTATCATTTACTTGGTGGTTTCTGCCAATATTGTATAACAGAGATCCCACAGCGCTTCTTCTTAGCATGTGATAAATTGTGTACCAGGTAAAGGTGAGAAAGGAGTGAGAGCAGCCACTATGATGACAGACTGTTGCTTTGCTACTGCTGCCATGAACCCGCTATTTCTCTGCCAGCAATCACCAGCACCTTAAGTGTTCCCAGCATTGCTCTCCTTGGCCTGTGATAAGACCCCTGCACGTTTGGGAGTCCTTTAAGGTAATGCTGAGTACATGGCTCAAACAGAAAAATTTTTTCCTTTTGCATGCCACCATGACAAGAACAGTACATTCTATGGCTACATTTGCAAGACCCTTACTGTATACCAGCTCTGCATGCAGCCCAAGTGATTTCCAGTAGCTGATATAGCATAAAAAATCAACTAGAGTGAGAAAGAGATACCTCAGCCCTCTTCCGTGGAAAAGTGTGCTGTTTTGTCCTCTTTTGATCTCTTCCAGATATGACTGGTGACAGGAGCTTGTCCAGACAGTTGTGGCGTTTTAAGAGTTGTTTTTTTTTTTTTTTTTTGAATCTCTCTATTTCCTTAATTTTTTGATTAAAAATGGATTATTTTCATTACAGAAAGCTATCGAGATATCTTGTGTATTTAATGTAGTTTCCTTAGGTTTTTTCCCCACAAGAGGAATAAAAAGGAAAAAAAAAAAGAGAAAGCATCCAGCTGAAGAACTTCTACATGATTGTTTTACTTTGTCATTATACTGCAAATGTACTTAAAAATTACTAAAGTCCAACACTAAGTCATGCAAAACATTACATCAGATGGGTATAAAATAATATATCTGGTGGGATCTGAGATACATTTTTATGTTGTATTTTCATTGATGGAAAAATCATGAACTTTCTGCTGTACTCTTTCAAGACTGCAAGCCAGTTTAATGCTAATGATTCAGCTGTTATCCAGCTAAAGAAAATAGGCTGATGAGGTTAAGTAAGGCCACAGTCAATGTCAGTTAATGCAGTGTTAAGTGTGTTGCCTGGTTAGTATTACAAAGAAAAAAAGAAAAACAATGTCTAGCACCTTCGTTTAATAAAAACTTCCAAAGTGTCCCACACCCAAACAAACAAAAAATTTGTCCAGAAAACCCAAATAAAAGCAAGTTCCTGAACTCTAAGGAAATCACTGTTGAGACACTAATGTTTTTAGTGTCTCCTCTGAACTCATTGTTTATGTATCTTTGCCTTTGCTTCCCTAATTTGGTCAATCACATTCTTTAAGATGAGACTCCAAGTCTGCCTATTAATGCTTGGATTCCTGGGACTACTGTGGCTTTGAAAGTCCTTATTACTGCATCTTTGGCTTCTCTTCAAGGAGCAGATGTTGACCATGGATGTATGCTGTAAATTCACCTTTTCCATCTTTGCAAGTTCTTTCTGCTGACACCTTTTTGTGGTTCTACTTTGAAAGGGAAAGGAGCCATTTCAAGCTTTTATTGGTTTTAGTTCATACAGATTCTTTTTTGCTGCTCCCATTTGAGTCATAACAAGGAATGTGCCATGCCATCAAGATCAAAACTAGTTACCTGTTGCATTTAGTGGAGATGCAGTCAGATTAGAGTAGCAGCTAGAAAAGTGATGGAGCTGGTACCTTGGCCTGGAAATAAATCTCAGATTCTGTAATTGGGACTCTGGTGTTGTTTTCTGAGATGTACAATAGCTACATACGTGACCTGAGCCTACCTGTATGATCTTGGTGGGGCTTGATTTTCAGTACCATGAAGTGCTATGGAGCAGAGGAGTTTTGGCACTGTTTCTGCAAGAGCTGTGGGCTACAGTACAAAGGCGGTTTGGTCAAGGCTGGACATAGGAGGACTGGAAGTTGCCAGAATCACAGCCCCCGGCATTACTGCAGTGGCCTTGGCACCCCAAGGAGGGCAAAGAAATTGAGGAGTGATGGCAAAGGTCAGCAGACTCTCAGAATCAGCAAAGACTGGGCAAAAGCTCAGCTCTTCGTTCATTACAGAACAACCAGAGTGACAATGCAGCCTTTTTCTGTGGAGAATCTGTGGCCTTGTCCACTGTCCATTGTATTGATTTCAATGAAACTTAAATGCGTACTCAGAATTAAGCACTTCTTTGCCTGGTGCCTTCAGGGAGAGAGAGTTTCCTCAACTGAGGCCAAACATGTACTTTGTACAGGGCATCTTCTGACCCAAAAGGTCAATTAAAGCTTCTGAGGGACTCTAAAGGAATATTTTTAATTGTTCAAAGCCTTGTTTAGGTTTTCAGGCTCTGCAAAATAATTTAAATGTGTGTTTGTATAAATGCAGAAGGGAGAAGCTGGCAAAGGAGGAAGCTTGCTATTTGTTGTGTTTCAGGTTTTGTGACTGTGGAGTCAGATTGAGTTTTGTTATTGATTTCAGTGAGTTCAGGGGCAACTTATCTAGCTGTTTAGAATTAATAAATTTTTTCCCACATAGACATATAATTAGCTAGTATAAATTCAAGGCATTTTTGCTGATGTGATAAATAATTTTGAAGTTATTGCATGTTTGCTTAATGGTTATAAGCTTAAAGTAGAGGATAACTTCCATCCATCTAATGGTAATCCTAGTACAGGGAATGAGGCACAAGTGGGACTCACCTAAATGCTGGATGACAGAAGTATTCCCAAATCTGGCAGATTTGGTGTTGTAATCTTCAGGTTAGGTGTATTCCACAGCAGTCTCTGTGTTGGTTTAGCAGTTACTGCCTGGGGGTAGGAATCATCTATGTATGGGCTACAGCACACAAACTGACATCTTTGGTGTTCCTTCATCTGAGCTTAAGCTGTGTTTTTCTTGTTTACTTTTGTTAACTATTTTTTTAATGTGATCTGATGCAAAGTTGTTTTCAATACATATAGAGTGAAGGAACAGCACTGTATCTCCTCCATTTGCTCTTTGGCAAGGCAGGAGCAGGTACTGCAGGAGGAAAAGACATCCCATCCCAGCAGGTTTCTTGGTTGATGCTGTTGAAGTCTGTGTGTTAAACCTTAAGGGTATTAATGAATGTGTGCAAACTGAAAATTCTGATGTGTTCCCTCTCCTTTGTTGCAGGAGAAAGCGTTTTCTGCTGCAGGTCTGAGAAAGGGCAGGCTGGCATGGAGAAAGAGGTAAGTGAAGAAAACCCATGCTTTAAAAGAAAAATTAAAGGGGCTATTCCTAGCATTGCTATTTCATAATATTATTTGTAGTGCAATGGGAAGGAAGTCAGCAGACACGTAGGCTCCTTTATATCACTGACAAGTCAAGGGGATGATTAACGAGAGTACCAGACAATGTAATGGTAGGAGAAGGTCCACAGAAGTTAAACAAAAGTGCCTTCAGAATTTAGAGAATTCCCATGATCCATAGTAGAACCTCATTGTGCTTGTCTACTGTTTCTATTTTTGATTAGATTTATAAACACAGCACCACATATTTTAGTGTGGCTCATAGCCCCAGGGCAGAGTGAGATTGACTGCACTGAAACTGTGAGGCTTGTGAATTTCGGGCAAGGGATGGAGTGAAATAAGTAGTGTAATTGTTTTTGTGGACTGACCGTGGGACCTCCTCTGTTCTGAATTACACATGGTTCAACCCTTTGACCTAACCAACCTCGGCAATGCCTGCTAGATCTCCTAAAGCTGTGCTGAAAGGTCCTATCAGTGACATGTTGGAACATTATCTGTCATGTGAGATGTGTGCCAACAACCATATTAAACTACATTAATTGCTAGTGAGGCCATGTTTGTGACAATCTCAACTTCATTTAACCCATCATCATGTTAGTTATTGTTTAAACAGGAAGTACAAATGGGGACAATTTATGAAATCTAAATGCAGCACCAATGTTTTCTTTAATAAATTGTATGTTTTACTTTGGTTTAATTCTTTTTTTTTTTTTTTTGACCCCTAGCATTTTTGTTCTTGTCATCAACTCTGTAGCTTGAGGGCTTTTTGGGGGGCTTTTCTATTTTAAGAGCAAACAAGAAAAAGTCTACTTCTTGGTAACTAAACTAACATGCTAGTGAAATGGTTTTTCCTTTCAATGCAATTGCAAATGATACTACAGTTGACTGAAGGTGCCATGCTTGTTTTCTAGCAAGAAGGAAACATATTAAGGTAGTTTATGTAAGGCTGAAAGATCACATGTGGGTTATTTGCTTGATGTACTCCTTCACTGCTTTACACTCCAGCTAGTGCATCTCTGCACAGCCATGCTCACACACCTCTGGATCAGGAGTGAAGCATGCATTTCTTTTGAATTCTTGGAAAAAATTTTCTCACAGGCCTGACCCTGCAGGTAGCAAAGCGTACCAGGAGTCCTCTAGAGGCAACCCAGTAGGTAGAAATTTGGAAGGATTCTCTGCACATGGTCATTTTCTGAAGCAATTCTAAATTTTATAGGGGAAGAGGCAAAAGCTCTCCAGTATGCTCCTGCATGGGCAGTGTATGGGTTCAATTGCACCTAGCTGTGCCCAGTATTATGTTTAATTAGACAGAGGGGGCTGCATCTTCCACCTAAGCACTGAGCTCTTTTTTGGCAAGGATTTTGCTTTAGCCTCATTTTCTAGATATAACAGGCTTAAATGAAGAGGGCATTTATTTATTTATTTATTGCTGCAGAGTCAGCTAAAAAATATGTTTGACCCTCCTAAATGTCATTCTCATTATCAGTGAAGAGTTTGTTCACTGCAAAATCTAACATAGAGTGCTTAAAGTAGACAGGTGCAAATTACAAGCTGTTTCTCTTTAGCTGCCATCCCTTAAATAGAAAAATTAATAGGCTAGGAGAAGGGAAAAGGTTCCAGCTCCAGCTGCATAAACGAAAGCCTTAACAGGGGCTTACCAGCTGGTTGCAAGAATGAAATGCTGTAAATACCAACTAGCGCATTTGTGTGTGTATGTTCACAGAGGAATATATTTTTAGTAAGGCTCCATTCTTTTCTATGCTACAGGAACATTCTTTAAAAACTGTGCTTTGCTTTATGTTGAAAGTCTAATGCTCTCGCTGAAGTAAATGAGAGCAGAAGCCAACGTACCTGTTCCTGTTTACCATCATTACACTCCTCAGAGCATTTCAGACATTATTAGGTTCTTGGAGCTGTACCAGATTGACAATAATTCCAGCTACTTCTCTTTTGGCTGTATTCAAACAAGGCCCCAAGAAAAAAAAAAAACCAAAACAAAACAACAAACCCAAACAACAAAGCAACCTACCACCAAAACAACCAACCCACAAACAAAACCATGGATGAATCTGCTGAGCTAGTTTTCTGATGTTAGAAACAGTTGTTCATATTAGGAACACCTAATTTAATTTCATGAAAGAGACATAACATGCCAGTATGTGTATGAATCTAAGGTATGCATTTCCTAAAAGGAACTAAAACTCTGTCATTCCAAAGTTGCTCTTCTTTTTGACTTCCAGCTTGCATGGGGACTGCTGTCTGGAAGCAGTAGCTTTAACTTTAACTCTAAGGCTGCTGATGAGGTCTGTCTGTGTGATCTTCGTAAGCAGATAAGGGTAGGGAGACAGCTCAGAGCAGAGCTTGTTTACAGCAGGACAGAAGAAAACAGCTAGACATAAATGAGGGTTGACGGTTTCATGAAGCACAATTGGTTGATCACAGATTCAATATGACTGCCCTGAACTGAGCGATGATCCGTACAGTATGCAAAATTCACTTTCTTGCTGGTCTGTGCCCACCAGCCTTCCAGCAGCTTTCCCAGAGCCCCTCAGCCACGGCTTTGAGTGGAACCAGAGCTGAACGCAGCATTGTTGTACCCAATTCCTTTTGACAACAATCACATTCTTTTAAAAACTTCATAGGTTTTAGTTGTCACTGGTTATAAATGAGGGTTTTTTC
This sequence comes from Ara ararauna, assembly GCA_028858755.1. Classification (NCBI taxonomy): domain Eukaryota; kingdom Metazoa; phylum Chordata; class Aves; order Psittaciformes; family Psittacidae; genus Ara; species Ara ararauna. The sequence goes on along the minus strand of CM054377.1, from coordinate 92,098,803 downwards.
CCTGCTGCTTCTGCTGCTGCTGCAGCACTCACTGCTCTCCTGCAGAACCAAATGTATTGTGTTCTGGTACTCCCGGTTTTTCTTTGTTTCAATTAGTATGGCAAAGCAGGTCGTACATTTTCATGATGATGGCATGCAAAAAGGCATTTAAAGGTTTAGGTCACTTCTTGAATGACATGGTGATCAGTCTGTTTTGTGCTCAAACACTTCTAACTCCCCTTGTCTTTGCTGCAATGGAGCACACTCAAGGTAAAAAGGCATTAAAAAATAAAGAAGTGTAAAGGCAAGACTTTGGTTTTCAACAGCTGTGGTGGAGCTTTGAGATAGGATCAGCAGCAACATCACCCTTTAAGCTTGACTTTGCAAGCAAAGGACATCCCCCTTCTATGTGCTGGTTGCCGAGGGACAGGCTGGTTGCAAGTTGGACCACCTCCACTGCAGGTGTAAACCAGCACAGCCTTTGTATCACTTGAGGTTCTGGCCTCAAGTCATAGAATCCTGCTTTTTTTATATATATATATATATATGAATGCTTTTTTAATGTTCATTTTTTGGGTAATTTTTAAATAATTGGAATGGTAGCTTTCTGTACAAATGTGCATTCATATACATTTACCCAGGTATGCTCACACAACTGGACTTTGCTTGTAAATATGGCAAGTGGTCACTGAATGAGTTTTGTTTAATTTGCTGTTGGAAACTTAACTTTTGCAGGTACATATGAACTGATTAAAGCACAATTGCTTTAGATATAAAATTGCATAAATATATTAATTAGTAATGACTAATGATAAAATGAATATAAAATGCCATTGGATAATTTTCTGCCTATTCTCTGATGAGAAGGCAAAATATCATAGGGATATGGGGAATGAGAAGGAAAACCTAAAATGAAGAGGGGATGGAAAGAGTGTAATTTACACCACTTAACAGTACTTGTGTAAAAGAGAGAAGGATGAAGAAACTGGGTGGAGATAGGTAGGAAAAGAAAATGTCTTCTAATTTCCTCTGAAGCATGAAGTGACAAGAACACATGTCGATAACACAAAAGGCACCACCAAAATACTCTGTTACTCAGTTATACTGAGAAGTAACCCTTAAAGAATTCCTCTCTGCTGTTGAAAATCAGGTATTGCTTTCATTCTAAAAATATGAACTCATGAAAAGCACCTTTTGAAAACCTGATCACATTAAGGGACAAGAGCATCATTTCTTTGTAAGTAGGAGTCAGAAGCCTGTTACATCAGCTATGTAAAAATCCTAATCTGTGTTTGAGTGAATGAAGTGCTAAAGGATGTAGCCTACTGTGTCCCTGAGTAAAACAGAATTTGTTGATAACTATACTGAATACTTAAACCTTAGTAAACAAACAAACAAAAAAGACACACAAAACCCCACTCCAAAAAAATCAAAACCCCACTATACATCTTTATTAGATATAGGGGGAGAAGGAATATTTTTTTTTCTTGCTGTGAAAGGAGTTTATGCATTTTACAGACTATAAAATTGAAAGTTGACTATATATATATACATATAATACATACATAATATAGTCTGCAATTGGTTTTGCTAGGGAAATCTGACATGTAGAAGGAATACGTAAAATGTAATGCAGCTCATCTGAATTCTGTTAAAGTTATGGATGTATACTGATTTGTACCAGTTAAAAATATGGCCCAGAATTTTTGTAGATGGTGTTTTCTTTAGCTGTTAGTATGGAATTCAAGGTTTTGTTTGGTGATTGCATGCAGCATAATAAGAAGAATTATCACACAGCAGTGTTACAAATACTGCTGGAATCTTTAAAACTGACTCAATTAAAATTCTGTGGCATGCAGGAGTGCAGCAAGCTCTAACATTGGAAAAGAGATGCAATTCTAAAGATAACTGCTGAGCAAATATGTGTTTTTGAAAGATTTTTTTATTTGGGGAAAAAATTGGGAGCAGTAGGGTAAATATCTGAACCTATGAACACCTGTCAAAATTATCATCAACTTAGTTGTGTTGCATGTGGCTTGTAGGAATTATTTCTGTTACAGTATTTATTTTGTGTAGCTTTCAGAAAGTGTCTGGTCATTTTTACACATACTTGCCTTTTGGTAGGGTAATAGTCTTAACTTAGAGGAATTCTACTGTTTTCAGAATAGCATGTATGTGTGTGTGCATATATACATGTGGATATTAACATCTATATTAATCTGTCGGTGGTATGGTTCAGTTATTTTTGACAGATTTATTGATTTTGTCTGCTGCTTTTTTTTTTTTTTTTTTTTTTTACTGGAAATTGACACCCACAATCAAATGGGAAAGATGGATGCTGTAAAAATTGCAATTCCTCAATGATTCTTGTAATTAAGCCTTTTGCATTGACAGTTTCCAGGAGCCATGTTGGCAGGAGTGATCTTTACCACTGGACAATTAAGGAACTGGTTTAAAAAAAATAATGCTGTTTTCGGAAACTGCTATGTGACGTTTGAAAATAAAAGGGTCTGAACTGTTTTCTTACTTTGGTTTTGGCTTTGAATAATTCTCCCAGACATGCTTTGTTTTAGGTAATTTTTGTCTGCTTTGACTGTTAACATCTCCTATATAGGGGTCTGTAGCTATGTTCAAGCCCATGTGTGACTGTTGCTAGCGCTCCCTGAGGTATTATGCAAAGATGGTGTTTAACATTTGGGCCTTCTTAATGGTAGTAATGTGTCTGCATATTTTTTAAGCCTTGCTTACAGACAAGAATTAATGCAGAACTTGCAGAGTTTAAGTCCTCCAAAATCTCCTGCTGTTTGTTTTCTCTGTAAGTTGTTGGCATCTCTCTAAATTAAGTGAACTTTTCACTGTTGTAATGAATCCTGCTTCCCCTCTACCCTGGACCTCTGTTTGATGACATCTTATTAAAAATTGTTTTGGGGTTATTTTTATTTCATTGCATTTCATGGACGAGTAGAGCTCATTCATTTTTAGCTGCTCTGTGATGAACAACTACACTGGTTATGTAAGTGGACCTAAAATATAAGACAACAGGGGATGTAAGTGAAGTCTGTCTACAAATACGCTGCATAACCAAACTTTTCTAAATGAAATACTTCAGTTCTGCAACTGAAATAAAGCAGTTGCTGCTGAATACTTACTGAAAGACTACTCATATAATGCTCTTCGTTTGTTGAGGTTTCTTTGCATTAATTAAAATTGGGAAAAAACAAAGTATTTTAATGTGACCTTCATTTGGCATTTGTTTAAACTTTTCTTCTATTTTATTTAATTCTTCCACTTCTGTTGTTCAATTAGTGTTTGACCCCTTTAGCAGAGATTTAAATTAAATGACATTTCAGTGCCATCCCATATTTAAAATACTGTGTTAGTTGTGGATCATAAAGGATGATCTTCGTTCTTTAGCTAATTTATTCATTTAACAATTTCCCTCCAGAAGTTCCAGCAGAAGGCTCTGAAGCAAACTAAGCAGAAGAAATCCAAGTCGGCTGAATTTCTGATGGGTGAGCCTTGCTTGATGAGTTATTGCTCATAATTTGTGTAAGGATTAATTAACTAATTACAGTCAAATGGCTGTGGGCGAAATTTTGCTCTTGCTTGTCAGGGTGCAATTTGTAATTATTTTAATCATTTATTCTTTCTTTTTTTTTTTTTTTTTTTTTTTTTAAGAGTTAATTTTAACCTAATTCTGTTTTGGCGACATTTGAGGACGATACACTTGAGTCTTTCAGCAAAGGAATTACTAGAAGGAATTTTCTGCTTGTCATTGAAATACACTCTGCTATAATGTGCTCTTCTGACCTCCTTGTTTTCTTATAGTAAAAGAAGAGAGAGCAGCAATAGAAGGCATTGAAAATCCAGCTTTTAACATCAGCAGCACAGATCTTTCAGCATATCAACCTTCAGAAGAGAACGTTACTACACATGACAAGCTAGATAGCACCCTTGCAGCTCACCAACAAAAACTCAGGCTGCAAGCCCATACTGAACCAAGAGGTGAGACATCAAACCTGATTAGCCTCAAATGCAGAGGCAGTCATTGTGTTCTCCATTCAACCTGCACACTTCATGGCCTGTGCTGGGCGTTCCCAACCTGATGTGTCCAGACAGGAGCCCCTGCAAACCCTGGATGGGAAACCCAAAATACTGCTGAAAACATTGGCTGTCTAAACATTTAGAGACCCAGGCTCTGTCTCCATGCTCGGGTGACGCCCTGTAATGCGGTGCAGGTTGCACAGGGCTCCCTGCCAGTTGGGGGGAACATAAGAAGCACTTACCCATAATTCGGGTTGGGGTGCTTTTTGGAGGCACCACAGCCTGTCCGAGCGCACAGATGCTGCTCCCTCACATTGAGTAGTTTAAAACACCTTACAGATCTATGATTGATTGTTGTCCTTAGGTCTCCATATGCCCTCAGTCAATCAGCATCTTGCCACTGCTTCGGCTTCGTTATTTTTTTCAGCCAGTGTTGGTCAGATGCTTGGAGCAGAGTTCTGTTTGCTCTGCTTGTCCAGGGGAGTGATCCTGGCTTATAAACTCAGCTTTGATGCAGCACCAAAAAGAGTCACCGCCTCAGGAAACAATTTCTGTTTATTATTTAGGTTTATTCAAACAAACTATAAGGCTCTCCACTGATGTCAGTTTTCCTTTCAGAAGAAAAGAAATATTTTTATATCTTTTAACCTATTATTAAATTATTCCATTTTAAATTACTGTTACTGCTGAATGTTAATGTAAATGGTTATTTTTGTTTAGTAATTCAGTGAGGAAAAGAGCTTAAAGACATCTTGTGAGCTATAGGAGGAAAATCCTAGGCCAAGATTTAACCTAAAAACAAAAACGCCTGAAGTCAGACTTGAAATCTCCCCTAAGTACCCATAAAAAAGCCCCAAACCCCACCTTATTGGACGGTGTAGTCTCATGAACTTCAAGTGGACTGCATGCACCGTGAATATCCAAATGTGCATCCAGGGCCTGAGATCTCCCAAGGTGCCAAAGTAACTAGTATGGCTTTGAAAATTGCTGGTTACCCAACACTTCCCTTGCAAGCAACAATACTGCTCTCTGAGTAACCTTGCATGCCAGCCCAACTATTAAAATGGGCAAGTGCAGGCTGGTGAGCAGAACTTCAAGCTTTTAAAACTCTGGACCTTGCTGTGTTAAGATTTTATCCTTGTGGGATTAGAGAGCCCTCAGCTCCTAACGGCCCTTGCAAAATTAGGTTTGGTTTTCCATTTGGCCTTCATGTGACTCTGTGCAGTGCCGCATGGAGCAGGAATTCTTCGTCTTTCTTTTGCAGCCTGTCAGAACAGTGATTAAGCAGACAAAGGAATTGATTGTTTTTTAATGAAATAGTCTATCTGGCAAAAAATGAAGTCGGGCTCGCTGGAGACTATCCATGCTTTCAGTCGCCTCTTCAGAAATTCGTGAATAGCTCCCTCAAGAAAACAACACATTTTTTTAAAAGCCTGAAATGTGGTTTTAAACATTTTGATTTTTCATCCGAAGTAGCATTTTTTTCAAAAAACCTTAACTGAATATAATCTTTGTGAAAGGAGTAGAAGTTGTTATATTTTGCCTGGAATACAATGTCTTGATACACTGCTAAGTGTTTCTGTAATAGGAAAGGGAAGCTTGCTAAGAGTTGGAAAATTTGTTTCCCAACACCATGTCTCCCTCCTTGACCTTCTGTTCATCCAGTTCACCAAAAGATCAGTTATTCACAAAGCTCTGCCTCTCAGTCATGCAGCTATTAAAAAAAAAGAGATGATCATTCATTTATACCATCGTAAAATGTCTAGATTGGAAGAGACCTCTAGAGATTAGCTGGTTCAACCTTGCATTAAAGTATTCTTAGTCTAACTTATGTCAGGACTTGTTTGGCAGTCACAGAGGCCAGTTCAAATTTATCGGGGGCTGCTAACAAAACAGCAGCTTCAAGCCTGTCCTGAAATCTGTGGAGAAAAAAATGAACTAAACCTTCTGGTACCTTGTGAGCTAATTTTTCCCTATTCCCAAGTGTAACAATACTTCATTAAAGAGGGAAAAGGAAAAGCCAACTGCATAGGTAAATGCAGTATTACATGAATGTAGTAACATGTAGATGGTTGTATTTTGCAGTCCTCAGTGAAACTAGGTCTACAGGCATCTTAACCATTTAGGTGTTAATCTATTGTTGCCTTGGACTGCCAGAGCTAAAGGGCTTAGTTCCTTGAACCTTCCTTCCTTTCCTTTGCTCCATGTTCATAGCTATTTTGTATAGTTGCTGTCATTTCAGCACATAGCAAAACTACACATGAGGCTGAAAACTTCCACCATTCTTTAGCACAGGGGAACTCTCCTGCCTCTCAGCTCTCAAGAGCCACTGTGCAGTTCACAAGAAAGATTTTAGTACAGACGTCTCCTTCTTTTGTTTTCCCCTAAGAGTCAAGACTTACACACCACACTGAAAGCCATTTCTCTAGGAAGGGGTGCTCACATGCCACAGGCATGGCTTGTTGCCCCAAACTTTGCTATGCCAGTCAAATGACAGTTCTTTTACCACTTCATGCCAGGCTTCCTTTCCTTAGGGGAAATACCTGACAAGCACAATAGCACAGCCTGTGTAAAATAAACATATTTCAGGGCTCTCCACAACTCCCTTCCATTTTTCTGTTTTTCTTCCCCAGATGCTAATAAAATACTCTTCCTTTTGGTGTTTTCTCCCCTCCACAACCATTGGGTGCTTTTCCAGCTCTCAGCCTCCAGGCTTAGGTTCAGTTAGTTACTCAGTGGTGAATGGCATTTGTCAATTCTAATGCTCAGTGTTAAACTGTAGAATTCAAAACCAGTTATATCCTTAAGCACAATTATTTAATCGCAGCGTTTAGCAGATTACAGGTTGAAAATGCTATATAAACATCAGGCTGGATTTTCAGGCTATGCACTTGAAGGCAGGACATGTAGATGGCATTGCCTTTATATTATCTCTCCACCCATCGCCCGCACTAACGGCAGTGAATAAATAGCTACAGGGGTTGCTGTCATTTCCTCCACCTTGCAACGGTGTCACAGCCTGTTCCTCTATCAGCAATTGCTGGAGGGAAGTGTTCTCTAGGAAAACCTCCACCTACTTTTGAGATGTCTTCTCTCGCACCTTCATGCTAAGGATGCCAGGAAGGAGTATGAATAGTCAGCTTTATTCCAGTTAACTTTAAAACCTGTTCCTGGAATTTGGCTGTCTGCACGGAAGGCTGCTCTGCAGAACATACATCACTTGGAGATATCGCATCTGCCCCCAAACAACTTAATTCACAGGTATGCTTGTTCTGTATTGACTTTTCCATTCCCATTCCTCCAATAAAAGGCAATGTCCTGAAAAGGAGTTTGTGAACTGACTCTTATCTTCAAGAAACTGATTAAATCTTTCCAGTATTTTTGTTTTGGTTTTGGAGGGGTTTTAACTTTTCAAACCAGATTGGCGCAGACTAGACTTGTGACTCAAAATGCAAGGCTCCTGCATCCTTTCCTTGTAGGGAAACTGAGGCAGAACATGAGGCCTTATCTGCAGTCACTCTGCAGTTCCATGATGGAAATAGGAATAAAACTTCTGATCTCTAGTCCATTGCTCTGTTAGGCCGTTCTGTGTCTTACACTGTGTTATTCCCCATGATGGACAAAATTCCAAATTTTATCATCAGCATCAGTTGTTGTCCAAGAACAGGTCATTGAGTAACTTTTTCTGCTGTATGCTTTCCATCACTGCTTTTATGCTGTGAAGACCCAGTACTGCTGTTAAATGCTATAGTGACCCAGGGGAACTGGCTGACTATTTACTCAGATTAATCTCCTGATTTCCAGCCAGCTAATTGGTTTAATTTTAGCAGTGGTTTCTACTCCATTTTCTCTTCTTGATTCTATGCTGACTCTTTGTTGATTGTTCCTATCACCTTCATTTGTTTCACTTCTTGCTTGTGAAATTAAGGTTGTCTAGCAGCATCTTTGTCTTTGCCAAACTGCACAATCTTCTTGTCTCTGAACGCACTTAGAGTTTCCTTGTGACTAAATCTGATCAACTTTTCTGCCCTTCTTCCCCTCAGTAAATATCGAATTTGCCAGAAATTTTTATGTTGGCTGACCCAGTGGGAGGTCTAATAGACCAGTTTCCCTGAGAAAAATACTTTAGGTTAGAACACCCAAACCTGGAATGACAGGAAGCTGTCTCTACCTGTTTCTCAGTTGCCAGATGTCTGCTCTCAAGTAAGCCAATATCAGTTTTTCCTCTTTTCTCCAGAAGAGTTTAAACCCATCACACTTTTTAGAGAGTGCCCTAGTGTTCAGGCTGGCTTTGTAAAGCCCAGCAAAGGGCTTCCAGCAAACTGTCATGAAGAAAGGACCAAACCTTCAGGAATATGCTATCTTTGCTGATGGTAGAATATGAAGGCAGTTGCTAACCCACAGATGGTTATTATGCATGTCACATGCAATCCCTTAACATAGGACTACTGTACTTAGAAGTTTATCATATACCTGTAAAGCAAATGTTAATCTATTTTAGCAGCCAATAAATTTTGTCCTCAGCTACTGTGATCAGAAAATGTGCAAGTGGCTTACATCACTTTGTACTATTTAGTGTTCACCACAGCCACAGAGCTATGTGGATTTGGTCCAGCTAATCCTGAGAAGAGCCCTGTGGAATGGTCCTGTTCACATTTCTACAAGATAGGCAAAATTTCCAGCCCAACCATACAGAGGGAATATATGTCAGAACAAATTAGACTGATCTTTTTTTGGTGCTGACCACACATGCAAGCTACAGAATCCAGGCTTGGGGCTTTTTGAGCATTCTCCCACTATGTGGTCTGCCTTGCACCTGGTGGTTGCATAGACACCTTTGGAGACTCTGGTGCTCTGTGGCTTTTGCATGGAAGATGAAAGAAAGACTGATTGCGTTCTCCTGTACCCTGTGCACTTGTGAAAAGGCTAGAGGCGGTTTGACCCTGAATGTTTATGATTCAAGTTAAAATTGTCTCCAGATGACAAGTACTCATTCTTTTCCCTATCATTCCCCAATACACAAATCTTTTTTTCAAAACTAGATTATCTCCTAAAATCAAAAGCTCTAATTAATTATACCATTTTATCTGCAACAGGCGCTGTTAACATCTCATATCATGCTCCAATAAATTTGCCCACAGAGATTAACAACCTTTGGGGGAGAGGGGAGAAGTATGCTCTTTCAACTGAAGACTAGAAACTATTCTTCTAATTAGCCCAGGTAAAGCATGGCATTAACATGGCTCTACTGTTTCTGGGAGACAATTAGTGTCTCTATGTGGTGCTCTGCTGCATCTTCTCCTAGCTGCAGAGCTAAGCTGGAAGTATCTAACTGGTGCCATGTGCATCCTATGGTGGAAATCCCACTGTAAAATAGAGCAGTTCTGCTCCTTATCAAAAGCCAAGGTAGTGAGAAGTGTTTGCTAAGGAATGGTTAGTGCAAAAGGTAGTTTGACTGTGGTCTGGAAATATCAGCCCTTTCTTGCTCTAGAGTGTAACTGAGTGAGGACTTAGACCTGGAAATATGTGGACAAAAAAACGTCTTTGTGGAGGAACTGTATGGAATATCAACTTGATAAAAAACATCAGTAAGTGCATCAAATTCAGTCAGTTTACAGAGAATAGAATCACAGAATAGTTTGCATTGGAAGGGACCTTCAAAGGTCATCAACTCCAACCCCTCTTGCAATGAGCAGGGACATCTTAAACTAGATGAGGCTGCCGAGAACCACATCCAGCCTGTCCTTGAATGCCTCCAGGGATGGCACATCCAGCACCCCTCTGGCAACGAAGTGGAGGCTGATGCTTTTTGAACAGACTTTTTTTTTTTTTTTTTAAATTTTAGTTTAATTCCAAATAAATGGTAAGTACTCACTGGAGAGGCAGTGAACGCAGATGAAAAACCAGGTACCTGCTGGAAACTTGCTTTTGTGCTGCATGTGAAGGAAATGGGAGCTTGTAACACTGGCTATTTGGGTTGAACAAAATTTGCATAAGGCATGGGACCAGAAATACAAATGAAAACCATGCCCTTTTTTTCTTAAACAGTGGCAAAGTTTATATCTAATAATTCAAGTTCTGTGTATGTGGTTCCATGCTTTCTGATTCCAACAGGGACTTGAAATGGAAATGCCAAACCCAGTATGCAGGGCATGATGGATCACCATGTATGCATAGGAATAAAAGGGTTGTCATTGGAAGTAATTTTGCGTTGAATTACACAATGTGTAATCCAATTGAAATCAGCAGAACGGCACAAGGTGTAATGTAGTGTGCAAAATGTGATCCATTGCATGCAATTTCAACAGGGATACTGTACCACTCATCTAAGTAATGTGCTAAAATTGAATTTGTGAAAGGTAGGGGGAGAAGAATTTTGAAGAATGGATGCATTTTATAATCAGGAAAATACTCTTTCAGAAGGTGACTGAATGTATGTTTTTAAGGCTAATTTATTACACTTGGAGATTGTTTGCTTCATGATAGTGCTGTTGGGCTCTTGAAATTCAGCGAGTTCCCTCTGTAGAATACTGTGGGACCAGCCGAGCCTGCCAGCCTGGGAGCACTCAGTATCCATTTCCTCCACTGACGTGTGTTACATTATCTAATAGCGTTCCTAAATGAACTCCATCATCATCAGCAAATCTTTTTCTCACACCTCCGACCAACAGTGTTTCCCCAGGAAAAGCAGCAGGTTTCACACTGGTGTCCCCTGGCACAGGGCCCTCTGTTGCCTGCACGGGAAAAAAACCCAAAAAGTAAGGAAAAAACCCCTAATTCACATGCTGTACCTTTGCTTAAACAGCAGCAAATGTAGTAAATCGTCCAGGGGCAGCATTCGCGGATGGTGGTGATGGTGGGGAAGTGGGTACTGTGAGTGTGAGGCAGAGTTTTTCAAGTGTCAGCGAAGGGTGCAGCATGGTCTGCGCTGTTCAGGCTCATGAACGGCCCCTTGCCAGGGTCCTGTCAAAGCTGACAAGTGAGTTTATTCAAGGCTTGCAATATAAACATAAGACACAGTTATGTGGTTTACTCATTACCTACAGTCTCCATTGAGGTTGAGGAAAATGACATATGATACCCTTAAAACTTTTCTAAAATTGAGACGTTGACTGGTGATGGTAGTTTTTAACAAGCTGTTGTTTTCAAGGTATAATTTACTGTCCAGTCAGTTGCCTAATGTTCTTCAGTTTGAGGATGCCATTAATGTGCAATTTTTCATTTAATTCTGCTTGGTACTCATGAAAATTTGAAGCTCTGTGTAAAACACTCTACCCCCTCCCCAGCATGTGTTTGGTGACTGTCTGGAATAACATTGTGCTTCCCAACAATCTTAATTTAGATCTACAGCTAAAATAATATAGATAATATCTATAATTATAATGTAGATGATAATGTAAGCTGTAAATATAAATCAGTAATGATATGTCTTAAGATATTCAGCTTCTATGTGTAACCTAGAACAGCTTATACAAACTTAATTAAAGGCATTTCTAATAGCCACAAGCTGAGGTAAATGTAACAGATATCATAGTTCAGCAATGGTAATTAAAAATACAAACAAAAAATATAACTTCTGGTTAACGCTTCATAATTCTTTATTTCTCTTTACTGAAAAAATTAGAATTGACAATTAACATTTTCTTGGATGTTTTGTGGATTATATGTCAATTCACTATGTTTTTCAAAACTAAAGTGGGTTTTTTTTAACATCTTCATTCAATTGTATATAATGGAGTAAAACCCAAAACTTTTATCTTCTGAAAGTTGCAAACTTTCTTAAGCTATTTTCCAGTTTTAAATTGTTTCCAGTTTTAAATTGTTGTTTAATCAACTAAAAGCATATAAATTCTCTGGAAATACAGCCCGGTTTTCACTGTGTGGGAACTTTCCTCACTGTTTATGCAGTTTGGGTTGATGATTTTTGGGTTTTTTCACTTCTGCATTCTATGAGATTTCTGTTGGTTTTAACAGGGCAGGCTTCTTTCTTCTTTCTTATGCTTTGTTTTGTGTTCTTTATAGATTTATTTTTTTTCCAAAATGCAGATTAGAAGCAAATTCCTGTATCTACAAAGAAGCAACTTACAGATATCAAATTTTGTCAATGTAGGTACTGAATCATGAAAATAAATGAGCAGGAGTCCTAATCACAGATTTTTTGAGAAAAAATTAATAAATGAAGCAGCTGGAAATGCAGGAGGTGGGACCCTTCTCTCCCCTTCCTCCTCATTCCAAGCCTTAGTCCTTACTGGCCAAGTTGAAGTGGGCACCTCTCCTAGAAAGGATTCAGGTCTGACTTCAGGATGCTGCTTTGCCTCATGTGGTCACATACACTTATAAAGAAACCAGGAAATACGTTAGCACAGAACCTTATGTTTGGGCTGCCAAAAGGGCCTTATCTGAAAAGTAAAATGAAAAGTATCTCTAGCAAATGAGTTCAATTCTGTTGAATGGGTACAGCAAGTGTTTACCATCATGTTCGCTAACAGGAATTGCTGCTGAAATCAGTCCTTTAAGAGAGCTGTGTGCACGAGGACAACCCTTTTCTGTTTCTGGCTACATCAGTATGCATCAAAATGCTGCCTCAGACCAGAATTTCATTTTTTCAAAATGCCTCTGTCTTACTCTACTTTAAGCAAAAAGTTTTTATGAGTTGCCTTAGTAATGCCCAGAAATGTTCTACTAAGTCATTGGTAGACAGGTGTTGACCACACTGCTGCCTGAAAAAGGAAAGCTGTTATTTAATAAGGCAAGTTTGCTCAAACCATAATCTGCATTCTGTTTTCTAATGAAAGCTGGCTCATGCATTTTTGCTTTTATCCGTAACATATAAGCATCTCTCTGAAAACAAGCACCAGTAAATGCCTATTCAAGCTTTTAGTAATCAGTCACCTGGTTATTAATAATTTCTTCATTTTTTCATTGGTCAGGAGGCACTTAAGTCTAGCAGAGCTTTGTCCATTATTTCATTCAACTAAAAACCTAGATCAGTAGTACAATGTGAATTGAATAATTGCTTGTTATCCAAATTCTATCCTGTACTCTTCATGTGATATTGACATGGGCTACCTATCACTTTGTGGAATAGTAGACATAGAGATGCAGCTTAGACATTTAATTTCTGTGGTACTCTCAAGACATAGACTATATAATTGAGTACGGACAGCTTAAAAGCCGTCTTAGAGTTTCATCCAGTCCTAGTAATATGTGTGTAGTCCCATGGGCTGCATCTAAGGATCATGCTAATTTTATTAACAATTCCTCTTGCTTTAATTAAAATGTATAAATTCCCACCTGGTCACTGTTGTGCCAACAACTTTCCTTCAATTTTTATTTTAATGTATAGGTAATTTGTGGTTTTGGACTTCAATTCTGATTTCCTGAATTATCCATTGTGTTTTCCACATGAAATAACACAATTTTTAGGGGTGAATAGGGTTTCAAATTGAGTTAATGGATTTGAGTGAACCTCTGGATCAAAGCAAAGACCTGCTTTTCTGAAGCTGGCCAATTCTTTGTAGGAGCAGGTATTCAAAGCAACTTGCTGTCCAAAAGCACTAAGCTAAACACATGCTGTTCAAAATACCTGCAAGCAAGCTCTGCATTAACATTTGCTGCATATATACCACAAAGCAGAGCGATGTGAATTCCTTAGTGGACTGTTAATTTACATGTTATACACTTTCAAATATTTCCAAAAGCAAATGTGAAATTATTAGTAATCCGTTTGCGTGCTCACAAAATGTTATTAGCAAAATGCCTTGGGCAGTATGTTATGTTGACTAAAATTGATAATTTTGTATTTTAAAACTAAAGCAAATCCTCCTGCCCCAAACAAATCTTAGGATCTGCCCAGAGCCTAGACTTCCTGGTCACAGTAGTTCTCCAGGTGTATGTCGAACTGAGGGGGGAAAAGGCCAACACCACCTCCCCCACCAAGAGCCGTGATCTAAGGTTTGCAGTGATTTTGAATCTTCAGAAAGCCTCACTGAAAGTCTTTTATGGAGTCCTGCAATTTAAACTGACTTATCTATAAAATCACCATAAGGAGGTGATTCTAGTATTTACCATTCATTCTACCTATGTAGGTTTTAAAGTATGTATGTTGCTCTGGAGAAATCAAGCCTAGCTCTTTTTACTTCTGTGTAATTTTCTATCTTTAGCTGTGTGCAGTTCTGACAGGCCCAAAGTCCTGGACAAAATATCTCATAGACCTCAAAGACAGGTTGAGGTTGTTCTTTCCTTTGGGCTTTTTTTTTTTGGGGGTTTTTTTTTTTTAGTTTACGACCAAAGAGCAAGCTGTTTAATGGTATTTGTCAATGTATCTCTTTCTTGAATAATGGTTTCCATGCCTCACAGACTCAAATATAACATGACACTTCCTCCTAAATGCCAATTATTCTGTCCAGAAGTGCTGTCCAAAAGTCTAGTCCTCGGAGTTTCACACCAGATCCCCAGAATAAAGAATATGGGGCATTAAAATTCAATAAAAACTGTTGTGCTATTAAGGCTATTCAAAAAGCCTATGCACTAGCTGAATACTGCCTGTATGGTTGCAACATACTTTTCAGCAATTTACATTTGCAACTATGAAGTAATTGAATAAAGAAATGCATCATTATTTTCTTTTTTGGCGCATAGGCGAATTATTTTACCAACATGTGAAGGGGTGTTCATATAACATCACGGTGCTTTGTGCTAGAGAAAAACAATTACAGTGAATAAGGTAGAATGGCTCTGTTATTGCAGTACATAAGACTTTGATTACATACTGCCAAGATTCATACCAGCCTAGTAGTTGTTGACAGATAAAGTAACAAAAATGAAACTCATTTATTTTTTCTTTATTGAGACCTCAAGGTAAAGCAAATTTTCAGTTCTTGTACTTACTACATTGAAGGAACAGAGACTGACAGTCAAAATGTGCCAGTCCAGAAATATAAATTAAACCTAGTTTCATATCAAAGTTTCATTTCATCTCGGAAAAGGAGCTTCTGCTTGGATTGTTTTTGATTCTAAAACAAATACTCTGTAGACTACTATAGTGTATTTTGGATGAATTAACCCCCTTGTACTTTTAGTTCTTATGTATTTTCCAGGGTATAGATCTACGTCTATCTAAGCAATTTTAAAATTTGCTATGGACTTGATTATTTCACTTTTAATCTCTTCGGTGATAATTTACTGTGTTTACAAACCAAATGAGCATGAGGATGTGTTTAATAAAGTGTGGCACTTTTGCTGAAGGAAGGATACATTTTGAGGAAAAAGCCCTCCATCCTTCCTTGTGTAAAGAAAATTATTTTGTCTTTTACAGAGAGTTCCTCTAGGCAGCTAGAATGCTACATTATTCCTTGATAAGTCTAACAAAGGGCTTTTGTTTGTAAACTTGATTAGCTTCTAAAAAGCAGATAAAGCTAGCTGTTGAAATGGAAAGTGCTAAAATGAGTGGTTTTATCCCATCAAAATCATCTCTTAGTTACCTAGCCCAACTGAACATAATTGCTGTTCAGATTAATGAGGCAGTATTGTAGCATCTCCTCTGTAATTAAACACTTCTCTGGTTGAATACGGTATTAAAGATGCACCAGACGTTGAAACCTCAGTGGTGAAATTTAAAACTGTTGAAATTGAAGGGGTCAGCTGTGAAACACAAATTCCTCTGCAGCATGTAATTCACTTGTACAACGTGTTTCAAGAATAATTTGGCTTACGTTGGGGATGCTGCATTTCTTTAAATTTTCTTATCATTCCATCATCTAAATTTGAGAATTTTTCTCATTAGTTCCTGAGCAAAAGTAACATAAAGTGCACTTGTTTCCAGAATTACCTTTTCTGACCTTTCACAAGATGATAATTGCAGTACTAGTAGGCTTAGAGGACTTGTTTAAAAAAATTAAGCTTATAAAGTGGCAAAAAATGCCCCTTTGCTTGCTGGTGTCGATTTCAAAATTAACATTTTGGTTCATGTGCTTCTAATAATCGCTGACCCTTACTTCATGTGCTTTCCACAGGAAATGAATACAGCAGAAATTACTTTGACCTGTTGATGGATGAGGAAATAAACCCAAGGCAGTGTGGGATGGAGGTCAGTGAAGAAGGTGAGGCAGAATTAAGTATGTAATTTTGGTGTCAGAATATTCTTTTCCATTCATGAAAATGAGGTGACAAAGATCACATATGCAGTTCTATTTAAATATTGAGGTTTACAATTTAAATTATAAGCCTTACCCGCTCTGAACAGGATAGGCAGTATATATAGTCTTTGATCAAGGACAGTGAGTTAATGGATGGGTAAAAGTGAGGCTGTGCTGTGTTCACTCCATTACCATAGCAAAATGAAGCTCGCTCAGAGAACGTTGTCTTCACCATGTTCTCTCTAATTAACACAGTTAGGCCAGAGCTGAGTACTAAGCTGTAGCTTTTTTGTAACGCAGCTCCCAAAGTCCTCCTTAAAGAACTATTTTTGTACTCCGCTGAACGTGTGTTTGCCTAACAGAAGGAAACCCCCAGAGTCTGTAACAGTTCCCAGCACATAAGGAGGCTTTTTTGGATTTCTTTTTGTCAGTTTAGCAGAGATGTTTAGCTTTGCTGTCTGTGGGCGATAGTGAGGAGTGGAGGGTGTGACTTTGCAGAGCTGGGAGAAGTTATGCATAGGTATGAGAAAGATTAGCCAGGAGGTATTGTCTATGCGGAGGGAATTCTTTTGCTGTCATGGCTTTCAGATAAAAAAGCGGGTGGGAACGGGCCTGCCTGAATTTGCATGGACTTAACTAAGAACATCATCGCAGTAATGAAGTGCTTAGCTATGCACTGAGTGCTTTGGCCCAGCTTCTTTTGTTAAGCACTAACAACCTGATATCACGCAAGACCCATATTTCCTCTGTTACTTTCATAGGGCTTTACTTTTTTAAACCTTGTGCTATTTATACCGCAGAAATTCTTGAGACACACAGTTGTAAGTCAAATCTAAAGAAACTTGTCTAGTGTAAAGAGTTTCTGAAAATCATGAGAAACTTTGAGTAGGTATGGAAGTTTAAACTTTTGAGGTAAAAACTTGTGTGACTGAGAAAAATAGGCTTTGAAGCATGTCAGTAACTTGAACCTCTGTGTTCTGGTGCAAAAATCAGGGTTTAACAACAGTGAATTACAGCTACCTCCTAACCCCTATATTTCCCCATTTTCTACACAGGACAGCAATGAAGCCAACTTCTGGCTCAGAGTGTTTAAATGAAAGTTTTCTTTTTTCTGTTGGTACTGCCTTGATTCATCTTATGAATAAACTTCATGAGTCATGATCTGCTTCATAAGCAGAGAATGAAAAGCAGATTAGATTTCTGTAACTGTATGGGTGCTTAAAAACATGCACAGATAGAGTGGTGACATAAGGGATACAGGGAAGTACAGTTTTCTTTGGGAGAAAATGTTCTTTTGTCTGTGTTGAAGGGGTGAGATACATAGTTAATCTTATTTTTTTTATTATTTTATATATTTTTTTAATTTAGAACATCTGAAGACTCTGAGAAAGTCTATAACTCTATCCATTTGTGGGAGTGGGGTTGGAGAGGTGTTTTTAGGCATTTGCCTAAAGGCTAGACATGAGATCCAGATGTGAAAAGCTGTCCTTTGGTGTTTCTCCTTTTTCTCCCCAGCAAAATTGTCACCCAAAGGTTGGGGTAGCACTTGTTTATTAAAGGTCTTTTAGCAATGGTGCTGGCCTCAGTTTGGTTGTGTTGACATCTGCAAAGCAGTTGTGATGTTATATTTTCCAAAAAGAGCTAAATTTATCTGCCAAAAACAAGGCTTCGACCTTGGAGACGTTTAAAAGCCGTCTGGACACGGTCCTGGGCAACTTGGATGTAGGTAGCTCTTTTTAACCATGGGGGTTGGACCAGATGACTTCCAGAGGTCCCTTCCCACCTCAACCAGTCTGATTCAGTGGTACTCACAAACCAGGAACATTATTTGGTTTCCATTTCTTTGCAAAAGTGTTAAATAAACGGAACTACATTTATATGTAGTGGATGGAGTTAAAACAGTAGTCAGAACTGAAGTCTGGACCTATGTGATCATCTTCTGATTGGAAACTGTATTTGTTTACTTCCTCTTTCCAGCTAGCAGCTTGTCACTAACAAGACAAAATCAGAACAAGATGGAGAAATCAGGGCAAACTTCAAAGTTACCCTCTTCTTATGACATAGACAAGTCAGGCCCAATACCCAAACAAAATAGGTGGTGAAAAGCAAATCTTCAGCCACTAACTCCATTATACAAAGTTAAATATAATTTTAATGTGTTCATCATATGGGATTCTATAATGGGTTATTCTGTGGGAATGAAGGTATTGGCAATTATCTTTTCCATATTTGATAAATTAAATTTATTCCAGAAATTTGAGTTGATAATGCCCTGAGAACAAACACCAGCTCACGATGAATTTGCTTCCCCCTCACCAAGAGAACATTTCCATGCTACATGCTCAAAGAAATGTAAAAGATTCTGTACTTGCAGAAGAGGTTTGCAGAAGCCGCCTCTGAATGTTCAGTATAACTGGAACACTCAACTCTGAAATTTCAGGGTAAAGAAAACTTACTCTTTGATATTGTATCAGGCGCTTAAAAAGACACACACAGGGTTGCTTGTAGCTGTATTTCAATTCACCTACTACGTATGCGTTTCTCTGTCCTACTTGCCTGTCTCCACTGGCAACTTAGAGAAGCCAGGGTCTGGAAGATCTGGACAATCTCAACTGATCATTTCTCCCTTGAATATACAGACTTTAAGTGATTTCCTAGGTGTCATGGAAGTAGGTATGTGTCTGTGTGTCCCTTGCTCCTTTTTTAAATCTGAAGATGCTACTGGGAATTTGAATGACTGAGCAGCCACGAATCTAAAATTCATAGTGTGCTGTAATGACTACTTATACTAGAGAGTGTGTCAGTATTACAGACAGCAAGGTAAAATTTCTAATAAAGATCCAGAATCACATTAAAGAAGAAATTAAGTACCCTGACTTCTATTAAGAGTCAAACAGAATTCATCTGGTAATTTGAATATAAATGATAATTTCAACTAGTCTATTAGCGGGTTTAGCAAACCAGTTTCAGTTCAGATCCAGTTATTCCTCACCGTTTAAAAATATATGATTATATTTTTTTTTTTGTTTTAAACTGTCTTTCAGGACTCAGAAGAAAATGGCAGTCACCTATGATGAAGCTATCACTGTGAAAACAATTTTAAAGTGTCAAATGGTTTACTAGGTTTTGTGCTTTTATAATAAAAAATAAAAGGTAAACAGTGTTTTTTGAAATACTACTGGAAGAAACAATAGATAATTTTATGTTCTTTTGGGTTTTATTTTAAGATCCTGTGAAATTTGATGAGCAAACCCTGTATGGTAAATTGATGAAGCTTCTAGATGAAGAAAACATAATGCTGGACTTACAAGGTAAATAACAAACTTTTGCATAAAGAAAACTAAAACTCTTGAGTCTGGACGTGGGGAGGAGAGTGGGTAATCTATCCCATTGAACTCAGAACCAAAAGGGACACTGATTTTAATGTGAGCCTGTAAGATCTTTTTGCCCAAATGTTTTTGTTTTGAGTCATGTTTATGTGGTTTTAAGTAACACTCAAGTGAGTGCTTTCTCTAGGCTACTTAATTGCATGTTGAATTCTACTCTCATGAAAGAAGACTGGAAATATCATTGCTAATGTGCTCAAAGCTAGAAATCTAAATTATTATTTAAGTTCATAAATGGTAGGATCATTTGTCAGATGCACAGGTCACATCACGCACTGTTTGAGGTTATCTAAGTGAGGATTTACACTAACAGGTAAGAAAATATTTTCTGTGGCTTTGTTATGAAATATTAATTGATGTTGCATCTGCATTAAAAACAACAAAGTGTGAGAGAAGAGATTTCTTCACCTCAAGCCAACAGCCTTACTTTGGATTCACTTATTTTTACAGGCATTGTTTAGCACCCAGCTGATTCATGAGACTGTCTCCACCATAGCCTTCAGAAAAGACGAGTGTCTGCTGCTCTCCTCTGGTTCATCCTAGGAGAAGTAATATATGAGCAAGCCCTGGCTCAGTGATGCCCTTATAGTTTTGCACCTCCACCCGGCTTTTTTCAGCAGGTCTTTGGTGCAAATGTATTCTCTGAGTTGTTTGGATTTTTATCTGTATGAGGTTTCCTGTTACATGTCAGTTACATACAGGACCTGCTCTGTCAGAGAGACAGAGTGGACAGTTGCCTACAGCACTGGAGCTCCAGAAGCTGCAACATATTTTGTAACTATTTAGTTTGTGAGCAACTTTGTTCTAGAAGAGGCAAACGTTTTCATTTGTATAGGATTGCAAAATCTCTTGAACTGGAACTGGCCACATCAGGTCTCTCTTTGAAACCTCTTTTGCCTCTTTTTAAATGCAAGAGGAAAAAAAAGTACAACCATCACAGCTAAATTCATGCAGATACCTTAAGCAAAAATCTTTAAATAATTATTAGCAAGCTCTCTATTTTTGTATATTAAGGTAAAGCTTTTCATTGCTGAGAGAGATTATAGCAATGCTGCTTTTATCCTGCAACAACATAGATTAAAATAAAAACTTGCTTGGATGTGAAGTCAACCTTACTTCTATAGGAAAGATTGACATGGGGTGTCTGTGCTACTTATATAGTCCCTGTTTACCAATTTTTATAGCATTTTATATTCCTTAATAACCCTGTATGACCAAGGAAAATGTCCTGATGTCATTTTACAGGCTGCCCCAGGGTGGGGTCTAGTACTTTTCCACTAGCTTTCTGAAAGATAGCTTCTGGGGCTCCCCCAAAGTGGTGGGAGAGAGAAGCACCTCTGGGTAGTAGTTCAGTCCACCTCCTGCAGACACCTCTTAGCTTATTAGACAAATTGTGCCCTGGAAGCAGTTCTTCTCTTTCCTTTGGCTCTAGAAGGCTCTTGGACAGCTCATTTAGACTTGTCCATCCTCTTTGAGTGGCTAAAAGCAAGTGAGCCAAATTGTACCGTGAGTACTTGTCCACTTGTAAGTAAGGGAACCAGGGAATAAAGGGGAAGCCTTCCCCTTCCATCAGTGGTTACTCTCTTCTTCAGCTAGGTGCCCTAAAAATTTATCTTACATTACAAATAACATTCATGAATATTGTTAAGATGAACAAACAGATACTTTACAGAAGGTAATAGAAGATAACATATTTAGAGAGAAATATGGTTTCACTGATCTCCTCAAATGTTTATAATGTAAACTTACAAGGTATGTTTGAACTAAAAACATCTTTTTCTCCAACTGGTTTTATCAAATCCCCATGAAAGGCAAAATGCTCTTATTACTGTTAGGCTATGTGGCTGAGAGGCATCTAAGGCCATTTGAGCATACATGGTACGCTCTGGATGGTGATCTTGTGCTGAGGCTGCCAAGGTTGCTGAGCTGCCAGCTCACAGATTCAATTCAAGGGCAAGCAAACGCATTAACACATATGTCTCACATTCCATGTGCATGTCAGAGCCCCCCATGTAGGCATGAAGGCAGCAAGTGATGGAGACACCACAGCCTGCTGCTGTCTTGTGTCTTGAGCCTCAGTGCTTTTATTTCTTAAAAGTGTCACAGTGGGTATCAGAGCTGGTCCTATGGGTGAATATTACATCCTGTCCTACCTGAATTTTTCACTTGTCTTGGGTGAATAAAACCCAGAAAAAAGCAAGATTTTTCCTGAGAAAGTGAGGCTTGTGCAGTCTCTACCTCTATGTGTGTATATCAGGCTGCATTTTTTTCTACTTGTTTCTCCCTCCCAATTTTTGAACCTGTTGTTCACTTCCAATGCCCTTGTTGGTTTTTTTTAACAGAGAACAAGTCTCAGAGTTCTGACATCCCTACCAGTTCTATGAAAGTGGGCAGCTGAACAGAGCAGACAAGCATTATTAATGTCTCCACTGAGGGAAAGCTAATATGGGAGTTTGACCCTTATTAGACATCAGGAAATCCATAGAAAACTAGGATTCATTTGGTTCCACTCTTACAGAACTGCTTCTTTTCTTCATTTGACCACTGAGCTGAAAAATCACGTAGTCATACAGTCCTAATTAATAGATCATCCCCAAAGGAAAGAAATGAACATGGCTCAGAATTCATATAATTGCATATTTAAAGCATTTTGCTACTGAGTAACCTGTTGGTCATTCTTGTGTTATGTGTTAGTTCGTATTATACAGCAACTTAAAAGGCAACAGTGTGTTTTTAGAGAAGATGTAGATCAAACATCTCTCAAACAATGTAAGATTGTGATCCATGTGCATCTAAAGTAATGCTAGGTGAACACCATTAAAAATATTTTCTATTATATTACTTCTTGGTAACAACCGAAAAATTGAAGTGCTATGGTTTGCAGCATTTTAATTGTCTGAAACCGATGCGTGAGCATTTGGTGATGTAGTTTTTTTGAATACAATTTATACAGAGTCTTCTAGAACAAAGCAACCAAAGTGCATTTTCCGTGTGGAGTTTATAGCTACTTTATACGTTCAAACCCACGCTGAGGTCTAGTCTGCTGGTGAACCTCCCCTTTAAATTCTCATTTCAGCATATTAAACCATTACTGTCTGATGGACAAATGCAGGAGTAAATGAAGATACAAGCAGCCAAGTTAATACTGGAGAGATTCTTTTAATTGCAGCACAGCATCTGCAAATACAGCTTGTGCTAAGAAGTGATTTAAATTACGCAGAAAGTATGACTCGCAGTGTTAAGTACAGCTGAGGCAATGAAAAGTTTGACGCAGATGCTAACAACTTAAAGCTGACAATTTTTTATTAGGTTATCAATCTACCAATGAATTTCCTCGTAAATTTTCAGCCATTTGTCCCGTGCGTACAGGGTAGTAACATTTTTAACACAATGGCTACTTTTGCATAACAAAGAGGTGGAGGCTGTGTTTTGGTCAAGTACTACTCCAGGGTGGCAGCTCAAGCCTCTAACCTGTGGGTCAGTTCAGACAAGGAACAACCTGGCTGTCACAGAGTTTCAGAGGTTTCTTTGCAAAGCCAGCGTAGAAGGAATAAACCAGCTGAACAACTCTTTACCATTCCTCTAGCAGCCTTCCAGTATCTGAAGGAGGCCTATAGGGATGCTGGGGAGGGACTCTTCATTAAGAACTGTAGTGATAGGACAAGGGATAACGGGTTAAAACTTAAACAGGGAAGTTTAGATTGGATATAAGGAAGAAGTTCTTTAGTGTAAGGGTGGTGAGGCACTGGAATGGGCTGCCCAAGGAAGTTGTGAATGCTCCATCGGTGGTGTTCAAGGCCAGGTTGGACAGAGCCTTGGATGACACAGTTTAGTGTGAAGTGTCCCTGCCCATGGCAAGGAGATCGGAACTAGATGATCTTAAGGTCCTTTCTAACCCTAACTATTCTATAATTCCATGATTCTACACTCCTTGGCTTTAGCTCATTCAAAAATGAACACTTTTCCAATTGTGCTTAAATAAGCATATGTATCTTTTTGTCAAATATTTATAAAATTTGAATCATAATTTCTCGGTGTTTGTAGCAGTTATTTCCCTCAAAAAGTTTTTTGAAAATGTTCTTTCTCTTCTTTAGCTCTTTTTCCACAAAACATGTGCTAATGATTGCAGTGTCTTCCACCAAAACTGAGTTTACTTGATATGATTCCTCACAGAAATGATAAACACCAAAAAGAAAAAGGGTATTTTGATGAATCACTGCATGGTCACCTTTGTAAACCAAATGTTTTAACTCTTTTTTTGATATATAAGGACTATCTGTCTTCACCCGGGATAGGAATGTGCAGTCTTCGTAGGATGTAAACTTGCACTGCTCCTGTGAGATCAGTAAGCAGCTGATTTATACCAGCTGAGCATATGGCCTGTTGTGTGCAACACAGCACTGAGGGGGAACAAGTGGTGCTGCATCTTCTGCTATTGGCAATGTTTCATTTTCCAGCACTCCCTGGATTTTCTCTCTGCTAGCCAAACCCTTAATCTTACAGTAAATTCAAATGTAAATATTGTTTTGTTTTTGCAGTTAATAGTTGTAGGTCAAATCACTTTTCATTAGGCTTGTAAAATGCTACATGAAGAGATTGTGTACCCTCAGGTAATGGTTTGGGTTGTTTATATCTACTGTACACTTCCCCCAACATGATTTTGTATTGTATCCTGTTGTAATTAGATAAAAAACCACCCTACTTCCTGTGTGCTGGTGGCACTGAGGTGATTTAAGTACTCAGAAGGCTCAACAATTAAAGTCATTAAACAATGAGTAGTGAGCAAAACTGAAAATGTTAATAGCCTTAGTTTTATCTTTCCTTTTCTGGTCTTCATTAGAGAATGAGAGACTTCAAAGGGGAGTGAGGAAAAAAAAACCATCTTTTAACTGCTTTCATGTTTTAGGATGGACAAAGAGAAAAGCAAATAACTTGATACGGTAGTTTCTTTCAGAAAAAGGCACAGAGAACTATAAAACTAGCACAGAAATGTAAGGCAAGGAATATAAAGTCAGATGTGGACAACCAGACATCTGTCATTTCTTAGTGACCCTAATGTGGAGAAATGAGCAAAGAGTAGATGTCCATTATATATGACCCAAACTGGTAGTAGTTTTGTAATAGATATCAATGAGAAGATCAATTTCTTTTTCTTTAATGTAGCATGATGAATTAGACTGAAAAAAGAGGATGCAGCTTCTCTTTAACTCTATGAATGGGGTTCCTTTTCATTTATGTACAGCACATACCCTTTGGTTCTGCATAAGTCACTGCAATGAAATCAGGGGAATGATGTGGGTGAGAGCAGAACTGGACCTGATTAATTAGGCAGGAGCTGAGTGCACACACCTAGAGGAGGAATCTGATCCTCTAGGGTGAGTGGAAGGAAAATGAAATGTTCACCGTGGCTCCACCTAAAACTCCCTTTCAATTGCAGTTATTTCTCCTCTTCCTCAGGAGAGAAAGACAAAACTTGTTCTAAATCTCAATTCCTCTAAGTCTTACAGGGGAGCAATGTGACCATGGAAATGCAGAGCACCCCTTTTAAAAACTATTTAAAGAACAAGCCGCATGTGCTAAATTTTGGACCTGTATGTAGGGGCTCCCCTTGAGGACAGTTTTTCTGGTAATGGCACTTGAAACCCGCCAGTTGTTCTACTACTGTTATTTGTTACTGTTCATTGTATGGCATGAATGGTTGTTTTAAAATGTTGATGGGCCAAACATGTTAACTGAGAAGGTACTAGCCAGTGAATGAACTCCCATTTGCTAAGAGATAATCTGCCACTTTTGTTTCAAGCAGCCAGTGTTGCCAGTGAGGATTTTCCAGACTCCGTGATGCCTGTCAGCTCCAGTAAAGCACAAGACCTTCACAGGGAGCTTGAAGATGAAGAGATTCCTTCATATATCGAACAGTTTGAGAGAGATGTTCAGGATGACATAATTCTGCTTGGCAGCTTTTCACTGGAACAGGTCAGAGTTAAGAACTATAAGACAATTTCATCGTTTGCTTCATAACATGATGCTGGCTTGTTAACCTTGTACACTCCAATTCTATTTCCCTGCCTGGCAATACATATATTGAAAGGAGAAAAGATAAACCATATCGCTGGCTTGCGATATGTGACTAGCACTTTGCTAAGCTAACGACAGGACTTTTACCTTTGTCTTCATTTCAATGTGAATAAAAATGGATTGCCTTCATTGCTTCTTTCCTAAATAGTGGAGTATCTCTGACTGCTCTGTAGTAAGTATTGCAATTGAGTTTCAATCAAGAGCCTAAACTTAAGACATCTCTCTCTGACAAATTTAAAGGAAGCTTATTCGTCTATCAGTGAGAAAGTTCGGATTGGAGCACAGGAAAGATTTTTGTAGCATATTCATTGTACAGAGGATAAGATTATTACCAAATTATAAATATGTAGTGTTTTTTGGGGTTACAAAGCTTCTTTTGGTTTTCCTTTTGTCATTTCATAGTGTAAAGGGACAAGATGAGGTTCATATTGACAAAGGCATGAGTTTTCAGGGCTGAAATGATACTTGTGGGCACTGTGTCCCTTTGAAAAATCTCATACCATGAGTAGGGGACAGAAAGAAAGATTAATTGATGAATCTATCATTTTTAATTAGCAACATGAGAACAGCGAACTGGCTCTGATGGGCTTAAAATAGGTTATCCAATGACTGGATGGTGATCTAAGCTTTCTTTTATTTTCGAAGGGAGTTTTTAGAATTTTTTCACTGTAGGACTAAACCTCATCTTTGCCGTCTGCATATTGGTGAGGGACAAAATTCCCTTCCTTGCTGCTTTCCTCTAAATCCTTGTGTAGCTGTATGTCATTCCTTCTGACTTTTTTGTAGCTGTATGCATCATGCACAGAAGGTGGTTTGGGGGATATTTTTCAGAGAACATGAAATGGGGGGGAAACATGAGGGAAAAGGGCTTGAATAGTACAAAGAGTGTCATCTGCCTCAGGGGACTAGTGGAGTAGGAACCTGGGAACAGGTGAAGAGAAAGAGCTGTGCCTTTCCAGGAGAGTTTATAATATGCTGAGAGCTAACACTTTAAGTTTGGGCTATTTAGACAGCCCCAAATCTTCATGAGGCTCCATGACACCTGAAGGAACACGGTAGATTTTTCAATCCTTTGTTCACCCTTCCTCTAAACATGGTCACTGGGAGTCTGACCATCTTACTTGGACTCTTTTTGGAGGTGCTCAGCAAAGCTTGTTTCCTATACAGAAGCAAACTATCCGGTCATCACAAAACGATGTTCAGCTTTTTATCTGACAACCGCATGTGTGAATCCACATGCGATACAATATAATGCTTCTTTTCTTCCTTATTTTCTTTTGGAGAAAAAAAATCCTCTGTTAATGTGATTGAGCTGGTCTAACAATGGCTTATAGTTGGGGACTCAATACTTTATACTGCACAGAAGAGGTTTTTAACGCCTGTGTTTTCTGTCCATTCCTTCCGCAAATCTCTAACTTCAGTTGTCCATGCCCTGCTTAGGAATTCAATCATGCTGACATGGTATCAGCATGATTGAATGCTGGCATGGTACCTGCAACCTGCAGTGAGGAGGGTAACGAGAGGGTCACTGTAAAAAAGTATATTGTCTTCTAGATCAGTGATGTATGTGTCCATAATTTCCTTGGAAGCACACAGAAATGGTGTATTCAGCCCCTTTGAACAGAAAATGAAAGGAGACATTGGAAGTAGAGGCTGCTAACATGCACCTCTTGTGTCATATTGGTATTCAAAAACACCTAACAGTAATGTAAGCATGCTTATTCTTCTTTAATTGACTTTCTTTATTCTTTAATATGCCGTATTTGCTCTTTGATCTGCAGGCACACCCTGGCAGCATTGCAGTGTTGATGCCTTTCCACAGCAGCTACAGGTTCAGTGTTAAGACTGCTGCCGTGGGCTTCAGAATCTGTCGCTGCTACCTTTGGGACACCTCCAGCCTTTGTAACTTGAATGTATGTCTATTGGTTTGAATAGTCTTAAATTTGCCAGGTGGCATTTACTTCTTACCAGAAAAAAAACCAAAAAACCCTCTCTCTTCCTTATGCAGGTTTAGTAAGTAGCACATGTACTTTAGCTAAGCGTAATTTATGATTAGCTAATTTAATCTGCCATAATGACATAAAGTGAGCCTGAAACAAGCTTCTATCAATTTTGCCGTTAGAGGTAACATAATATTTTCAAATGTCTACCAAACTGAATAATTAACCCTGGGGCTGAGTGAAGAAGTCTAATTGATACCTCTCTCACATTCCTTTGCTTTGATAAAATGAAAATAAAACATGGGATCCCAAGGGTTAAAAATAAGTGACAGTTTACAGTAGATGAGACTGGTTTTATAAGTGAGGTTCAGAACCACCCTTGGGTTGCTCTGTTTCTTTTCAGGCTGCCAAAAATTTTCTCCAATGAGACATCTGATTCGCACTACAGCTTTGCTGGCAGTGTTGGCACAAAGAGGACAGCTATGTATTAATTATCTATCCCCTTAGTTCATTGCTTTTCTTCTCTACTTTGAAGCTTTACAGTAAATGGGTGGCTTTTGTTTAAACAGCAGCTCAGTGCATGAGATCAGCGTGATTAAAACTTTTTGAAAAAGCAGATGCACTTTCCAAAATAATTATTAAAAAAAAAAAGGTTTATGCAAGTTTCAGGCTCTGGAACTTTAAGCTGCATTGTTACTTACTTCTTGTTTTGTTTTGTAAATGCAAAAGCTGATAGTTGAGATTGGCAAGATACATAGCAGGAGATCTGATAGATTCTTGTAAAGAAAGCATTAAACAGATGTCAATGCTCTGTTAACACACACATTAAAGGGTATTAAATTTGGAAAGCAGGACTGTTTCCTATGGCCTAGGCCTACAGATTTCAAAAGCTCGAATGACATTTGCTTTTAATATATTAAAACAAACTCTATTGAGAGAAAATCATAAATGTTGTGGTAGAAGCTGGGCAGGTAAATCCAAGACTGGGTAGGCAGAATGCCACAGAAAACCATCTGTCATAAGATAAACAGGGACACGTACTTATTGGCAGAACTTGATCTTACAGAGCAGAGAAATATGCAAAGAAAGACCTGATGTAATGCCAGCTTAAAGTGTTTGATTAGAGGCAAGATGCTCTCAAACCATGAAAGGCTGCTGAGGATGAAGCAAACACTGGTGATTGGGGGTGAGATTGCACTTGATGGGCCTTTGACAACATAATCTGTCTCATCATTAATTCAAATGCCATTGAAAAGTACTAGGTCTGTGGTTTCCAGCTGTTTCTGAACTGAGATGATAAATGTGACTTTCAGCTTATGTAGGTTCTCTCAGAAAAAAATTATTAATGGGACAGGTGGATGAATCAATACTTTCAGGAGCATCTTTCCTGCTTGGCCATCCTCTTTCTGCAGCTTGGCTGGTATTCTTAACTGAAGGTAATTTGTTCACAACCTCCTTTACAGGATTCAGCTGCTACATTTAGTCCTCTGTGCTGGACATAACACCTTGCAGGACCTGATCATTACAACTATATAATCAGTTTTGATCCATGACCTCAATGTGAATTACTCAAGAGTCTCTGGAAGTAAAGTGCAAGTTTTGCTCTTCAGTACCAGCAGTTGAGTTATAGTAGTAAGAAATGAGCTATTTGTTGCAGGTGGCTAGTAATAAAATGTTCCTTTTAATCAAGAGATTTACCTTTTGGTTAAACAAAGGTTAACGCCTCTGGGCAGTATGCCTAATATTCTTACTGGGTGTCAATATCAGCATGCTGACTCTTTGCCAAGTCACAGTGAGATCAATATGTATGATTTTGGAGTGATCAGTTTTCTTTTGGTGACATGTAGGTAAAATTTGGTACTATGTAAGATAATGACAAATTTACCCTCCAATCAGGAATTTAATCAGTGGAATTAGATCTCAGTCTCATAAAACACCAATGCACATTTGCTTACATGTTCCAATATGTTGTATAATACTGTTATTTATATCCTGATGGTACCTGCAGATCACCCCTCATGAAAGCTGTGGCCTACTAAGCATCGTACAATCCTTTGTGATCATTCTTCATGAATTATAATACTCGTATGAATATGCACACCTAAAATCTATGCAGAATTCAAGGTGATTTTTTCCTCAGCCAAAACCTGGCTGCTACTTTTTGACATTAGCCAAGATTTTGAAAGACTGTCATGTGCAAATGAGTCATTTTTTTTGTTTTACTGAGAATTCCAGGTCAAGAGTATGAAGCTGGCCATGTTCCATTTACACCATGTCTTAAAAGTGGGTGACTTCATTTTAAGTAAGCTACCTATACACTACATTCATTATTTGAGTGTCAAAGCATCTTTACAGTTTTTTAGTATAATGGTTTACATTTAATTTATGTGAATAAAGTACGAATTACAGGTATCTCCATTTTACAGAGGAAGACTGAAGGCGCAGATAGACTGAAATCCACACCATCAGAAATGCTTAACACCTAATTTTTTTTTAAAATCTGTGATTAGGCCAAGCTCCTCAAATTCATTAAAGTCATGCCAGGTAGACTGCTCTTGGACTGGTGAGAAACACTTCACTGGAACCTGTATTTGAGGGAAAATAACACAAGGTAATCTTGACAAAGCTTCAGGCTTCTGGCCCTTAGACTTCTGATGTCCTGCCTACTGAGTGTCCATGGCCCTCAGATGTGTCAGCACCCACCCAGCAGGCCCAAAGCCTGACCAAGATGTCAGTATGTATAACTAGAGGACTTGTCTACTCCATAGGCTGGCAACTTCAGATTTCTAAATACCTTTATTCTCTCAGTTTTGCTCCTGCTTTCTCAGTAGAAAGCCTGGGAACCCTTCAAATTTCTAAGGTTCCTCCCTGGTTGCTTCTGGACACTCAGATATACACTTTGGGGTTTATTTCTATTTTTTTTTTTTTCTTGTTTGTTATTTAAGAAGTAGGGGGTTGGGCTGGGAAACATGTAAATGAATGTCAACATGAGGGGAACTGTAGGAAAGATATTCTATATGTTTGTAAAGGGCCTGTCACTGTGCTGTCACAATACTCATCATATTGTTATAGCTGCTCTTTTAAATTGTAGCTCTGTTTTGCTTTGTTCAGGAGTTCTGTGGAGTTTTAGTTAAGTAAATATTTAGATGCAAGTAATGAAAATCTTCCAAGTAGTTAACTTAGTTTTTACTGTGTTCTTTTACTCTTTAAGACCAGAGTGGCAATTAAACAAATAAACTAATTCTTGATATTCTATCGAGTTGCAACAGTGAATCCTACAGCTACTGTAACTGATGATACTGCATTTGCTGCTGCTTAAGGTAATCTGACTGGTCAGCTCTTTGGCTCATTATCCTAATATAAATTCCAGTAAGGAAATCTATTTCTATGGTTCAATAAACAGAGGCAATTGGAAAGATTCTTCAAAGAGAATCAGTGGTTTCCAAGTCCTGTTGAAGTTTAAGTGACTCCATCAAGTACTGACCACCTGTTAAAAGAAAAAGAAGCAGAACTCAGATGAAGGCTGTAAGCTATAAGTATGCATGAGTGAAGTGTAGAGGCATGAACCTGCATAAATAAATACAATGAAAGCATATTGATTTTTAGTTGCTCAGGTATTCTCTGGAACAACTTATCTTTTGTGGTATTCTTTTTTATTTTTTTATCTTTTTATTTACATTTTTAATATATTTCTAGCCAAACTGTAGTCACAGGTATAGCAAAGTATACTGTTGATTAGCTTTTATAACAGGACACTCCTCAGCAGTGCTAATAGACTGCACAGATTTTATGAGCTACAGATAAACAAGTTGTTGTAGATGTTGTAACTTTTTTTGCTTCTGCAGACTTTCAGTAGAGCTGAATTTCTTGAGCAGAGCCTATGCTGGATGATACTTTCAACCTCTACTTCACAGAACAGATTAATTCAGGTGGGAAGGACTGGACTTCAGGAAACTGTCTAGTCCAACTTTCTGCTCCAAGTAGGGCTAACTGAGGTCTATTAGGCTTTCCATGTGCAATGTGGGTTTTCAAGGGCTTTGGAATTGTTCACTCCAGTTTGTTAGTGTGAAACATAACCAGGTCATCTGTAAGTTGAGAAGTGTAGAGCTACTGGGAGAGACAGTCCAGTTGCATTACATGCACTTTTACGTAGCACAAAGGTGGAAAATTATCACTGTTGTTCAACAGGCTGGCAATCCGTCAGCACAGTTGGTTTCTCTCACTTCACTACTAGTTAGACAAGATGCAGCTTTCAGAACTGAGTGGTTACAATGAGAACATATATTAAAGTGCATATATTCACTTGAAGATGTGTTAGCATAGTATGTGTTATAAGTGTTCATGTCAGCATTCAAATCGGAGAAGGAAGGCTTAAATTTCAGCAAAAAATTTCACCTATATCTTTCAGAAAAGAGATGGAGCAGGATATGGACTTGCGGGAGGAGATCTGTTCTCTACAGTGAAAAATCATTAGGCATGGCAACTTGTCATTTCCACTGTTATATTTAAGACAATCATGTAGTAAGCTTTACTTAAAGCATTGTTTCCCATTCTATAATTTTCATATACTAATTGTAAGTGAATGTCTCTTTTAATTATGAAGTACTCAAGTGCACGTCTACACACTTGAAACAGAGGATAATGTGAAAGCTGGTACAAATGGAAGTTATTGGATAAGGTTAAAGCCTATGTTTTTATATTACAATTATGGAGACAAATTTGTGAGGCAGTACCTTATTGACAGAAAAAAGAATGGGGACTCAAAAAGATGGGATATATATAGTATATATATATATACTATATATATGTGTATATATATATAAACACTCTACACTTATAAGCTGTGACTTAAACATCAGGTTTTGGGAGCTTTAACAAGCAAATTAGTGATTATATTTCACTTTTCCCTATCTGCAAAACAGACCTAAAATTACATACCTGCTTTAGGGAAGAGTAAGAGGACTGAAGGAGTAAAGTGTCATGAGGGACTTTGAAAAGGCTATAGAAATAATAAAAACATTCTGTGCTGAAATTAACAAACAGTTTTAAGTTGAGGAAGAATGGGGAAAAACCGCAAAAAGAAAGAGTCTCAGTATTTCCGATTGGTATTTCCTGTCAGTTTTTCTTCAGTTGTTCATGCCATGATTTGCTGTTGCTACCCAGAAAATAGAAGAGATTATAAAGCTCTGAAGTTCATCGCCTCTCTTATGAACACTTTTTCCTTTTTGTTTTTAATGTGTACTATTAATTATAGATCCGTAAGTTGGCATAGTTCACTTGTTTTCCACTAGCATTGCTGGTGCTACATGGGTTTATACTGGAGGGAATGTGTTTCCTAATAAAATGTGGTTAGCATTTTCCACTGTATCTTGTTAACATTTTTCATTGCATCTTATTATTTAGGCTAAAATTACTTAGAGCTTCTTAGTAGCTGGTGATACCTAGGCTAATCTGGAGACATCTGAACTTGCGGAGCTTTGACAGGCTACCACATTTGTGTTTAAGGTCTCTTTATCGATGACAAATGCCATTTCAGTGTTGTGTATTTTCACTGCTCAGATATGGTTGTCAGGCACTCTGATAAATGGCCTTGCTTATGCTTACTACACTCTGTAGATTTTGATGAGGACATCAAGGCTTTATGACCTTGAAGCTGCATCTTCTCAACTGTGAAATACAAAGCACCTGAAGTAGCAGTACCTGGAGGTTCTAAAGAAACTACACGTGATCCCTCTGTGAACAGCAAGAGGAAATGAGAAAGCAAGTCCCCTCTTTTGAGGCTGGAAAGCCAAAATCTTTATTTTTCAGAGTCTGGATAGCTCTGCAAAAGACATCCCTCCAGAGTTTCCTCTGTCTGTCTTAAGCAAAGTGATTCAAGTTCTTTTAATTTGTTAGTACTACCATCTTGGAACAAGATCCTGAACAAAAACATCTCTGATTTTTGGAGAAGTTCAGGTTCTTGTTTATGATGCCTACTTTATAGCCAGCTCTAGCTTCCATAACTGTTCAAAATCCGTGTCTTCAATATATATGCCTTATAAAAGTGTCCACCTCAGCAGCAAGATACTGTCTTCTTGAGTTGGCTGGTAGCTCAGTCTTCATTGTTAGAGATTGCGTGATGCTTTCCACATGTATCAAAATGATCACCCTATAATTGTCACTAAATGTGTCTGTACTAGTTTAATAAGACTGTATCATGACTAAAGTAAATCTCACTTTGTGTTCTGCAGTATCAGTTTTAAAACAGAGCATGAGGTGTTTTCTTTTTTCTTTTTTTCTTCCTGGCGGTTACAAATTGCTCACTTGTCTAAGTTTTTAATTTTGTGCTCGTGAACAGTAAATTGGTTTAATTTTCTATTTGGAAGGAAAGGTTGCTTTGCTGTTTTTTCTTTTTCCCTTTTAGAGACGTGTCTGAGAGTTTGTGGCACATTTTTGGCATAGTGTGCTGTGAATAATACTGACGTATGTCCAGGACTTTGACACAACTTTACCTCCTGGTTCACGGCAATTTCCGAGACAAGGTCACCCAAATTCCAACAGGCAATGCAATTCCCAGAGGACACCTTATCTAGATAATAGAGTCTTTGCTTTCAACAAGAGGCACTTATCCTGCTTACCTCTCAGTACTTCGCTTACTTGTGTTCTCTCTGTAGTTAACATGGAGAGGATAAGCCTCTCAAAATTTCACTTTGCCTGAGAGGAATGTTAACATTTTGTGTCATTTTTTTTTTAATCTCAAATTGTTCTTTGGTTTTTACTTGTTTTGTGATACACAGTGCACTAGATGTTGAAAGTGTTTGGGAGTGAATCTTCACGCAGCAGCCAGACTACAAAGGAGGAGGACTAGTTGGCACAAGTGGGATTAGTGACATATATGCTTCTAGTCTGCTGACACTTTTCTCGATGGGCTCAGGCAAGTCACTCTCACTGGCATCCGACTTCTCCCACCTGTAAAAATGGAGTGTACAGGATTTCCATCGCTGCAAAATGTTTTGGGATGCAGAGATGGAAATATTAGGTAAAAGCTTTTTTCCTGGTATTCCTTTACATCTGGAAATACAGCACTGGCTGCACTGTGATGTACCAATGTGGATTGGAATGGAGGAGCACTGGGATGCTTTGCATGTGGAATCCCTATGCGTGGTGGGAGACTGCTGGAGACCACACTGGTGGTGTCTCCATGCTGCCTCTGCTGCTCTCCACCTTGGTGAGGAGGGCTTGCGGAAGTGGTCCTCCACAGCACTCCTCACTGTGTGGGAGTAGGATTTCATAGGGCCAGGGCTCAACTGACTTTTTTAAATAGCAGTGGGGTTGAGTACCTCATGAGAAGGTTGCAATACATTGCTAGGACTGACAAGAAAGGGGAGGGAGAATATTGTCCCTAAATACACCATTTTCTGCAAAATGGCAATGGATTTGCTTCAAAACTTTGCCTGATTTTGTGGGCTTTCTCCTAAGAGTAAGGAGTGTTTGGGCTGTGTTTTGTTTAATTTTCTTTCCAAATTGAAAATTACTATAGGAATCAAGTCCTACCATTTGTGAAGTAGTTTCACAGTGAAAATAGCCAGTCAGCACTGATTAATAGTATTGAGTCAGGTTTTTGTTTTTGTCTGAAGTAGAAACAATACTTACCATTGTGTGTCTCTAGGCTGGGCCCAGACTGAAAGACCTTTTTCAAATACTGGCCTTGATCACACACTCTGAAATCAGTAGATGGGCCATTTGTGCAATTAGACCTCAAGATAGCCAATGAAGAAACTGAGAAAGATGTGTGAAAGAGCTGGTTCACAGCTAAAGCAGTGCATGGCATCAGGACCAGGTGGTGCTGCGATTGAGCCTTTCTGCCTTCGAACAATACCCTGCTTTCTCCAGTACATCCCAGGCTTTGAAGGATATCTAGTGGTTCACAGTTTTTAGCAACTTCTTTTTTTTTTTTTTTTTTTTTATTTTCTGAAAGGGAGTGAATGCCTATATCGACTTGAAGCTAAACCACACTTCACGCTTTCTTGTTGGGAACGCCCGTTGTCAACAATGGGTTGTTTTTACAGTCTAGACAATGTTGGTGTCATGATGAGAAACAAGGGCTTAGCTGTGTGTGTGATGGTATATGCCATTGAGAAAAAGCACTTGGGTTTATTCCAGTAAACCTGTGATTCGAGGGATATTGCAGCAATGATTATTCCACATTAAAAAAAAATTATATGGGCTGCTCTGTCTTCGAAAACTTACACAATTTTTCCTCTGTTAAATTGCTTCCTGGTGATGGAAATGTCTGGGATTTTTTTCTACTGCATCTACTCTCCTTTTTCTTGCACACCCCTGAGGTAATTAGTGTAGGTTAAAATTTACATAACTGACTTTGGGGTTTTGCAAATAGGAAAGATGGAAATTTATTCAAGGTGGTGAATAATTCATTTTAAAGCAGGTTTCCTGGTGTGGTTTTTTTTTTTTTTTTTAATCATGTAGAAGATGTATTACAGACTCATAGAGGTTTTCTGAATAGGACCCTAAGCATTGAATTTTTGATATATTTTATTTCTTGGTGTAGGTAAAGAAATATTAACCATGACTCATTGCACTTTTCCTGTTCAATAAGATTTGAATAAACTTAACAAATTTATTAGGAAGATGATAGAGCTTTTTGAAAATTTTCATGACATGCTGTGACAAATATTTTACGAGGATCCAGAAGAAATAGTTTTAGATCATATTCCCATTGCCACTTCAGAGGCTGAGAGATTGAAAACAGTGCAGTTCATACAGAGAACCTCGATTCATATTTTCTGTTGAATATTCATTATTTAATTAAGATTAGGAAGATAAACAAGGGGACTGGGCAGCTATGGGAGTCTGGTAATATAATCATTAAAAAAAAATAATCCCAGTTCTCTACTTCTGGCTCAGTGTAAACCTGCACTGGTAACGTCTGAATGTTGTAATATTATGGCTACTTGATATTTTACATGAAGTGAGTTTTCTATTTCATCTTATTTCTTAATCTAATGCCTCCCTCAAAACTCGCTATCCCACACATCATCAAGATCCAGGAGGCAAATTATAAACCAAGCCCTCTTCTCTCTTTCTAAACTTTAGCCTTAACTGCCTATCCCAAAACTTTTTAAACTTTGTCCCATCTGCCATCAAGCTCTTGAAACATCTGATGTCTTTTTGATCTGTAGTTTTGTCATTAAACTTTCTCAGAGACTGAGCTCTGCTGCTGGGCACCCTTCCAAATACCGCAGCCATGACATCCTGGTGCCTATGCTTTTCAGGGGGGAATACAGTCTTTGCTGACACTGGGAAGGATCCCTTATGCCTCAGGGAGCACATCCCTGTAAGGCAGCTGGAGAGGAACAGCCTGCCCTTGCTCTTTGCATATTCCCCAGTGGCAGCAGTCCTCTGTGGGCTGTGGAAGGTGGCAGGAAGGGTGGATCCGATTCCCCTAACCAGACACCTACCAGCTGTGCTGGAGCAGAGCCAGGACCGGAGCCAGCTCCCAGCCCTTCCTGGCAAAGCGTTGTCCATGGTGATTCATTGGGTTGGGGAAAGAAAATCAGTTACAGCATTTGTGGAGGTGGGAGAGAAATGGGTTCTGGTCCTGCTCCAGGGACTCCCAGTGAACGTAAGCCAAAAGCTGCCAGGGAGCAGGAGGGCTTGATTCCCACTAACAGAGGAGAGGTGGTGAAGGGAGCGCTGCCCATGACAAAACTGCCATGTGGACAGCTGTGGAAGGTTGATAATGTCACCTTTGTAGTTGTGTATATGTGATGCTTGACTAGGGCTTGGAGGATTTATTGCATCCATCTGAGGCTCTCTGCTGGGACTACCAGCAAATCATAGTGTGTTTTAAGGAGACCATGTTGTATCTGCTTTAATTTTACAGGGTTAAAAAAGTTACGTTAAAAGTTATTTGCACAGGCTTTTTCAATTTGTTTCTGTAGTCTTTTTTTGTACTCTGACAATTTTCATTTTGGAAATAAGCAGAATGCTTTTCCTTAGTCTTCAGCAGTGATTCCTAAGCTTGCTTGAAAACAGCCAGACATTTGTCCAAAAAAAGTAGGATTTAGAAGAA
Organism: Ara ararauna; assembly: GCA_028858755.1. Classification (NCBI taxonomy): domain Eukaryota; kingdom Metazoa; phylum Chordata; class Aves; order Psittaciformes; family Psittacidae; genus Ara; species Ara ararauna. Next base: position 92,061,170 of record CM054377.1, on the reverse strand, counting down.
AGGAGGGACTTCAACAGCTAGATATGGAACCTCCAATGGGGAATTTTTCTCCATTGACTACTGCATTGTCTCCTTACCACAATTTTTTTTTTTTTTTTTTTTTTTTTTTGGCTTTGAGGCTTGATGAGAGTGCAAGTGGAGCATAAATTTACACTATTCAGATAACAGTATAGCATATACAGTAGGGCAGCTTCTTGTGTCTGGGTAATGTTGTATGCACATTTTATGTCCATCTCAGGGACACCACTAGAAGATACTGGCACAAGATATGCCCTTGAATATTCAGTGAGGTCTCTTAATGGTGCAGATCAGAGAGAAAAATTTGCTTTCCTGAGTCTACAGTCTTCAGAATTATTGCCGTTTTCAGGTTTTGCACAGAGAACACAGTCTAAAAGATGGCTGGCTTCTCAATGGAGTGACTTTTTCAGATTGCTGTGCAAGTGCAAAATAACTTCAGGCCCTCTAGCTTCATGCTTGAGGGCTGCATAACTGCAGGGCGAGAGGGCTGCTCATGCGAGCTAGCCTCCCACACTTTGCAACCTGCAAAAAAGCCAGTTCATTTTACCAATCATCTCAAAACAGTTGTGGTGAGATAAGGCATCAAGATTTGGAGAAGATTTAAAGTGGAGCAAGTTGTGGGCTCTCTGGTGATCCATCCTTGAGTGTTTTGTGTGTTACGTTTTGGTGTGTGTGTACAAACACGCTGGTGCTTATACATAGGTTTGTATGTATGTGACTGTATTAGGTGTGGTAAAAATAAGGACTGTAGGGCAATACCATACACAAACACGGTTTTTACTGATCAAGCTTTTTAGAACAAGATTAGAGCTCAATTTCCAGTGGAAATAATGGAGTAAACATGAAAAAATAATGGAATAAATAACTGTGGCTGAAAATTCCTAATTGCTTCTGAAAAACTTTCAAGTGGAAGACCTAAGGCAAACCTTTGGAAAATTGCACATTTATGGCTTTTATTTCCATGTTCTTTCTTTCTGTACATTTGGAAACGAACTGTAATGTTTTTTCTTTTTCCTTTTTTTTTTCCTTTTTGGCATATTGGTCTCAAAGCACCACAAGGAGGCCTCTCACCATGAGAAACAAAAGTTGAGAGCGAGGATTCATGAACTCTGTCAAAGGTATGTCAGATAAGGGCTACTTTGTACTTCTATCTAATGTGTTTTCCTTCCAAAGGTCTTTTAGTGCTTTACAGATATTAATGAATGGAACTCCTCCCAAACAAAGAACCTCAGGCCTAGAAAAATCAAGCCTGTGCTTTTGAATGAAACCTCTGTTTTGGATTCCTCCATTTTCAGGCTTGGACTGTAATTTTTAAGTGCTACAGATAGTATACTTCAAAAGGTAACCAAATGGCTTCTCCCAGCACCATTCATCCCTGCTTCTGAATTACCCGTAGAGAGTGAAGGAAATATGAATTGGAGCAGTGTTTTTGTGATCAAGCTATATGTGACCTTCAGATAAATACATGCATCAAATTACCTGTAAAGAAATGAATGGAGGAAATAACCATTGTGGGTACAGAAAAGGAAGCTACTTTCTGCTATGACAGCTGATGAACATGTTGGTGAGCACAGACAAGCTCTTAACTTTACTGAATAAATTATCCTTTTCAATCTAATACACAGCAAAAGGAGGGAAAGGAGAAAAATGATGCAACCCGAAAAGAGATCAAATGCCTTTATTTAAAAGTTTGATGTTCAGTAATGAAAACTGTTTACCTTCATAATTGTGTATTAGCAGCTAATAAAGGCAATAGATACAGTAGTTTAAAAGTAATAAAATCAACAACAAAGTGTATTTAATTTTAAATTGAATTGCAAGCAAATGGGTGTCCTAATGAACCCCTGTGTCAGTGCAGCTCTAAACAAATTAAGTGAATAATTTCCTTCATGAGAAACTAAATAAGTACAAACTTTCCAAACAGACCATTCTTCTTAAGGAAAGAAGTTAATTTCTCAGATGTTTCAGGTCTATGAATTAGGTAGTGCCATTCAACAACTATCTTCCCTTACTTCCATTTAGGACAGCTGGAACCAAATTGCTTGGCTGCATCTCAAGGGTAAAGCTTCAAAGGTGGCTGACCCTGTGCTTCTTGTATTCAGTCCTAAGGACGGGAATCTTGTCCTTAGTTGTCATAGGTCCTGCCTTGGGCAAAACTCCCATGTACATCATTGGGTCTAGCATTTACACTGACCTTCTGACTGGTTCACCTATTGTCTGGGCATTTACATGATACAATTGTAATGGTAGAGGAATCGGGAAAACAGTTTGGTTATGCCCCAGTGGTGGTTTCACTGTGCATATATATGTTTCTAAAAATCAAAACAAAGAAACAAACACAACTAAAAATAATCATAAGCAAGGTCTGAGTAGAAACTGATTTGTAGCAATGTGCCAGGAACTTGGAGACTGGAGCAGCTGTTTTAGAAGAGGAGAATTTGAACTATATGTTACCTATCTAGCATGCATGCGTGAGCCTGGGATGTTTAGCACGATTGAACTTTCTATAATTTTCTTGATAAAAAACTATGCTGATTTTGTGGAGGCTTTGCATCACCTAGCATGCAAAGGAGGAAACAGGAATGAAGAAACTGGAGAGGAATTTCCAAAACCAAATACTGAAGGAATGCCTCAGAAGTGCAGTCTACGAAAATGATGTTGATTGGTTTTTTCTTGTGTTGTGTTTTTTTTTTTCTTTTTTTTTGTTTTGTTTTTTTTTGTTTGGGTTTTTTTTTGAACGTTAGATTTTAACATTTTCTTTTGTGGCTAAAATCTTAACTGAATATGTGGCTTGGCAGCCTAAGAGAGCCTATCCTCTGATTGCCTCTGTAGATGCCCAAGTTAATCCTGAATGGTAAGTGTGCCTGATGCAGTGATTTCTCCTTAGCTCCCTATGGTTCCTCTCAGTATGCTGCAGGCAGCTCCCTGAAAGTCCAAGGTGACCCATGCCTGTCCCTCGGCCACAAACAGCTTGCTCAGCCTCCAGCTCTTAAGAGCTGCTGTGTCTGTGCTCTGTTACCTGCCCTTTGTCTCCATCTGTAAGAGTGGCTGGAGCATTGCCAGCGTTGGTGTGGCAAACATAACTCACTAGCCTTTTAAAGCAGGTTGCGGAGGCAAGAACTGAAGTGTTTTAAGGTCAGCAGAGCATCTGCAGATGTTTTTACTTAGGGCTATTTCTATTTAGTTACTGGTGCTGAGCAGAGACAGAGAAATTGCTCACAGTATATAGCTTTATACTGCTTATTGTAAATGACTTAGTTTTGCATTTGCGCCTGCTGTGTTCTAGGACAAGATTTTCTCCATACTTTGCCTTCTGTGTATCCTGTGCGCTAGACAGGGCAGCTTTGGGTTATCCAATGTAGGGCTGTTCTTATACCATTTGCTGGTGTTCTGTGTTGCCAGAGGAACCTCTCTTAAAAAAAAATGAAAAAAAAAAATCTTTGAGTTGATCTAATTACCCCCTAAAATTACTTTAACTAAACAAGAAGTTAACATATAACGGTTTAATGGTTCACATACAGCAGAAAATGTGTGTGTATGTATACCTATATATCGACTTATATAACTTACATAGTTTTGTTATATCTATAAATTAAGATTTTTAAAAGCTCTATAAATGATAAAAAGATTTATACATAAATTCAGAAGATTTTTATAAAAGGGAAGATCTTTATGCATGTGTGTATACATAAATTTTTTTTTTCAGTAGTTTAAAGCAACCCAGTCCTCAATCAACCAATGGTTTCTAAAACCCTGTTCCAATTAGTTGAAGATGTCAATTAGTCCTCAAAGGATCAACAGAAGCAATGGCTTCCTACTTTAGTATTCTTAACCTGGAACCTGAGCCCCAGTGCAACCTGAGAAACTTTAGGTTCCTTGTATTGACCTGTGGCACAGACTGACAAATGCTGTTTGTATTACTGGGGCTGTGACTGCATTTTTTGTATGTCACTTTTGGAAGCCTAGCCATTTCTCTGCTTTAGTACACCGTTGTTTCTCCTGGGTGCCCTGCAAGGCTTATGATATGTTCAAGGAAAACATCAAACTGTGATATATTTGCAACAGCAAGTGCTTTCTGGATCCGCATTGTAGTTTCTTTCTTTTGAATAGTTCTTTCCTCTTCCCTAACTGCTGCAGAGTGGGAAGTCAGCTGTTGAAAGCAGAGGGGAATGAAAGTGAAGAAGAAATGGTACCCAGCTTTGGTAACCTTGCAGTTCTGAATGCTGGATTAAATGTAGCAACAGGACCTTGTAAGAAGGTGAGGTGTTCTTCAAGGAATCAGAGTGCTCTTTTTCCTGATGCAGACTCCTAAATGACTACATCAGTTGCATTGTGTTGTTTTTTTTCTTTTCTTTTCGTAGTTTAAGAGGATAGAATTTAGCAGGTTTCCAAATATGCTTCCCAGCAGAAGTAACCATATGCTTAAAGAGAATGTCTAAAGCTATTAATGATGAATCATTTGGGCATGGCAAGAATTCTTCAAAACAGTGCTGGCCAAGCAAAGTCTTTCAGCAGAAGATGAGACAGCTGTGCCACCATGCAAATGAGATAGGCTTGAAATATGATGAATCTTCTATCTCCTTTTCCTACTCAATTGACACTTGCTTTGAGGAAGGTTGCAATGCAAGAGAGATTGTGGTATAATTCCTCAGACTGGCGTTTCTGCCCCCCAGTCACTATTCGATTATCTTCCAAATTGCTGTGTTTCAGAGAGATAAAGATTTTTTATGGCTTGCTGACTTGAAACAACCAGAAGAGCCAGAAAAGAGATGGCTAACCGGCCATGCATAGTAATTCCATTGGTAAATGACAAAATCTTTGTTTGTATGACATTTCCAAAATTACTACAGAAGATGAATCTAAAATACAAAATGTCACATTTGGCATGCAAAACTATCACAATATATTTCAGTATAAAATTCATAGAGGCATTTAATTTAGAATGTGTTTAATAATGAAGTCTGCCTGCATCAGTAATCCTGCCTTGAGGTTTAAAAAGATTGTCTTATTTATTCACATAATGTTAATTTTTTTATATATGATTCAGAAACCAAAAATATTAAGGTTAAATCTTCATTGTTAATTAAGATTTTCTAATTAAGCTGAAAATAATTGTCATTCAGATTAGTTGTTAAGTATGGTTTATGTTGAGAAACAAAAGAAGTTTAACAAATTCAACTGTTTATGTAACTGCTTAATTTAATTCCAGAAGCTTTCTGTCTATATGGAAATATGCTATCTCTTCCAAAATAAATCTAAGACAGGATTAAAAAAGAGATTATTAGCTACTGTAGTATTAAACTGTGAGACTACTAAACCTAGTAGTCAAGGTAGCCATTTGGTTCTGAAGTGTAGCATGGGTTCTTGTATCACATTGCATTAAAAGACCACCTAACACTATGTTTTCTCAAAATAATGAAAGAAATAGATTCCTTAGGAAAAAAACAATTGTTGATAACTAAATAATTAGCTATTGCAAAGGAATTTTATCCATTGAATTCAATACTGGAGCCAAGCTGGGATTCCCTGTTCAGTGCCTGACCCTGCAGATTGCATTTGGGGAGCACTGAAGTATCTGCTGATGTAGTGGGACAGACCCTACACCTTTACTCAGGCAGGACTTGTAAGGATCATACCGCTGTGTCTGTTCCTCTCTGCCAACCACTGTGCTATAAGCTGTGCATTCAAGGAAAGCACTAGAAAGGCAGTTCTGATACACAGCACAGCATTTATTCCATGCTAAACATTCTGCAACTCAGACAACATCTTGTCAACAGCAAGCAGCAGATGTTTCCTTTTGTCTGGACTTGGAATAAAGGTGCCTGTAGGGAGTTGTTATTAAACTCTACACGTGTTGCGCTTTGATTACTGTTTTTAAGAGAATCTGATTATATGATAATCGAAAGGTGAAAGTATAGTATGCATATCACACAGCACTAATAGCTTTTGCAAGACTAATAATTAGTATAAAAACATGGCCTGCCCTGTCTTTTTGTGCTTGCAGCCTGCTCACCACATCATGCATTGTGCCTGTCTTACAAAGCATGCTACATTCTTGAAGGTATTGTTTTCCAGTTAATTCTGCCTTATTGTTACAGACTAATGGCTTCTGGTGTCATACTTCAACAGCTCCACCTTCCCTCCAAAGATGCCAAACATTTTATTAGCAGTATTTGTATTTTTTTTATCTGTCATCTTTGTGACTTTTGACCTCCCTAATTGCAGATCCTCAGTTAGCAATAGGTAATTGCAGGTTGAACAAGAAGTATGTTGTCTGCTTTTCAGTAGTTATTTTCTTGAAGAAATTTGTCCTTGCTGATTGTATAGTTAACTCTACCCAGATCAGTAACTCAGAGCCCTCTTCCTAGGTTGGCTGCTCCAAGACACCACAGCTGATAGAAATTCATGCCAAATGCCTGAGGGGAGTCAAAGATAAGGTCCCTAAAGGCCACTACACCCTCAAAGTTTCTGTTCTCAGCCGCTTAGGTGGTGGTTTGCTGGAGTGGCCCAAAATGAAGGAGCAGCCTCAGGCCGGGACAACACTGCCAGTTAGTCATGATGGAAACTTCTACAACACTGAAATCTACTTCGAGCAACGTATCCAGACAGTAAGCAACACTTCTTAAATATGCTGTCTTTGCTTTGAAAGTTAAAACACATCTGCTCTTTCTCCTTCAGGCTTATATATTTAATGCATTCCATCATGTTAATAATTTATTTAATAATTTAAGGTGCAATTTAGGAAGGTGCAATTTTTTTCCCCTAGGTTAACCCTCATCACTCACTCTAAAAGTGCCAAATATACACTACATCATATACCGTTGTCAGCTAATTTTAAATTTTACTTTTATTCTCTCTTATCTATGCAGCTTGTCAGCTATGTAATTTGATTTCTGTAAAGTAGCTTTAGAATAATAAATGAACGAGTGGGTGTATATAAACACATGAATGCCCAAATCCTTCTGTGAGTTTTTAGCTCCATTGACCTCCATTTGCCAAAAAGGCAGCATTTGGATTATTTTGGAAGGAGCCCAAACACTTGAGGCTCTATTCTGTCTTTTGTGACTGAGGCACACTTATTTTCCTGCCTAAGCATGCTGTGCGTGGCAGGATTGTTGTATGTCAGTTGTTCACTGTTGTAGCTAATGCCTAGTGCTGGTTGAAACACTGGTCTCAGATAAACTCTCTGGCACATGAAAGCTTCTTTACAGTTTGAAAAACAACCCCCATCTCTCTTTGTGGGTCTCTATGTGTGTGTGTGTGTGTGTTATGAGGCATTGGTAGAATGAGGAGGAGAATCTTTCCCCTTTTCAATTATTTATTTTGTAGTATGACCTGAATGATAGATTTCTTCCTCCACCCCTTCTATTGTGAGAGGTGTTGTGCAGATACAGAACACACAGGCAGTCCCTATCCCAAAGAGCTTTCAGATAAAGCAACTTTAATGTATGGTGTTGATGCTTTCAGTTATTTGCAGATAGGTCATTTCAGCTATTGGGTTTGTGATTATATAAAGTGCTGCTAAGTCATGTTTTCTGCCTTTTAATTGTTTATCATCTGAAATGGATAATGAACTGTGTATGTAAATACATCTGTTGGTATGTAAAGAATCACTTATAGGGGGAGGGAAACTGTGAATGTGACTATCAGATGATGTTAAAACAAATACATGTATCTGTCGGAGAAATCACTGATCTGGGACTCCTCCAGAAGCAGGACACATGCATCCTGCTTAGTGCCTTGAAGTCCTAGGCTTCACTGAAAGGAGAAGACTACAGGCACTACGACTATGAATGGCTGGCATGCCCTGCCTCTTGCTTTCAAAATCTTGCTTCTTCTGGGTCTTGCCTGCTACTTTTGCTCCAGCCACTTTTCCTCCTGCCTCAAGAACATTCCCTGTTCAAAACTGTGTATCTCTCTTCTCAGTACTAAGCAAGAGCTATTTCAGATTGACCCGTCTGTTGTCTAGCTTCTCTTAGATGCAAAAGACCTCCTGTCCTGGGTTTGTGGAGTAAGTGTGAAGTCCAAATACTTGTCTTTCTATTGGTCTCTACTGGGTTGCATAGACACCTCAGTAACTGCTTAGAGGTGGCTATAAAGCTTCATCCAAAGGTCTGAGAGAAATGCTTTGTACTTTTACCATTGTTCCAGAGTTTGCTTTAAAGTCCTTTATGAGTCTCACAGAGGACATTTAAATTAAAAACTTCATTTTTAGTCTAGAGAACAAGGGCACTGGTCTTAGGCAAGTCCACTGAAACTATGGTACCATGTGGAGAAGTTGGATTAAATGATCTTCTGATGATTCCCTATCTTCACTATGGTATAAAGACAGCAAAATCTTAATGTCATAATTTTAGAGAACCACGTCCACCAGCTCATTTTGGAGACTTAAGTGTTATACCCTTGATGATTCACCCTTTCTGTTCTTCCAATTTGGCACTGACCCATAACCTTAACATTTCAAAAGGAACCATCTATACCAAGATGAGGAAAAATTTTAGATTCAGATGGGTAGCATCTACTGCAAAACTTAGTGAGATCTTAGTGCTGAGCTCCAGATGAACGTCTGGGTTTAAACACAATCTTATACACAGCACTGCTGTATTACGGGGGAAAAATATAAGTACTCACAAATGAAGAATAAGCTTTTGTTTTCATTGGCCAGAATAATGGTGGGAGTTCAGTGTAAACATGGTGAAAATGAAGACATGCACACTTGATATTGAAGGAAAGCCTAGTTTTAACTAATATATTAGAGAAATTGTTCCAGAACACTACATCCTTCCAAAAATAATAACCCTGCCATGTCGGCAAAGTTGGTGTCAGCATGGGTTACCTGCTGCGTACAGAAAGTGCCGGTCATGTAAGTTAGCTCTGCCTCAGGGCTAGTCTGACTTGCGCACCTGACCTTTCAAAAATGTTTTTTGTTCATTAATCAATGTTCTCTACTCCAGCTTGCCAGCTTCCCTTCTTTTCCCTCCTTCACTGTCCTCCTCTTTAGTTTGTCAACCTACCTCCCCCAATAACCTCTGACTGCTTATTAGGCAGCAGCACCTAGTAGCTCCAGTTGAATTTTATTTGGCTTTCAGTAAGACCAAACAGTCATACCAGTCATTCTTGAATTATCCTGGACAAAACACCTATGAATGCTTACGACTGCAATAAAATGCAATTGCTGTTTCAACTGATGCAGGTTTTTTAGGAATAGCAATGTTCAGAAGCATGAGCTGAAAGGGACTTGCTTTAGACTCTGCATTTCAAGGACTTTGTCATATGTTTAGTTTATGCAAGGGAACTTTAGATTTGGGTGGGTTAATGCTGTCTGGTTTAGATGAAGCAAGAGCTATTTTGAAACTTCACCTACATTGTAACACAAACTGAATGTGAACTCAAGCTGAGACTCAAAAAATGCAGTAGGTTGACTCAGACAGTAAACAAGCTTTGTTCTTAAACTTTCCATATACTAATTTTTCTCAGTTGAAAAATTAGTTGAAAAAAAAGTTGAGTAGAGGATAGGAAAGGAGGTGTGTTTACTGCGCATCTAGTAATGCAGTTACACAGTTAGATTGTCCTTGGCAGCACCTGCACAGATAAGCCAGCATCATCTTTACACTAGACCAAGTATTTTACGAGTATAATTTCCTTACTGCTTCTCATGGTGGTTAAGATTCTACTATAGATAAGACCCAAATAGTCAGTAAACATTTTTTGTTTGCTGTTTATTTAAAGCAGTGTCTTATTACTCCAATGTGTCCCAATGTTAGCAGGTGCAGGTTACATTTTTTCAGCTTAATGATGACTTAAGAGCACAAATTAGTTGTGGTATGTAAAAATTTAATTTTGTTCAGGAAAAGTGGTGAGTTTTTTTTTGTCAGCTTTTCTTAAGTTAGTTCAGTAAATGTTAAAATAGTTGTATGAAGCAATTATAAAAGTCAGAACAAATCTTAACTTTTCAAAGTCAAAATAGTCATAGGTTTCAATGGCATGAAAATTGGAGTGTTGCAAAAGTATTTCTCTTTTAAAAAAATTCAGTTATCAGGACCAAACTATCTTGTTGTACATCACTGTTTTCTTGTAGAAAGAGAAGGATATTTTAAGGAGAATGTTCCTATTTCAAGTATTTTCAATAAATTGTAAACATTTCTGGAACACTTTTCCAGAAAAAATATTGCCTGTTAGAAAGCAAGTTTTTGTTCAGAAATGGAAGTTCAGATAGGAAATTTTTAGCTATTGTGAAAAGCACTATAAGCCAATGAGACTGCATGAAAGTGACATTTAAAAAACTTTCATTGAGCTGTCAAATCACCTGGCATGTCAGTCCAGCCCTGACAAGGAGAAGCAGGGACATTCGTGTCAGTGTGGGGCTTCCCAAGCTACTTTTTAACCCTGGGTCCTGCTGCACCCATTCAGCATCAGTCCTTATTTTGTGCTAGCCTTCCAGAATTGGCACTTCAGCAAAAAGAAAAGTGAGCTCCAGAAATATGTGAGCACTGGTGCTACTCTTATTCCACAGTGTACCTGGAACTCAGCATAACACTAAATCAGTTCATATGCATATAAAACCATTGTTGCTGACAGAACAGTTCACAGATCTGTAGATTTTTAAAGAGTATATCAACTGGTTAATATTTATGTACCAGTGTGGCAAGGTATTCGCAATATTATAACAGTAGCTGGGTACCATTTTGTTTTACTTGAGGGAAATTCAATATGAATAAAACAGCAACTTTTCAAACGTGACATTTAATCCACACATGTAAATCATACCAGGAGATCTATTATTCATTATTAAAAGGGCACCATATTTTTATTACACTGAAAATGAAACACAAATGCTGTGAAAAATTTAGTGCCTTTTCCTGAAGTTTCAGGACACTTATCATGCAGTCATCTAGCAGGGGCTGACACTCATTTTAAAATATAGCTACAAAATTAATAAATTTGAATTCTTTTGCTTGAAAAAGAGGATGTTCTATTTCATTGAATGAGGTGGATTTATTTTTTATTTAAGGCTTCCTAAATACTTAAGATGGCAAAGTACTTTGGTAATGTTCATGTTCAGAGTTAGATATATAACGAATAAAGTTCATATCTTTGCTGTTATTAGTCATTTCCAGCATTTTCTTCCCTGAAGTGCATTTTGAAAACTACATGTATCAGAAACTGATTAACATGACCTGCGGTATTAATTCTTAAAATATGATGAAACAAACAGTTTCAAGGACCTTATTTCCTGTATGTCAGCAGCTGTCTAAGGGCTGTGATGCTTTTAATAATTGCAAAACAAGGTATCATTAGGAAAAGTAGAGCACAAACTTTTTTTCTCCCACTCCCTTTGTTTTATTCTGGAGTGAAATGCTGGCACAGATGAACATTTAGCTTTAGGACACTTTATAGGGCATAACATAAGAGTTTGATACACCATGAAAAAAGATAGGAAGTAATAATGCCTGGCAGCTCCAGAGGACTTTCAAAATGAGAGACACTTAAATTTTGCCTTGATGCAATTATTTGTATTTGGGAGGATAAGGTGCTACGTGAACCTTTTGGTAAATGCAAGAACTAATCTCAGGCAGATGCTTGTATTTATTTGAAGACTGCAGGTTTAGTTTGGTTTTGTTTGGGGTTTTCTCTTTTTTTCATACGGCAGGAACATGTACTTGTTACTGCTTCTATTTTGCTTATCTGTTTTGCTTTGTTTTTTTTTTTTTTTTTGGGGCAGGGGGTTTGGTCTTCAACTGTTATTTGCTAAAAGTCTTTTTGCAACAGCTCCTCAAAATACATGTTTTCAAAGCAATTCTGTTCTGCTGTGCCATCCTGGGAGACAGATCTATGTCCCTGCCCCTGGCAGGGGGGTTGGAACTAGATGATCTTAAGGTCCTTTCCAACCCTAACTATTCTATGATTCTATGATGCCATGAACTGCCCTCAGACTGGCTGCTGCTTACACCACATGGCTAAGGCCTCCATGCTGCTCGGGCTGGCTGCTAGCCCTTCAGTAGTGCTCTTCTCCCCAAATGGCCAATGAGTCATTCTTCTTGCTGTGCACCCATCAGAAAGTGTCATAGGGACCTCCTTTGATCCAGTGCTGTGCTGTACACCGATCCTGTTCCATCCATAAGCTTCAGCCAGGTGGTTTCTCTGGAGATCTTTACTAGCCCTAGATGGACTTTCCCAACATGGAAAACTGCATTTCTAGCACTGTCTGAAGACTTGAAGGGATTACTAGAGTATTGCATCCAGCTCTGGGGCTCTCAGCACAAGAGGGACATGGACCTGCTCAAGTGAGTCCAGAGGAGGGCCATGAAGATGATCAGAAGGCTGGAGCACCTCTCCTTTGAAGGCTGGCTGAGATATTTGGGGTTGTTCAGCCTGGAGAAGAGAAGGCTCTGGGGAGACTTTATAGCCACCTTTTTCTGCCTAAAGGGGGCTTACAAGAAATCTGGAGAGGACCTTTTTATGAGAGCATGTAGTGACAGGACAAGGGGTAATGCCTTAAAACTGAAAGATGCTAGATTTAAATTAGCTATTAGGAAGAAGTTCTTCACGATGAGAGTGGTGAGGCACTGGAACAGGTTGCCTGAAGAAGTTGCAGTTGCCCCATCCCTGGAATTGCTCAAGGCCAGGTTGGATGGGGCTTTGAGCAACCTGGTATAGTGGAAGGTGTCCCTTCCACTTGAAGAGTGTTGGAAGTAGATGATCATTAAGATTCCTTCCACCTTAGCCATTCTATGATTCATTAAGTCTGGTGTATTGACATTGCAAAGCCATTGCATATTAGAATCTGTTGCATCTACCTTATTTAGCAATGTGCAATTGATTTACATCTGCAAAAGGTTACTACTTATTCCACGTTTTGGTAACTAACTGGAGTTAGTTTTCACATGTTGTTTAGTTATTGTGTTCTGGTGGTGGAGCTCTTGTAAACACCCACTGGACTGTACTGTGTGTGCTCTTTCAGCTTAGACCAACACATACTGCCCAAAAACCTCAGAAATGTGACCTACATTATGATATATCATATCTAATAAGATTAAGGTATGTGGTCTGTTTTGGAATATCTAGTAGACATATATTAAAAATCATGAGTGTCTAGGGACAGGCTTTTATTTTGAACTATTCCATGGCCTGTTCTCTACCTAAAGGGAAATTATATCTCTAAGAGAACTTGGTGTAAAACATGGGATACAATAGTTGTGCAAAAGTCACTTATTATATGGGGCAGATCATCAGGAATGTAGAATGCAGCAGCCTCTGCCTGTATCCTTTAGCTCAAGTAAACTCCAAACAACAGAGGACACCAGGAGAAAAATAAATACCTGCCAAAACAAAAAAATGCTGTGAGTGGAAAAATGAAGCGATTCCATGCCTCACCAGAGCTGACAGTATGGAACTTTGAAAAGGGGCTCAAAACAAAGCTGTGTTTTGTCCATATCTGCAAGTTGTATGAGCCAGCAAAATGCCCTCGAAAGACAGTTTCTTTTTTTATACTTAAAAGATCTGGTTTTGGAGCATTTTACATTTCAAATAGTTATTTATGAACTCAGAATGAGCAGGTTAGTTGCAAAGCTATATTACATAAATGGGAGGAGTAATTTATACCACAAAAGTGCAAAAAGTGATCCTGATTAAACATGCAATTTTTAAGCAGAGCAAAAGGGGAAAAAGGAAAAAAGGGTTTGGTATTGGGAGTCAATCTTCCTGTTTCTTTGCTGGAATGGTGATAGCTGAGCCTCTGGAAAGACAGCAGAGCATGACCAGGTCTTGACCATCCAGAGAGTGTTGCAGGAGTGAGCTTCTTATTATCACAGCTTCCCTGGTGAAGGGAGCATTGCTGCATCCTGGGTTAGACTGAAGCTTATGGAGGAAGTGGATGCTATGCTATGTGAGGCGTGATGTGGAATCTAGAACAACATCAAGTAAGAGACCTGAGGTGGAGCAGTGTGTGGAGCAAAAAGGAGAGGAAAGCTGCCTGTTGCTGCCCTGGAGCTGTGGGCTGGCAGAGTGGCCCTGCTGTGTGACTCAGCCCTGTGTGCTGACTGAGCCACAGCTCCATGAGACTCCTTGGCTCTGAGTGGTTTTCTAAGCAAAGTATGTGTCCTCTTGACACAAAAGAAATAAACTCTGCTTTTGTGTGTCAGTGGCCTAAGTTATCCCAAGAAAACTCATGCTCTGACCATGCTGGAGTCAGTCTTGGGAATACATGAGATGGGAGTGGCAGGAGAACCTGGGGTTCCTACTTTACTCTTAAAAAGGGAATTGCTGCCCTCACAAGATGAGGTCAGAATCTGCCCAGGCCAGTGGTATATCACCAGAAACACTCGGGGAGGCTGGAGCTGACTGTACCATACGTTACTACTCCCTGCTGGTCAAAGAACAGAAAAGAATTAGCAGCAGATGTGCCAGGACAATTAGTAACAGATGCAGAGGCTAAAGCTCACAGAATGCAAACATTATTCCCCTGTATTTGGAAAGGTAAAAGGCCAGATTCTGGTCCTCTGGTGCAAGGTAGTCGTGCTGCATGTGATGCTGCTAAAGTTAACTATGCCCTGAGTTATCTCTCCTAGAGGAAAAGGCAGTGGGGAATTGTTGCTCTGATAGCATGGGAGAAGGCAGGAGGTGTTTCCATGAGGGCACTTGGTGTGGCTCTGGGAAAGGAGTAAGGCTGCTTTGGCCCAGTGTGTCAGGAGAAATCCTGCTTGCTGCTACTGCTCCAGGACTAAAAACAGCAAATAAATTGCCTGCTTACAGATACTGCTGCCCTGTACTCCATGCAGCTGATCTGTGATCCTGAACTTGTGTGCTCTGCCACAACCACTTCTGGTCCATAATTCCTCACAGTCAGGGAGGTTGGGATACTGGGTCACAGGAAGGATGGTGGTACTGCATAATGGCTTAAGGAGATGTGAAAGCCGCAGGGAGAGGAAAGAGTCAAGGTCATTTGACCTATGCCAGGCTTGAAAGTTTTGCTCACTTTTTCAGAAAATACAAAAAAAAAAAAAAAAAAAAAAGGAATGAGTGATAGTGTGGAGCTGCATGGTCTTCCTTTGATTTGTGTGTTGATTTGTATTCAGATACCTGTTCAAAGACAGGCAGTGATGGAAAGCTGGGGAAGCAAGTTTCCAGTTACTCCAGGACATTCTGATGATAGATAGGACTATTGGAAACCCTAATAACATGATATTTTATTTTTACCTCAGTCTATGTTTTTATTCCCTCTCCTCTGGCCTTTTATAAATTTCGAAGTTACACAAACACTTCCCAAGAATGCCCTTCCCTCTGCCTGTACGCTGGCTTTTCACATAAACAGGGAGGGCTTAAAATCTGGTTGTCAAAGCCCCACCTTATTTTGGCAATAACAGCCTCGTCTCCAGCACTACTCATTTTACATAGTGAAGTATTTTTTATTTGCTAATGAAATAGCTTGATTGGAACTGCTTCTTATTTAAAAGGTTTTCTACCTGTGTTATGCACCACTGAGATCTGTTTGCTGCAGTTTTCATAACTGGAAATGATGAGCTGTTTATGGTGTTCTGCAAGGTTCTTCTGTATAACAAGTAAACATTGAATTACCTTTTGCTATTCAAATTCACTTTAATCCATTTGAGTTGTACATGTTTAGTCATAAAATTTTTGTGTCATGTGAATTAAGCAATGTCCTTTTTCTTCAAACTTGAAAGTATTTGAAGGTGTAGAGGAGAGAAGCAAAGGTTTATTTCTTCTCTGACAAGGTTAAAGCCCAAAAGTAAGTCAGACAAAAAACTTCAAATCCTCCCACTGGATCTGTCTATTGAAATATTCAAATAGAATTCATTCTCTCTCTAGAGTAAACGATTTCTTTGCTGAAATTATGGTGGCATATGGGGAAGTAAGAGATATTACAATAAAACTGATATAAAACAGTTGAATTCAGAAATAGTGGCAAGAGATAATTTTAGTTCACTCTGATTTAATTCAATTAAATGCAACACTGTTAACTGCAGACTGAGAAGAATTACTTGTGCCTGTGCAGGCGTACATAGCATTATTTATTCTCTGCTGTATCTCTCCTTGCAGAAGAAATTACAGCAGTCGAAAGTAGTCACTGGATGCTTACATAGCACTGTAAAAGGCTATATACCTCACAGACCTCAATAGAAATTTTAACTGAGCAAAGAGAGACAGTGAGATAGGGTGTTAAAGAGTAGACCTATTAAAACCCAGGATGCTGTATTTACACAGTATGCTGTCTTTGAACATCAACAGTGTTGATGCAGACTTGTGGGCTGTCTTACCAAATAGTCCCTCAAAAGAAGTTGCCACCAGCAGGGAAAATATTGATGCTGATTTTTTTGCCTTTTTTTTTTATCTCCTTTTTTTCCCCCTCCTTTCAGAAACAAAACAATTCATGAAAACAAATCTACCAGTTAGAGCTGCCTGTGCCTTGCCTGTCCCAAGCGCTGTCCTGAGCCTCTTGAGAGAGAGCAATTACTGATTCCCTTCCTTCTCCTCTAACCCCTGAGCTGTTCCCTGCCCTGTACTTGAGCATGACAGCCCAAACCCACAGAGGCTGCAAGCACTCAAGGACCATGGATTTCAATTGGAGCTATGCGCCTAAAAGCCCTTGTACATCTATGGCGATGGGTCTGTGTTGGCAGCGCCACAAATCCCTCCTCCTAGGCTTGTTGCCAGGGAGGAGGCTAATGAAGGGCTGGTGGAACACCACTGAGCTTCTTCCTAGGCCTGCCTGACCCTGTGGCTGAGGGACAGTGAGCTGTGATGGTGATGCATGTTCTCCATGATGATGGAAATAAGTTTAGCATGAGGCTGTTGAGGGGACCTGTTTTCTTTTTGAAATTTTCTGCTTCAGCCTGGCTGTCCCTTCCTAAATAGCAGTTCCTTCATATAAATCACGCTTCTGATGGCTGTCAGGATGGAAATGAAATCCCATAGGAACCTGTGTGATTGCTTGGCACATTGCATAGAGTAACAAGTAGAGACGTAGTGTGCATTCAGCAGAGAGAATTTTCTTACTTGTTAGGTATGCTTTATTTGACTGTGCAAACTAAGATGTGTGATACTGTTCTACCTGGGCCAGATACCCAATGTCCATGCATAAGGACTCCCAGAATGATAATCCTTACAACCTCAGTCTCTGTAGCACACAGGCACGTGACAAAACTCCTTGTTTTTATTTTCTTACTACGTGTTTGGATCATGGCACGGCTTAAATACCCAGCTCCCGTAACTGTAAGCAAAGGGATGTTTCCCGTCCCAAAGTGTGAGTTTGCAGTCTATGTCCAGTATGAGAGCTTCTAGCAAATGAAGTATAACTGTGAGCAGGAAGCAAAGCAATAAACTTTTAATAGTCACAATGATTAGCCTTACACCAACTTCTTGACCACTCTCTGTTTATAGGCAGACTTGCAAAAGAGCATATACTGTTGAGTTATAATTAAGAAAAGAGTAAGTCTGGGAAACAGGGGAGAAAGCAAAAAGGATGTTGTGAGATGGCAGCACTTTTAGCTGTGTGCGCTTCGGGATTGTTCAATAATGCAGGTAACTGTCTTTGAGCGTCGATTTGTAACCACCATCTTTTTTTGTAGCACAGAGGTTACTGTCTAGCACCCAGCTAGCCAAATGAAATGTATGGCTTGATTAAGGATCTCTTTTGTCAGTAATTTGTGCCTAATGTTTTTAGCTTTCCCACGGGCTGTTACAGAAAATGGTAAATCTGGTTTAAATGAAACCTGATACTGTTAATGGTTTAATAGCAGCTGCCACAGGGTTATGGCATTTTTCAACAGATGCTTCTGTTTCATTTTAAGCCTACACTAAGTCTTAGAATATATTTACATAATTAATATAAAGTACACCTACATAATAATGACAATATTTATAGTTTTAAAAGATTTCCTTAAATTACTTCCTCTCTATCGCTGTTATCTAAAATTAGTATAGAACTTGAAACAGGAAGGCATATTATTAGAAATTTTAATTTATATTTATCTCTTAAAAAATTATAGAATACAGCACAACTCTGAACATGTAGCATTTCCTAACATAGCAGTTATAATTATGGGTAAATTCCTTAGCTGCTTCTGAAAAAAAAGAAAAAGTTTGGCTGTACTTGAGTTGTGCTTATTGTCTTGCCTACTGTCCAATCAGGAGTATAAAAATGATACTTGTATTTAAAAGTATGAGTCAAGAAAGCTGCATCGAGGTATGTACCCTGTGCAGAAATATTTTAAGCAGTAAAGGTTTGTGGCTGGTTATCAGCTGCAGAATGTTGTCTGATTAAGGAAATCTCTGCTAAGATAAGAAAACTTCAGTATTTTACATTTTTAATAGTGGGTGATCAGTTTGGATGAATATTTTCTATTTGGAGGTCTTATTCTGAGTTTCAAAAAGTCCCAAGGGTATATCCTACAGGACACTTAAAGGATACCTGTGAATGTTGTGGTCTTCTTCAAGTATATGCCAATTCAGAGAGGAGAGAAGACAAAAATGTTCCTCTTTCTCTCTTAAGCACAGCCTTCCCGTGCCTTGAAAGGCGTGGAGTCTCTGCAGGCGTCTCTGCAAGATAAGCATACTAAGGTGTTTGCTGCTATGAACTTTGAGGACTGAAATTGGAATAAAAAAATGTGGAAAACATTCAAATAACAGAACTATATCTCTATTAGAGAAGCATCCAAGATAATTTATTTAAGAGATGAAGCAGTCCTACCTCTCTATGATCCAGGAGAATGCGTAGGAAGGAGCAGTGGCAAAGGGAGAAGTTTTGGTGTTTGAGAGATGTAGCTGACATACTTTTTCCCCCTGTCTCCAGGTGGCTACCCTTCAGAGATGTTAGCCAGCTTATGATGGTAATCACCTTCCCTGTTCTAGTTCTTATATGGTTTTTGTTTAATTTGACCTTTTGAATAGTCTTTGCCACAGGAACACAATTGCTCTAGGCCCCTAAAGCATTGGTAGCCCTCTTCCACTGCTCCAAGCTGCTCAGAAAAATATCTTTAGCTATCTTACAAAAATTGTAAATAGTATGTATTGAGCTTATTATCTCAAAATTCTTTTTTTACATTACCTTGAGGTTCACATACTTTGCAAGAAGAGTTTTCCTGCTTTAATTTGAAGGAAGAAGGTTATTGTGTACCAGTATTATTCCCAGAACTGGGTGGAGAAGAGTTTATGACTCAGTGAGGAGCAAGACTGCAAGTGTTCTCATTGGGTATTTGAATGAACTCTCCGAGGCTGATGCAAGAAGAACCTGTTGAATTTCAGTAAGCCGTCACAGGGACACCTCAATTTTCCAAATTGTATTGTTTCTCTGTCTTAAAGTTTTCTAGTGGCAATGTTTTTCCACCAGTGGTAAATAAAGTCAGAAAGTGAACACTTCCATAAAGCCAAGGGCAAAAAAGAAATCAGAAAATTAGCATGAAAAAAAGCACAACATTTTCTATCAGAGTGGAAAATTGTTCTGATATATGATTTGGTGGAAAGAGAAGAGTTGTTAATTGTTTTTGTGTGCAAAACTGGTTCAAAGGTATGAAGTTTGTAGAGTTTTATATGATACAAGAAAGCTGGTTGTGATGTTTTTATGGCTAATACATCTCTCTTTTCCTCCTTTGCTAGGTTCTACCACCTACAAAAGCTGTGAAGCCAGGCATGGTCCTCCTCTTTGAACTCTTCCTTCTTCATGGGACACATACTTGGATTGATCGAGAAGTGGGATGGGGAGCTTTTCCTGTGTGTGACAACAATTTTAATACTTTGGAGGGAAAATTTAAATGTCCCTTCCTTAGAGGCCATTATGACTCCAAAGTTGACCGATTCAAGAAAATTGAAAATTTAATTTCTCAAGACTTGGATCATTGGTTATGCAATCTCTATTTCCAGGTTTGTATTTAGAAAAGTTAGGCCTGTTTGTTTAGTAACTGGTCCTCAGACCAGGTTCCACTTTCCTTCTGTCAGCCTTAAAATCAATACTGTCTTTCCAAGAAGTTTATCAACCTACCCAACAGGTATATAAAGAAAACTAAACGCATCTCCAGCTTTTACATGAAATTAGTGGGGTTTTTTTGCAGCCAGATTTTAGTATTTTTTAAAATATCAAAATATTGTTTGGGGTGCTGAGTAATTGGATCAAAAAATTGGATCAAAAGTTGGGAAAAAAGAAAAAAAGCATTATGAGCCTGCCACAAGTACATGTTAATGTTGTCCACAGTTTTAGTAAATCTCAGAGGTACTTTTGCATGGCTACAAAATAAAACTAACATTGTTTATGACATTGTTGCATTTGATACTGTTTGTCTGGGATCCCCAGTTAATGAGCAAGGCTCTGTTGTGGTAGGAAACTTACTTAGAATTATGTCCGAAACCTATTCAAGATGTGACATTTTTTGGATGTCTGGTGAAAATAGTTCTGAAATAGGAACTTCTTTTCAGCAAAAGCATTATTTGTTTCTGGACTGGAAAATTAAAAGAGTTTTATTGTAAGTGAGGTACATTCCCTCATTCAGAATCTTAACAAGACCTCAAACTTATATCTTTTTTATAGTCACGTCTGGCTCAGGAAAAAACACTTACACTAAAATAGATGAATTTTGAAAGCATCTTATTTATAACATGAGGGTTTACTTAAGAGAATGTGTAGTTATTATTTTTCTTGTAGTGATGATTTTCAGGCAATCTTACTTTTTGGGTCTACCGAGAATGAAAGAACGTGAAAGAAGTTTCAGAATCATGAAGAGAAATAAGAATTGATACATATATATAAAAATATACATAAGATAGGCTAAGAAAGAGAATTTGAGAAATAACATTAGTAAAGCTGTGGTATAAAAATGACAGGAGTAAAAATGTATGTTACCGGGGGTAGATCCCAAAGCTGCAAAATTAGTCTTCAAACAAAATGTATAAGATGGGATGATTTAACGATCCAGACTACCTATATTTTCCCAGATGATTCTGAATTTGGATTGTGAGTCACACCCATTTGGTGGGATGCCTGAATTTAGTCTGTCAGCATGGAGGAGAAGTACTTGGGAAAGAGATAAGAGACAAAACTTAAGTTAGTAGTAAGTTAGTAAACAGAGGAAAGAGAAACAAAAACTTTCTAAAATCCTCATAGCAGCATCTCAGATTTCTAGGGTTCACAAATAGTGTACAAACGAGTGTGTTCTGGCGTTGTAGAATACACAACTGCTTATTCTCACGTTTTTTTTTTCTTTTCTTTTTTTTTTTTTCTTTTCTTTTTTTTTTTTTTTCTTTTTGTAATAGATAATTAAACTACCACAGGATTCAGATGAGCAAAGTAAGTGTGATATGCATCTTAAACTCCCACCTGAACATGTTATGTATTCAAGCACTGCTGAAAAGAATGGTGTCTCAGAGAATGTTGAACAGTCTGGGCTGCAAGGTGATGGATTCAAACGTCCATGTTTTTATTCAGGCTTTCATTGGAGTAACCCATAGTTTCATTTCAGTGCTGGCTTGTTATTATTGTCTTGTTAAACTAGATTTTCCTCATTCACTTATTGATCCAACATGCATTATAGCAGGAATATTGTTTTATTTTTATTTTTTTTTAATTAAGATTTCTTAACTTCATTTTCAGTTGTGAGCAATTTAAACCAGCCTCATTGTTGAGGATGGAACTTTCCATTCTGGCCTCTGTTTGAGGCCAAATAATGCTTGGAAAGTCATAGCAATAGCAATTCAGCTGCTTATGACACCAAACTTACATGAAGAAAAATAAAAAAGGGAAAGATACTTTTTTTGTCTGATTATTTCTTGAAGAACTCTATCACCTCCCTGGGCTACAACTGGGACTTAAAATTTGGCAGGGAGGTAGTTCTGGCCTCAGCAATATGCCTTATGTTACTCCTATGAAATCCCATTAAGATTCAATCAAGTGGTAACCCATAGGAAAGACAAATTATTATTTGCTTATCTGCAGCGGACCTCCCAGAAGCTTTCTTAAAAAAATCACTGGATGTTACTTGTAGACTGAGCATCCTCCCCAGCCTCTGTGAGTCTCATGATGTAGCTACGCTGAAGTCATAATTGACCATATTGCAGTGGACTCATAAATTGCTCCTCTTCTTTGAGAAATCCAGGAATAAGAATGACAGGACATTGCTATTTGTTTTTCTTTTCCATAATGTGGGATCTGACTTCCATGGATAAAAATAATACTTTGTCATATACAGACGTTCCTATGTTCCCTCTTGTTTAATGAACTGAAGGATGCAGCCAACACACAGGTTGTAGAGTCTGTGTGAAACTTATTTGCAGATCTGAAATGGAGATTTAGTTCTTCAGGCATTTGAGAACAGCAGCAGAGATGCACTGTAGAAGGCATGGGAAGAGAAAGACAAGGATATTGAAAAAAAAGAAAGAGAGCAGATAAGCAATAATTATTTAGCATAGAGAATGGGCAGCTCAGGTTGGAAACATAACATGAAAAGAGGTCAGTAAAAGTATTTGTCAGACAGTAAGTAATGGTTTAGGATATAAAGAAAATGAGGTTTGTCTTATGATGCTTTTAGGCTTAGTAGCAACCACAGTGTAATCTAAAGGCTTTTATATGACCACCCTGATACCAGCAGCATGGAGGTGTAAACATACATTGCACTGAGGAACAAGGTCGTTTTTGCTGCCATATATCTTCTACATATGGTGCATATATCTTTCTTCTGCGGTGCATTGAGATGCAGCACAAAACCCATGAAGAGCAGATCCAAAAGGTGGAGATGCAGACAATTTTTCTCAACATTCAACAAAATTTTTTTTTCTTCTTTATAACAGAAGAATTATGGACAAGTTCTTAATAATCAAACTTGTCTTTACCATTGTTTGGTCCTCCTATCAGTCTTCTCATGCATGCAGAAGCATATGTATAAGTAGAGAGTGCAATTAAACAGGTCATAATTCTGGAAACACGTGGGAAAACCTCATGATACACAGTTTGAGAAGTCCAAAAGATGTATTTCTAAGAACTGAGAAAGGGCATTAGTGTATATCATATTTTGTGTGCAGACCTCTGAAATATGCTGATAAGCTGATCATGGAAGATCTGCAATTTCCTTGCCAAACAGATTTGCACCAACAAAATTTTAAGGAGTAGTTTTTGATATTGTTTATATTTATTTATTTTTCTTGGAGCCTTCTTTAAAGATATTATTAGCTGCTAATATCCCCCATGGGTTTGTTTTTTAATGTGTCTATGCAGTCCTGCAGTATGCCGTTTCTGCTGGTGATATGTTGCTAAGAGATTTAATAATGGGTAAACAAACACAACATGTGGTAATCCGTTTCAAATTAAAAGTTTATTAAATGCTAGCTTGATGACTTTCTGGCTATTTACAATTAAAGGAGCAAACCTTAGAGAACTGGAGATCACATGATGAAAATTGCAACTTCCAGTATTTCCAACAGAAAAATGTGTTTATGATCTGTGGCAAGCTGTCTCACGTTGATATGCTCTATAAATACTATATTGTATCTGTTAAAACACCAAAAGTGTGTGTGGGGAAAAGCTCTGCTAAAGTGACATTAAATTTGAGATACAAACCAGAGAAGGCAAGAACAGTCTAAATGAAGACTGGTGCTCTGTAACTCACTGTACTGCAGTAGTCTAAATAATGAATGATCTTACATATCAATGCTGCATGTGGTACTGCAACATATAAGCAAAATAGAGCAGGTTAGGAGATGGTGTTTTAACTTTCACTTCAAATTTGTCTTTGTTTTAGAAGTTTAAGACAGAACCTTCATATTTTTTCCATTAACTCCAGGCTACTTTATTCTTTTAAACCACAGCTCCGGGTTGGTCTAGGTATGGCTCTTCCCTGCTGCACAGAATCTTTCTTCCAGAGTACAGTGCAGGAGAATACAACCCAATACCTCCCATTCTACCTCCTTTGTAGATCACAGATGCACAGTATCAGATCTAGCATATCTTTTAGTCCAAATGGTATCTTCTCTCTGTTCTTTTGAAGTGGTATTCCATGAGAGATGCATGGAAGAAGACAGCTTCTGCTTTCATGACCACCACCCTCTGCTTTTTTTGAGAAAAGCCTCTGTGGCTGTTCTGTTGCCCCATTAAGGGATCAACAGTCCCTGTCAATGAATAAATGACATTTTTTTTCTGTGGAATTAATTAGCCATTGTGTGGAAGGTAACAACTTTAACAGAATAAGCATAGATAGGAAGATCTGATGAAAAAAACCAGAAATGTTGCCTTGGTGGGCTTGGATCTAAACCAACCCAGTCTTCTAAATGCATAAAAAGTTCAGAGAAATGTGTCTGTCCATATAAAAAAATTAAATATACAAATTCTTCAAGACAGCCCTCTTTCTCACCGATCCAAAACAAGATCACCTTTGACTACAGTGTCCATAGAAGAGGGAATTCACTTGTGCAAAATGTCAGTGTAACTCTGTAACTGCTCTTTCATCCTCAGAAAGTAGCTGGACATCACTCCTATATTTGCTATCCAGTTCAAACACTTTTAGGTCAGAGTTGGGCTCATTTGGGAAGTGTTACTATGCGCTTGTTGGGAACATTATTCCAAGTACTTGCTTTTCTGTCTGGGCTGTTACTCTGACAAATACCTATTTGTGCCTATTAGAAATGGTGGTCAAATAAAATAGGCAAGTACAAAACCGTATTATATATAATTATATATATAGTACTTTGACACTATCCTCTGTAGCTTACAGAACCAGAGGAAAATCTTTCACGTTCTAGCGACTTACACCTCCTTATATTGGCCAGTCTGAATTCCTGAAGTTATGATGATCACTCTACTAGCATATAACGACATGCACTCAAGACCTAAAAACGTCTCCTCCCTTACAAGGGAGAAAGTAGAAGAGTTGCTGAGGGTTATTAAGATACTCAAACAATAAATTATTTTGTGCCAAACAATGTGCAGGTTTTGGTCGTTACAGCAGAAGTCAATATCTATACTTAAACAGTCCTGACCAATCGTGCATATTTTTAAGCAGAAGTTATCCCAAGCACTACAGAGTGAAGTAAAGACGGGAGTTTTTCTCAGCCTGGCTCTGTTGAAGAAGAGGTGTTGTCAGCCAAGGTTTTAAAGGAAAGTGTTCAAAGGTAGCGAGGCTAGTTTGGCCCCAGCAGCAGGATGATTTTTCTATAGTAGAGCTGTGACACAGGCTGTGTTATCCTGGGTACAGTATTGTGTTAGTATGACTACATTGCTTTCAGTGTCTTGGCTAGCAGAGATGTTTGTTATTACTGCTTTCCTGGGGAGATTTGTCACATGGAAAGACTCCCACAGCCTCAACTGTCTTTGGACTAAACACCTGCATACAGATTTTCTGTGCTGTAACATTTCCTTTCCAGAAAGTCTGCTTGTCCCCTCATTCTCCCTGCTCTACTGTACCTTTGGAAGTATAAAGAAAAAGGCAACTCAGCTGTTTGAGAATGGATTTAAGGACACTTATTTTCTTACAATGAACAAATAGCTTTTTTTTTCCCTTAAACTCATTTTTTTCCCTCCCCTCCAAGATTTGCTAACAGCAGCACATGTGACTTATGTGCCCCATGCATCAACCAGAAGAAAAGTTAGAAGAGCTGAAATGTTTTAAATTCCCAAATGATGAGTTTATAATAGAAATAAATATTATACAGAAGAATACTTTTCAGGTATACAGTTTTTCTGGTTACGGTACAATTTAGAGCGTTTTTCAGTCTGTTTTCTTTCTGTCGACCTGCCTGGCTGTTAAAATAAGGTTGGTTTGTCCCACATGTCTTTGGCAGTCCTTGAAACTTGCTGAAGTTGTAAAGCTTTAAACAGTTGCGCAGGTCTTTAATGTAAATTAGTTTTGACAGGACTGCTAGGCAAAGGCCTGGCCCATCCCATAGTGATGCTAGCCGACAACCCCTTACTGCTCCTGGAGCAAGGAAACATGTGGAAGGAATTGTTCTTTTACATTTCACAGCTTGTCATTTCCTCTGCAGGGCAACCTCTGACCTCCTCGAAAGATCCTGACACCCATAAGGGAAGTATTCCCACTGTTGTAAAGGAAGTGGAAAAGCAGTTTAATGCTGTGAAAGGAGGAGAAACGTGTGTGTTAGAAGAAGCAGGGAGGAAAAGAGAAGAGCTTAAAAAGCTTCCAGCAGGTTAGGACTTTTATTGTGTTATTTAATTTACTCGAAGTTTGCAAATAGATCTGCTTGGCATGTGTGTAAACACCCCCATCTCCTTTCCCTCTTACCCTGTGGTATCATCTCATCATTATTTCTCTAAGTAAAGGAAGTGATGGAATAGTTTAAATCAATTGTGAGGGATCAAAAGCAGCTTAGACGAAAAGGTGCAGAAGTGGTGGACTCCCCTGTCTAAAAAGTATTTGTAGGCCAAATGTGTTAGTAATTACAAGGTGTGTGTGGAGTTCACTGACAACTTTAGATTATGGCTGGTGTTTCCGTGACTTTTTTATATCCTTTCATTTTATTTGGTCATTTATATCCATGGATCACAATACGTTGCTGTTAGGTGCTTGGGAAGTATATTTTTCTTACTGGAATATGTTAATAGCAATATCCTTTGTTAATTGTGCTGAGCTAAATTGGGCCTGTCTGTATTAAAATCAGGTAGCATTTACTTCCAAGATGTGGGGTTTCTTTTGAAGGCAAAGCCTTACAAGTTGCACTGTATTGATTTTTGTTTGTTTATGTGCCAAGTAAAATGTATGTGTCTGAGAATTGGGTAACACAACCCTTACAACCTGCCCTAAACTCAGATACCACCATTGATGGCCAGAGGTAAATTTACCATGGGACAGTGATCTGAAGGCACCAAGGTTATAGACAGCCACCACCACCTAGTAACCTGGGTAGTGAATCATGCTTTCTGTCTTATGATAGAAAAATGGCGATGCAGTCACAGTAACTGCTGCTGCCTGTGATCCCCTTCGTGAAGAGGCAGTGAAGAGAGGGCACTGGGAGCCAATCTGAAATCTACAGTTGTACCCATTGCTTGTGACACTGCCACCCACCACAAACAAGGTGAGGGGTAGCTTTCCTTTTAGGGAGAGGACAGTTCTCACCTCTTATCTGTGTAAACAGTAGTTTTTTAATTGGTTTTGAGTCTCTGGACTTCCCGAAATCCTGCGGTACAAACTGTGGATGTTGATGAGAAGTCAACTGATATGCCAGCTTTCCTTTTATGGCAGCCCATGAAATGTAGTTAAAAAAAACCCCTTTGAAGCTGTCCTTATCTGTTGACTGCCAAGAAGGCTAGGAATATGCATCTGCTCTTATAGGTAAATCTAATTGTTGACTATCTCATGTTAAGCAGGCACAAATATAGGTAGGAGCTATTATATCATTGCTTACTCAGGATTCATAAACACTAAATATTGTTGCTGAATATCATAGATGTATAAGAAGTAGAATACAGAGCTGGCATGAATTTTTGTTAAAAGGTGTTGGTGGCAAAAGTTTAAGCATGTTACAGAAAAAAGTAATGAAAATTTTCCTTCTTTCAAGGGTTCTCAATATAGAATCATAGACTCACAGAATAGTTAGGGTTGGAAAGGACCTTAAGATCATCTAGTTCCACCCCCCCTGCCAGGGGCAGGGACACCTCCCTCTAAACCATGTCACCCAAGGCTGTATCCAGTCCAGCCTTGAACACCGCCATCGATGGAGCATTCACAACTTCCCTGGGCAATCCATTCCAGTGCCTCACCACCCTTACAGTAAAGAATTTCTTCCTCATATCCAGTCTAAACTTCCCCTGTTTAAATTTGAACCCATTACCCCTTGTCCTCTCACTACAGTCCCTCATGAAGAGTCCTTCCCCAGCATCCCTATAGGCCCCCTTCAGATACAGGAAGGCTGCTATGAGGTCTCCACACAGCCTTCTCTTCTCCAGGCTGAACAGCGCCAACTTTCTCATCCTATATACCTCCAAATAAGCTCAACACTTCATTAACACGTCTTTTCTAAATGTTGGTCCTCCCAAGAATGTAATCACAGGCCTAGCTTAGAAATTTTTTTCAACTTTGACCTTAGTGGAATCTACTTTGAAGTTCATTTAATTCATTTGCCCATCATTAGTTGTGCAAAGCATCTTAGAATACTCACGAAATTTAAAACACAAGTAGCCTGCATGAACAAAGTTGTTTTAAATAACATTTAACCGTATTTGCCATTTGCTTTTGGCTGCTTTTAATTTTTTTTGCTGATTTCTTTTCCTTGCCAACATTTGGACACTTCCACCTTCAGAATGTATGACTCAAAGCCTAACTATTAGTTGTGCAGGTAGACAGCTATTCCTTCTCCCCTTTCTCCATTTACCCCCATTACTGATGCTTATCTAGGTCTAAAACTACCATGCTGAATTTTTATTCAAATTAGTTATGCGGAGTTTGGTAGAGATCCAATGCCAAACAAAACATTTTAGAGCCCACATTTTCAATTCAAGAGGGTCTCTTACAAATATCCCAAAACAATGCAGTTACAGAAGTGGCCTGATTTTGCAAATTACTAAATTACTGCCCTATCAAAGCAAGGTAAGATTCAAAAGGCATTATGTTGCATCATCAGAGGATCTGAATCAATATATTCTAAGAGATAATATTATAATCTACTGAGGATTTTTAAAACAGATCTTGTATAATAGAGTCTACCTGAACTACAAGCAATGCTCCAAAAGCATTGATGGATTTCAAATAGGTGAAAAATGGTTTTGTTTTCCTTAATTCATGAGGCAACAGACTTTTTTTATGAACTCAATTTCTGGTACTTGCTAAATCTATTAAATGATAATTTAATGCAAAACTTTTTTTTCAAAAGGTACGTCACTAAAGCACGGATTTCCTGTGATGGAACACGGTCAGTAACGTAACCACTAAACTTAATATCTGCACTCAGAACTAAGGAGCGAAAAAAGCTTCACGTTAAAATCCCCAGATAACTTCTGCAAAACCATGTATAAACTACAATTTATACTGTATTTGATGTTTAATTTGGAGCTTCAACAGTGCATGCATTCTCATCCCCACCAATGCTCATCACAGCAGGCAGCTGCCCCCCAGCCTTCCTCTCATATGAAGCCTGGTTTCTTTCTTCAAAGACCCCAGTTATGCATGTTCCATAGTAAAAACCCTGGAAACATGTAAAATATTTCTCATAAATTTTGCTAGTCAGCCTGTTACAAGCAGCTTGCATCCTGCTCATTTTTGGTGTTTGACACCATTTCTGTTGTTCCTTCAACCCTCTTCTCTGTCATCTTTCTATGTCACATCCAGGAAAAATTTTTAGTCCCTGTTTTTCAAACTTTACAGCTCAGAAGGATACATTTGTTCAATGTCTGTCTTCTAAAATAAACTGCATATAAAAATTTAGATATTAAATATTTATCATATTTAAGATCTCCAATTAAAAACCTCTTCACATCTGTGGAAAAATGTTGGGAAGTGAATTGCATCCTTTCATAGCATAAAAATCCTATTTCTGTCTGAGCAAATCTTCAAAATAACACTTAAGCAAAGATGGCATCAGGCTGAGGAGTTAGTACACTATTAGATAACACTCAGAAGTTTATTCAGAACATATTAAGATGTCCCGTCCATATCAAAATACCAGGCAGAAGAGACAACACTCTAATTTTATCATTACCTTTGGAGAGACATTATTTCATTTCTTAAAACATGCTTGTGTAAGTGAGAAACAGTTTTGTTAAGAGGATTACATTTATGCTCACAGCCACTTCTGAAGCAATTTAATGAAGACTGGTGAGCAGTATTTCTCCTTGCAGGTGGTTCTCCTTCTGACATGTTGTTTGCTTCTACATAACAGTTGTATGCAGATGCAAAAATAATTACCTAAACAAAAAAATCCCAAAGCTATTCTTACTGGTAGTTCTTCATGGGTGCCACTTTAAAGGGAACAAAGTGGTGTTTTAAGATGAAGATTGCTTGCCCTTCATTTTTTCTACAGGTTAGAGCCTCAAAGGCAGAACCTCAGATGGCTGAATCTCCTCTTTCTTCTCTGGTCTTTTCCTTGTCTGTGCAGGACTGTGTAAAGGACTGGGCTGATTCTTGCAGATAGGATTAAACTCAGCTCCTGTTCACATTCATGTGATCCAAACTCTTCTCTTTGGGACTCTTACCATGCTGTTTGATTTTCCATATCAAAATCTCACAATTCACAATGTTAGTTCTATATGCAGCCTCCAAAAGTTTCACATCATGGAGAATCTGTTTCCTACCCCTCTCTAATTCCAGTTCAAAAAAGGTGTATCTAAATTAGCATTTAGGCTTCTAGGGCACTTTGAAAGTAAAAACCCTACCCCAGTTGTTGATCTCTGACTCTCACTGAAGACTCATCTCAGAGAACAAGCGTTGGACTTTAGGATGAAGCTAAAAAAGGGGTTGTGCTTTAGGTGTGTGTCAGGTATTAATGGGCCATCAACTCCCAGAGCTAGTCTAACATAAGCTCTTCAACACATAGTGGGGTCCTCACTGCTTCATGGTGTCCTCTGAATCACTGGTTTAATTCTACAGATCCACTCTTGGTGCACCACAGTATTTGTTACAGAAGATGCAACCAAAAAGGATAATTTCCAGACTGAATGTAGAGGATAAAAAAGCTGCATTATAGTCCATAAGGTTTAAGAAGCAATAAGGCACCCTTCATTTTTAAAGGTCATGCTACTCTCAGCTATTGTCCCAAGAAGGCTGAAGCTGAGAAAAGTAATGTAGTAGTACTAACATTTTAGTTTCCAACCTCTTTCCACCCTATTTAAAAAAATGTAGGTCTCACCTGAACTCACGGTCTTGGTACAGGTGACACTTTGTTTGTATTCCATATTAGGTGTAAGCTGTGTGTAGCATCTAAAGTGTTTTGTTGGGACTTTATATCACCAAGAAATGAGACAGCTCTCAGTATTATCAAGGTCTGGAAACAAGCTTTGTCTCACCATACTTACCCAAAATCCAGGCATTTTACTGTTTTTATGCCCATTTCACAAAGGTGGGAAAAAAATGCCACTCATTTTTTTCTTATACAAATGTACAACATTAAAACTGTTCTGCTGGACTTCTTATTAATGCCTCATCACAGATTTATAACATTGGAATAAGAATAGCATTGTCTTTTCCAGGCCCTGGTATAGCTGCATTTTCCTGCTCTTATGCATGTGTTTGCTGACTTCAAATAAACCTATTCACAGAGAGTTTACACCTGCCATTGTACCTTTATCATTGCTATGATACCTGCTTTTGATCATTCTTTCTTGGTATTATTTTATCCTCCTCAAGTTGTTCATTTTTATCATGAATGGTATTATGTTCCCCTGTCACTGACAAAATGTATTTTCAGTAAATTTACTAAAATAGTCACTGCTAAGTGCTATATCTGGACAAAGTTGACACCTTTGACATTTTCTAAAATGGCAAAACTAACTGTATTTAAGGTATGATTTATGGGTGCTGCATGTCGAAGGAATTTCTGTGTTATTACACTTTCTGATGCAGCCATCCCAAATCCTTCAACAAACAAATTCCTGATAGTGCAGCTAATTAATGCTTTATTAGTTTTCTGTGGTCAACTGTAACAAGTTATAAAAAAGTAAAATGGAATTTAATAATAAAGAACTGTGTGAGTCTTGTTTCTTTCTCAGAACTGCCTTGTTTTTTGCATGTGGAATAAACAATTTCTACATAGCTCAGTTTTATAAGACACGTTTTCCCCCACTAAGAGCAGCTCCTATGATTAAAAAGTAGACTGGAGTCTTTAAATGTCTTTCTGATTGCTGGCCTCTATTAAAAACTTCTTAAAATAATAGATAGGTTTAATTCCTCAAGCCAAAGAAAAATTATATCATCTAAAGTATTTTCCATATTTATTATATTGATGAGACTTGGCTATAGAGAAAAAAAAGAAAGCAAAATCTCTTGTATTGCAAGTTTTAAATGTACCAGGCTAAGGTTTACTTAATTAGAACCTCCAGGCAATAAAGGAGCCCTTTTTTAAATTCTGTGAATCTTAATATGCTAAATAATGCAAAGCTTCAGCTCTTCAAGCATGAGACACACATCTGGCAGCTTAACATTTAAATTACAGAAAAAAAAACACTTCAGTAGTAATTTTCATGAAGAAAAGAATGGGAAATGTATTACAACTAAATTTAATTTCTTTCTAGATTTTTCATCCTGTCTAATTGCAAGCATTTCCCATCTTCTCCTTTATTTATTTATTTTCATACAGATTTTTTCTGTAGTTTTTATTGATCTTTAATTTGAGCAGCTTCTTACAGTTACAGCCATTGAAGAATTACATTGTTTTTACTTAGCAAAAATTGTTCAGAGAAATCTATGAGGAATTAAAGTAATGAGCTCACTAGTATAGAAAAAAAAGAGCATTCAGAGCCTGACAAATAAAATACAAAGGGAGCATGTAATGATTAAATAACAAACTTGAGCTCCTTCTCCCACCCATTTCTTAAATGTAGAATATCGTTTTCTTTATTCTTTTTATTGTGCTATTTTTTTAGCCAAATTAGTTACTGCCTTCTTCATTTGTCTCCAAAAACATTGTCTGTCTTCATTACTTCAGCAAAGGTATTTGGCAACCCATTTCAGTGAGCCAAAACAAAAAAAAAAATAAAAAAATTAAACAATAAAGAAAAACACAGTTGCCATCTTTACAAAGGCATATTTATATTTTAATAATGTATTTATGGGTTCACACATGTATCACATATATGGAATATGTGGAGGCAATTTTAAGTGTTTTTATCACTTGTGCACACACATGACATACCCACTAGCTGCGTTTTAGCAGTTTCACTAATTTCAGTAGACCTCTTCTTTCACCCCAGATGTAAATACTTGTAAATACCTCATCCACTGTGAATGTTCAGCATATATACACCTATATGTGTGTGTATATATAGAAGGTAAGATATAGATATTCAGGCATATATGCGCAAACACACAGTCTCAAAGCTGTGACGTGTTTGTTTATATTGTATGTCTATAAGTGTAACATCTAAGAGCAGCTCCTAGTTGTAGTGCGATTTTAAGTACACTTTACTGTCTTCTACTGAGGGGAAGTGGAAGTAACCGAAAAAAATAAAGTGACATAGAATCATAGAATCATAGAACAGTTAGGGTTGGAAAGGACCTTAAGATCATCTAGTTCCAGCCCCCCTGCCAGGGGCAGGGACATAATCATTTAGTATGTTTTTGACTTATCCTCCACATGCTATGCATGAAGAAGTGTAATACAGACCTTTATTTTTATTACACCACTGCTTCTTATGATGTGGGTCTACATTTTTGTTCACTCGGCAGGTCACTGTTTTGCAGAACTTTGAGGGGCACCATACTTGAGCAAACATTGCTTAGAGAACTGAGTATTTTGGAACCTTGTGCCTCATTCTCAATCCACACCATAGCCCTACAAGAAAACAAACTTTCTCCTCTTTTCCAGAGAACAGATCCTGAGGTGGTGAAAATAATCACTGACATTCTTCTTGTTTCTGTTATTTCTTTATTTCTACTTCCTGCACGCACACTTCATATCTATGCAATTGTAATTTCCAGCACCATGGTATCTAAAGTCTTCTCTGCATTTATAATCCTAACGTTTCTGGAAGGTAGGAGAGAACTAACCATCTATTTAGAACTACGATGGAGGGGAAAAAATGATCTACCTGGAGTCATGCAGGATCTTGGTGGAAGAGGGAACAAAATCTAGCTCCTTCCTTTCCAGAACTTTGCCTTATGTACCAATATAAAAATGTTTTGTTTTGTATTTTCTTACAGAGAATTATTTTTACCAAGATTGCCATGGCTGTGCAGACAAGTTTTGGGTGAGGGAATGCCAAAAAGGACATCACAAGGTACTGGACTTGGTCTGAACATTACCATCTCACTTTTTAAGATGTTTGGAGCTTTTGCCAGGGCTATTCAGGAATGATTTGGGGGCTTGCTTCTTGTTGTTGTGTTTCTTTAATCTATCACTGTGAATTTTGTGATGGCTATCGTAAGGCATCAAATGGCCAAGGAGTATTGCTGTCTTCTGCATATTTCTGTAGGAAGCTAATCTCTCCAGCAAAGGAATTTCAAATAAGTAATAGGAAAGACTATCCAGTAATCAGATAACAGCAGCTAGATCAAGATTGTGCTGCAGGATAATATTATTTCAATAATGGTCAAACACAAGATAGATTTCCTATTGTCCTGGGTTCAGCAGTAGCAGTCATTTTTCTCCTTCTTAGTAGCTGGTGCAGTGCTGTGTTCTTGATTTTCAGCCTGGGAACAGCGCTGATAATACTGATGGTTTTAGTTGTTGTTCAGTAATGTTTAGTCTGACCAAGGACTTTCTGAGTCTCATGCTCTGCCAGGGAGGAAGCAGAGACAGGACACCTGACCCAAACTAACCAAAGATATTCCATACGACAAACTATTCCATACAACAGCATTTCATGCCCGGTATATAATAAACAGGGGACAGTTACCCAGAAGGGCTAGATCACTGCTCGGTCGGGCTGGGTATCGATTGGCGGGTGGTGAGCAGTTGTATTCTCTTCCCTTGTTATTTCCCTTATCATTATTATTATTGGTGGTAGCAGTAGTAGTTTTGTGTTATACCTTAGTAACTGGACTGTTCTTATCTCAATCCGTGGGAGTTGCATTCTTTTGCTTCTCCACCCCATCCCTCCAGGAGCAGGGGGTAGTGAGAGGGTGACTGTGTGGCTGACAGGGCTTAAACCACAACACCTATGCATCTATAACCAAGCATTCATGTCCTTGTGCAGAAGACCCCTGCATTCAGATATCTTCACTATCCTTATCTGTAGTATTTTAGTCAAGTACATAATTAGTTTGTGAACAAAAATGGTATCATCAGTACAAGTTACCATGAAATCACATCTGCATCACGTCAACACTGTCTGGGTGAAACACTACTGATGCTTTTCAATTTAATGTAAATCGTGAGAACTAAGACACAAACACTGTATGCCTGAGAATTGCCTCTACCTGCATTATCTGTTCTAAATTAGATATTTTCCAATGAAGGATGCAATTTTTCTCCCTATGTGTTGCTCTATTTCCCTTCTTAGATATGCTTGGCTGCTAACAAGAATATTCAAATTAATCATTCTGGCAATTTTTCTCACCCTGTCCTAGATGTATTCTAAAACATTTTCAGTACTTTTAGTTACCCATGGAAAAAAGTCATCATGGTATTCAGAGTACTGCAAACTTGTGTACTATGTGTTCATACCTGTACTATGGCACAAATACTCAATAGCTGGGAATTGTAATTGCAACTTTGACTTCATTAGGGTGATGATCTACATATAAATATCTATAAGCAAAATTAGATAGGCTGTCTGGAAATTTTCTCCATTTTAAGTTACTGGGGTTGCAAGTGATTTATTTCTTTAGGGAGGAAACGATAACTTGAAGAAACATAACAGCACACTGATGTTTGCATGTGAGTGTGTGTCTATAGGAAAACCAATTTAAGGACTGATGGAGTGGGTGTAATGGGCAAAGCAACCCAACCCATGGGAGTGGCAGAGTGAAATTCATTTCTACAATCCCATAATAGCACTTTGCCTTTGATCAAAATGCTGCGTTCTTATAGGAGCCTCAGTTGTGGGTGGCTCTCAAAGCCACATTAAAGTGACCTGGTTTCAGTAAGGTGCGTAAGCCCATTGGTTATTCAGCACTGTCTAGTCCCTTTGGACTCAGTGAAATGACTCAGAAGCTTACAGTTATTGACATGTTTAAATAGATTTTTGAACTGAGCTTCTTACGAGAATACTTCTTCACAAAAGAAAAGTGAGCATGTTAAATCTCCTTTCAAAGATTGCAAGAGCCCCTCTTTTTTAATAGGATGAGCGAGCCCTCATCTTCAGAGAGATCCTTGTTTTAGCATGTTCAAGATTTAGGCATTTGGTATGAATTATGTCATTTAGACCTAATTGTATCTCTGGAACTGAAACCATCTTCTAAAATAATGTTACACAGGAATCATATATTGGAAACAAAGACTAATGTAAAAAACAGACTTAAGACAGAAATTCACATAGTGGATTATTCTCCTTAGCTGTCTTTTTTTTTCTTTTTTGTAAATAAATATATATATTTTTTAAGTTTATAATTTTCTTACAAAGGCAACAGAAAGACTTTTGTGTATGACCTTATCTTTTTGGGGTATATAGAACATATCAGCAAAACCAAAGGTGTTATTTGCTTTTACCCCCTGCTCCAAATTCATATATGCTAGGGAGTTGCCAGTAGTCTCCCAGTGAGTATCTTCTGAGTGATGTGCATTAGTGACAACTCAGTTTTTATTGGGGTGAGTGTACACACCATAGCATTCATTAAAGGTATTGAGTGGTGGCTGTAAAAGACACAGTGCTCCCGATCACTGACTTCTGAGATACGTAAAATATATTCTGTGGCCACAATTCCATCCTCATGCAGATGACTGAGCTTCTGCTTTTGTACTACAGACAAGATCAAACACAGTCTCAGAGAAATTCGCTCATAATACTCTCTAACACCTTTGGGATTTATGTCTTAAATAATGTTTTTATATCTACTTTGCACAGTGATAGTTTCACGGAGACAATGTCAGTGCCAGGAAGGTACTTTGGACACACTACCTACTCTGAAACCTTGCCTTTTCCTAGGCAATTAAGTTAGGCAGTCATGTGGCTGCATTCTTACTGTAACTGCCTGGTCTTTGTATTCAAAAACAACTTCGAGCATGCAACCCAATTCTGCTCTGTGTAACTATTCATGTTTGCATATAATTGTTTTTGGCAATATATTCCACTGCTTATGGCAGGTTTTCCAATGACCATT
Organism: Ara ararauna; assembly: GCA_028858755.1. Classification (NCBI taxonomy): domain Eukaryota; kingdom Metazoa; phylum Chordata; class Aves; order Psittaciformes; family Psittacidae; genus Ara; species Ara ararauna. The sequence continues at coordinate 92,024,301 of CM054377.1, read as the reverse complement.
GAAAAGAAGATGATTGCATCATGTTTATTGATAATCATATTTAGAATTATGTAGGTACGGATATGAACCTTTTTCTGTTATGTCAATGAGCCTTAAGTTAAAATTCATATTGTAGATGAGGTCTATGTAATCCATACTTCATAATACAAATTTGATTTTTAGAGCAAAGTAGCTTACTGAGTTAAAAAAAAAGAAAAATCTTTGTAGTTTTCATAATTAGTGAAATATACAGCAATGTGACTACATCTAATGCCAACACTGCATTCCTTGGAAGCTCTAAGAGTTTTTGAGAACGATAGAGTAAACCTAGAGTTTATTTTGTTACAAATTTCATAAATGCAAAAGTAAAAAAGGACCTGAAATCATTTAGGCTAGCTTCTAGTATAGGCTAGAAAACTTCAAACACTTGATCCATGAAATAGGCATCAAGGGATGGAGAACTAAAATTTCCCTTTGTGGTTATCTCTAAACAACATACTTTCCATCTACATTTCCATTTTCCATCTCTGTCTAAAAAAAAGAGCAAAAAGGAAGTCCTGTTTCTAGTTTGGACAATACAGGTTTTAACTTCCATCCCTTTGTTCTCCCTGGGCTTTTTCACCAAATGTTAACAAACCCTTACAGAGTATGGTTTTGTGCCTAGGAATGTATTAATAGATAGATTCATGAAATCACCTTCAGATGTCTGTTTGGTGAGTTATGACCTCATTGTGTCTCTTAGTGGAAGTGATGTTTGGTTCTCTGTCCAGGGGTGATAACATCAAGCATGAGAGGAACCCAACGGTCACTCCAGAGAGAGGCAATACCAATGCTGAATGAGACCCTGTGCATGCAAGCATGTTATTCCAGAGACCAGCACAGATTAGGATTCTGTACTTTGTAACTGAAGCAGTATTTTAAATCAGTGTAAACTGGCACCAGCACAGATTCAGTACTGTCCCTCTCCTTCCTCGTTCTGGCATCAGTGCAGGGTGGCCTGGATCAGAATGGGTCCAGCTGAGAGCTAACCCAATTAATAAAAGGAATTAAAAGAAAGAGGCCAAACAGCATTAATTCCTTCCCCAGATCAGTTCTCTCCGTATGTTTTACCATGTGGGTGTCCAAATTTTTGTACTGATGGAGTGTGGTGTGCAACACGAGAAAAAGCAAGCAGGTAGACTGGATGATTTCTGGTGTCAGCACAAGCTTATGCCTCCTTGAGAGGGTTTGTCAGACCTTTTAGAACATAATTCACTGAACTATATTGTGCGTGGTTCTAGGCTCCACAATTTACAAAGGATGTGAAGGTCCTTGAGTGCATTCAGAGGAGGGCAAAAAAGCTGGTGATAGGGCTTGAAGGGATGTACTGTGAGGAGCAGCTGAGGACCTTGGGCTTGTCTAGTTTGAAGAGAAAGAGGCTTAGGGGTTACCTTGCTGCTCTCTGCAGCTTCTTGAGGTGAAATGGAAAGGGAAATGCTGAGCTCTTCTCCCTGGGATCCAGTGACAGGATGCAGGGGAATGGTGCTGCAATGGGAATGGAAGCTGTGACAGGGGAGGTTTAGACTTGACATTAGGAAGCATTTTTTTACTGAGAGGGTGGCCAAGCACTGGAACAAGCTTCCTGGACAGGTGATTGATACCCCAAGCCTGTTAGTTTTTAAGAGGCATTTGGGCAATGCCCTTAACAACATGCTTTAACTTTTGGTCATCCCTGAATTGGTCAGGCAGTTAACTAGATGATTTTTGTGAGTCTCTCCTAACTGAAATAGTTTATTCTGTTTTAAAGCATTTTGAGCCAGCTTTGTCATTGCTGTTTTCCAGGTTTGTTACAGAGCGAGGAGTGAAACACAGCTAGAAGTTTAAGTAGGGTGAACTGGCAGCTCTTACTTTGCTAGCTGTGCCAAGCTAATTACCTTACTATTCTAGCTTGTTTGGGGTTTTTTTTCTTTTCATTTAAAGATCAACTGGAATAACTCACCTGACCAATGTTATCAAGAAAAGTCAGATGCTGGGAACAGTGGAAGCACAGAAGAAGAGAAAGTATCTGCAGAGACCAATTTTTACTTGGAGGAGTTAGAGAAATACACTTTTTCTGTGTGGTAAGTAATCTCAGCATCAAATAGTTTCACAACCAAAAAGTATGCCTTGTTATTCCTGTGTTACAGAGGTATCTACATTCAGGTGAATGTTGTTAGGCTGCAAAATCCAAAACAGGTACAATTACCTCTGCAATGTCAGTGTGTCCCCTTTGTATGCGCATGTTATGATTATGACATCATATGCTATTTCTCCACAGAGCTCATTTCTCTGGGTGTGTGCTATTTATTTGAGTAAATATTAAGGATTTTGTTTTCTGCTTTTTGGCCGCTGTGGCCCCTAGCCTTATTTACAACATGCAGACCCTGCCCGGAGTTCAGAATTACTGATATTCTTGTATTTTCCTTCACCATAGAACTTTGCCAATAAGAGTTACTTTTTCTTCATAAGATCATTGTGAAGTAAGAAAGGGGTGTTGTTTTACCTTCACAGATAGGGACAGCGAGGTAAGATATTTCTAGCACTTGTAAGTAACCAAAAATTTGGGGTTTCTTTGACTCCTTAGTGTTATTTATGATTGAAGCTGATTAGAAAAAATTTGGAAGAATTTTTTGCCTGACAGTGCAATTTTGACATGCCTGCATTGCTTTGAGAAGTTGTATCAGGGGGTGAAATCAAAGAGGATTTCTAGCAAAATCTTTTCAGCTTTTTAAGAGCAATACAGTACCTTTCTTGGATGTCGCTTTAAATATGACTTTTCCCTGTTGTAAAATACACATAAGAGGAATGACTTTGTAAAGTGAAATTAAAAAGACTGTATCAAAATCAAATCTTTTAATGTACATGTAAATAATTATTTTTCTAGGATTTAAACTTTTAGATAATTACAAAAGTTGAGCAGTTGTTTGTAATTAGTAGAAAACAATGAAGACCCAATCCTTCATCTAATAAAATGATCTGAGTCTTTCACACAGCTCTGTGTTGTGTTTTGAATGTTTAAAACCCAGCTGTAATGTACATCTCTGGCACCTATGGGCTTCTGCAAATCAGCGCCTAGAGTTTCAAGAAAAGCATCCAGAAAATGAGCGTTAGAATAGGGTGGATGTCTGGGAAAAAGCAGTTTTAGATTGCTTCCCTGTCAAAACATTTGAAAGAGGGATTATCTAATCAGGCAAGCCAAGCAGCCTTCAGCATAACTAGTCCTGTCATTCCCTGCTCTCACTTGCCACATTTGCTTGGTGCCTTTAAAGTTTGCAGAAAGTTATGTAAAGATCGTACAAACACAAAGTGCATTTTCACTATAGAAATCTGAACTTGACCCTAGAGGTGGTCAGCCCTGAGTGTTGCAAGAGGCAGCAATCAAGTGCAGAAGTAGCACACAATCATACAATTAGACTGCCATAATTCTGCCAAATTCATTGTGGTTATTTTTGACAATTATGGAATCCCCCATCCTGTCCATAACTAAAGAATAGGTTTTAGAGTTGCAGTGTACATCCCAATATCCTTGCTCACTCCCACTGTTTTTTTTTACCTACCTCAATTTTCAAATTAAATTAACCAAATTATCATCAACCTTTCGTATCTCAAGGAGCTTGCTTTCTGTGGCAGTGAACTTCACTGTCTCTTCCCTGTCTTGCAGAGTTACAGTGATAGAATAAATGTTTAAAGTCAGGAGCACCAATCCTTTGTTATTTTTAAAGTAATTCAGATTTAAAGTGTTGGGAAAAGTGACCAAGCCCATCTTTCCTTAGCACTAAGGCACTCTGGGAGTGCATAGTGGTTTCAGGTTCTTGTCCCTGCAGCAGCCTGGCCCCAGGCTTTGAAGCTGGAGGCCTTTGGTGCCCAGAGGAGCAGAGGGAATGGGCATTTTTCTAAGTTGGCATCCACCTTGCTGTCTGGTTTGGTGACCAAGAAAAAAGGACGGTTCTTTCTTCTGTCTGCTTTTCCTTTACTTTTCTTTGTCCATTCTTAGGAAGCCCATTTGACTTTGGAGCCCCATGCCTGTTGGGAAACTAGCTTTGCTGGGGTTTCCTGAGGTGGTAGAGGTATGTTTGAGCACAGTAAGTTACAGGGCATGAACCATATATTCCTGGTATGAAACAAAGGCTACAAGGCACACTTCATGGTGACTGTGCTGACCGTCCTTCTGTGAAGACAGCTGGGGCTAGTATTTTATTATTTTAATATGGTGCTCTATTCACTGTGTCTGTCGTCCTGTCTGAAAGAAGGACCAACGTTTGCTTTATTTACTTACTTATTACATGAAAATCCCATGAGGTGAAAACATAGCAAGATTTAGAGAGCATTTCTTTGCTTTCTGGTCTGGTTCTTGTATATTGACATATTTATCAGAAAGAAAAAAATAGGAAAACAAATTATTCCACTCTTGGTCAAGTAATACAGGTATTACAGTTAGCATGCCATGTAAAGTATGTGTCCTTAATAATAGATATTTTTTTAAACTTAGAGTTAATTCAGTTTGCCTGTGTGATTGAAGAAATATCCAATATCTTATGAGCTGTTAGTTCCATCTGTTACTATACCAGCATGATGTTTCAGTTGTTACTCACTTCTGTCTGTCTCTTCTCCTTTCTTTCTCTCCTACTTTCTCCATCAAAGGGCATCAACTCTTCTTTGTCTGTTTCCAGATCTTCCTCTCTGCTAGGATTGTTACCTTTTAAAAAATGCAAAGCAAGATAATTAGCTACTACAAAAATTTTTAATAGGACTGTAGATCTGGGGGCAGCTTAGATCTCCATAAACTTCAGAGTTTTAGATGCTCCAAGATGCAGTCTGAGCAATTTCCTTGATCTTTTATTGCAACTGGTAAATCATTTATTGGGCTAGGTTATTTTACAAAATCCTCTTTAAAAACAAAATCCCATAAAACTTATTTATCATAAAATACTGCACAACCAACAGTCTTCAAAGCTGTACATACCCTGTATTAATTAAAAACTAGTGTTGTACTGTAATAAGTTAAAAGTATCCACTCTGTCTCGGTCTGTCCCTTCGTCCTCCCTCCCCCATCTCTCCCTCTATATTTTTTTACTCTCTTCTTTCCTCTCTCTCATCTTCTCTTTTCTTGTATGGCTTGCCAAAGGGGAAATCAGTGAGTACGAGCAAAATATCCTTTTGTGATCACAAATTTTTTTCTGATAATTGTATATTTTTCTTTTTGTTTCACTTGCTTTAGCATGCTTGTCCTTTACCATTCATATTAATTTGACAGTGGTGTCTCACGTCCGTAGGCCATAGTCAAACCTCCTTACAGTGGGCATTATGCCCATATGTAATACAAAGATCATTCTGGCTGCAGAAGCCCACAGCCTTCAGCTTCGATCTTGCAGCTTGCACAGGGTGACTTTTCCACTGTGCTTGCGTACAGCCTTGCTGAAAGCAGCAGCTTTTGCTTAGGTCCAGTGGTGAGCGGGATGAGTCCAAAACATAAGATTAAGAAAAGAGGTTAAGACAGCAGACAAACCTGGTCACATATTACAGGGAGGTGCATGCCGTTGAAGTAGTTGGCCATGTTCATGGCCCAGAGGCTGCTAAGTGGTCACTAAGTGCTTTCCAGACCTTCCTTGGCAGCTGGCTCCAAGACCTTGCCTCACGCATGGTGTCTCTTTCTCTCAGAAATTTGTGTTTCTAGAGATAAAAGCCCATGTAACTTGCAGCAGAAAAGGAATATTTTTAGTGGTTATTGTCTAAATAAGACAGGTGAACTCTATAGATTTGACAGAGAAAACGTTTGGAGGGATTTTGACTCTTTCAGCACAAAACCTGCTGTCAGAAACTTTCTAGCCCTGTTCTTGTGTTCTCTGAAACAAGTAAAATTTGAGGAAGAAATGTTTTTAATAGTTTTTTGTCACTATGGTATCATATTTTCTGAAAGTGCATAACGACTACAGATCTGGGGAATAACTTCAGCACTTTAACACTGCTTTTTATGCATAGTTTTAGGAAACAGAGGACAAAGATCCCAGATTTCAAAGTCCGTCTTAATCCAAAATAAAAAAACAAACCCAAAAGAAGGCATAAACACTTTCTGTGTCTCTAGAGATCTTCAGGCTTGAGTTTAAATATAAATAATGAACTAGTAATTTCAATCACTAGCAACTCATCATCAAACACAACTCTTAAGGGTTAATATTACACACTAATATAAAAGTAACGATCATCCTTTGTCTCCATGTAATTAGCTTTTTAACAACGTGCCTGTAGCTTGTACCCAGGCTAAATGCTGCTTTGAAATATTTTCTCCTGAACTCCAAAAGTGTTAAGCTGACTCTGGCCAGCTTCTATAAAAATAATTTATTGTAGGGTGCTGCCTTTTGCAGGGAAATACCCAGTGTCCCACGCAGCAGTGCTGCACGTTGCCCTTGGCAGCTTGGCTTCAGGCTTGTTGATGCATCATCTTAAGACAGGAGATGAACCAGTGTCCCTCTTCACGCGGGCCTCAGTAAGAAACAAATCCTATCTCTATTTATATGTTTGCACCTCTGGAATCCAGGGTCGGGGTGGAAGGACCAGGCCTTGCTTCTCACTTGCAGAAATCAGGAGCAGATGAGCCCCATGTCCAAGACAGGTAGCAAAGGGAGAGTGGAGAAGAAAAAAGTTCTTGGCAGCATATGCCAACCTAGGTAGGGTGGATGGGGTCGAAGACCCTTTTGCAGCCCTTTCTCTGCACCTGTAAACTTTATAGTTTTGCCTGCTGATCTCCACACCCGCCCACAGCCCCCCAAACTGACTAGGAAACCGAGAGGCCGGAAGAGTTAACTGCAACCAGCACAATTTAGTAAACTTGTTTTTTAATAAAAGCAATAAACTTTCCTTTTATAATACATATGTGATTTGGCATTTAAATAAATGCAGATGCTTCTTTGTTTGGTGTATTCCCTGTTGTGCTTTCTAAAACACCTTCACATATGGTTTGCCTCACTCCTGTGAAACTGTTGTTTATGTCATACAAAGAGAACAGATTGAATTTACATTGAGTAAGGAGGGCATTGGAGGAAAATCTTTATCTTGAGTGCTTAAAATTTGTTCAAAATTAGTGTTGCCTGTTTGAAATTTTCCCCTGGATTCTCCCTTGAGCTCTACTAAAGATTTCATTAAAATAAAAAAAGAATTCTGTGGCTGCCTATAAATGCAACCTTTTATTCAAATATGTAACATTTACCTAAAATCAAAGATCAAATTTTAACAGTTTCTTATAGCTGTTCTAGTAGGATCTGTTTCATGCACTATATGTAAAATATTGCCATTAAGAGTGGGCATTCAACTTTCTTTGTGAAAAGGAAACTAGTTCTTTGTTGCTTGCTTTAAAAAGTGCTAATCATGAAAAGGTTCAAGAAACAGCAACTTCGGATAGTCCACCTAAACTGTGTTTCAATGTTTCTAATTTAATTTTGAAGTGCAACGTAGTTAGTATTTTTCAAGATAGCAATTCAAAGGCATGCCAAACTTTACCTATTAGAAGAAATCAGAAGTCCCCTGTTTTCTTTAAGTGCCTTCAAATCTTTCACATCATCCCTAAAAATTATTAAGTTTTGGTTACGTGAGCACAGTCACCAGGATTAGTCCTGATTATGGATTTTTTTGTGGGAGTTTTGTTTTGTAGGCAAGTCACAGCAGAACGCAGGTCATGGATTTTATTTCTCATGTATTCAGATGCCAGATTGGTGGTTTGGTTGGTGCGTGTCCTCGTGTCTTTTAGGTTCAAATTTTTATAATAGGGTGGCACATATTTCTGTGAAGTATTTGCTTTAGTCTTAGTTTTGTCAAGGATTTTTCTGCTACAGTAGAATTTTATGTTTTGGAAAATCACCCTATGGACAAATTATTATCTATATATATAACATCTTTCCTGTTCTGAAAGCTGAAACTGCCTGTTGCTTCTTTTATTATATAGTATAACTCAGAAATGGGCAAATTCCAATGAACTGCATATGTTTTTAGAGACTGCATTACTTTGCTGCCTTGTGCAATTGAAGAGTTATATTTCTGTACCCGTGCATTGTGGTAAAACGGTGGAAGTGAAAGCTGAATGACAAATAAGGTGTATCTCCTGCTGATGATTCGCATGTAGAGGTGAGGACTGACAGGGTCAAACTGTTCGAAAAAAAATTTGAAATCAATCAAAAGGATTATGTCAAAATTTATATAAACTGCTGGAGAAATAGGAAACAATTTTAAGTATTGAAAATACATGCTAACTAAACATGAGTCTTTATTCAGAACTGTTTTTTACAGAGGTTTTTTTGCAAAGCCTTCCAATTTCTATGCACGCACTTGATCTCACTGGAGCTTGATGTTATGGTGACAGCGAACATCTACTATTGTGTATGGTACTTATGGACTTCAGTGTAATTATGCTTGATGATAGTTTTATTTATATGTTCACGATATAGGATGAAAAGAGTTGGAAGCTGCTGCTCTTCCTCCTGCAGGTTTCAGGCCTGCAGAACTCCACCAGCTGGGAGCTGGCCTTGAGCAATAGAGAAAAGAAACGTGATACAAATCACTGTAGAGACTGTGAATTGAGAGTCATCAGTGACAGATATTTGTCTGTTTTCTCTTCACCCCCCCCTTTCTACTGGATTTAATGTTCTGGAGCAGAAAGGAGAAGTGAGCCTAGCTATTGAGCAACCTTCAGTACAAAACCGAAGTTTTCCCAGAGATTCTGACAAGGCACTTGTGTGGTTGACATCTGATTATACATAATGGAGCTGAAAGAGCAGGCAAATACTTTCTGATGTTGGAAAAATTCACAGTTTGACCTAGCCCTCTCCAGGAGAGTATGTTTATAGCTCCCTGCCAAAACACATTTTCCACTCTCCTCCTCCCTGTTAGAGAATTCCTATTTGATAGAAGTGTAAGAAGGTAGTTCAAATTTGGCAATAGTCAGGGGAAAACTGGGTATGTTGACAGAATATGGCTATCATGCAGCTTTTTGACAGAAATCAGTAGTTTCTCTTCTTTAAATACTTGGAATGTGGACTGTCCAGTTACTGAGCAGCCTGGGCTCCCACAGTAGTTGGAGCCTTTGCCATTGGAACAAAGTGCCTCCAAGAGAATGTTGCTGGCATTTCTCCCTCACAGGCATTTCACACTATTCATCCTGATTCCTGATCAGCACAAAAGCACTTTTTGACACAGCTGAATTGCTTTTTTGGTTTATTCAGACACATAGGAAGGTAGAAGACTTGGCAAGCTGGCTGTGAAGCATCGGGTAGAGAAAGATGTGGTTATGTTTGTCATTTAATATGCGTTTAGTTTTCATGAGCTAGAAACGATGACATTACTGATGTCTAGTGGAGAAAAGCAAAGCTATAAGTGCACCATACACGGTCGTCTCTAATGAATAGAATGAATAAAAATAATACGTGCATTACATAGCTAACTGTCACATCTTCAGGGCACTACAGTAAATAAGTAGGAATTATATGTGTGCATTAGTAGCAAAATGGGTGCCACACTTTGGATCCTATTGAGTACAGTGTGGAGAGAAAAATATGATAGATTGCTGCTTTTTATCTGTCACTGCTGTGGCACAGAAGCATAGACCATATGTATGTAAAATGACTTTGTTATTTCAGTAAATTTTCTAACTCTTTCTGTTGTAGCCTGTAGCAAAATGAATAAGTAGCTGAAGATCCTGGTGGGATAGTTCTGAATCTATCAGAATAAAATACCTCTGCAGAGGCATAATTATTTTTAAATATACAATGATGTGTGACAAAACAGCCAGATAAGTTAGGAGAGTATCTGCCCTAACAAGTTTCCAGTACAAAATGAGACACTTCACAAAGGGTGGGAGCAAGAAAACGTGACGGTTAAGCTGAAAAGAGGAGGAGCCAGGAAAGTTTAGGCAAATATGGGCCTAATTGTAATGGTGACTCTTTTTTATTATCTCAGAGGTGATGATAAAAGCATGGGTAACTCTGAAAATCATCCTTCTCAATCACCTTGCAGGACCAGTATTTCATCCTATGTATTTTGTCTTTGCTTTAGGTAGAATGCAGTATCTCCCTCTGTGGTAGTATCAAACTGGGGCAGGGATGACATGAGAAAGGTGAATATGAAAGAGCAGAGAGGATCTGCCACTTGCCTGGCCTTGTATCCAAAAATCCAACCCAACCTGCCAGGTCTGGGAGTCTGTTTACAATATTCTGTATGAAATGCAGTCTATCTACCTTTTGATTCAAGAGGAAATCCAGTAAATGGGGAATTTGCAGTTGTCATGCTTAATTATTATGAAGGTGTGAATCACTGTCTTGAGCTTAGTTTTAAATAGACTAGGTAGCTCTCTGACGTTTTGTCTTCATAAGCTTTTTGTGCTGCTACCTGGATCTATCCCAGTTTTTGGTTTGGATCTCTGCTGAGTGATAATGGCTGAAAACATGCCAGGCGGTTTGTTTTATGGGATTCACAGTGATGAAACTCCTGGTTCAGCTGCTCTTTCTTGTAGCTGTACTGAATACTGCATCTTTCTCACAAAGTGCAGAGATGCTCTCTCTGACTGTTAATCCTCCAGTCTAAACAACTGCATGGGAAGAGAGCTGGGGATGGAGAAAAAAAAAAGAAATCCCATTCCTTCATCAGTTCCATTACTCAGAAACAGAGGACAAGCTACTTTACAGAGCTTTTAACTAACTACTGATGTAATTTGTTCTGCATTGTTTACCCATTAATCCAAAAATTACTGTTCCCTTTGAAGCTTGCTTTATATAGAGGAAACACTCTTAACCACCATATGTATCATTTTATGCAGGGTAACTGTATTTGCCTTGCATTTCAGTTAAATGTAGTACAGGGGTCTCCTAGTGTCTTTGGTGGCTTGGTAAGTTATTGTATTTCAAAGCTGGAATAATTTCCTTTTAAAAACATCATATAACGATCCTCATCTTCTAAAAAACATCAGGATGTATGTGTATGCCACAAGTATTCCATTTAGCCTTAGACATTGCAGGAATTTTGAGAACATAACAGATTCTTTCATCTCTGTGTATCTGCCTTTCCCTCTCTGGCTTTAACATACATATATCAGATATAGAGCTTGACCTACAAAATATCAGCTTTTGAAAGGCGCGTATTCAGTCCAGTTCATCACACATTACACAATCCCGCACAGTGCATCTGGAGAAATACTTCCCTGTCTGTATATTTGTTATATATGTAAATACATGTAGATAGCCCCCAGATTTCCTGGAGATAGCTATAAGAACAAGAATATCTACCACAGTAGCATCTCTCTTATTCCCCAGCTTTCAGGAAAAATATGATAAATAAAAGGTTTAAAAATCTATAATGCCTATATTTTTTCATCAAGGCCAACACTGAATAAATACTAAATTTCCATATTTGAGGTCCCAAAAGAAAGTTACTAGCTGGTCTTGGAAATCAATGATTTTTGGGTGGCTTTAGGTGGAAATACACTTTCTTCGTATCTTTTTTTAGTCCCTAATAAATGATACATTAAGATTATAGAAGTATTGTCCAAATGTGGCTCAAAGAATGACTCCATCCAGCATCTCAGTGGCTTCCAGCAATTCTTTTTTGATTGCATATACCCAAAAGTATATGGTGCCACCTGTGTTGCAGTCACAGAGATGTGACTGTAGTCTACTGCCACTGATCTGTGGAGTCATGGGAGATTAAAAAGCCTACTCTAGTTCATGGGCAAATTGGCCGTTATTTTTAGTTAGTTCCCCAGGTGAATGCATCCATGCTATGCTAATAATCAGTCTGAATTAATTCAGGGAGATAGTTTTCAAAGCAGCATACAGCAGGCTGGTGTCCCAATGGTAGGTTCTCTCTAGTGTACTAGTGTGGAACTGTATTACATTAAAAGCTCTGTTTATTAGACTATCCTGTTTCTCTGAAGCACTGAGCACATTTAACCTACTGTGCTAGTTATTTTCCTAAGGATTTCCAGACCTGTACTTTTCTAATAAAAATTAACAGTGGGAGAAAAATGGGTGGATGAGAAATTCAGTGAAATCTGACTTGCACAAGGCAAGAAAATCTCAGTTATGGAATCAAGTGATAAGAGGAGTAATATTTTAAGCCTGGCCTGCACCAACTGTGGAATCTTCCCATTTGCCTTCTCTGGGCTTTGGATCAGGATACCTGGAGATACCAGCCATATTTCAAGGGTTTATGATCATTGCTAACTTTGGAAACACTGCTAGGCTTCAGAGTAAAGACTGCATTAACATTATACCAGGAGTAGCCTTTTCCTTACTTTGAGTGGTGTTACAGGAACAATAAAAAATTCTTGCTACTGGAACTCCAAGCTCTGTGGGACTTAGATGTGACCTGACATTTATACAGTTCATCACTACTGTAGATCAAGGAATGCTACTTTGAGCAAAGAATGCATATTCATTCTTTTTTGTTAACCTTTGCTTCAGTGCATTCATGACAAGATTGTACGGGTATGTAGCTGTGTTTTAACAGTTTTTTAATTTCAGTTGTTGCTTGAAGCACTATGCTGGAAATTAGACACTTTTAGTAGTTCAATTATTGTTGATTTATTCATCCCTCTTGTAGATACAGTGAATGTAGTTACTATAGTAAGGTTATCTAGTTCTGAATGCCAAATGCCAAATTTCAGAGCTTGCATCTTGGCAACTGCAAGACTTATTGGCTTGGAATTTGTCATGCCAGCAGTACTGCCTTGTAGCATTTATTTCACAGATTTTCATTAAATGGGGGAAGACAAGAGAGAGTAGTGCTACTAGTGACAACGTGCATTAAACTGTTTACTAATGTTACAGGGAAATCAGCTCAAAATAATGTACTCCAGGCTTCATTCTGCCATTTTCCTAGACTTCATTGGAAGAACTGCAGCATTAAGCTGAATGTAAAGATGTAAAAATGTTAATTGGGAAAAACATTTGATTTAATATTGCCTTTTTTGAAAAATAAAAAAAAAACCAAACAAAAAAAACAAAAAGGGAAGCTTAGAACAGCAAAATAAACCAAAAATGCTGTATAATGCTCAAACATTCGTTAGCTTTGTTCTAATTTCTCATTTGGAGCAATGAGTCAGCAGAAATTTGCTTAAGTTCCACCAGATTTAGCATCTGCTCTTAGTATTTCCTTAAAGACAGGGAATGCTGCAGTAATACAAAGGGGCAGATCCTCAGCTGAGGTAAATTGTTAAAGTGCGGTTCCCGGTGAAGTGATGACAATTTACTCTGACTGAAGCGTAAACTTTCATGCTAACCTACTGTAACACTTTCCATCACACCATAGACTGTCTACATGTGAAATATAATGCACCTAATGGCATTTAAATTAGCTATCATTGAAGGCATCTGTCATCCTATAATCTTTCCCAGCCATTTGTAAAGTCCTCTATCACTTAGCCTCCCTCTACTTTGCAGTAGTGTCTCTTCTGGTGATGTTACTGTACACCTGAAGATATCAGCCGTCATTTTCCCTTGCCATAACTTCCATGTGCAGCTTTAACCCATGCCTTTTACTCAGAGATAACCCCTCATGACATCTATGAAGTCTTTCCTCTAATCCCATCCTCCCTAAAAAGGCAGCTATAAATCATTAACATCTAGCTCTGCTCAGAGTGATGATCAGCTGAGACTGCTGAGACTAGCGAGACTTTGAACAAAAACACATCTCCACACATGGTTTTTATCTTACATTTGTGTTTAGTTCTTCACTGTGCAGTTTCAGTGCTGCATTATGATCTCTCTGAAGCATAAATTAACAATGTTATTAGTTCATCTAGCACCTTGGATGCTTCCGAAATAAGATGCAGATCAGTGTCACTGCACAAAGCTGATTCTAATAATTTAGGCAAAAAAGTAGTAGGCATGTGATAATAGCTGATACACTCAACAGTAATCCATAGTCAGTTGATAACAACACTATGTACTGTAGTTATTATTTTGTTTCAGCAGCAGTCATCGGCTAAATATTTCATCTTTGTTTAGGATTAAAATGCAAAATCACAGATTTTCATTCTTAAGTCATAGTTCAAAGCTTATCTCTTAAATAACTATAGCAAAAATTTCAATTAGAAAAAGAAGGAGCATAAAATTTTTTCTATTCTGCTTATTTCTTCCTAGAGATTGACGACTGCATTTTATGCTTTAAATAGAGAGTTTGCATTGAAGTTTTCTTTATATGGTATTCGTTACAATTTGGAAATTTTTGCTTTAGAAAAATGACACCTTTGAGCTGACACTGCTTTGTTCTTTGGTTTTAAAAATGCCAATGAAATATATATATATAAACACCAAACCTAAAATTGATCCACATTTGTATTTCTCTTTGTCTCTGAATTCTTGACCCACTGATACAGTAGCTCTCTCTTCTTTATCTGGTTGATTTGTGTATGTGAAATATTTCTGGTTTCATTGCTGTCCCCTTTTCCTTTTTAGTAGTCCTCAGGTTTTCTCAGGGAGCTGAAGAGCGTGTGCTGTTACAGGATACTTTCTAATCCATGTTTGCCACTAACTGAATTATACATGGGTGATGTAGCACATATTCAGTCTTTCATCCTTATCTGTTACTTCATCATTACTTTCAATCTGCAGTGAAAAATGTGACTAACATGTTGTGTGGTATAAATAGACACTGCAGTTTGAGATCATTTATGCATGGTTTGAATTTTGATGAAATTTTATACTGCCCTCTGGGCTAAACACTTAACCTAAGTGATTGTCCCAATAATTTTGTTGAATCAAACCTTTTCAGATAGAAGTTTTACCTTTCATTATCTTCTAAATTGTTTACTACAAAGGTTTCCAGGAGTGTTAGGAAGCAAATAAAAGGGACACGGTTGCTGTTTATCAGTGATTCTGTGAACCATTATCTTGTCATTATAAATGGCTGGAAATAGGAATATAAAGTATATTAACTCAAAAGACTATGTTTTTACATTATTGCAGGCCATCCTTGACATTGTTTTTTTTTACACCCACAAAATTGGGGGTTATATAAATGTGAAAGTATAAATGTAGAACCATCTATATACAAATATTCGTGTATAAATATATTTGTATGTGGTACAGTTCAGTGTTCCAATTTCTGTAATCCTTAATTTCAATTTCTTAATTGCCACAGTTGTGTGATCTTCCCAGTTTTAGTTATTTTCTATTAAAACATCTTCAGCAGTATTTGTGTTATTTTGAAAAAAATTATGCTTTGGGTATCTATTTGGGATATTTTTTATTTCAATTATATTCTCTCCATGTAGCTTTATGGGTTTTGATGTTTTAAAGTCTAGAATTTATTATTATGAGCCAAAAGCAATCATTGGACACTGACATTTTAAGTATGACAATAATGCAAGTAATTGTAATTCACTCAGTTATTTTTATTTCTTGCAAGAACCAATTACAATACAGAGCTAATAACTTTTAAAAAGCATCTCCTTCAGTTTTCAGCTAAGTCTTTTGTAGAGATTTTAACTGTTCATAAGCATGGTGAGTTGCTGTTCCAGCGGCACTTGCTACTTTCCCTCAGCTATTCTTAATATCCCTAATTTTTTAACAAAATTTAGGGAAAGGATTCTGCCCCCCACTGGCCTCCAGAAAACAACAACTTTTTAAGAAAGTTTAAATATCCAGTCTAGAAGAATTAAGTGGCTCAGTTCGGAAAAGCTGCCACTTGGTTTCACGTCCACCATGGCATAGGCAGGCACCATGGTACCCTTCTGCCCTCTTGTCCTCTTGACAAAGGTAGGTCATGCGATGGTCTTTTAACCTGCCTGTCTGCCTGGATTTCTTTGACAAAAACCTGGGTACATGCGGTGAAGATGGAGGGGTGGCACTCAGGTCTCATCTCCCCATTTTCCTCCAATGTCAAGGCTTCCCAGGTAGGCTGCATGCATGAACCCCATGCAGCATGGTCTCTTAGGTTTTCTGTTGTGCATTGGGATGTTTGGTATATCCAAGTGAGGTGATTTGGCAAAAGCTCCTCACACAGCTTGTGGGCTCTGCAAATGAAGAGCTGGTTACCAGTTCTGGTGGGAGTGACTGCTGAAACAAAACAGTTTTATTTTTTCAGCACCAAAATCTGAACATTTTATCAAGAAAAAATTCCCATGGAAAGGCAGTTTTCTGGCAAGCGTTGCTAGTCAGAGCTCTCAGTTCACCTTCACACAACAGTCTCAATGGAAAATTTTATGGCTAGCCCCAGTACAGACTCTTTCAGAGGTGTTGAGCACCCACTGTGCCCATTAATTTAAATAAGCTCATAATGTGGTTTACATTTAATAAAGTTGCAGCCTCCACATGAACCAGGTTTACTGAGTGTTGCCTTCTTTCCTGCTGGGTCTGAGTCTGCTGGTCTGGATAGTGTAAAAGCGTTGGACTCAAAGCATGCCTGCACCCCTTGTGTCCATTAGAAATCTCCAAGCAAAGACTACAGAGTGTGTTTTCACAGAGTAGAGATGGCTTTTATCCAGGTATAAGTTTGCACACAAGTAAAGTGGAAAATGAATAGGTTTGTACTTGGAAGAGCCCTTTTGTTGGCTGCCCTACTACTAATTTATCAGAATTGAATCTGAGAATTCTGATAAATAACAACCACACATTGCTTTAGTACTTACACAGCACTTGAAAGATAGCTGACTATTAATTTTAAAATTTTCACATACAGTGATAGAACAGAAAACACCAAATGCATATCAAGAAAATCAGAAAAATGAAAACAGATGGGATACTTCAAAAGTGTGAATTAGGTTGCAAGTCCGTTGGATTCAGCAGGGCTGTTAAGTCAGCTGAAAAACTGTTTAGTTGCACTTTCTACAAGGGGAAGTATGTGCTCTTTACAGAAAGGAAGTGTGAAAAGCAGTGTATGTGTGATTGTGTGCTGATTTGTTCATATTTACAACGAGAGATCCCAAGTAGCTGTAGCTCACAGCAAACATTCCTTACCTTTGGTATTTTGAATTTAAATAGACTAGTGGTGGATGCTTTTGTAACCAAACCTGGTTGCAGGCTGGTTGCATATATTTCCAGCATTGTGTCATTCAACTCTGATCATAATAAATCTGACCAATTTATTGTTCAAGCCTCTGCACCAAGCCCTTGTCTACAATTGAGTCCCAGCTTATTTGTTACTAAGGAGGAAAATATCTGTGGGAAAACATTTTAAAGCCCAGTGCAGACAACTGTCCAGAATTTTCAGTACTTTAACATCAACTGGTTAAACAGATTCACAATCACCCTTTAGGTGGTTGATTTGCATGGTGAAAACTTAGTTTTTCCTTTCAGTGGCATACCTGGATGTGCTTTGCTCACTGCAGAGCTATCCCTTTCTCTGTCTTTCCCAGAGACTTGTGAAGCATTCCCCAGTCCTCCCACACAGCCTCTCAGAATAAAGACAATCCACAGATTGCTTGGATTACACAATGGGAGATATATTTTCAATTTGCACTCCTCCTCCTCCAGTACAATTTCATGCCCTGCATGGTCTGCCACACTTGCCAGAGCAGTGCCAGAGTGGGTGACACATCAGTATTTTGCAAACTGTCTCAAGCTACCCACTGAAATAAAGGAACCATATGACCCCATCAGAATCAAGAATGTGTGCTATCACTGCTGTGGTTGAAGTTTTTTGGACAAAGCATTTTTCACTAGGAAGCAGAGCCTTTAAAAAAATTAAGCTGTGCAAAAGAGCTGGTGTTAACTTTTCTTCCAGTGAAGAAAATTATCCCTTCATGAAAGGATAATTTTAACAAAGTTTGGAGACTTTTGAAATATTCTATCTCGATATCTTGAAAAGAACATTTGTTTTGAAATTCCTCTTGTTTCACATGTTTTAAAGTATACAGATGGGTTAATTTTCTATTGAAAAGGTCAAAATAATCTCAAAGCACTTGAAATTCTTAAAACAGGTCCTTTCATTTGCCAAAATATCAGTACAAGAACATTTTTGGTTTTAATATTTTCATACCAACTCAGGATGACAATTGTCTTCATGTGAAGGGAAAGCTACTTCTCATCTATCTTTATTCTGCAATTAAAAACTTCTAAGAGACCTTCACGTAATAGTTAAAGTGAGGCCGCATGCAACATGAAATAAATAAAGCAAATTCTCTTTGCCTATGTTGGTAATCACCTTGTATAACTCCTATATATCAGCACGAAATAAGACCAAATGGAATCTAAGGACAGTTCCCCAACCTGATGGTGGCTTGCTTGCTTTATCTAGGAGAATATTCTTGCTGTCTCTGTCTCAGCATCCTTATTGTATTCTAATTATGATGTGTGTTATAGAAAAATGTTATAGATACAGATCTTCACGTTCATTCTGCTTCACACAGGTGGTCTTTACATGTCCTCATTCTTGCTTGCAAAACCCCTCTCTGCTATTTCTGCCCATTTTCTTATACTTTCCATGCTCTCTTGTTTCAGGTTCTGTCAAAATCAGTAGAGTTCAGGCCAATGAGAGCTCTGGTGTTCCCTGAAATTTTCATACTGAGCGGTTGGGGTATTCAACAGTTATCATAGAAAGACATGCAGAGAACTGTACCAAATTTTGTGTTCAGTTTCTCACCCAACTTCATAGAACATGACATTTCCCAGATTCTCACCTTTGGGCCTAGGTTGAAGCTGAAGACTTTCAACATCCATTCAACATGTCTGAACTTTTAACAGGCCATGTGGCAATTCCAGGTGCATCCACTTGGCTATACAGACTTGCTCCACAGCACATGAGAAGGGACTCCTCTGTGCCCGAGACTTGTTAGATCTACTGTATGTGGACTAATGGCTTTCAAATGTACTCACTGCACACATGCAGATCTCTGGACAGTATTTCTGTAGCACTTTCTTGACTATTAGGTTGAGTGTGCTCATTCAGCGCATGCAAATCTGTTTCTTATGGGAAAGCCCATAGATATGAATACTCCAAGCAGCATGGCTGAGATTACTTGAATGTAAAATGAAAAATATTTTAATGATCTTTTTTTTTTAAATAAAATTGTACAGATCTGACATACTGTTACGCAGTGATCTTCATTCTGCACAAAGAGCTGTATTTTCCAGTATAGCTCTGTGTTAGGATATTTTTTACTATGATCTGTTAGGGGGCTAACTTCCAAATCACGTCACTTAATCTACATATGAAAAACCAGTCCCAAACAAATCACATTGTAAACTTCAGCTTCTGGAATTACAGTTTAAAGAATCTGCCAATGTGAAGTTCTCAAATGCTGTTAATGTTGGGAATCTCATGGACTTTTGTGCCACACTACAAATTGCAGATGCAATATATGACCCATTTGCCTTCTCTGTGTTTTCTTTTCTTCCTAACTTTATCTAGGACAGAAATACCAAATGATGAAATAGTAGAGGCAATTATAAAGATGTATTAACTAAACTTTGATGAGCCTATACACACAGTATAACCATCTTGATCAAAGGATTTGCTGTCAGGCAAAGAGTTGACTAACAGGCAAATGATTGGAAACAGCTTTTTTTCCAGCCTGTATTGGGTGATAATAATGTGGAAAGAATGGAGCCTCTGAGGAATGCATTTTCACTGGTTATGTTGGAGAAAGCATGGAAGACTCTCACAGGATGGAAGAGGCAGTGTCTTTTAGAGGGGAGACCATTGCTGGGAAAGGAGGGATAGAGAAGGTACTGACTTGCTGAAAGGAACTCTGACCTCTGTCACACAGGCATGCTCAAGAGTGGTAAGGACATGCAGAAAGGCTGATACATTAAGGCTTTGTAAAGCTGCTGCTTTTATTTTTATTTTTTTTTTTTTTGCCACCATATGCCTCAGGAAAGATACATCATTAACACAAAGCAGTCACAAAGCCGGAGTACTGCATTCCAGGAGGTTAGACCTTGTCCAGAGAAAGGCTAAGGCAACTGGGCTAACGCATCTAATTTTTCTGGAGGTCTAACACCCTTGCCCAGAAACTACATGGAGAGAGGCCAAGGAAAGTAACGTCACTTCCATGTCCTAGCAATGTAACACAAGATCATGCAAAGAAAGAATGCCAGGGGTAATTTGACAACTGACACATCAAGGTTTAGAGGCTATATTAAAAGAACTACTAGACATGTCAATTAATTTTCTTTTGCCTCACTAATGAGCGTCTTAGCTGGGCATCTTCAGTTTGAAGCAGCAAGCAATTATTTTTCCAGGTTCCTTCATGCAGCAAGTTACAGTCCTCCTGAGACATACATGAGACAGGGTATAGTACAGTATGAGTCTTGTTCCTAATTTCATTAATGACTCTTAACTTTCAAACTGAAGGGAAATTTAATACTTATTTTGAATGTTAAATGATGTCTCTGTAAAAAAAAACGACAAAACTATGCAATTCAATGCTTTTCAAAGCACCAGCTTGTTCCATACTTTTAATTTGATTCTCTTGCAGTAACTGAGTTTATCCACTAACTCCAGTCTCAAATTCTAATCAAAGCCCTAGAAGGGAAAAAAAACCCCAAACAAACAACCTACACCCCAAAACCAAAGCCAGAGCACACTCTTTCTTTTGCTGTGGGAACTATGAAGTTGCTGATGACCTTCACTAAATGCCACAGCCAACTTCTGACATGCTCAGCATGTGTGACTCACGACCCACAAACAGAAGGCCAATCTAAATCATGGAGTACTTGTATTTGTCTTTAGTGTCTAGAAATGTGCTGCTGGAATTTTCTGAGTGCCTCTAAAATGTATCAGAAGGTTCACTAACAAAAGTCATTGTCTTTGTAAATTGTACCTTCAAACCTTGAGACCAGTAAACAAAACCTGTTTAAGATGCAGACAAACCCTCCTCTCCCCCCAAAAAAGCCACCAAACCCCTAAACCACCAAAATCATCTTTCTTTCATTTTTGTAATGATTTGAAGTCTTTAAGCTGAAAGAATAACATCAAATACGATCTGTGGACTAATTTGCCTTCAGGTTAAAACAGGAGCAAACCAAAAAATAACAGTGTGTTAACACAGTTTTCAGGTTACACAACTAAAATTTTGACAAGAAACTAGGATACGTGAAAACTGAAGTTTTAGCATAAGTGTAAGTTCTGATGCATTGTGGATCAAGCAAGTTTAAGGTCCTTTTAGATCCTTAAGGAAATAAAGATTATTAAAGTTACCTATTAGGCAAGAAAAAGAGCCTATAAAATACTAGGAGCCTGAGCAAGCGAGTGTTACTGTCTGAACTGAGGCAGAGGTTTTCAAAGTAGTCTGTATCCTGCTACCGTAGCACTCTTTCTAGTAGCAGCTGAATTTGTTCGATACCTTTGGAAACCTCATCCTGACTGCCCTGCCTGACTTTTTGAGGCTTTTGCATCTATATGCTGCTACCAAACCTATGGAAACTCATCAGAGGGTGAGTAGGATACTTAGTTAACGAAACTGATACTGTATAAATGTATTTGATTATTAGGCTTTGCAACTAAACAAAAACCTCTAGATAACAAGGAAGGATCAATAAGGATTCTGCTACAGCAGCAGCTATTGGAAAGGGAAGAAGTATCAGACCTGGTACTGTTGTTAGACCATCACAGTGCATTTTTACAAGGGATGGTTTGCTCAGGTGAGGAAGATATAACTATTTTGTAGGTGCTTTTATTTGAATGACTTATCAATAGCATCAATTCAAAGGAGTACAGTCTACTGCAAGTCTGTGAAATCTTGTCTGAATTCAGATCAGTAGTGGAAAACCTTATGGGTCTAAGATAATGGGATTTTGTCCTGTAGGATTGTGTGGATGCCTTTACTGCAGATAGAAAGGTAGCAAACTGGTAAGCATTAAGGCTGATTGGCAAACTGACTGACACATTCCCCCAATAATCCAGCCTTTCAGCAGAATAAAAGAATACTAAAGCTTAAATTCAGATTAACCTCTGTGGTGCCTCTTGAAGGTTATTTAAGTGTGTCTTATCTTGAAAAACTGCAGTTGTGTCTTTCAGATATTTGGAGTTGTTTGAAAAATCTAAAAGGTCCAAGAAAAAGCAGTATCATATTTTTATAACAAGACAATTAAAAATATTTTCTGTGCATTTAATATTTTTTCAATGAACTATGTTATTTAAGAATACATTTGCAGACAAAGATATGCAGAAAAAAAACTAACAGAGGAGTTATTTGTATGGTAAGTTCAATACCTGCCAACTATTGTTTATCAGAGACAGCAAAATAACAACGCTTTTGTTGCCCAAATTCATTATTCTTCTGCTTTGGGAGATTTGGTCTTATGTCTTCTGAATATCGGGGTTTATTTCTTAGTCAGTTTTTTTAGGAAGGCAAGGTATATGCAGTAAGGCTGCCTGTTACTCTACCTCTAGTAAATTTTGAACCTGCTGGCCAATTTTAGTAGGAGGGGTAGAGTAAAGGTGAAATACCTCAGTTATTGCCCCTTCAGAGAGAAACACTGAGGGGCAACCTACTAGAAAGTCAATTCCTCTGTTCCTGGAAATCCTTACTGTATGGGTGAAGTCTCACAATTACGTCTCTTTTAGACAGTCACTTTTTAGAAACTGTGAATTTGCTGAATAAATAGTGTAATACTTTTTTATATATGGACTGAAGAAACACATTTATTGCCATCTTTAAAAGGTACATACTCCTTCTTTACTCCTGAGCAAAACATCCTTGTGGTTATGGATGCCAAGTACAAAATATTCTACTGTCAGTGAAATACTCTTTTTTTTTTTTAATATATAAATGCTGTCTTTTTTTTTTCAGTCTGATGAAATTGCAATTACCAAGGAACCATACTAAAAGCTCTTTGAAACTGCAAAATTCATATGGATGTCTATTAGCTATGTATTTTACCAGTCAAGCTTTATTTTTAAAGAAATGTATCTTTTTCTGCATCCTTGCTTTCTGTTCCCTCAGTAGATCAAGCTTTCTCTGAGGATGCTAATACCTTAGGCCAGCACACTATGCTTTCTCTCTCTCCTATCTGTGTAGTCGCATATATGAATGTATTTTTTGTAGGTACTTTTTTGTAGGTGTAGTCTCCTTTTGGTTCCCCAACATTCTTTACTTACCCCTCTGCTTCTCATTATTTGCCAATACTTGGTGTTTCTCATGGCAATGCTTTTTTATGTTTTGGCTCATACTGGAGTCATTTGGTCACACCTGGATTAGAAGTTTTGAATGTGTCTAAGAGGAAATGCCCGCAAAGAAAAACAGAGACCCACAGCACATTTTTAGCTAAAGCACACAAAACACATAGTGAGTTTATTGTATTATACTTTCAGTATTGCAAAACAACATTTCTATGAGGAAAAGGATGGCCCCTGTCCCATTTGAGCTTATTTTTTTACACTGTTAGGGCTGTGTAGTACCATTCCAGATGTGCAGTAATTAGCAGGAAGTTTCAGGATTTCTTAGCATCAGGCAGAAAGGTTTGCTTCTGATAGAAAATGTCCCCTTTGGGAAGGAAATTTCAGATGAAGAGCATTTCACTGGATCAATAGATGACACCAACAGAAAAGGAAGCCTGCGTTTGTCTTGCCATGTCTTACACACAGCTATGGGCAACAGAGGAAAGTATGTTATCTAGAGATTGTCTCTGATAAAGGGATATCCCTCAAACTCCCAGTGCAGCTAGTAATCACGCATTGATTTTTGAGAAACAAGCTGTGGCAATTTTTTAATTTCTGTTTTATACTGTGGAACCGGAGGAATAAAACCATGTCTTCATGTTGAAAGAAAATTTGTGAAATTTCTTTCCGAAGGCAGCAGGCAGCCTATTATAACACTACTTGAACACCTTGAACAAAACTAGTACCCACTGTGTCATATAGTATAATGAACAGGAAGGAAAGCACTGCACAAGAAATTACAGTCTTCTTTCTTTCTTTCTTTCTTTTTCTTTCTCTCTTTGTTTTTTTAAAGGCGAGAGACCTGATTCCTGTAAACAACCCCCTAAAGGTACTCCCCTACCAATAACAGTCCACTGTAAAATAGATAAGGTTCTCATTATGTATCCTCCATGTCTTGATCATAATTTCTATCATGGTTGACATTCTGGTCCAGTTATATCAGGTACATTCTGTGTGAGTCCTTTAGAAGACCGGGATAAAACCCTGCTGAATTCAGGATCATTTTGCCTTGGGGAGAGAGTTAGTCAAAGTGCACAGTTCAAGGTGGATTTCTAGTCAGATTCTGCAGTACTGGGACATTCTGAAAGAAATATTTTTGAATTGAACATAGCTCAGAAGGAATTAAATTAGTTCTTTAATGCTTGGTTTTTCTCCAGAGCCATCAACACAAATTACTTTCTAAAATAGGCAGCTAAATATAATAACACAGCATTAGACTAAAAAGAAAAAGTTAATACTGTTGTTACATGATGCATTTTGTTTGACTAAATTGTATGGATAATTTCCACCATAATTTCAGTGGTGTTTATAAAGATCTTTTAAAAAGATTTCAGTTTAACATTTCCTATAGCTGTGTTTTTTCATAATGTAATTGAATTTATCTGTACAGTATCTAAGTTTTTTCATCTTGATAACTGCTTAATGGTGTTTTAAATATAATAGTATCCTAGAGTATTCTGCATATGCACTTAACTCCCTTACCTTCTTTTCTAAGGCTCTTAAAGATTTAATTAAGCTGGCCTGACACAGATTTGCTTCTTTCAGAAAACAGGCTGTATTAAGGGACTAATGTTTATTTTCAAATGCGGTGTTATAATATCAGTCATCTGCTCAAACCTGAGATAGGTTTTTTCATCAAAACCTTGAAGAAGAGTTCTTCCAAAATGGTTTCTTATTTATAGCTACATTTGGACAAAGTATGCCTTGTAAATATTCGAAATATTTCAGACAAATTTCTGGTTTTGAGGTTTCTTCTTAATTACATTTTAATTACATTTTCATTGTAGTTTCACAAATTGTCATGTCTGACAATGTTTAAATCCACAGGGATTTATTTTTAACTGTATTCTAATTGGTGTTACCAGGGTCATAGCATATTTCATTTTCTTCAAGGATTGCTATTCCTGTGCCAAACTTTTCTGTGTATGGACATGTTGGTGTACAAAATACTATAAACTAAAACAAGGTAACTGATATGAAGTAAAAAATCATTTCCCAATGTCAAAATTGCTCTAAATACGTGTCCCATTATTTCCCCAGACTCTATCTGTTTTTCCTACTTAGTTCTTACTTGTACAATTTACCATGAAAAAGGAAAGGTAATTTTTTTGTCAGGTCAGTATAGAAGCTCTAGAGATCTGACTGGTATAACACTAATGTGCAAGCTTGCAGCCACAGATTCACTGTTTTCTTTCATCTTTATACTCACCTATTCTTATGGTGAAAGAATATTATGAATCTGCCCATGAAGCAAATGGTGCATTCAGTTTCACAATAGGCATCCCAACTCCATCACCTTCACAAATATACAATGTAACTGTGGCAAGGGGAACAATGTAAGCATGAAGGGATTCAATTTCTGTTTCAGACTATTGCTGTGAAAACCATGTACAACTGGCAAAGTGAAGGGGGTTTGACTTGTGGCTTGTCTGGTTTTGCATAAGGTAGAGTTTCATCACTGTGCAGCCAGACAGAAAAAAGTCTTTCTGAAATGTAGGACTGTGATGTGCAATGTGTCTCCTGTCTGCTCTGTCCAAGGCAGGCATGAGTCTGTTGGTTCTCACTGAAGGAAGGTGGCTGTACAGACCCACGCTCCTAGTGAGATGTTGCTGTTAATTAAGAGCAGGATGGAAAAGATCAAAGCTGTGCCTCCCCCCACTCCCCTGTTTATCTTTTTTTTTTTTTCTTTCTTTCTTTTTTTTATTTCCACCCCACACACATACCAGAAGGCTGTTT
Organism: Ara ararauna; assembly: GCA_028858755.1. Taxonomy (NCBI): domain Eukaryota; kingdom Metazoa; phylum Chordata; class Aves; order Psittaciformes; family Psittacidae; genus Ara; species Ara ararauna. Next base: position 91,998,486 of record CM054377.1, on the reverse strand, counting down.
CTTATTTTGAAGCATCATCATTCTGTGCTCCAACACCCACTGGAACTCACCTGTTTGGTGGAGTTTTGACTGGTGCTGGGTTGCCATTTTAACTTGGCAACTTCACACTCTTGTTCCCCAATGGCCTGCCAGCTAAATTGGTGTTTTACAGATGAATGCACAGCTCACAGATGGTGTTTGAGTGTTTAGTGGCTCTCAGAAGTAGATATGTCTTTGGTCAGGAGGAAGATAGCATTTTTCCTCCAGACAGAGCAAATGTCCTTGGGGAGGTTTTCTGAGTCAAGGTAGAAACTGTTCTACACATCAGGTACAGGGGACTCTTTTAGCTTAAGCAGGAGTACTTCCTATATATATATGTATTTCTTTTTCTCCTGGGTAGGGTATGCTGTTACTATTAACATAAATAGAAGGGTTTTTTTATCGTGAGTCTCCTGAACTTCTGTGGATGTTTTAAGCCTAATGTCTCTCCTCCTTTAGTTTTTCTTTTCTTTTTAACTGAGATTACCTTGAAGGTGTATTTATTACTCTGATGTCCCTGTAAAGTATTTCTCTAGGTCCTAAACTCTGTTTTACTGCTCATGCACAAGGTTGAGCATTTGTGCTTACTTACTGGTAGGACAGCTTTAACAATAGTGCTGTGCTCGTGAGATCTACACCTTTGCTGACATCTCACATCCTCCCCTATGTGTGTTGTGTCTTTTTCTCATTCATTAACTGTCTTCTTATTTACTTAAAGCAGTCAGAAGGCAAGAAGTAGGGGAGGAGTTACATGCTTGCTTTCGCTTCTTGACTGGCCTAGTCATGTCATGAGGATGAATAACAGAGACTGTCCGCTGCTTTTTATTCCTTTCTAGAATGAAATATAAAACAGAGCTTCTTAAAAGTTCTGAAAGCTGCACTCGAGTTTCCTCGTTTCATGTTTGTTCCCATCCAGAGCTGGAAACAAACAGGCTGGAATATTTTAACAAAGTCTGTTCTTGTAAGATTTCCAGTCTGCTTTGCCAAGCTAAAGGCTCATGAAAATGCAGTTAAGCATGAAATAGGCAAAGTTTTAGTTGCCTACCTAAACTGCAGGCATGACAGTAATAATTTGATTTTTGTCATTTTTGCTTTGTCATTGTCAGATGCTGCTCAAAGCTGAATGTGCAAAGCTCTGCCAGCTCTCTGCAAGGAACCACACTGTCCTCCAGCACTATTGCCACTCTGCTTACATTTTGTGATTCTTCCTTCCTCCTATGCTTCCTTCCCCAGCTTGGTAAGAAAACTGTTCTTGTGAATGTCTCAGTTAATTCCCTCAGGAAATTCCTAGCTAAAGGCAGGAGATATGGTTCTCTGCCAACCTTACACCATTGGATAAAGGGACTGCTGAAGACACAAAGCTGCTGTTGTTTGCCAGTTTTCTGTTGCCATAAACTCTTTTATAGTGAAAGCTGAGTGTCCACCATTTTGAGTCTAGCATAGATGTACCCAGAGGAATACGAAGCTGTCAGCACTTTCTTCCCTTCGTCTTTAATGAATATGTCTTGGCCCATTGACCCACAGTGTCTATCCTCCACTATGGAAGAGCACAGTGGTCCCTTCAAGGCAACAGCTGTGCCAGCGTATAAATCCATGAGCTTGTTGGCATGAATAAGTTGTGGGAAAAGTTCAGCTGATGTGTTTGTTCTGGCTCCTGGCTATGCATGTGATGCAGAAACACCTGGGCTGTTCCTGATCCAGAGCTTGCTGCCTGCTGGCCATCTCCTTCTGAGCTGGCAGAGCCTGGACCTTGGAAGGAACTTGGCTGCCATCATCCTCCTCCCCAGCTTGGTGGGGCAGTGTGGGTGTTTCCAGATGCATTTGCATACCCGTGTCATGTTCTTTGCAGCAAACCAAAACAATTATTGCAGCTATTGGCTGACTATTTTTCTGCTTTGAAAGGATGCTTAATTCCTAAAGCCTTCCTTCAGTGTTTTTGGATTTTGCATGCTTCTGGCATTTTCTTTTTTCCACCACAGGTGCACCTGAAAAATAAACCTGTCATGATTTCCAGCATTTCTTCTGTACCATGATTTTGGATTTTTCAGCACGCTGTATAAAAAATTCTCTTATGAGCATTTGTATGTTAAAGAATTACCTAATGTCCGCTCAAGTCTTTTGTCACCTGTCTTACTGCAGATAGCACCTAGACAGCCCTAGACAGCCCTTGTAACTGTTTGTGGTACCTGCTTTCTTGGCACTTGCAAACTGAAGACCATGAAGCATAGGTGTGTCTTGGGAAAAGATGAGAAAAACCAGTATATTCATCCTAGGCAAATGTTCTCCCTGGTAATATTCACTTTGCATACAAATATTTTATTAGGAATCCAGTGGATAGAATAATGGACTGTAACTCAGCAGAGCGCAGTTCACAGCTCTGCTGTTTGCTTATTGAGCAAAGTAATTTGTACCATCAGCATACAGCCTGGGATAAAGACAATTTCTTTGTAATGCAGTATGAGACCCATAATGGAAAAATGCTATGCAGAAGGAATAAAATAACAATAATAATAATAATAAAAATAATTATATATTTTATATATATGTTTATGTTGTGAAAAATGGAATGAACCAGATTCCTCTATTCTGCCTCATTCTTCATCAGTGGTGATTTTAACTGGCTTCCGTTTTAAGGGCTACATGTACAAGTGTAGTATTTTAAGACATACCTTCAGATACAGGTGTGCTCTTCCACTGAAAGTTTATAGCCTTTTATTGCAGTAACAATGGGCAACACTCCCTGCATCTTCATTACTTCGATAAGCCATAAAGGAATTTACAGCCAAATTTAAATACATACCATTTATGGTGACGATGGGGAGGGGTCTTTTTTTATTTGTGAACTGAGTAAGTATGTGGAACAGATTCTTGGGCTGCAAGGACTGTGGTTCCCTGAAAGTAATTTGCATAAAGTAATTCATGTCTGCATTTGATCTTAAAATCTTCTCTGGCTGTATGGGTAACATAAAACATTTATTTTGCCTTATTTTATGCGATGTAAATAATAGATATGTCCAGGACTAGATCCCGAATACCTTAGCTGGTATATAACATTGTAGCTCTGGAGCAAGCAAGGCTGCATCAGCTGAGGACCTACCCCACCATCAGCTGTAAGTGCCACTCTTGTGGTGCATTATACAAATATTCACTGTAGTTTGTCAGCAGCAAAGCTGTCACCCAACAGTACACACTGCCTTCTATTAGCCATTACTTTTCTGTCATCATCATCAAGTGTAGCTTAAGAGAATCTGTGCATTGTTTCTTTCCTTCTGAACAATTTTCACTGAAATAATTGACCTGCTTTTATGGTAATCTGGTCTCTACTATTTGTTATTGCAGCATTTTGCAAAGAAAAATGCAAAACTAATGCCCTAGAACAGAAACATTGAGCCAAATTGCTCACCAGTAATCCAAGGAATCATGGATAAATCCATTGCTCAAGTGGCTTCTCATTTGGAGATTTATATAGTTTTCACCCAGCGATTGAGATTTGTTGGTTTTGTGGGGTGAGGGGGTTGTTTTGTTTTTGAAAGGTAATACTCATGCTCTCTGCCCTACAGCAACTTCGTATAAATCTATTCTGAAAACTGTACCTGCCAGCACTGTCACTCCACCCACTAGCTTTCACTAGTAGCACCAGCTAAAAATATTTAAAGGGGCTGTTTCCACTTGTTTAGTGCATTTCATTTCATGTTTCAGCCTCTTCCTCTCTTCATTCTTCAAAACAGTCAATAAAGGATATAATTTATCCCAGTGTTTTGAAGTGACAAGCAGTAAACAGCCTTATAACATGATTAATGAGCACTCAGGAATAGTTTGCTGTAACTTACAAGTAAGTTGGGGCCCACTGAATTTGTTTTAAAGTAAGTAAAGAGATTCCAGTTATGGGTTGGGGCCTTCACTGAATCACTGGATATGCTGTATTTTCCATCAATTTCTACTGCTGGCTGATGGTGGTCATGTCAAGGTGTTACACAGTCACAGGAAAGTACGAGCCAGCACAGAAGTGACACTCAGAATATAGACTTCTGGCATGTTAAACAGTAAGGAGGACTTTAATTTCAGTTTAAAAGCTGGAATGATGGTCAAGGTGTATAAAGAAAATCATGAAGTCTTTAAAAAATAATTGCTGTTCAAAAAGTAAAAATTAATATTTTTGTTTCTACTTAATGGATTTATTTTTCTTTATTTCTTTGATTTCCAGCAAGCTTGGCTTTTTGTGGAGTTTCTGGGCTGCTATTGCTTTTCTCAGAAGAAAGCTGCACTGAAATAAAGACATCATAGAAATTCCTTTCTTGTTTAAGCAGGGTTATTGCCAGTAGAAGGCTTCCAGGGTTTGATAACAGCAAATGTATTCTGAATTTATCTACTTTTCTTTGGAAGTTTGTTGAGTTGGTGGATTCCCTTGGCTGAGAGAGCCAGCATCTCAGCAGAGATGACATAGCTCACAGAGGGAGACATTAGGTCTCTTTTGACTTCTGGAAAGTGGAATTAGGCTGGGGAGAAATAGAGTGATGAAGACACAGGTTTAGTGTTTTCACTACTGCCTGAGTCTTAGGTAAGTTCGATAGCCACACTTTTTATGGTGTGCTCATGGTTCTTACACAAGCAGCTTCCACATAATGAGTAACAGAGCTGGAGTAAGTGTATTCATGAAACTGCTGTGAAAGTACTGATTGCGTTGCCAGATCCTGCCTCTGTGAGGAAGAAGTTATCTTACCTTCCCAACCCAGTGTTTTTCAGTGTTTCTGGCACTCCAGGACTGTTGTGAATGAAATAAGACTCAGTGTTTTCAGCACTCTGAGCTGCATGTCCTCCTTCTCAATCTGTATGTTGGGTTGGAGGAAGGATTTATGTCTTGAAACCTTTACAGGTGGTATATTGAACATTTCACTCTGCTGTTGCTTGTTCAGAAGTAGCTTCATTTAGTAAATTGATCCTAAATTATCTGGTAGCAAATGACTCTTACATGAAATGAGGTGATGATCTAAATCCAGACTTTTGTGGAATATACATGGTTGCTTGTGCTCTTGGCACAGAGATGGAGATTGGCAGTGACCCTTGTGGGATGTGAATTTCTGACATGGGTGAGGCTGTCTGGGACATCTATGTAATTCTGCTTGTTTGATGAAGGATCAGAAGTGTATTATGAGCTAAGATAGCATTTTTTTTCTTTTTTTTCCCCTTTTGTTTTTTTTGTCAGAAACAATAAATTACTCAGTCTAACTAAAAAACCAGTTGTAGAATCCTGCCCTATTAACTCTCCTCAAGGATTGGATTGAATACCTTGAAAGTAGATTTTGATAGAAGTTATTAAAGATGACAATTTCTTTATATTAAAGCAAATGTAGTGCAATCTAGCTTCAGAGTTCAGAACATTCAGGATGCCGTGGTTATTGTAGTATAGTACCACAGTCAATTATATTTCTTATTTTACATTTTTCTTTGCCTCTTTCTCACACAATCCTAGACTGTGATTTCAGAACGCTAATGAAATGTATTGTGATGTTCCTGTAGGCTGCTCTGGGTAAAAAATCACAATATGAGGAAGGTAACTCATAACGTGGCCTTAAGTCTGTAAAGTAGAACATTGCGACTAATTATGATATAAACAAAGTGGACTGCAGTGTCCTAAAAGCCCCTCAAAACCCCTGACAGATTCACCTGCAGTCATTGCAAGGATCGCATATCTCAGCTCAGCAGTTGCTTCCATGAAAAGTTTTGGTGATTTGTACTTGAGGCCTTCTTAGTGACCTACAACATGTTTTCTTGTGATGTGTCCCTGACAGTTCCTCCTGTTCTTCAAACAGACAGGTAACAAGAGATTGAGCCTTCTCATGAGAAAAGGGGCTCGCTGACAGCGTGCCTCTTCTCACTACACATGCATCCTGGTCAACACTGAGGATCAGGAGTAGCGTAATGCCAAGGCTGGTCTCAAAATCCAGACTTATGGCTGGCAAGTTTGGGTTTATTTTTTTTGCTGCTTATGCAAACCTAGACCAAATGAAGAATACTTTTATTTTCTCCAGTGCTGTTCACAGTTCTTTTTGTGACTGCTGGGGGAAGAAATGTATGCAACAACTTAAGAAATTCATATGTGTAGGCAGGAAAATATTTTAAATTAGTATAGAAGATTTAAGAGTACAAAGTACAGAGCAAGTATTGCTGTTGATTCTTCTCAAGTCATACGCTACGCTTTAAAAAGCCAGCCTGCTTTCTTCCACAGAAAGATCTTTATATTTCTGAACTTTCAGAAGCCTTAATCAATACAAATAGGAGCTTGAGCATGATGACATCATATCTAGTTCTAGAGTGCGTCTCAGCTGCTTAGTCATTTAAATCAGCGGAAATAAGCATAACAGTTCGAAGTTTCAAAAGGTCAAAGGAGCTACTGTCTTTTCAGCTTTGAATCAGCTGAGAGACTCCAGTTTCTTGGAAACATAACGCCAAGCCTGCATCTCTGCCTCTCATTTCTTCTCCCCTTCCCCCCTCTCCCCCTGCCTTTGCAGCATTATAGTAATTAGCTTAAAGGGCAAATCACACCGCAGTCAGTAGCAGAATACTGTGCAGTGCAAGTTGCTTTCTATTTTCTCTTTCACGTGAAACTAGTTTAAAGAGGAGTTTTAGCCCACATTGTGTACTGAAATACTTGATTGAAGTTCTCTTACCCAAATGCTAACAAGCTGCTCACTTTTTTTCGATAAGATGGATACTTTTTCAGAACATATATGACAAGTTCTGTTACCATTTTCTCAGAAAGAAAATAAGTAACAAAGTGCTCCTGGGAGAGCAACCTGTGAAAAAATAAAAATTAAAATGAAAGCAAAGGACTTTTAAAACCTTGGTTTTAAATGTTTTCTTTACAAAGGCAGAGGCATAATTTCTGTGAGGAAGCCATGTATTGCCTAGACTGCAACAGAAAAAAATGTGTTTTGTACTGTTAGATACACTGGTCAATCAGAAACTGTGCCATGTTTATCTGTGTAACAGAACTCCACAGTGTTTTAGCAATTGCTATTTCTCATATGGTTTTCTGAATAACTCCTAGTTTTCTTTCTATATATTTCCAGCTGCCGTTCTGCTGCTGAAGTGAAACTATCCAGACAGGTTGCTGAGCGTTTCCATTTTGTGGTGTACGCAGCCTTCTCAGAGCTGGGAGCTGGACGCTGGCGCTCTGGGGAATTCTGGCTGCTTGTGCTGCTGGTGGTTTTGCTTTGGTTTGTGAGACTTTACCTGCATTATTTGAGCCAATGGCTCTTCCTTCAGTCCATCTCAGTTCCTGTCACAAAGTAAGTCACCCTGCCTTCTTTCTCTGTCAGATTGTTTCTACGAATAGCTTCATTCCAGGCAGTTCCTCTGCACTGTTTAGAGACATGATGACTAAGACTCATGCTCTTAGGCTGAGGGCTCTGCATGCAAGCTCTGATAGGAGCCTGCAGAGACTAGGAGAACAAAGACCACATCTAGACTCCAGAAGATCTGATATTTAAATGTGACCCTAACAGAGAAGTGAAACTGTTAAAAATGTAATTTTTAACCCAGAACAGGATGTGTACACTTGTATATCTTGTGTCATACCTACCTCTGTCCCTTCTGAGGTACTCAGCAGGTCATGTGTCTTCCACAGAAATAATTTGTCATTTTGGATCAAGTATTAAAAAATAACTAGGAAGTGCACAAAACTAAGGCATTTAAAACATTTGATGTTACCAAAGTGATCTATGTGTGAAATACTTTGAAAAATTCAATTTTGATATATCAGTTTTACTGTGAGGGCTACAATGGGTTGACATATTTTAACTGTATGATACATTAGCTTTAGCTTGGGAACCAGAATTTAGAGTGTTCCAGGAAAATCATTACTTGTCATTACTTGACATGAAAAAAAAAAAAGAAAAGATGAAGAACAGGTCCTCGAGGTGATATATACCCGATTCTCCTTTTCTTCATATGTTGCTGTGGGGTAGAAAATGGGTTTACAGAGCAAAAAAGATCAGTCATGCTTAGGGAAGGGAAGATTTATCCAATAGAAACTTCTTTCTCTCCCACTTTCAAGTGAGATGCAAACCTCAATCAGTCAGTAGGAGATGGTAACATACAACTCTGTGAGCTATGTCTGCTGCGATACTGGGATTACTGGCTAAAATTTGAACAGGGTATCTGAGCAGATTGGGCAGCGCTGGGAATTCTAAATATTAATATTAAACCAGCCATCTCTCACTTCAGGCCTTGCACAGTCCAGGCGGCCTCTGCCAGCTGGCATTAAAACTTCTGGGAGGCCAAGCTTCAAGAGTCTGAGAGAGCAAAGAAAACACAACAGAAGGAAGCAACATGTGAGATAGAAGTGGTCGTGTTCAGAGCCATTAATCACAGCTGTCCTTGGCAGTCAGCTAGATAAAGAATGATGTTCTCAAGCCAAGATGCCCTGGATCATCACCCCAGTCTGTAGCTGTGTGCCTGCAGAACATGAGACTGAGTTGAGGGCTCTCTAGTCCCACCAAATACAGTGGGACTGTTCAAGAGCCAGAACCAAAGTGAGAATCAAACCACCCCACCTTTAGTTAGAAGAGGAATTTAAGCCACTTTGATTGGCTTGAAATTTTTGCCTTAAGTTTTGGCATCTAGATGTAGCTTACAATACCATGTAGTTCCTGCTTCCTACAGTGCCAGCATGTGTGCTCTTTTGTGTGAGCTTTGCAAGTCCCACCATTCCATGGTGGCAAGAAGGAAATTTCTAGTCACTTTAGGGATGTTAAAAGCTGTGTCTTCCATATCACATTTTGCACTTTATGCAGAGAGGGGTGAGCTGGGGCCTGTGCTTACGTTGGTGCTTCTGGGAGCTGACGTCTTCGTATAGCCCTTGCCTACACAGTCCCAAGGGCCTGGATGTGCATCCACTGAGCTGAAAGTCAGAGGGGATCAAAGGACATGGAGGCAGGAAGAGAAAAATATTTATTTTTTTGAGTAGCTTCCCAGAGTTTTTGGTCAGAGGGTTGTGACAAAGATAGGGAAGCAACTTTGCAATGCACCACGCTGTATGCATGATTCTATTAATTTTAATGGTTTACCCAGGAGCACAGACAAACTCTCTCCTTTTGCTTATTTCCAGATTCCAGATTTTCCCTCACACTGTTGAACTATGCTACCAGAACTCCTTGCTACGGACCAGTGAAGAGTTGATCATGGTTGTGGTGGGACCCCTAACCTTGAATGCAGGGCTGCTTCTTATGGTCCTGATCAGATGGGGCTGTCAGCAGCTGTTTGACTCATTCCCTTCCTTCTTGTCAAAGTTTATCATAGCTATGGGACTCTGGACAATGCTAGACCCCTTGGCAGTGTTCACAGTGGATTCATTCCTGGGGGTAAGTCACTTAAAATAACTTGGACATGAGACCTTGACGTAGAAGTTTGTTTTATTCAGTGAATCACAGAAAGATATGAAATTCCACCCCTGGCAATGGAACATGAAAGTTAAAAAGAAATTAAATAATAATGTTATACATTACCTTTTTATTAACAAAATTCCCATCTAATGGAGTCACTGTGTTTCTGCATAAAATTAAGAGCACTCTACAAGCCATATATGGTGATAAGAAAGTAAATCCACCAGTGTGGAGTGATTGCATCTGCTTTGAAAAGGATTACTGCAATTTTGGATGTTAATGGGGATGGGTGCATGAGCAGTCCTGGTTATTAGCGCTTCAGATATTTCTAAGCATCGAAACAGGCAAGATTAAAAAATTGAGGTTATTGTGCACTTCTCTGACATGCAGGGTAGTTAACATAATTTGCTGGCACACCTAAAAAGACTTGAGATTGAAAGACTGGAATCTTTATGGAAGACTTCAACATATGTAAAATAATCAGAGCAAAGCTCCCAGTTCTAAGTATGTGTGCACTGTGTATCCCATCTGTACTTTGGTGGCTGGGAACTTCTATCATATCCGAGGTAATGCCCTGTCTCCCAGAACATGTGTTCCAGCTTCTGCTCTCACTATGTAGGTGACAGAGGGTCCTTTCAATGGGCGCAGAGCACTGTGAGCTTTTCTGGGGATGTGGTATTGTTGTTCTTCTCCCTTTGGCTGTCTTTCAAAAACATCTTTGTTTCTGTTGCTCACTTCAGCAGTAATCCTCAGTCCTTGTTGTGTATCAGGTTTTCTCAGGTGTCTTGGTTCCTCATCTAACCTGTGCTCTGCTTTTAAGAAATCCTGTCAAAATGTGATTTTCCGCTGTTTACATGCTGTTTCCCATTTCAGTGGTTCTGAAAATTAAAATTCAGCTGCTCAAGAAATTTAGTTGCAGCTCACTTGGGTGGTAATTGTAATATTTTGATCATGTGGCAACACACTGAAGTTTTCACTCGGACAGCCTGCTTTTTTGTTTTTTAATTTTGTGGTGTAAAACACGCACAGAATTGAATTCTAATTGCTCTTATTCTGATGAAGAATTTTTTTTTTTCCTAAGAGAAAAAAAGGGTATTTTCCCAATATTCAGGTTAGGTATATTTAAATATTATAAAGGCTTTTTGCTCCCTTCTAATGCTGGTGTATTCATAAAACCTGGAGGAAAGGCCTGTCTTTCCCACACTTGTGTGGAGAAAAATCATTGCCATTGACTTCAGTGGAATTGCGCTCAGTTCTCATCAGGCTGGATTTGTTAACAATTTCAAATAGGGCTTGGTCCGAGGGAAACATGAGATAAGAATAAAGTAACTAAGATTTTCATTACAGCATTTAAAAAACACACTTCCCTCTGTACTTCATATTGAAAATTTGGCAATTTTACCCACCAAGATTATCTTTGGTAGAAACTCATTTGTTCAAATATTAAGCAATATACTGTGTGTATCTTTCCCAAAATGAAACTATATCTTTTACATGCGTTTTTGTTATTGCATTTGTATTTTTTTTCTTCTGGCATTTTTTCAGCAGCTATTTCAGATTTAGTTGCCAATCTATTTTAGATCAAGCATTTTTAAAATGTTGTGTTATGGTAATATGTGTTATTTTAGTGCTAGAATGTATTTGGAAATCCTAAATGGCCTTAATACTTATGAAAGATGACAGATAGCCCTGGAGACAGAGGTTTCTCTGTTTACTAACTAATGTTTTTTTATTGTTAAGAGAAGACTAGAGAACAGTTGCAAATTTGGGGTGTTTCAGACTCATAGTTCAAGGTATTATGTTGTATGTGTGATTTCAGGTTTGCTTTACTGTCAGCTTGTAGAGGGATGTTCCTGGGGTAAGAAACTTTCCTATGATTTTGGAGAATGCAGTTCAAGTTCCAGCTCTGCCAGAGGTTTCCCAGGGTGATTCAATTCACTCTCTGTAGACTCTAACTGTAGAGAGTAACACCTATTTAACCACATGTATATACGTCATCATAAAAAACATTACAAACTGCAAGGCGCTGTGGTGAGATAAGTACCTGAGATTAATGTTACAAATGTTAATTAAACAATTTAAAATGAAGATACCTTTCTTAGATCATGTCTTTGAGGACCACAGAAGGATTGGCACAATCACTTTGTTAGAAAAAACTCATAGAAAAGTACACTTCCCCCACACCATTTTTTGCCTTGCCAGAAAGAACTGCTCAGATAAGAGAGAAATTTATTCTTATTTGCCATTCAGACTTTTGCCTCTCTGGAGGAATGTCAGAATGTGACTGCTGTATGGAGGATTTTCCTTGGTAGAAAATTTCTTTGGTAAGAATGCAGTGAAGTGAGCCAGCTTTTATTACAAGAAGAGAAGATAGAACAGAAGCAGAATATTTCATTTTTTCTTAATGAATATGGGCAGATCTGAATTAGTGACTAGTCTTTATATGCTATTATGTGTCTCCTGGGGACCTGTACTGTTGCAAAGGGTTGAAAGAGAACAGAAATATATTCAAGAATCTCAGTCCTTGAATAGCTCATCATTGGATTTGTAACTGTCTTTCTGCTACTACACATGTCACCACAGAGGTAGCTAAAAACAGGGAGAAAGATTTGACTATTCCTAAAGATTAGTCCAGGCAAGTTGGTCAAGAACGTGCAGGTTCCTTGAAGCCTAAAGGTCACAGACTCCCTCTGAATAATAACCACTGGATTTTTTGGTATTAAAGTTTCACATCCTTGAAAAATGTGTCAGTGTGATTTAAAAGCTGTCACTGTGTCACTTTAAAATGCAAAAAGGGAAGAGAGAAATTTATCTCATCTCTGAGCAGTAGAAGACCTATGATATGTAGCTGAATTCTCCTAAGTCGATCCAGCAGAGGGCAATAATATGTCAATACAGGAGCCAGTTCTGAATAGCTAGATACAGTGGATAAAAAGAAAAGACAATAATAAATTTTGAAAAATCTTTTTCTGCAATTTACTGGAAGTATAATGAAACATCGAGTGCTACAGAACCCTCAGGATTCTTTTTGAATCTTTGCAAAAATGAACAAACCACCTTATTCCCAATAAAATTAACATTTTAATTCTATGAATATTAATTCCTTATCATTATTTAGTATGCTAAAGATTTATTTCATTTTCAGTAGAATGAAAATAGTTATACATATTTTTTTATTACAGAGCAGTTGAACATAAACTATTAATAGCATATCTAAGTAGGGTGCATGACAGTCATGTTCCTTTGGAGAAGCTATTAATGGTACAACTTATGACTGCTATTTTGTACAGGTATGAGGTATCTTTAATTCTACCACAGCAGTGGGAGTATGATACAGTCAGGTCTCTTCAGAGGTATTGCTCTCTTTGAGTCTCTGTCTCTTCTCAGGAAAGAAATAAATGAAATATAATAGTTGATATTTGTTGGTTCTTCAGTGTTACAGGCTGTTCTTTGTGGCTTCCCAAACTGAACTGACTGGACACTGGGAATGGAGGATGAAAGGAATATCTGATTTTCTGACTTAAAACATTGCAGACTGACTTGATAATGCATGTACATAAATTGAAATACTGTTTCATAAGGGGGAACTTGTCTCTCTTTCACTGAAGAAAGATCAATCCCTTTGGGCAAAACTTAACACAATCCTGCTGCTTCCCTTTGTTGATCTACTTATAGTTGCTTTCTCCATTTTTCTCACCTCATTGGGTATCAGACAAGCTTTGTGAACCCACTACCTTCTTTGACTGATGCCGTTATTTGCAAAGCTAGTGGAAAAGCTATGCTAGGTGTCAGCTAGCAACAAGCACAGATGCCCTGAGTCTTCCGTTTGGCATTTCAGATAACATGATGGTTACTTTTGTTTTCCAGGGGTAGCACCAAACACTGACCCAATCTGAAGTTGAGAATTGGTGTGTATATACCCTCAAAAGTACACATGCTCAAAACATTTGGGTAACTTGCTGAGTCTGAAAGGAATCAGCATTTTTTTTGTGACAAGGGCAAGTCATTTTGAGACTGGTCAGTTTGGAATTATGCACTGGCACAAGTGTTTTCTGCTCACTCAGCACTCCTAAAAACAAAAGTATAAATCATTCAATATTATGCCTCTCTGGTCATTGAAATAAGGCAAATGTAAGCCTTTTTCTTATTCCACTTCTCCTGAAATATGTTAACAAATCTCACATTGAGTATTTTCACTGTGACGTGGGGTTTGTTCAATAAGCTTCCTATATAGTCTAGGTTTTAATTGTACTTAAGTAAACCAGAAAACAGAAAACATCTGATGGTTAATTTCAAATTCTGTGTAGCAGAATCCTAAATTTCAAGCTGTGTTATTACAGTTGAAGTTATTGTTGAAGTTATTACAGTTGAAATCTTCTCATAAAGGAAATCATGGGGTTTTTTTCATGGTGCCTATAGGTAAATAGTCTAAGCAGGTTTGGCATTGTCTTATGTTGATTTTCCCCCCCATGACAGCGACTTGGGAACAGTGTAGAAAAACCTACTGCTGATGCTGCCAAGCTCTCCTGGGTCTTTCTAAGAGCAGAGGAGTCATGGATTCCTGGAGCCTTAATCACTGTGATGCTTTATACAATCATATTCATCATCTCATCAACAGTGTTGTATCTGTACTTTTTAAGGTATGTCTCTTTATCCCATTATTCCCTCAGAAGTTTAAGCTCAAGTCCCTTCTTCTCTAAGATAAAATAAGGTGACATGAGAAAAGATACATCAGTGCCACATATCCAGGGCCCAGAGTTGTAGACAATCAAGAAGGGGGTCAACTCTTTGTTAACTTTTAATGCACTGGTATTTTGTGGGCACAACGAGTCATAGAAGGAGCCATTTATTTCTTTAACAAGAACACAGCTGATACAATGATTTTTCATGGATTCTGTGAGCTCCTGTTTCTTTAGCTTCAGACAACGGCGTCTGTCAAGGGCTTAAGCTCTGAAGTGTGTATATCTTTTATTTAGGTACTTTGGAAGACAGCTTTGGTCTTCCAAGCAGAGTTTTGTGAGAAATAGGAAAAATTCAGAAAGCAACATATGATGTGATGTGCAAAATCTCTAAGTCTGCAGTGGCCCACAGATTCTTAAAGCCTTTTGATGAAACAGAATTTTTGATTTGATGCAACTGAGGCTTTAACCCGCTGCATGATGTCTTAACCTAAATAATTTTTCCATTACTTTAGCCCATTATCAATATTCAGTTCATCATGAAATTTGATCAGCTACCTTTCTCTCCACCTTTCTAGTAGGCACCATTATCTGCATTAGTGACTGGGGACAGGTGTGGGACACTGAAAATGAACAAAATAGGTTGCCTAATATATTGAGTGAAAAAGTGTATTTTGTTTTGTCTGAGTGACTCATCTATAATGCAGTAGGAGTTTTGTACCAGCCCTCAATTCACCCAGTGATGAACACTGAGTGGTGGCAAGCACCTGTAATGCATTTCCGTATGGAAATGCAAGATGCAGGCAGGTGTAAGAATACAAAAGCTCAGCATACACCCTCCATCTGACAGAATCATCCCTGGTCTCCTTTCCACAAACTCCATTGCAGCAGGCAGAAAAAGATAAATGGCAATTTAAATTTCTGCAAAGTACTTCGAAGCTCCTGCATTCCTGGAAGCTGTACACAACTCCAGTGTACTGGTAGTCTAGTTAATTAGTTTTGGAGATGTTAATGCCTTCTTAATCATTGACTTAATAGTTTTGAATAGCTTCATAAGTTTTAGCTGCTGTCGTTTATTACTCAGGAAAATTAATTTAAATTAAAACATTTGTAAGGCAGGTTTTTATGAGAATATTACCAACATCTTCATTGTCTGGGGAACAGGTGCAAGATCATCAAAGGTTCCTTTCCTTCTGGATCAATTTTCCCATAATGTTTTCCGATAAAGGGGTGGGGGGAGAATGTTACTAGGGGAAAAAAGTTGTCTTGGTAAGACACATTTTAAAAATGATTCATAGCAAAATACAAAAGCAAAAGGAAGATAACAAAATCTGTTACAGTGCATAAGGTCTTTGAAGTTCTTCGCTTGATAACAAAAAATATTTTGAATACTAGAGTCTGTACAGAGAAAACTTATACTATGAGCTTCTGAATTTGGATCCACTTGGTCTTTCTTGTATGTCCACAGCCCAGCACACTGGGAAGCTTAGACCTGGCTAGGGCTTTTGAACAGCACACTCTCAGGCCACTACCGATAGCATTAAAACCTTTTAAAATATTTTTAAAGAAAGCATCTCTGCAATTCATTACATTGTTTCCTGAATATTGATGTAACAGCATTTGTTTTCAAGATAAAACATTGTTATAACCAAGGCAGTATTATCCCTTTGTGCGAACATTTCTCAGGTATTCTATCTCAAATACATTCAAATGTAATGCTGCTTGATGAAGAAAACATGTTTTGTTTTGTTTTGTTTTTTGACGCAGGCATCTACCACATCTTTATTTTGTGAGGTAAATGAATAAAAATATTGAGGGATGTCTTCTGTGCTCTAACACACCAGGCCACAGGGAACACTTTGGCTCTTCAATAGGGAAGTTAGTAGTATTGTTTAGAATTACTCAGCAATTTCCCATTTAACTGAAGTGTTCAGCAGTGTATAAAAAAAGAGATAAGAGCAGTGAACCCATGAGACCGCCAAAGCAGGTAGGGGAAGCATCTGTTTCTGCCACAGCTAGAAAGCTTCATGGCAGCACTGATGAACAACCAGTAAGCTAATGAAATCATAGGAAGAGGATAAGAAGCAGTAGGCATCTATTTGTGCCTTTATAAACCAACATACCACAATAAATCTGGCTCCCCTTGGGTGTCTTGGGAATCTGTAGTACATCTGGCATGGAGAGACTTTCTAATTACTTTTTTTGGAAAAATGAAGTGGCACTGGTTGCACTTTCTTCATTTTAATTCTACTAGAAGTTAGAAACAGTCAGGAACTTGTTGGTGAAATGTTTTATGCACTGTGAGAAAATGCAGACCCATCTCAACTAAAAGTGTCTGCTGCAGAGAGTTTAAGTTTCCTGGTATTGAATTTTTAAAAAAAAAAAAACAAACCTCTTCAAAAATCTACATTTTTCAATGTTAAGAGCAAAACTATATTTTTTTTTACAGTTGTTTTCCAAAAAAGGGTGAGAAAGGCTCAAGTGAAGATGTTATAAACTGTTTTAAACCACTGAAACTACCCTTCAATTTTTGGTTTGTGTAAATTTCTGAGAAGTCAATTTTTCAATCTGACTCTGGATAGCAAATCACTTCAATGTTTTCTTCCTGATAAATAAATGAACTTGTAAGGTATTATACTGGGTCTCATATGTCTAGAAAATAGCACCTGAGTTTTGTTTTGCTCTTTATTGCATTAGCAATAGAAATTATTACTGTCATATTTCTAAGAAGCCATGTTAAGGTACAAGAAGAGGTGTTTTATTGCATTTTGTGCCGAAGAAAAAAAATTAAAGTAGGTAAAGGAGCAGGCCGAGTACTTTTGGGCAAAAGGAACAAAGCTGGAAGACAGGCTTCATGATTCTTAATTAATTCAAAGTTAATTATATTGTTTAGAACCATGTGCTTAAAATCTTCATATAGAAAATGTTTATGGCAGCAAATAGACTAATTTAACTGCATTAAATTTTACTTCATTTGAAATAAGAATGTTACATTAAGTGAGCTTAAATAAATGGCAAGGTCTTTTTCTTGTTTAGCAAGATAAGTGGCAAATCATTTAAAGTGCTGACCTGGAATTTCAAAAGCAAACATCATAGAATATTGCTGTTTCACGATGAGCAGAAGGCCAGAGAGCCCACCAGCTGGATTTGTAGGTTTTCAACTAAGCACAAGATAATTCTAACTTATGAGAATGTTTGCAAAAATGTATTTATTGTGTCAAAAGAACATCTGATGTAGATCCAGGGATTAAGAGACAAACTTTCCATTGAAGATACTGTGGATTTTGGAAAATTACTCAAAAAAGGGTATTAGTTATTTATAAAAAATTTTCTCTAGTGTGTTTTAAGATACTTCACTATCTCACTCTGCCTTAGCAATGATTTGCTTTTCACACTTTAAAGCTTTTTCATTATTTCTTGATAGCCAGTTTGTTTATGTTTCCTACATCTCGATTAGGTTATCTTCCAGCAGCTCTCCTCTTTTGATAACAAAATCCCAAAATGACATCTTGGGTACTACAGCAAATTTAGGACTGTAGCTTCAAAAAAGAAGGGTGGGGAAAAAAGATATAGAGAGCTCCTTTACAGCAAAGGAGGAGATATATGTCCATAATCTGATGTTGAGGCAGGCTGCCAGACTAGCTATCAGAATAGCTACTCCATCACAGAAAGTCTTGGATACAGAACTTGACTTTAAGCTACATATTCCCCTTTGAACCGAATGTTAAAGCTCCTCCTGAGAGCAAGTTGAAATAATTTCTGTTGGTGCATCTTATTTCTGTTCCACAGTAAATCTCAGTTGTGGGCAAAATAGTACTAAGCAGCTTATTGAGTGTGCTTCTCTGCAATTACTGTGTGCACTGTAAGGAGAGATGTAGAGCTAGCGTAAATGTGAACTTCATTCTGATTTACCCCACCTGCACACATATTGATTAGCATATACATGCCACTTCAAGACTAAATAATAAAGATCAGCCACAAGGTCTGTGTCAAGTGCTGCCATACATAAGAAGGATGAGAGCTGAGAAGGTCAAAGAAGTTCTGCCTGTGCCCTCTCTCATACTTGCCAAGAAATGAATGACCTGTACAGCCCCACAGAAACCTGAGCTTTTTGTTGACTGCAGTGTCACACAGCAATCCCCGACCTTCTTATGACTACCCAGTCAGATTCTGGGAAGGACAGAAAAACTGAGATTGGCACCAAGCAATAACTGAATTGTAATGAAGTATTAGCCTGGAAGAGGTTGCAAAAGGAAAGACCTCAGTTCAGTATTCAAGATTGAGATTCCACATTTTCTGATCTTTATTTTTTGAACCCCTGGTTTTGGAATGAAAGTAGAATGAGAAAGAGATGAACTTGAAGAGGTTCCATTTGAATTAAACAGCAATGTTTTGAAGTTCTAGAGTTCATCTAAGGCTAAAAATGTGACACTAGGCTTTTCCAAAAGCCTCATAATATTGGTTTCACCTACATTAAGAAATACCACACAACAAGCCTTTCTTGTGGTAGAGAATTTTATTGTGTAGCACTTACTCAATTCCCTACCACAGCACAGAAATGTCATAGAAAAACAAAGCCAACAAAGAAAATTAACATCAAGAAAAGTTTAGATTGTATAGACTTCAGGCTTGGGGCTAGAAAAAATGGTGAGTAGTTCCTTTCTATATGATGTGGTTTACCCATTCTTGAACCCTGGCATAGCAGGACTTCCATCTATGCCTAACTGAGGTACTCCATGTAAGCACTAGAACTACTTATCCAACCCAGTGCTAAACACAGCCCAATGCTACCAGGCATTGGGCATGTCTGAAGGAAAGGAATATCAGCATCTTTTGGAGAAGTCAGTATCTTGAAATACTTAAAAGAAATTGCCACTTAAGTTTATGTGATTTGATTAGGGTACTGTAAAGTCTCAACATGGTTGGGGAAGGTTCTCCTGTGGGAGAGAAAAAAGAAAATTCTTATTTATGGGTAGAGAGCATAGTTGTGAAAGAATACCCAAGATTTAGAAGTCTACAAAAGGGTAAGACACCTTTTTCATTCTTTTGCATGAAGGGTCCTTTCAAAAATGAACCAAATGTGTATTTCTATTCTTAGGCTACACAGTGAAGGTTGGCTTTTGGATGTATTTCAACGTCTTCATGGTGAAGAAGGCACATTCTTTGTTCCACTGGACTTAGAGATTTCCAGTCAGGAGCTGAGCTACATTATGAAGAGGGCTGAGCAGTGGAGAGGAAGCAATGGTGAAAGACGGATGGTGAGTGGTGAATGGTCTCCAAAAGGAGTCTGTTACATACTGGTCCCAATTAATGCTATATATTTCTGGGTATTACTTAAAATGGCATACATATACAAGGCAGTTATTCTTGGGGTTCTTCTTTGAATGGAGAAGCTAATAAGCAAGTTCAGGAGAATTTTGAGAGGCTGTATGTGCATTGTCTGAACATCCTTAGGGGTTACAATCTGCTTAGTATCCAAAGGTTAGCAGCGTCGCTGATGTAAAAAATTATCTATGCCGTCTGATGATTCCTGACTTGGTCATAGAGACTTACTACTTGCTTAAACGTCACTACAATCCCAGATAATTTCTCATCCAGATCAGCAACCTGGGGACCTGGACAAGTAAGAATATGTTCCCTGCAAGGGCAAGGAGGAGGGGGTGTGATTTTGGTCAGTCAAATGTGACAGCAGTGTTCTTCTTCCTGGCCCTTTCCTTCCAGAATCTCACAAAGGAATGGGCTTAGCTGGAAACGTGGAGGGAGTGGTGGTAGATGTCTGAAATTGGTCTGCCCTACTTTGGTTGTCAAAATAATTTCTTTCTTTTCCATTAAGTCACTAGTCCTGTATACAGACTTTAAGCTGTGATGTGCAGGACATATATCTGTTTGTAAAGTGTTCAGTGTTAGGGACGTCATCTGCAAATGAGGCTTCTGGTTATTACTGCTTTCAAAGAACTGAAAATAACAGAAGTAACATGGTGTCATGGTTTAAGCCCAGTCAGTAACTCAGAACCACGCAGCTATTCACTTATTTCTCCTTCCCCCCTGCTCTGGCCTGGATGGGGAGGAGAATCAAAAGAATTTAAGCCCCACAAGTTGAGATAAGAACAGTCCAATAACTAAAGTATAATATAAAAATACTACTACTAATAATAACAAGGGGAGAGATTATAAAACTAAAATGGGAAAGGAAAAAAGAATAAATTCAATAAACACAAGTGATGCACAATACAATTGCTCACCACCTGCCGACTGATACACAGTGTGTCTCAAGCAGTGATCTGGGCCTTCTGGGTGACTCCCCCCATTTTATATACTGGGCATGATGTGCTGTGGTATGGAATACCCGTTTGCCTAGTTTGGGTCAGATGCCCTGTCTCTGCTTCCTCCTGGCTTTCCATGCCCCTCCTCAGTGGCAGAGCATGAGACTCAAAAGTCCCTGATCAGAGTAAACATTACTTAGCAACAACTAAAAACATTGGTGTGTTATCATCATTGTTCTCAGACTAAAGCCAAAACAAAGCACTACACCAGCTACTAGGAAGGGGAAAAATAACTGTTACAGCTGAACCCATTACACACAGTCAGAAGTCTGTGAGGGACATTTTCTTCCTTGCTTTCTAGCTTTGCATCAGCATTATTGATTCCCACAGGACTGTCTTATAAAACAGCTCTTGGACAATAGTTTAAGTGTTCATCTGCTGGATTTATACATCTATGAGTGCCTCTGTGTACAATGCTTTGGTAACTCTCTTGCTTCAGTGTAAAAATGAACAGGTTCCAGATAGGAAGCAAATTAGTCCTCTTAAGTATGTATGAGTTGTTTGTTTCCTTTTCTTTTCTAAACCATTGGAACAAGTGATTTCAGATTAGGGTCTGCAGGTTTTCCAGTCTCTATAGCTACCTTTGAAAGATCAGCAGTTTATATAAATATATAGCCCCAGTTGTCACTGTTATAAACATCTGCCACAGCTGTAATTATTTTCCACCTTTTTCATGATGACAGTTTGGACCCTGAAAGGAAAAATAAAAAGGTGAATGTGCCAATTGAATGAAAAAGCAGATACTCAGTAAGCTTAACTTTTGTAGGAAAGTGCAGAGCACCACATTGCATTCCAGCAGAGCAGAGGGAAAAGGTTTGAAAGAGTGAATGTGCTACCAAAGCCACCTGCCTCAGACATTCACACTTTTTATACAGATAACAATTATTTGCTTTACCCCAGTAAGCAAATAACATTTTTTTTTAAATTTTTATTTTTTACTTAAGAAGTTTCTACAGTAAGTCAAAACATAGCCACTGATGACTGGTTTCTATTACTTTTGTTACAAGTAAGGCCAAAGAACATAATATATAGTGGACCTCATTTTACATGCCAAGACTACCAATACCATATGGAAAAAGTGGTGGATAAGGCAACTGCAGACAACTACTTTTCTGTTTCAAGTGCTGAATACATTTCTAATGATATTACCAGCATATAATTTCTTGCAGCAGTACAGAAATGGCTGAATGGGGGGAGGAGATGATGGGGGCATAGTCAGATGGAAAAGAATGGAAATAAAAACTACTTCTCTGTACACAGTCTGTCCCTGAATGGATGAAATTGGGATTGTCCAGATATAATGAGGAATAATTATATAACAATATAAGATGACATACTTCCAAGAACAGAACACTAAAAAACATGACCCATAGCTATCGACATATGTAAGTGTCTAGTTTTGCTCTCAGTATGCAGATTGGCATGTATGAAATGCTACACTGAAATGTGCATACCTGACCTTAGTCAAAGACCCTTTAAAATGAACCCAGCCTCAGCCAGATGCAGCAGCACAGAGGGTGCAGTCATAATAGAGGGAAGACTCCCTATGCTGCATAAGGAGCAGTGTGCATCTCATTTGACAAATCAGTGATGAATACTTTTGTCTTTAAGTCCCCAAGTTTCCGATTCCTGTTCTGTTTATATCTACACTAAGTTCATGCCTTTGTATTTATATCAGCCCTGACCAAATGATGTGGCAGTGTTAAACATTCCTGTCTCTATGGGACACACTGTACAGACTATACAATGTAAGCAGATAGGAGTAATGTGGGAAGAGTGACAGTTTGCATCACTGGCATCAGTGGGATCTCTACCATTCACTTCAGTGGGCACAGGATCCACATCACACTGACAGAAACTTGTGAGTGGAGGTTACTGGACAAAACTCCTGAGCTATCTACAGGAAACATAAATACAGTGAAAAAAGAATCAGTGTTCTTCAGAAATTTGAAATCTTCCCCTTCCGCTCCAATTTTTTGTTTATCTTGCTTTGATGGAAAAGTTAACCATCAAACCAAGTTTTGTTAGCAATTTGGCAGATCTAGGTTTGTAATAAGAACTTGCTCTGTTCCACACGGAGCATCTCCCTTCAAGACCAAGAACTATATTTTCAGGTCTTTTATGCTCCTAGGCATTGCAGATACTTGAAAGACCTTTTTTCCTGCCATGAATTTGCATAAGGTATTTATCTTGTTCCTCTCTTTTCTTATGTCTAATTGTACAAAGTAATCAGTATGGAAGACACATCACTAGGCCTTATTGCGTGCATTATTAATGTGTTAATTTTTAAATAAGATACCAAATTAACTGTGAGCAATTTTTATAAAGGGAAGCATAAGACTGCCATATCATACATCACTCCATATAAAAAATATATTTTAAATGGAGGTCATTCAAGTAAATAGTCAGTCAAACCTTCTGGAAAAAATAGGTCTAGGTTTTTGCAATATTTTCTTGCTATTAACCATGTGCTTCTCATTTTTATTCCCTGGATTAAAAATTGCCCCATAAATGGGCATTTTATAATATGCTTAATTTCCTTTTATTAAATTGATAAATGCAGCAGCCGAGGACACATTTACTGTATGATGAGAATTTAAGGTTATTGCATTTTATAATTTTTATATTGTTCAGAGAAGCGATTTGTCATTTGTGGAATGACATCTATGCCATCATTTCGAAGTATTTTTAGTTGTTCTTTTGATAGGAAAAAGGTCACTTTCGGTAGACCAGGAAGACATCACTCTATTAAACTAATTTGCCTACATGCAAATTTTGTCATTTTTACCTCATTAACTATTTATCATAGAGTAAAAAAATATATATATTCATGAAGGGGCAGCTAGAAGCCTGATGGAGCTGGAACTAATATTTTGCAACTCTAATGATTTTTTGCATCCTTAATTAGATAGCATGAGGTTGATATGATTAGGGCAGGATGTAGTGTTTTTCATTAAAATACATTTTAGAAGCTGTATTCATAATCTGCCCTTGCAATTAAATAATGAGCCTATGAGTTTAATATTATCGACCCAATTATTACCCATGGAAAAGTATACCTTTAATAAATTTGTGCCGTAGGACCTTCATTAGGAACAAAACGAATTATTTTTCCAGGTACACAGATTACACGGCCACAATCACATTTATGTGGCAGTTTGGAAGGCACTGTAGGGAGAGAGCCACCAAAGCCCTGTACCATACAGAGACACAATTGATTATTTCAGAAGTCATTTACAGTATCTTTAATGAGAAAAGCTGCAAAGAAGTAAAAATGCCACCTACAGAGGCAGACAGAAACATCTGTAGAAACAAACATTTGCAGAAATATTGTTCTGGGCACCCTCTACTAAGAAGAAACCTAGACCCCCCATTCCTCAAGCTGTTATAAATATGGAGGCAGAGAGGAATATTTACCGCTCTTTTGTTGAAGGTGAGTGTACATTAAGTGTTTGCCAAGTTCTAGCATCAGGAATATCAGGACCATCGGCAGACAAGAATACCTTAACCTGACACTAATAACAGCAGATCAATGGTAAGGTCAGGACTCTGGATTTTAGCCAAGCCTTTTTTGGTTTTGGTAGATGTGACTAAAGTGACAATGTCCTGCTGTCCTCACCAAGGAATCAGTTTCCAAAAGTTAAGTAACAGTTCAAAACCAAGGTATGAAATGGGGGTTTCTCCTCCCAAGTCAGAGGGTATTTGTTTTGGTTTTTTTTTTGAAAAAGAAGGAAAGCATTCTTAGTTAAGCAGGTTCTGACCAAGGATGATTTTCTGTTGTGGCTGGATTGGTTGTTAGGTGTGCAGAGCCCAGTGCATCACTTTGCTCATTTTTAAAGCCTCTGAACTATTTATTAGGTGAATTGCTATGAACAGGGGTAAAAGGGAAAAAAACTGACCACCAGTGATTTTTACTGGATTTAGCCCTCAAGGTACCACCACTGCTTGCAGTTGGACTTTTTTTGCGTAATGCTGCTAACGATGAGTAAAGTACAAGAAGTAACCTGAAGCACCACCATTACCATACCAAGCGTAGGCCCAAAAGGTTTGCACATAGAGAGGGTTTTGGAAAAAAATGCAAACTCTATAGGCAAGAAGATAATGTGAAAGTTACAGTTGAAATAAAGCCTGATGCACTGCAAAATTGTTTTAATGAGACTAGGGTTAATTTTCTAATTCTAGAATTATATTATAGCACACCATAAAAAATTACCCGGCAGTAGTTTTTTGAAAGGAAAATATATTTGTAATTATCTCGAACACAAGATTACTTCAGGGCCTATTATCGACACAATTTTTGGTACCACTTTACACTAATTTGCATTTATTACTCTCAGGCCAACTATTAATATGTTAATAAATAAGCCATTAATACTTGTTATTTAATTGCTATCTATTTATTCCTGTTCAATAATGCATTAATTATTTGTGAATAGTTGAGGGTAAAATCCTGCCCTTGCTAGTGGAACCAGCAGTGGTGAGAGACGACATTGACATAGGACATTGGAGAGACATCAATTTGATAGGTGGACCACCCGATGGATAACGAACTGGTTGGATGGCCTCATGCAAACAGTTGTGCTCAATGGCTCAATGTCCAGCTGGAGACCAGCAACAAGTGGTGTCCCTCAGGGATCGGTGTTGGGACCGATCTTGTTCAACATCTTTGTCGGTGACACGGACAGTTGGATTGAGTGCGCCCTCAGCAAGTTTGCCAATGACACCAAGCTGTGTGGTTCGGTTGATACATTGGAGGGAAGGAATGCCATCCAGAGAGACCTTGATACGCTTGTGAGGTGGGCTGATGCCAACCTGATGAAGTTTTACCATGACAAGTGCAAGGTCTTACACCTGGGTTGGAGCAATCACAGGCACAGCTACAGGTTGGGCAGAGAAGAGATTCAGAGCAGCCCTGTGAAGAAGGACTTGGGGGTGTTGGTCGATGAAAAAATGAACATGAGCTGGCAGTGTGCGCTTGCAGCCCAGAAAGCCAACTGTATCCTGGGCTGCATCGAAAGGAGCGTGACCAGCAGGTTGAGGGAGGTGATCCTGCCCCTCTACTCTGCTCTTGTGAGACCTCACTTGGAGTATTGTGTGCTGCTCTGGTGTCCTCAACATAAAAAGGACCTGGAACTGTTGGAACAAGTCCAGAGGAGGACCACGAGGATGATCAGGGGTCTGGAGCACCTCCCATATGAAGATAGGCTGAGAAAGTTGGGGCTGTTCAGCCTGGAGAAGAGAAGGCTGCATGGAGACCTCATAGCAGCCTTCCAATATCTGAGGGGGGCCTATAGGGATGCTGGGGAGGGACTCTTCATGAGGGACTGTAGTGAGAGGACAAGGGGGAACGGGTTCAAACATAAGCAGGGGAAGTTTAGATTGGATATGAGGAAGAAATTCTTTGCTGTTAGGGTGGTGAGGCACTGGAATGGACTGCCCAGGGAAGTTGTGAATGCTCCATCGCTGGTGGTGTTCAAGGATGGATTGGACATAGCCTTGGGTGGCATGGTTTAGTGGGAGGTGTCCCTGCCCCTGGCAGGGGGGTTGGAACTAGATGATCTTCAGGTCCTTTCCAACCCTAACTATTCTATGATTCTATGACATATTGGCATTACGAAAGCTGACAGAGAGCAAGTCTTTTAACCCATTTTACATGAAGAGGTTAACTTTTCTTATCATAGGGGAAGCTTCATGGGCCTCCAGGTAGTCTGCAAAGTTGCTTGGCCACAGGCTGCTGAAGGCAAGAAGCGCCACAGCTGAGATCACTGTAATTTGTCTCTTCTTATGGTTCTGGGATTGCTCCCAGGGCTGGAGTTTGGACTGTGTTTGGAAAGACAGGTTGATGATGGGTAGAGAGAAACCAAGGGTAAAGACTGAAGTCCTCTGAGTGCCAGACCTACATCTAGGAAATCATGGTACATAGCGTGTAGTGAGAAACGGGAATAGGCACATTGCTTTCTTGCAGTCAGATACTGGAACTAGAAAAAGCAAGATCTCCTATCCTTTCCTCCTCTTCTCCCAATCCAAAACCCAGATTCAAGATCTTTTGTTCCCATTTTATAAGTGGATCGCAGTGTACATCAAAAAGCTGGAGAAAATATGACATAATGTGTGTATTTTCTGTTTGAAGGTTTAGCAGTACTCTGAGTGTGATTTCTTGTCTTTTTTTGGAGAAAGATGACATCTAGAAGTGGATAGCAAGACCAGGCCAAGTTTTGAACACAAACATTAGCCTATATCTGGATCTAATGGATCTGATCATCCTAAATCTGATCTCCTAAGCTGCAGGGTGAATTTTTTGCATGAACACAAATAGAAATTTTGTCATTGCCTTTGAGGAAGCTCATTTCCAAAAGATGGGTGGAAAGTTGCAAGCGTATTTTGGTATAAAGAAAAATAAAATAAAATAAAAAAAAAATAAAGGAAATTATCTGGAAGGGGTAATACCATGGTACAAAACTGTGGGGTCCTGAAGGAAAAGCTACCAAAAAAGAAAAGAAAGTGGCTCAGGAATTTGTGCAGAAGACAGAACTATGCACAGAAAAATAGAAAGAAATTTAATGAAATGCCAGATAAGAGAAGTTTATGGAAAAAAATAGGTATACAGTCATGTTACTTTTGGTTCCCCTAAAAGAATACTCGCCTTCTCAAATTGCTGATTTAGATATCACTGGTCTGGAAATGAAGAAATGAAAATGTGTTGAGAAAGCAAAAATATCGAAAGCATAAGTTTCTTTTTATTTGTCCACTTCTGTTTGCAAACTCTTTCTGACTATGAGTTACACCTTATATATGCAAGTTTTACTTCAGCTATTATAACTTTGAAAAATAACAAATGGCTGAGATCACTCAAGCAGCAGTAGAAGATACGGTCTTACAATTTTGATTTGTGGTTTCTTTTCCCTAAACTTGTTCCAGTGGTGTTTTAGAAGCTTAAGATTTTGTGAGTTCACTATCAGGTTTCTTTTCCTAACCTTAACCCATATTGTAAAAAAATTTAAAGCTGCTTACCGGAGCTCTCAGTACAGTGTCTCCAGCAATTTAGATCCTACCAAGAATCAAAATGAAATTTTCTGTAAGAGTAGCATGGAAGATTAGAAAGCAGTAGCAAAACTGACTTTGAGTATATCCAGAAAAATTGGCAGTTACATGGAATTTAATTCTTTAAGTGCCAGTATGAATAAATCACTGTTGATGTGGGGTAATGCACAGTTGTTTTAACCAGTACAAGTAAACCACCCTGCTATCCAGGACAATTCAACTCAGCATGTTGAGATGACAAGACTAGGCAATAAGAAATAATCGCCTATCTGCTACAGAAATTCTGTGAGGGAAAACTTGACCCCTTTGCAGTCTACAGCAAAACTTGCACTGACTTCATTAGGGCCAGATTTTCCATCTGTAAAGGAGAAGGGAGGAAATAGGGCCATGTCTCACTGAACTTCTACGTGATCTGTGTATATAAGGTCAAATTCTCATCTGGGATAAATTATTGAAGGCAGAGTCTGTATCTTTTATTTTTTTTAAGATTAAATAGAGATTGAAAGTCATGAGATGAGCAGAGGGAAGGCCCAGCCCAGTAATGGGATGTTGGAGAAAACAGAGCAAATGTAAGGTCAGAAAAGAGTGTAGCACTCTGTTGCCTCAAAGATTTAAAATAAAATCATTTCTGTATGAAACGAGGCCTTGAGCTGTGTAGTGTCAAATTGGCCAGATGGTTCTGAAACACTTTGCTTGCTATTCTTTGAGTATTTAGTCCACAGGGACTGGTGGGTGAAAAGAAGGAAGGGGGGAAATGCGGGTGGTCAGAAGCATCTGGAATAGCCAGGCATATGCTGACCATACCCAAGCATGCCATTAAACCTCGGAACAGTTGAACAGTAACTTGTCAAGTGTGTATGTGCAGGCTGTGGAAAGCATGGTAATGCAGCCTAGGTAAAGGAAAAGCTTCTTTTGCCTGTGTGGATAGGTCTAACAAGTGGAACTGCTTAAACAGATGTGCACAAAAAAAGAAGCCTTGTAATAAATTGTAACAGTGGTAGAATGGGTATAATCAACTAGTAAACTAATGAAAACAGCAGTAGAAATTGAGCCAGTAGCGTAACACTGCACTGAATTTTCTTCATTCCGTGTTGTATCCCATCTTAAAGAAGAAAAAAAAAAAAAAGAGATGAAAAATGGATATAACCCCCAAACAGCTATGCAAACTTCTCTGAATCTGAAAGAGGTATGACAATATATTAATAAAAAAAGGTAAAAAGAAAGACAAATTATGCAGAGGCAAGTATTATGAGTTACAGCATTTCTTTACTGGTTGCCATGTGATATCTCTCATGATAAGGCTACAAACTGAAAACAAAATGATATAGTTAAACTTCATGGAATTTACTTAAGGAGATTGTGAACGCAATCTTGTTTTTTGAAAACGTGTACTTTGTTCCCCTTTTCAATGAGAACTAATTCATTCAAGTCTCCTTTGCTGTCCCCACTAATATGGTATTTCCAGAGTGAATGGTAACAAATCATTTTAATCCTATAATCAATACATGAATTATATAAAGGTGTTAGTACAGATGGACCAAAGTAATTGCCTGCTGACATCCTTCTGATAACTATACTGGCAGAAAGGTGCTAATTTCTGTAATACTTCAACAGACATCCAAACTGTTTTGTCAGAGAGCTTGGACAGTGATGGAGGAGGAGTACACTTAACTGCAATTTTTGTAGTAATTCATGGGAAGATTCATTGACATGTGCTAATAGCACTTGATTGCCCTCAAGATGTTTTCACAACAGAACTCTGCGAGTACCACATCAAGGTTTGCTCAGTCAAATGGTTTTTTCTCCTAGCGTCTAGATAATTTGTGACCACAGGCAAACTTTTGAAAATCCAAGGTGGTTTGCAACACTCCGTTGGGGTGAATCTGTCAACAGCCAGCTGGTACTGATCGGTGCACTAATGAAGAGCAAGCTCTTCAGCTTTTTTGTCATTTCTGTGCAAGCAATCCATTTCACTTCTCACTGGCAGGGCATGTTATACATCTCATCCCATATAATCTGACTTACATTATAATTTGATTCATACACAGCCTTTCCACAGAGATTAATTAGCAGCAGGTTTGAAGTTTGCAAGTGAAAATATGATAATTAGTTTTCTTGGAATGTTAACATTTCAGCACTTCAGGTTCTCTCCATCTTTGTCTTCAGTGAAGCTGCAGTAAACGAGCACTATTTCTCTTCTAAATCAGACTCTTGTGAGGTTTAAAATACAGACATTTTCATCAAGCTGGATAATTTCCATAGAAAATTTACTAGCTCATGAAATATTGCAGGAGTAATTCATACAATGAATCCCTCCTCCCCTTAGTAGGTTGAAGTATGATGTGAGCAGTTCTGAAAACCCCCAGGACAGTCACTTATTTAACAACAGTGATTCCTATTCTTTGCAACAAAAATCAGCTGACTCTTCATTTTTGCACAACACAGAATTAACCAATAGGTCTCTCATATGGTTGTCAAGTAGTAGTGCTGTAAACAAGGTTACATTACCACCTGTGACTTCCTGCGCTCGCTCTTTCTGTTGCAGTTTATAATGCAGGTAACTCATTGGCGCATACAACATCTCTAAGTCCAATAGCTTAGTAGGATTCTGAAAATAATTAGTACTTTAACTGAATAATAAGAACACTTAAAGTTACAATAGTGAGTAAAAATATTACATGAACTATCAGCCCTGATGATTTAAAGACATAACGTAATTGCTAACAGATGGGGCTGAAGAAGAAACTGACATTATGGAAAAGTTATTGTGGTGTTATCCATAACGGGTGGGTGCAGCTATTTAAAAGCTAGTATTTGCTTAATTCTTTGTGATTTATCATCCTTAGTGTTGTACAAATTTCTTTTTTCCAATGATAAGATTTTTAAAAAATCTCAACCTTCTCTAATTACTGGCTCATCTCATCTTATTACGTCTTTAGCATCAGTCGTCCTTTTAGCTTGGTCAGGGTACTGTCAATGCCCATTGATCTACTCAGGTAATGGGTGATTCAAATTCCTCTACCCATGTAACACCTAAATCATCATGTGGTTACGAGCTTGCATATGCAATTGCATGAGGTTCATGTGCCAATTATGTGTGAAATTGCAAGCTTGTTTTTGCAGATCAGGCTCTTAATTTTCTTCCTTTAGAGGAAAAGGTTTTGCTACCATTGTGGGATCATTGCACAAAAGTCTCCTAAGAAAGAGTGAATTGTTTTAGATATAAGTGTGTTAGATAATACTTGAGACATGTTACAAAACTGAAGCCTCAAATAGTTTGTTTTCCTGTAATGACCTTTAAATATTCTGGGATCAATCTATATTTTTTTTCTTACATGTAAAATTCCCCATACTAATAGCAGAGACTACTGAAGACACTTGCACATAGCAAAGCAAAATCTCCTTGTCCACTGAATAGGGCTGAAGGGACATTAACAAGCCTTGGACAAGGTCTGGTTGTATGTAAAAACAGCTCTAGGAGGCTCAATGGGGAGGCTGAGGTCTTGCTACTCTGCATCCGTCTGCCTGGTGAGATTAGCAAAGACTTACACTTCTTCTCAAGACCAAACAGGTCCATCCTCTTTTCTGTCTTCATCTGAGCTCAAAACAAGAAGCAAACTTTGTACATGAGCGTACAAGTGAACTTTGGCTAAGCTAAAGCCAAGTGTGGGCAGAATGCATGTACTTCATCAGACTCAGCAGACACACGTCTTTCCTGGTGTAGATATTCCAAAGACTGTAGTCTCAGAGTGGTCTATGAACCCAGCTTTGGCACAAGATTTGAAGTAGTTGCCCTTTGAAGCTGCATGGGGGCCATGTTAGACATCCTCTGCTGAAGCCTGTCTGCTTTGTCCAGCTGGAATTTTCTGAAGGGGTCATGATTTTCACCCTGGCATGTCAGGACAGATATGCGCTCTCGCTATGCTTCCTAGTCACGTATTTTTTTTTTTTAATCTTGGTGATATCCAGGGCATCTAAACCAACAGTAGTTTCCTGGGGCAGTCTGAAACCTGGCATAGCATCTCTGAGGTCAGTCTGTGAAACTTTGTTGCACAGAGCCTTGTTTTCTCCTGATCCACAAAGGGGCAGAAGAAGCCCTGTCCCAGGGAGGTAAGGTTGTAAGGAATTCCTGCCAGCAACACAAAAGAGAAGGAAGCAAATTGACTGTTTTATTAGGAACATGATCTGTAGTGTTTTTCATCTGGAGAGGGGATTGTTGCATGCTGATGAATATGTGTATTGTATAGCAAGAGTGCTAAAATGCCCCTGAGCGAGTACGTTCCTTCAGCTCTCCTGCAGCAGCTTCTGCTGTCCCAGCAACTGACCTATAAGATATGGACGTCCTCTGGATTTTTCCTTTCTTTTGAAACCTGTTCTTTTCATCCTGTAAAATATCACCCTAAACAGTTAAATGAGTTGCATTTTCAAGGATTTGTGTATTAGTATTAATGGAAAATTTGACAGATGTTCAGAGGGGGGTAATCATGCCATTCAGTTGACATGTAAATACAAGTTATATGGATTTATTGTTTCAAAACTGACTTGATTTTGTCCAAAACAGAATAGACTTTTAAAAATCAACATTTCTGAAATAAAACCATTCAGTTTTGGAGAGGGCATAAAGAAATGATCAAGACAAAACGTGGGAAGCTGCTAGTTTTGGCATGCTCTACTGAACACAGAGCCAAACTTTGAGCATCACAACACCATGATTCTAGTGGGCACTGTTCAGAAAGTCTCCTTTCCACATGAATCCCAGCGTCCTCTCCTGCTGGTACCTCTCTCTTGCAGGTCCTCTCCTTATGGCTTTGAGCACCACTCACTGTACCTAACCTAAGGCTTTAGGATGACCTTGACAGATCTTCTGAGGTGTTTATCTCCTTCCACTGGTTGGGTGCAGGGATTTACATCTCAGGCTCACAGATTTCAGCCCTAAATGTACATCATTTATCCCTTGACACTAGCATCAGCATGTTAATGTAAAACTTTTATTGCTACCGTCAGGTACTAGGACTGAATTCCAGTGTTCTCAAAACAAGACAGGGAAAGGGCAAAGGTAGGCAGTGCCCTGGGGACCTGGGCTCTCCCTAAGCCCTCCCCAGGCTGCAGTAGTAAAAAGAGCCTGTCTGGTTTTGCAGTGCATTTTTCTGTCCAGAATAAATATAAAGGGTTATTTAAAAACAGGAAAATTGCACCTGGTCATTTAAAAATAGGAAAATTGTACCTGGTCATTTAAAACAGAACTATTTGTTGTGCCTGTCATATGAGCGGCCATCAAAATCAGCATGTTGGCCATGACATGAGAAATTCTTTGATAAATCAGTCTTTTTGCATAGAAAATTATCCCATCAGAAACACTCTGAGTAGCCCTAGCTTGCAGGCTTGAAGCATAAGCTCAGTCATGGCATAAAAACCTCCCTAGCCTTGATTTCTTTTGCAGCTGAGATTATCCATTTAGGACTCCTAGTTTAGACTTTTCTCAGATAACCCCTCTTTTGTGTTACTGGGTCTTGCCTGGGAGAGCAAGCCTGCCAACTGGATCCTTACTTCACTAGTTCACGAAGAAGGATGCTTATTTTAGCTTTATTGAACGCATTTGGGCTCTGTGTTTCTATTTAACAAGTAGGAAATAATGTAGTAAGGTAAAAACGTGTTTTCTGTCTCTTTCAAAGTCAATATAGGTGGAGAAAAAAACACTCAGTAGTGTCTTGTTAAGCATTTTTAGGATTACTTTACCCTTTCCCTTGATTAGTCCCTCTTTGCTTAAGTCTGATGAGCTTCAAATAAACTGAAGGCTTGTGAACCTGGCAGCCTAAGCCCTCCTGCTGCTAAGGAAAGGTTTATAGACTAGTTCCTTTCATTATCGCTTTATAAATGGCATTGTTTGAAGCAGTATGTAGTGCAGCTTGAATAACAACTTGGAGGATGTTAGTCTATTTGCTGTTTGAGAACTAGTGTCTTTTCAAACAGCCTTTTGGAGGGGTCAGGTAATTGTTAGTATTTGAGACAGATAGGAAAACTTTTGTCAACTAATGTTATCCCACGTTACACCCCAGTCTGATCTATGTCCACTGTATGTATGCTGACCTTCAGGGTTACAGATATGCAACGAGTGCTTTTGGCTCTGTACGTAGGTGTGACGCTGATATAACTTATGGAGAGCCATACATGATTCATCAGGTCCTTCGATAGGAGGAGAGAACCAGAACCTCCCCCAGCTCCTCCAGCTGCAACCCAAAGCATGCAGCAGACTTTGTGGATCTCTCTTCCTTTCAAAAAACAGCGCCATTGTTGGAGCAGCATATTCACATAGAGCCTCAGTGCGTTCCTCTATGGGGTGATCTGATGCTGCTCGGTATCAAGAGTGTCCTCTCTTTTAGAATATCTGAATCTGTGGTGTCTACAACACCCAATTTCTTTTTCCCGTGTCACAGAAAAAGATCTTTTGAGATAGGAAAAGGTCCTGGATGCCTGACTTTGAAAGTGTCTTCTTAAAAGCATTGTTCTTTCTGCCATAGCCTCTTCTATTCTTGCTTTCTTCCAAATCAAATTTGATGCATGTTCCTGAAGAATTTGTGTATTCTCTGGGTTTCAGTCTCCTTTCTCAGTACCATGCCCTCCTTGAATATTTCTGCCATCTCTTGCCCCCTGGCTTGGAGGCAAGTAGCTAGGGACCAGGGTAGCCTTTTTGTTCAGTGCCTGAACAAGTGTGTCTGATATCCATAGTAGTGCTGGCTCATTATGTGTATGTGTAGGAGGGTGACTTTAGAATTTTAGAAGTGTTCTTCAAAGAAAATAGACGTGCAATTAAATATCTGGAGGAGGATGAGCACCCTCTTTAGCACAGGTGAACCACAGAAAAAGCACTGCGAGTACTTGTGATGGCTTTAAACTAATCAGATGTCCTGCCACTAACTGAGAGAGTGCTTTAGCCTTAAATGGGAGAGAAGAAATCTATTGCAAAGCTTTCTAGCAGGTCGAAATGGCCACTTCTGATCACAGAGGTCCTTAAATGTGCTGGGTCAGAGGCCAAAGTGCTGTGGATCCCCATGATCTCCCCTGTGACCAGGGAGCCCTATACTACATAGGACCTTGCAAAGCAGCTTGAGGCACACAGTTGGAATTGCTGAGGTGACTCTCTCGAGATGGGACGCCTGCAGCACCTGATCGAGGGGAGGCTCGGCATCCAGGAGCTTCAACTCGGAGCAGCAACAGGCACCGAGGGAGCCTCAAGCCCTCGACGGGGCTTACCCAGGAGCCGGCAGCTCAGCGGACGTGAGGAGCTGACTCAGAGGGGGCGGTGCCAGGAGGAGCGGCACCAGCCCTGAGTGGGTAAAAACCTGCCCAGGGAGCGCGGCGAACAGGGCGGGCAAACAGGGCGGGTTCGAGGCAGTTTGCGCTGCAGTTTGCTCGGGCAGGAAAGCGGGATGGTGAGCACTCGCCGTATGACCAGGGCTCGGTCTGGGAGCTCTGCTCTGGCTGCCGTGGCAGTGGCCAGTGTAGGCACCCAGACAGAGCCCATGAGAGGGGAGGCTGCAGTGTAGAGCTCGTGGTGTAGAGAGCGCCTGCACCGCTCTCCTGAGGAGAGGGTGCACAATGGGCAGGCCCGCACTCTGTGGTCCCTGGTGGAGGTCCTCCTGCAGCAGGTGGCTGAGCTGCAGGACCCTGTTACTAGGCTGAAAGGTGTCAGGGAAGCTGAGGGGAAGCAGCACTGCTTGCTCCCGGACCAGACTGTGCAGGGGCCTCAAGCATCTACTGTCACTCATGCAGGAAAGGAGGCCGCTAACCCAGGAAGCTGGGAAACAGTAACAGAAAAAAACAACAAAAAAGAGGAAGAGGACAATTAAAAGCAAGGGGCTTCCTCCTAAATCTCTTGTCCCCACCCAGAACCACTTTGCTGTCCTGCAGGGGGCTGATGAGGAACCACACTCCCACCAGGAACAACCGGCTGATACACTGGTAAAGAAGATCCCTACTGGTGCTGCCAGGAAAAAGCATCGGGCCATAGTAGTAGGAGGCTCTACCCTGAAAGGAACAGAGGCACCCATCTGTCAGCCTGACCCAGGCTCAAGGGAGGTGTGTTGCCTACCAGGGGCTTGGATCAGGGATGTTGCAGAGAAGCTGCCTGCTCTAGTTGGTACCACTGACTATTACCCACTTCTAGTGATCCATGTGGGTGCTCCTGATATAGATAGCAGTAGCCAGGAGAACATAAAGAAGGACTACAGAGCCCTGGAAGAGGTGGTTAGGGGATCTGGAGCGCAGATTGTTTTTTCGTCAATTCTCCAGGATACAGGGCAGGACCTCAAAAAGGCTAGGAGGATTGGCCAGGTTAATAAATGGTTAGAAGGGTGGTGCTATAGTTAGGGGTTTGGGTACCTTGAACATGGGACTCAATTTAGTAGGCCAGGTCTCCTGGGGGCTGGTGGAGCTGGTCTGTCAAAGAAAGGGAAGAGTGGATTTGGGAGGAGGCTTGCCAGACTGGTCAAGGATGCTTTAAACTAGATGTGTTGGGGGAGGGGGGCATCGTTCCATCCCAACACACCCAGTCACTGGCCAGCACCTATAATAAACATTCAGAGCTATGTAGAGATATTCCATGTCCTCCAGCCAATGAGCCGGCTTCAGCTGGAGCTCGGCTCAAATGCCTCTATACAAATGCCTGTAGCATGGGGAACAAACAAGAGGAATTAGAGATGTGTGCATGTCTATGGGGGTGTGATATCATAGGCACCACAGGAACATGGTGGGATGGCTCCTATGGCTGGTGTGCTGGAATGGAAGGTTACAGGCTCTTTAGGAAAGACAGGCCCAGTAGGCGGGGAGGGGGAGTTGCTATTTATGTTAGGGATAGGCTGGAGAGTATGGAACTCTGTCTGGGGACAGGTGAGCAGTCGACAGAGAGTTTGGGAGTGAGGGTTAAAGGGAGAACAGCGATGGGAGACATTATTGTGGGGATCTGTTACAGACCGCCTGACCAAGAGGACTCGGTGGATGAAGCGCTCTATAGACAGATAGGAGCAGCCTCACGCTCCCGGGCCCTTGTTCTCATGGGGGACTTCAACCACCCTGATATCTGTTGGAGGGATGGTACAGCCCGGCACAAGCAATCCAGGAAGTTCCTCAATTGTGTAGAACACACCTTCCTTCTGCAAGTAATAGAGGAGCCGACAAGGAGAGGTGCCATGCTTGACCTTGTCCTCACCAACAGGGAAGGGCTGGTTGGCAATGTGAAGCTCCAGAGCAGCCTTGATTGCAGCGATCATGAGATCATTATTCGAGACCCTCAGGACAGTGAGATAAGCGTGCAGCAAACTCACTGCCCTGGACTTCAAGAGAGCAGACTTTGGCCTCTTCAGGAACCTGCTCAGTAAGATTCCATGGGCTATTGTGCTAGAGGGCAGGGGGGCCTAAAGACTGTTGGTTGATATTCAAGGATCACCTGCTGCAAGCTAAGGAGCGATACAACCCAACTGGAAGGAAGTGCTGCAGGAGGGCCAGGAGACCTCCTTGGATGGATAAGGAGCTGCTGAGGAAAACTCGAAGGAAAAAAGAGGCTTATAAAAGGTGGAAGCAAGGACAGGTGATCTGGGAAGAATACAGGGATGTTGTCTGGGAAGCCAGGGACCAGGTTAGGAAAGCTAAGGCCCACTTAGAATTAAACTGGGCTAGGGATGTTAAGGATAACAGGAAGGGATTCTATGGGTACATTGCAAATAAAAGACAGACTAGGGACAACGTGGGCCCTCTCCAGAAGCTATCAGGAGAACTGGCTATCCTGGATTTGGAGAAGGCTGAGGTCCTTAACGACTTCTTTGCCTCAGTCTTCACCAGAAAATGCTCTGACTACACTACCCAAGTCTTGGAAGGCAGAAGCAGGGACAGTGAGAATGAAGGAAGACCCTAGGCCCACTGTAGGAGAGGATCTGGTTTGAGACCATCTTAGGAACCTGAACATATTCAAGTCCATGGGAGCTGATGAAATCTATCCGCAGGTCCTGAAGGAGCTGGCAAATGAAGTTGTTAAGCCACTGTCCATCATATTTGAAAAATCATGGCAGTCAGGTGAAGTTCCTGACAGCTGGAAAAAGGGAAATGTAACCCCAATTATCAAGAAGGGGAAAATAGATGAGCCGGGGAACTACAGACCAGTCAGTCTCACCTCTGTGCCTGGCAAAATCTTGGAGCAGATTCTCCTGGAAGGCATGCTGAGGCACATGAAAAACAACAAGGTGGTTGGTGACAGCCAGCATGGCTTCACTAAGGGGAAATCCTGCCTGACCAATCTGGTGGCCTTCTGTGATGGGGCTACGGAAATGATGGACAGGGGTAGAGCAGCTGTTGTCATCTACCTGGACTTGTGCAAAGCGTTTGCCACTGTCTCACATGACATCCTTGTCTCTAAGTTGGAGAGACATCAATTTGATAGGTGGACCACTTGGTGGATAAAGAACTGGCTGGATGGTCGCACACAAAGAGTTGTGCTCAATGGCTCAATGTCCAGCTGGAGACCAGTAACAAGTGGTGTCCCTCAGGGATCGGTGTTGGGACTGGTCTTGTTCAACATCTTTGTCGGTGACATGGGCAGTGGGATTGAGTGCGCTCTCAGCAAGTTTGCCATTGACACCAAGCTGTGTGGTTCGGTTGATATGCTGGAGGGAAGGAATGCCATCCAGAGAGACCTTGATACGCTTGTGAGGTGGGCTGATGCCAACCTGATGAAGTTTTACCATGCCAAGTGCAAGGTCCTACACCTGGGCCAGGACAATCCCAAGCACAGCTACCGGTTGGGCAGAGACGAGATTCACAGCGGCCCTGTGGAGAAGGACTTGGGGGTGTTGGTTGATGAAAAAATGAACATGAGCTGGGAGTGTGTGCTTGCAGCCCAGAAAGCCAACTGTATCCTGGGCTGTATCAAAAGGAGCATGACCAGCAGGTCGAGGGAAGTGATCCTGCCCCTCTACTCTGCTCTCATGAGACCTCACTTGGAGTATTGTGTGCAGTTCTGGTGTCCTCAACATAAAAAGGACACGGAACTGTTGGAACAAGTGCAGAGGAGGGCCATGAGGATGATCAGGGGACTGGAGCACCTCCCGTATGAAGATAGGCTGAGGGGGTTGGGGCTGTTCAGCCTGGAGAAGAGAAGGCTGCGTGGAGACCTCATAGCAGCCTTCCAATATCTGAAGGGGGCCTATAGGGATGCTGGGGAGGGACTCTTCATGAGGGGCTGTAGTGAGAGGACAAGGGGTAATGGGTTCACACTGAAACAAGGGAAGTTTAGATTGGATATGAGGAAGAAAATCTTTACTGTGAGGGTGGTGAGGCACTGGAATGGACTGCCCAGGGAAGTTGTGAATGCTCTATCGCTGGCGGTGTTCAAGGCCAGGTTGAACATAGCCTTGGGTGGCATGCTTTAGTGGGAGGTGTCCCTGCCCCTGGCAGGGGGGTTAGAACTAGATGATCTTAAGGTCCTTTCCAACCCTATTCTATGATTCTATGATTCTATCATATTGCACAAAGTGATTCAAAGAAAAGGCGGCCCAGCACTAGCAAAACATTGAAAATATTTTCTTGTTCAGTTTTTACAAGTAAAAGTATAAACACATGTGTGTGAGCAAGAATGATGTGACAGTGGATTATGACTGTTTTGGAGTCTTTACCCTCAATTTCCTCTTCCTGCATTTACACTCTGAAATGCGTGCACGTGGACCAGGATTCTTGTTGCTCATGTATACATCCAGCCTGAGGAGCTATAATCAGCATTGAAATATTACAGGAGCAATTTTTACATTGCTTGCAGTGTCTCATTGGTGCTAATTTATCTGTATGTGATGTTAAATACTTGAAATCAACCCTTCGGGTAGCTTCCAAATGCATATTTTGTGATGAAAACTAAAGGCAAATGGAATGAAGAGGGAGGGTAAAAATCAGCAACAGTGGCAAACAACAAACAAAAAGCCTCAAAACCAAATGACAATAACATCATCTATGTGTAAATATAACATTCTTCTGCAGTGTTTGCAGTCCAAATTCTGTGCACTGGAGACGGTAAGCAATCGGCAGTGAGACAAAACTTCCTTCACAGTTATTTACATTAAATGCTTGTTACTTTTTACTTCATTGTCCAAGCTGAATGCTAAACACCATGAAAATAAGTAAGTCAAATTTACCAGAAAAAAAAAATAATCCCTTTGCTTTTGCGCTGGTGTTGGTGCAAGTAATTGTGTCTGCTTTAAATGTCTGGGATCTGACTCTTGTTTATGCTTCTCTGACATATTGAAAAAGCTATACATGGGTATAATGATGTGCCAGAGCTGTGTGAAAAGGTCTGAGTGTACAAAGGGAAAGGAATTTTTGATTTTCAAACCTGACAGTGGCTTTTAAGCTAAGCATGGAGGAACTCTGCTTGTTCTGCCATGTATTGCTTTATCTCTGGCCACTAAGGGTTACTATTGTCATTTGTTGAATGTGTAATAGGATTTAGAGATGGATTAAGCTAAATATTTTGGCTGTAAAAGTTTTTTTTGTTGTTTTGTTTTGTTTTTCTTTATTTTCATGGAACAAGCCTCTTCTCTGCTTTTACAAAGAAGGTTGTACAGTTTAAACAAAACCTAATGGAAATTCTTGAATGAGGCAAAGATGTTGCAGTTCAAATACACTCATTCTGTTTTCACAGTGATGTGGCATTGTCATGACTAAAGTTTGCTGTTTCTTTTTCTGATTGATGTGTAGCCAGGAAAAGATTCTGACTTAAAAGCTTAGGATTCAGACTCCCAGCCCAGGCTTTTTTGAGAATCATTTTTACTGCAATTCGGCAAGGAGACACTTTGTGGAACAAACAAACCAACAAAAATAAACAGAGGGCTCACAGTATTTTTTCATGTTTTCAACCCCATGACGTTTTGTTTTTCATATCTATATTAAGCATGTGTAGTTGGAAGTTACCATGGGTCATAAGCTTTTGCTTGTTTTCTGAAGGTCTCCAATATTGCATTGTCTTTTTTTTTTTTCATGAGGGAGTAAAAGTTGTTTTAGACAGTGTACAAACAACCATTTTCATAAATCCCCTAAATTCAGAGTAATAATGATTCGGACAACTAGGATATGTTCTAAATGGATTGCTAAAGGATGTTTACTGTCGTATTAATCTTGTTCTAATT
This sequence comes from Ara ararauna, assembly GCA_028858755.1. Lineage (NCBI taxonomy): Eukaryota > Metazoa > Chordata > Aves > Psittaciformes > Psittacidae > Ara > Ara ararauna. The sequence continues at coordinate 91,957,882 of CM054377.1, read as the reverse complement.
CAGTTCTTTCAACTGGAAGTTTTCTTCTCTAGTCTAGGCAGACTTTTCTCACTTTAAAACTTCAGTGTATCTGGGAAAGAGAGAGAAGGGACAATTCTTGTTTCTAAAGATCATGTTCACACACGTAAGTTACTAGTGTCAGGAAGCTCCAAGAGTTCCCTCTGCCTTGCCATCACCCAAAGTACCTTTTCTGATCCTTGCAGAACAAGGTTATCAGGAGAGGCCTTAGGCAGATATTTTTGTGGCTGGACTGGCACAGTGCTGTAACATTTCCCTGCCACATGGTTTGTCAGATCAGGCACGATTCCCGTATCTGAGCTGTTACCTCTGGAAGGCATTTTCATCTCGCACACAATCCAGGGATTTGTTGCTTTTCAACTGAAACAATCATAGAAAATACAAACCAGAACCATATCAGTGCACTGTGTTATTCAAATGAGAGATCAAATTACCCCCACGGATGTAAGCAGGGTTGCCAAGGTCTAAATGAAGACACAGCTTGGCCAAAGGTCTGTTTCTAATGTGAGGTTTGAGGGTTGGTAGGTCTTACATCTAATATCAAACAGCTGCAAGACAGTACCAGCTCCATTGGAGAATACGCACACATTTATAAAAAAACCCTCCTCAAACAGAAACGTAAACCCCAACAACCCCAAATCTTAACATATTATTTAAACCTTACTAGTTAAACTGAAAGTATAATTGCTCATTATTGCCTGCTATTTTAGTTTGAGTTCGCTGTATGAGATTACTTAGGTGCATTAAAGCATGCTAGGATATTTCAGTACAATGCTCATGCTGCTTCTCCCCCTGCTCCCACCTCTCCACCCCACCCCCTGAAATCTCAAGGGCCTTTACAAAAGTGCAAGTGCAATTCCAGTACCATTTGCACCCCTGTAGATCTGTGGCAGTTCCTCTTCATTTGCATTTGGTAACAGAAAGCAAGCTCAACGTGAATTTGGTGTACCGTTAGCATAAGCAAAAAGATAGCTCATTTATTAATCCTTAGTTTCATTTTGCAATGCAGCTTTTGGTGTCCTAAGATTACATGAAAAGACACTTTTATAATTATAATCACTCAGGAACTCAACTACAGACAAACATAATAAATATGAATACATTGATCAGAAATTGTTAATGGCCAGCAAAATATTCTTTTTCTGAATTACTGCCAAGTTTCAAAAACTGCATGTGTCATCTTATCACGTACTATATATTAAGTGTTGGTCATGTAAGTCATATCTGCCCTATGGGTATTTTAAATTGCAAACATAACTTTTTAGAAACTCTGTTGTAATGGTTTTTTATTTGGCTTGGTTTCTAAACCAGCATGGTATGTTCATACCAGTTCTGTTGCTTTTACCTTATTCTTTGACACTTCTACAGCCTTCATCTGAACAAGAAGCAAAGATCGAACAATTTGTTAGGTAGCTGAGCATATAATGCAGCCTAAAATCTCTATAAAATCTGTAGTAAATTTATGGTATGCTCTTTTTCTTTTTTCATATGGAACCAGTATAGAAGTGGAACTTAAAACAGCTTGCAGGTTAGTCATGGAAGAAACACAATCTTTTTTCCAACAGGTATTGGCAATAATAAACTTGACACATCTAAGATAATAAGCTCAAAATGTTTGAGTTTATGCTTTTTTTTTTTTTTTTTTTGCTGTACAGTTGTAGTTTTGTAGTTTAGCTGATACCATCTTCCTACATAATGTAGCTCTTAGTTTAGAGGCAGTCCCTGGTATGATATCTTTGAGGTTTCAAGCCATTGTAAGTCTTCCCTCCTGCCTGAGACTGACTGACTGTGCTGCACTCTAAGGTTGCTCAGTTCCTTTTTCATTTTCTTCATTTTTTCCTACATTGTGACTGACTCTAGAAGCAGCCACTCTGTAAATTCCCAAATCATCAACAGGAACATGAGGACTTGAAGCAGGGTCGTGTGCCAGAACCTAATCGGGTTCTTCCTCTCTAGAATGTTATCTGTTCAGGACATTTTTCTTATGTCACTTGTCTGAGAACTAGAAGCAGAAGATCTTGATGCGCAGATGAAAGCTTTGAATTTAAATAGAACTATCTCTGAAAGTTATGGGTAGATAAATAGATCAGTAAACATTCGTGTATTACATGTCGAATATATTTGTGAGTTGCAATCAAGCTGTGAGCGAAACACAAGTACGGAAAAGTTGTTTGTTTTTAGAAAAGAGAACTGTAACATCTCAAAGCACAGATTAAAGTAGTACTTCCAGGCAGTCTGTTTCAATGAACTCTTGTATATATAAACCCATTTGTGCTGGAAGTTGGAGAGGCCATTCATTTCACAAATACTACTGTTATCCTAGGAAATGGGACTATGAAAATTATTATTAAACATCATGCTTTAGGTTTTAAGATAGCTCCAGTTCCAAGGGGCCAAACACAATCTAACTCTGGGAGTCAAATTAGTGTTCTGTTGAAAAGACTTCTGACAGACACGGCACTATAGCACTGGACTGCTTTAAACTACATCCAGAATAACAAACCTTGTTGTCATCAGTCCATGTCCACAGCATGCCAGTCCCAATGCAGGGATCCTTCCTGGATGCAGTAGCAGGCACCTGTCTGGCTTGCTAGGGCACTGCTGCAGGTGAAGTAGACAGAAAAGCAAAATTCATCTCCCAGCATGCACCTGCCTGCATCTGGTCCTGCTTCAAGAAGGCAAAAGGTCTGAGCAGAATCATTCATAAATATCACTTCCCCATCTTAACATCCAGCAAGGATCCCAAAGTAATTTTTCTCAATATTTTTTCCCAAAATATTTTTTAACAAGAAAAAACCGGAGCATCTCCATTTTCTCTGTGTAAAGACTTTTGAAGTCAAAAGACTTTTGGTAATATTTCCATAAACCCAAGCCATAAAAACGTGCTTGAAACTGGAGATGTGCTGAGTACTTTCTGATCTTTGAATGGGATTTACTCATCCCATAAGACACATTACGAGAAAAGCAACCAGCAGAGAGCCGAGAAAAGCAACCAGCAGAGAGCCAAGAAAAGGTGCAGAGTGTTCTGGTTGGAAACTCACACTTGTACATGTAATAAAACCTGGGACAGTCAGTTGCACCAGTTTTAGGCAATCAGTGCATAGAAAACAACTCTTTTCTTGCTGCCTTCAATCCTTGAAAAGTATCAGCTTGGTGTTTGGTAACGGCTGACTTAAGAAGACATTACACTGTTCTTGGGTATAGCTGCCGCTATTCTTAAACACTAAACACTTTGTTTCATGTTTTTCTATGCTTAGCCTTCTTTTGCTTGATATGTTTTCCTACTAAGCAGGGAAAATGTTCTGGTTACAGTTAAATAACATAAATGTATGGACATGATTCATTCCTGTGCTATCACTTACTGTAATTTTACTTGATTAGAGAAGCTACACCAACATAAAATTGACAAAGTTGCAGTGAATCAAGCACACATGTAAAGCAGAAAAAGAAAAGCTTTTAATGAGATACTAAATTACTTTTGTGCATTATTTAAACTACCATACGGTATACATTTTAACTGAAATTAAAGATTTATATAATTTTATGTACTGTATATATCATTTTACATACTGCATATATCATTTTACATACTGTATATATCATTTTAATAACTGTAAGAGGCATAAAATTTACTTAGAACAAATAGTGAAAATATTTTTTAAAGCTCTGTTACTGATTTTATTAATAATTTTCTCTAAGGTTGCCTTTTTGAAAGGAAACATCTCAGTCACAGGTGGCTTTTTTGTATTCTCCCATGTAGCATAAGTTGAATCAACTTGCTTTTAGTTAGGCCAAAATAATTTTCAGTGTTCACTTTTTCTATATGTAACAAAAATCTAGTATAAAATTGCAACATCTCTTATTAGTTCTGTGAGTGGAGAAGAGACCTGTCATCTGTTAAGCTATCAAAACTGAAACAAAATCATTAGGGAGTAAACAGTCATCTTCCTTTCCAGTATCCACTGCCTGATATAATGAGGATGGTGGACTGACATGCTGCTTACATTCCTTACATGACTTGTGGAAGCAGTTGCTATTCAAGCAGAGCAAAAAATAGACACTGGTATAAAACTTTGTTAAAATTTAGACTTCCACATTTGTTTGTTTTGCCAACCCAACATCCTGCGTTTGTCTGTCTTTGCTATGGTAGTCTTCTATGCAGACTGAGCTGCCTTTTAATAGATAATTAAAATGAAGCAAATTAGTTTATTTGGGTTTCTTGCCCACAGTTTTCCATTCATAGCTTCTTACCATCCATACTTCCTATGCATACATGAGTATATGTACTTCTTATAATACAGGAGTGAAATATAAGGTGCTTTCACATAGGGAAGAGATACTACCTCCCCCTGTCGGGGACTGAGAGCTCAAGTTGTGGTCTTCCAGTCTGTGGCTTTCCCAGGCTCTCTTCCCTTGGCCCACTTGTGTCTGCTCATCAGTGCTCTCAGGGAATTTAATCTGGCCCACAGCCTGACTCCTGCAGGCTCCTGAATGACTCCCATGAGAGAAGGCTGTCAAGGTTAAATTGTCTAGGCAGAAGCCTTGTCTCAGCTGCCCTCTTTCCAACTGCAGTTCTGAGCTGCTCAAAGTTTTTCCTGCAAGTGGGTGCTGTGCAAAATACCTGTGCAATGTATCATGTTGCAGACCTTGTGTTGCTTGTTCTCAGGCTAGCAGGGAAGATGTGTGCGGCAAATCGTCTGCTTCCTGGAGTTGGACCTTCTCTTTTCTGTTGGGTCAGAGGTTCAACTGTATGCCCTGGGAGGAAAGATAGTATATAGTTTTTCTCTGTAGATGGAAGAAGTGGCACTGTCCTCCTTTCAGAAAACATGGCCACCAAGTTAGAAGTAATGGGAAGAAAACGGGCAGTGATGGTTTCTGAAGCTGATTAAGATGCTATGTTCAGGGAACATACATTTTATTATAACTGGATCTCACCATGAGTAATATTATTTCCTAATTAACCACAGGGATGCATGAGCTTTGCAGACTGAAAGACGGAGCATAGGAAATGTCCCAAGTCTGTTTTCAATCAAATTTATGTTGTTGTGAATTGCTTGCTTCTGCAAAAAGTTGCAGGGGTAGCTAGTCTTCGGAATTACCTAGGGGGCATGAAGGTACACCCCTTTACATCCTTGCAACATCTCTGGGGCTGTACCTGTTTTTCTTATGAAATAATTTTTTCTACAGAATTGGAGCATGCTTTTGAGTAGACGTGGGAATGGTGGATGATCTCATTACCTCTATCCTCCTTATATCTGTTCTAGGGCTTTTCGAGCTCACCAGGCACTGTCTTTCCAGTGCATGTACACCCTGGTTGGATCATGAAACTGGAAACTGAACTTTTGTATGAAGATGGTGATGGAATGAAAACATTCAGCTTTTGAAAAAGCTGGTTTAGGTTTTGGGTTTTTTGTTTTGTTTTTTTTTTTTTTTTTCAATATACCCAAATGGAAAATACTTTTTTCTTGTGTGGATCAGGCCAGACCTTGACTGTGTAGATGCATACACCCACCAGTGAAGAACTGGGGAGCTGTCAGCATATGCTCCATGTTAGGAATGAGGCAGGAATAGCTGTGAAGACAAGTGCAAGGCAAAACTGTGTGCTAGTACAGATGAAAATATCAAGGAGAGAAGAAGAAATTGGAGCCTGGCTATGAAATTTAGTCAGGGTCAGCCTAGGGCTATGTGTCAACTAGCCTCAGAGTCCAACAAAGGACAAGAAAGGGCAGCATTTAGCAGAACTAATGTCAATAGGGTGTGACTGGAGTACACATCTTAGCATGTTTCTTTTTCATGGCAAATCTGTATAAATAAACCTGTTACATCTAGGAGATGCATGATGTTTTTCTGGCTTATGGGTATTCCACAGCTGAGGATATGCCACTCATTTGTGAAAATTAGGGAGTATCTACTTTAAATATAATTACAGTAATCAAAAATTCTTCAAAGTTGCACTGGATGTTTTCAGTGTTAATAATAAACCCGGCTGCTTTCTGTATAGGTATACTTAATTATTAATAAAATAATTAAGCAAGATATTTTTATATTAGCAGTAAGGTATGTGCATGTTTGTGTAGATGTGAGTACTACATTCACACAATAAAAAGTAAATTCTAAAGAGATGAGTTAGTTGGTAACCTTAATCAAAGTTTCCAAAGTAAATCTGTCACTAAATTGATGGGATATTGAAGTGTCTGGCAGGACTGAGTCTTGTTTGTACCTGAATTGTGGGGCAGAGCTGTCTTTTTGCTCTTATGTGAGTTCTCATGCCATCTCATACAAGGCACGTTTCAGGCCACATGATATAATGATATGACATGGAAACAGTGAAGGAGGCTTGCTGCTTTGGCCCATGCAGCAGCTACTCCTGTAGGAAGCTTCATGCTCTGAGAGGAAAGTAAAGCAGACATGATAGAAGTCTTGACTGGCAGAGACACTCTTTAAGGGCCTGTGCCACAACTTCATGGGTTGTCATCGCCTTCCTCTCCGGAAAACAGAGTGAACTAGTGATCCAAGAGCACTTCTGTAATCTGTCTTGGAGGCGCTGATGGCACCACAAGTCAAAGTCTCTATGCTTATACAGCTGTGGCGATGCACAATTGTTGAGAGGAGCTCTGTGTATTGGGCACCTGCTGAGCCAAAGATCTGAGATGAATAGCACCCATATTGATTTGCCTATAATGGAGTGGAAAAGAAAAATGCCCAGGTTTTGTTGCAGGTATTTTCATGGGGTATTAAATTGGTGGATTAGTTGCAAACAGCAGTACTGATAAAGTCTCCTGTCCATCTTGATGGTTGGGCCTTTCTATTAAAATGACACATAAATAACCTATTATGTCCCCCACCCATGGAAATTCAAATGCACCTGTCAACTTGATAAAGCACTTGCCTGGAGGGAAGCATTGTTTACATTTTCACTCCATTCTTCAGAAAAAGTGAGATTCTAATTATTTTTCCCACTGTAAATTAATGCTGACTATGATGGTTAGCATATCTCTGTATTGTTATATCTATGCAAAAGTTAAATAATAGAACTGATCCATCATGTATTATGCAATGTGCATTTTTATGACAGGCTTCCCTCTGATCTTATTATGCCTTTCTTCATAAATACTTACTTCTTTTTTCCCAGCAGCTGGGGGAATCTTTGTTGGCTGCTAGTTCAGAAGTTGAAATCTGTCCTGTGTGAAAAGGAAAATGCAATTTACATGTTTATTGGATGCTGAACTCTGCTATCTTCCAAGAAGGAAAAAATAAGGATAGAAAACTACACTTCATTAATAATAATCTTCATTATAATAGACAATTGGTTACAGTACACTAAACTATTCTTCTACAAATGAAGCACATCAAATTCAATAATACAATGCAATTGTTTCTGGATATCTTAGACAGTAAATTTTAATTCAAAAAAGGCAAAATAGTTAAGGTGACATCAAATAGCAGCACAATCTTTCTTCCATGCATAAAATCACACCACACTTTTGGCCAAAACTTGAAGCTGAAATATAAACCATTTGTGAGGGTTCTTAGCAGTCAGTGTTACTTTGTTTGGATTTTTTTTCTGTTTTGGATGCATTTAATGGTTCCTGCTTGAGCTGAAGGCAGAACTGCTGAAATACCACAAAGGGGCTGTTTTTGCAATACTGTGCTACAAGTGCGAAATATTACTGTTAGAAGAATTTTTGCTATCTGTTTTCTTAACTCAAGCAGTGAAGAAGGCATTGCTTAGGGGCCTTTGGTACACTTAGAGAACCCCAGGAGGCAGCCTGATCTTAAAAGTTCTTTTAACAAGTTTTGCAGACCCAACTAGTTTGCATGCAGTGATGAAAACTTATGAAACTGCCCTGACCATTTGGCCTTTTGTCTACTTGCTACAGTAGGTCTCCACCTCTAGAGAAACTTCAGTGTCAGGCATGGTTAAAACATTTGCAAAAGCAAAAAAAAAAAAAACCACCAAAAAACAACCAACCCAACAACCTTGGTGCAGAAAAAGGAAGGAGGAAAATGACAAGGAAATACCTTAGGAATTGAGGCACTTTTGGATTTGGTTCTGTTGCATGCAATTGGGGTGCTGGCCCTATGGAGGCAGAAAATCCTTGGGCTGAAGACAGCAGACAAGATGGAGTGGGAATGGGGAGCACTCATCTTGACCACAAAAGAAGACCTGAACCTTTTATTGTCTTCATTTTTGTTCTTTCCTTCTTTTCTACAATGAAACCAGCATTTGTTTTACTGCCATGGAACATCAAATTCTTATACAAATATGCCAGGCTCTTCCACTACTGTCCATCCTTTGAGGAGGGTCATGAAAATGATCAGAGGGCTGGACTTTACCCCTCCTTTGAAGACAGGCTAAGAGAGCTGGGGTGGTTCAGCCTGGAGAAGAGAAGACCTTATAGACTTGGAGACCTTATAGCAGCCCTCCAGTACCTAAAGGGGCCTACAAGAAATCTGAAGAGGGATTTTTTGCAAGGGCAGGTAGGATAAAACAAGGGGGAATGGCTTTAAACTGGAAGAGGGTAGATTTAGATTAGACATTATGAAGAAATTCTTTACTATGAGGGTGGTGAAGCACTGGAACAGGTTTCTCAGAGAAGCTGTGGCTGTCCCATCCCTGGCAATGTTCAAGACCAGGCTGGACAGGGCTTTGAGCAATCTGGTCTAGTGGAAAGTGTCCCTGTCTGTGGCAGGGGTGTTGGAACTAGATGATGTTCAAGGCACCTTCCAACCCAAACCATTCTGTGATGATCCTGCCAGAAAAATGGCTCTGAAACTCTTTTTTTTTTTTTCTTCCTCTATGGCTTACCTCTACAGTAATATCTGCAAGAAAGCAGCTAATTACTGGTGATTATTTAGAATGAAGGATATTATAATTTAGGGACAGTTGAAGCAAATAGCCACATATATGTGTTACTACAGCTATTGTTTTATTTCACTGTGGGTTGCTAACTCTTTTTAATGTGGGCAGGCCATTTTGACCTGTGTGCACGGCAGCTGGAGCAATGAGGCTGCAGTGTGCATGAGAGTTTCTGGACGCCTCTGTGGTAAATGTGTTTGCTTGTATGCACATTAACACAGTGAGTTAAATCTGTGAACGTAAACTTACTTCTTTTAACTATCTTTTCTTTGCATTTAGTCTGTTCCAAACACTAAATGTCTAAGATAAAATGTTCATTGCAAATAGGTTAATTGACAAACCTAGCTCCTTTGTTTTCTGTTTACAAGTTTTTATGACTACATTGTTTTTCTACAGATCTTTTGGGGCTATTTTCACTAATTTTTTGTGAAATGTCTTCTGTAGGCAAATTTTAACCTGTAAGATGAACTGCTCCTTTAATCTATTTACTGTTTGCTTTTTTCTGGTGTATGTTTGGTCACCAAAGTCATATAGTACTATTTCTGCTTTCTGAATGCATTACATTTATAAACAGATGAGTAATGAATAACAAATGTTGATGAGCAGATAATGAATAGCAGACATTCTTATTTACACAGATATGCCCTTGTATGCATTAAAATACTGACTTCCATGGGGAAAATAGCTTTTCCTAAACACTTTTGTATATAAAATCCTGTCTGTATGAAGTTACTGAAGATGCTTTCTTAAGTAACTGATTCCAGCATCCCTTATAAAATTTGGGAAATGAGGCATAGAGAGTGACTTCTCTTACCCATGTGAACCAAACCCATTCTGGGCTTGAAATACAACAGGATTCTCTGGAATAGGAAGGGAATGTATTTTATCTCCTTTCCTTAGGGCAAATCAATGGACAAAGGCACTGCTATGCACAAGGAAATGCAAGAAAGCTGTGGCCTTTAATTTTCTCTTACTAAGATTTTTGCCAAATTGAATATCAGTTTTCCTTGACCTAATACTTGAGATGACTTTTTTTTCCCAATTTGTTACTGTTTGGAAAAGTCTATTTCTACATTTCTGTGTTAGTTATGGACAACTCAAATTTTGACACTTAAAATCAAGTTAAATCTGAAATGATGGGATGGTAACCTGCAGACTACAGTAGCAATGGGTGCATGGTGTCTAAGAAATATGTGACTGCACTTTGTAATATCTAAAAACAAAAACAAAAAGACTGTTTCCTAGTGTTATGATGCTGAGCAGCCTGCCATAGAACTATTCTGGGATTTCTCCTTAGTTGTTTACAAAGAGGTTATTCTCAGTATATGGTTATTTTCATCATTCAGTCTGGCCATGTCAGTTTATTAAATAAATCAGGGAAGACTGTAACAACAATGCTTTAGGCATTCATAATTTGATTGAAACAAACAATTCCCAGATACTACTGGTCCATTATGTTGGTCCATTATGTTCATAAATAGGACAATTTAGAAACAAGTTATCTATCTGCAGAGTTACTACAGGCAGTCATAGGTGGGGATATTGCACTGGTTTGAAGGAGTTTGCTGCTGATCCAGCTTTGTAGGTCAGAGCACAGCAGTTACGTTACATATGCCTGGCAGAGGTCCTCTGCCAACGGCAGACCAAAGGCCTTTGTTAACCTGAGACATTTACACGCTTCACTATTGCCCCAGGTATGAGAGCACATGCTATCACCCCAACACATTATGATGCATATGTATAAGCATGCGTACATGCTTACACTTATACATTTAAGTATTAAATATGAGAGGCATTGGTGTAACTAGCCATGACATTCTCATGATGGTATGACTTTTGTCAGTCTTAATAGCTTCTCTTGTTCATGCTTTTGCTTTTAATTTCTCCAATTTAATGATTTATCCAAACTGAGCTCATTTTCACTTCTTGTAAAGTACCATATCCTTCCTATGTTGCCTTGAAAATCTTCCCCACTGTCACAGCTAGTCCTGTGTGAGGTTCAATGCTAGCCTTACCTGGACATGGATGTCACCAACATGCCTTTGACACAGCCAGCAAGGGTGGTTTAGGCATGTCCATGTAAATAATTCTTTTCCCAGAGTTGCTGGCAAGGTTTTCAGCAGCAGCATGTCGGAGATGGGGTTTGCAATACTTGAGGGGTGCTGAGCATCCCTCAGAGGTTAATACTAGCCAGCTTTTGGGTTTTTTTAATTGTAGAGCTACACTGTTTTAACAAAGATCGCCTCCAGGACAGTAATTCCCATATTTACAATTCTTACCACAGAAAATGCGCTTACCATGTTTATGAAAGTTACTTGAAGCAAATACAGCACTCTCAACTTTTGATGTTTTTTTTTTTTTCTGTAATTTCAACACTTTTGCCGTTTCGTCTAAAGTTAACAACTTTTAACTTTTGCTAATTATTTGTCATGACCAGCTCACAGTTCCGCCCATTCTCAGCTGGTGTGTCTGGTCTCTATTGCTCATTTTATGAATTTTCTTTGAATGCTGCTTTCACACATATTTATGTATTTTGCAACGCATAAAGCTGGAATTGGTTCATATGACATTGCTAATAATAAGGCTTCAAGCAGTTCAATATCAGTGTTACTCATAATAAGCATAGACATGTATATTTGCAACTTTTTTAAAAAAATTTTTTAATGCTGATGTCTTTGTTTTTAAGACACTAAAAGTCAGTCTTCATTCCCACTGTTGCTCAGAAAATTTGAAGAATCTTTTTCTTTTCTACTTTATAAGAGCTGTCAAACAATAGAAAACCTCAGTATCCTTAAGCACTAGCATGACATCTTCTATACCCTGGCCTTTGAAATATTAATAGCAATTGTATCATGAGTACAACATATTTATAAGCACATGTTTATTAATATATTTGTATTAAAAATGTGATTTCTACTTCAATAATGTATTTCTATACACTTAGTATAGCACGATACAGTTATGCAACAAAGTACATTTGTATATGTACTTTGAAATGTATTTTTGTATTTTGTTCTAGGTTATGAACTGTAATTTCCAAAGGGTGACATAATTTACCTTCTTTGTACAAGAAGCATGTTCCATTCCTTTAAAAGTGTGTATTTTTACGTCACATTATACGTTAAAGGAGCAGTGATTAAAATCATTGTTGTCAAGGAAGAATGTATTAAAATTATTAATAAGACTTAAACCCACATGAGACTTACTGAATCATCTGATCTGACCTAAATTTATGACCCTTCCTCCCAGTTCTTTCCTTTGCATACTTGCACAAAGACAGGAGGATCGAAAGGAGAAAAGAACTACCACAATAAAGACGAGTGAAAACTGCATATTTACATTGTAACATGTTATGATTATAATAATATAAACAAATAAACTATACAGGCATTCACATCAGACCTCATTTCAAGCTGAACTATTATAAAGCGATTAACAGCCTCACACTCCTGCTTTAATTAAGTTATGTTGTGAAATATTCAGCATTTGAACCTGTTCTGGCCTGCCTCTTTTATCATTGAATTACCATGCTTAATGTGTTTTTCTGCTGAAAGATGAATTTCATTTAAGGATTACTGTACACTGCTCTGGCATTTTGTGGTTTCTTGTCAGCCCTTGTGAATCTAGATCATAGCCAACTTCAGTTCCTCTGACATGTCCTATATGCACAGTCTCTTGACTAGCCTGTCTCGGTGGATTTATTAACTCATACTGTATTCCTGTAGAAATGAATGGACATTTTTGATTAACTTAATGATAGAAATTTCAGATGACAGTAGAGTTTACTTTTGGAGCTTATTTGAGGTTATGTAGGCCACAGCAGCTCTCTAGTGACCTATCACTTCACTGAAATGTGTTTTGAAAGTTCCAAGGCAGTGGACATCTGTCTGCCAAATACTTTAAGATGGTGCTAGTAAGGAGGGAATTGAACAGTCCTCCAGAGCTGGGGTGTCTAAATTCACAGCCATCCCCAGCACTGCTCTTTCCTTTCCCGGGGTTGGTTTCCAGCTATTTTATCCCACTGAGTACAGCAGACTCTGCCTTTGGGCAAATTCATGCTACCAGATGACTTTGAGGAAAGGTCAATGAGTGATGTGCCAGCCAAATGTCCCATTTCCCTCCTTTATACTTTTTGCCTACCCTGGACCAAGGCAATGCAAGATGGTGCCTTTTCATTCTCTGCTGTCTGATGATCAGACTGTGCATTTAGGCAGGGGAGGATATGCCAAACAATACTGTCATGTTCTCTTGGCTAGTCTTATAAATGTCCTTAGAGGGAGTTCATTAGATCTCGAAATGTGAAGACAGGTCAGGTGGCTTTGTTTACTTCTACCACCCTGCAGATCTGTGCTCTCAGGGTGAGTGGCAAGACAGAGGATCCTGATGCAGTACCTGGTCCTGTATGGATATGGTGCCACAGGGATGGCACTCAGAGCCAGGAACTCCTGAAGGAAGTCTTTGCCCTGGCAAGGCAAAGGTTTGCTCAAGCAAAAAAGGTTTAAATGACATGGCTTTGGCTTCTAACATGGTAAATTGACACTCAGCCCTGGCACTGACTGAAAATATGTGCGGTAGTTTACTTGTGTGAAGGTAATCTAAGGTCCATGCTGTCCTCTGTGCTGGACAAGCACAGCATGCATAACTTTGCCCCAGAGCTCACAGCTTGAATGGGCAAAAGAGAGCTTCAGAGAAGGGTGTGGAGTTCACAGTGCATGATCCATGGCTTGCAAAACACATGGTAAATAAACCCCTCTACTTGTTGGTAGGGACAAAACCAAAAGAAGGACAAGCAGAATTAGTGAAAGTGAGGTATGATGAAGGTCAGAGAAGCAGCAGGAGAATGTGCAGGATTGATTCAGGAGGGAGGAAGACACTCTGAAGAAAAGCAGCAAGCAGTAGAGGGGAAAATACATATATCATAATAGGATCATGACAGAGATCATCCTGTTTGTGCTGTGGATCCCCTGCAAACTGAATTTCTGAGCTGGTTCCCCCATCCATTTTTGCTCCCTGAAGTCAGAGATCAGGGAGAAGGCACAAGGCTGAGAAGGGCTTGGTAGTCTTGATTGAACAGGTCAGAGCTCTCAGTTTTGAGACACTGGGATGAGAGAGGAGGGTAACCATAGCATGGTCTTTGTTCCCTGTTTCACAAGGTGTGGTGTGGCAGCTCTTGCAGCTGCTTGTCTCTGCTCTAGTCAACAGTATTCCAACAGAAGCTGCATTTCTGCTTTCATGAGAGCTTTGACCACCTCAGTTCTTAGGCATCAACTGTGTATGGCAGGCATGTAAGACACATTTGATTTGCAGGCAAAAGAAAATGCAGGGCTTGTCCTGTCCTTGTGGCTGCTGTGTGTTCCAGATAAGTTCTTTTGAATGAAAGCCTTTTAAGCCCAGAGATTTTGGTGGGGGAAACTCAGATTGTGCATATTTTACCTCAAATTTAAGATGACCTTTTTCTTGTTTTGAAATGTATATAATTGTTTAGGACCAATGCAAATGAAAGCTGGCACTAAAATGAAGTTTCCTATTGTTCTAGTGTTCCTGGAAATGAGTTGGAGATAATTTTCAGTGTGTTCTTTCTTTCTTAACTTACCTAAAACCAGTGCTCTCCAAAGGCAGTTGCTCAGAAGAGCAACATGCATGTCAGGATTGTGGCATTGGCACACTGTGCTAGTTACAGGATTCCTCGTAATGCATAAGAACAGCTAAGGAAACTTGAACTGGAGCACAAGCATACTGAACTAAATCTAACTTTTCCCAAGTGGGGGGAAAAATTTATATCTGACAATTTTGGCATCTCTTGTAAGAATCTGAGCCCTTTGTTTCAGTAAAAAGAAAAAGCAAAATTATGCAAAAGGAGATTTTGATGCACCTATCTTAGAGCTTTTCTTTGGTAGCTTCATGGGTGAGTTTCAGTCATTTCAGCCAGTATTATATGTTTTCTTGAAAGAAAAGGCATGTGCTAGACCGGTAAAAGAGTTATTTCCTCTGCAGTATGTAGAAGTGTTTGGGAAGAGCATGCAGGTGTATTGTAAGTATTTATCAGTATCACCAATCCCTTCCTACTGTAAACAGTTCACAGTTTCTCATGGGAGAAAATGAGTGACACAAAGGTCTTGCAATAGTGAAAGGTTAAAAAGCCTGCACTTCAGTGGGAGTATAAAAATAATGCATCTCATCATCAGTTCGAGTTAAGAATAAAGGGTGCTTAAACTGTGTGCTGTGATCCATCTGAAGTCTTAAATTCTGCTCAGCCTGCGTGAAGAATTAACACAAAAAAAGGTTAAATGGAAATTCTGGCTGACACTGAGAGGTACAAAACCTGCCCAAACAAATGTGTTTAGAGCTAACTGGGAAACTAGGTAACTCTGTCAACAAAGTAGCTTTATACAGCTCACTAAAATACACCTTATTTACTCTGCCTCATCTACAATTCAGTTAGCAGTGCAAGGTTATTTTAATACTACACAGAGATCAGAGATGAAACAGTGCTTGTGGGTACAGGTGCAAAAGCTTCTCAAAGAGACAGAAATGCAAATACTGGTTCACAAAATTCTCGGGAAGCTTTCTTTTTTTAATCAGTATTGCCATTTTATTGTTTAACCTACCCCGCTTGATCTCCCTACTTTTGGTTAATACGGGAGTCAATTACAGCTTCATCTGTGCAGAATTAACTTTATAGAATATACACTAGGGATTTGTCTATCTCCTCTATTTAGATCTATGTCATAAAAAAATATGTAGTAGAGAACTGTGTGCAAGCCCTGCATATGGTACAGGCTTTGTAGATTTATTGTAAAATCATTTTAAATCGGTTAAGCTCTTGCCAGAAGTTAATTAAATGTGTTCCTTTGGTGGGGGGTGGGGGGACTCTGTGTGTGCATGTGTGTGTGTGTATGGGGGGGGGGGCTTCTGTCTCACTAGGTGGCAGTGTCTGATTACATCTGGAAGGACCATGCCAGCAAGCCTGGTGTCTCCAGCTGCGACCCCCAGCACCAGGATGAAATCCCTGACTCTGCAGCTACCTCAAGAGGTAGCACCACTGTTCACATCTCTGTCTACACCGTTCACCTCAGCGGCTTCCAAGTGCTCTACAGACACTTCCTCAGGCTGCCTGATGGGGCTATCGTTGAGGTAGGTGCAAGCAGACTCCTCACATACAGATTTTGAAGGCAAAGAGGTGCACTTCAGAAGTAGGTCAGGGTCCAAATAGGAAAATAGGCCTGCTTGACCCCGCACAATATATATGCTGAAATCTTCCATAGGAAGACCTCACTCTTAAACAGTAGCGTAAAATCAATGACTTAATGCATTTGCAGTGCAAAGTAGCAATTTAGCATTGTTTGTAGAGCCATTTAAAGCAATTGTGTAAGATAAACATTGAAACTATACACATATAAATATTTTATAAATACATATTGCTTAGAACTACATAAGGAATTATATATAAAAATACAATGTAAGTATTGTGCACATTTATTATGCAGCTAGTATTACAGGTATGGTTATTCGTTTAGTTTTTCCTCAGATACACAGAGTGAAGGCACAGTTAGATTACTTACTGGCATCTTGCAAGTTTTAGATTGAATCCTGAATGTTGTCAGGTTTTTAGCAGCATGTGCACTAAAATACAATACAGGATGGTATTAAAAAGAAGTATTACCCATTACTTGTTTCATAAGCTCGATTTTGTTTATTGCATTGTCATTTTTGTTCTAAGTGCTTTGAAGTGCATTTTCTTGTTGCCTTTGGTCTTGTACTGAGAGATCTTTAAAAAAAATGGCATCTAAGAGAAAGTAGAATGAAAGAATATTACTTTACCTACTCAGATAAGAAATGGGAGCATCATCATGGAGGTCTGTTTGCCATCACAAAGGAAGTTTTTAGCTGCTCACTTCTAAGGTGAATGTTAAAGTACATCTTTCCAGCATGGGCAAATGTTGCTTCTGCTCCTGTGGTTAATATTTCAAGGCTGTTTTCTTCATTTAAAAAATTTATTCTTAATGTCTTTGGCCTACTTGGCTTTTTAAAGAAAATTTAATTTAAAGGAAACTGTCCTTAAGGAATCCAAACATAATTTTCTGCCCCAGGAACTTGTGATTCACCAGTGAGAAGACACCAGAGTGGCCAAAGGAAACAAGAGAAGGCATGTGGCCTACATGAAGTAGAACTTAATTATTGAAACAAAGAAACTGGCAAAGCCAGGTCCATGCCTAAGTCTGTTAAAGAAACTTCATACAAACAATTGGCTAGATTTTTGCTAGAACACTTTTTCCCTGTTTGAGGTCAAGAGTGCAGTCCCATTCCAATTTTCTATCTGTTGCAAACAGTAGATCTTTGCAGAATGGTTTTTCCCAATTCAGTTCTCAGCTTTTTTGGTCAGGAGGTTTCATTCAGCTTTCACAAGGCTGTGGAAGGATGAGCTTCAAATGCCTGAGGCGCTTTTAACCCAGTGTGTTGGTTCAGTACATTAATCCCTTCTGTATTTGTGAGAGAGGAGAAACACATTCCATACAGTGTAGTTTTCTCTTCCCAGGTGAGCTTCCCAGAAGCTTCCAGCTTCTGACCTTCTGATCAGTATCCACAAGGTGAGCACTGCAAAATGTGTCTCAAGCCACTTCCATACAGTTTTCTGCACCAGATCAGAACATAGTCTATCCCTAAACTCTACATGGCTGAGGCTTTTGTCATTGTCTTGACAGCTGCACTTCTAATTTAGGGGATCAATGCATGCTTTACAGACTTTGCACTTATATATTTAAATACAATTACATGTAAGAAATGTGCTTAACTAATAACTGCAATAAAACTTATACACAGGACTTACTTTTAGCTGATAATGGATGTAATTATATATTTGTGCATTTTATAGGTCAGAGTTTTCTACTTCGGTTCCAAATTATGAATATTGCATCAGTTAATGAATTTAAAACTATACATTGACTAGTGAGAATCTTGCTGCCATGGAGCTAATGTACCTAAGCTTCAGCACTTGGTGTTCTGGCTGCCCCTTAGGAACAGATGTTTTTGCTTCTGTTCCACCTAGACAAGTGGTGGTACTTGAGTGGGGTTAGAAAACCTTTTCATTGCTAAAAGGTTGCATTGCAACCTGAAATATAGCTTTTAAGGGTGTACGAAATGAAGACTACAAGGACTTCTTGGGATAATCTGTCCAGTCTGCTATTTCTGTGGACCACTCTGTGTATAAGCATTTTCAGTCTGAATATTTAGGCCTAGTCTAAACGTTCAGGTAGTTTAGTTTACCTAAATCTAGTCTAGTTTGGATATTTTATTCCCAGTGATTCAGTGGAAAGATCTTTCTGGATTCTTCTAGTCTATTTGGTCAGAACTCTTCTCTTATTACCCAGCCTCAATATATTCATTGTCAGTTTCAGTGTATTTATTTGGAACATCTTTTGGTGTAAATAAGACTTCTCTCTTCCAGAAGTTTACCTACATAATCTAATTTCATAAACATTCCTTTTCTGCCAGAATGGGTACAACACTTCACCAGAAGAATCAAAATGGGCTTCTCTTTTGGTTTTCATTCCCCTCCTCACACTACCAGCAGTGGTGAAGGAGCCACGGTGGCAATGGCAGAGACTGTCACGTATTCAGCTGCCTTTTCTCTTTCTTCCCATCAGAGATAAGTTATCAGTATGAAATGCTGTCTTTGGACTGTAGGAACTTGACCTGTAGGAACTGGAGAGGTCTGTGGCAACTGTGACAAGTCCTACCTTTGTATAGACATCTACTTTGTCTGCCGAGTCCACAGAGGAGGAAAACAACCAATTTTCACTTATTTTTCATCTCTTCTGGGTGAGTTAGTGCTATTGTACAACTGCAGAATACAAGAAGTAATTCAACAGCATCTAGGAACTGGGGGCTGCATAAACTTTCTTCCTGCAAAACAGTCATGCTTTTTATTACAGTAACCTACCAAGGGTGAAAATGTAATTATTTCATTGTAACTTTATGTTTCTTTGTTCACTTTTATTAAGAAGTTCTGAAGGCATATAACTCTGAAGACAGCAAAATGAAAAGGCTTTGATTTTCTAATTTCTGTGACTTTGAGGAATCCTACCTGAAAGAGCCATAACACCTATTCCTAATTACTGCAGTGGGACCTCATTAATTCAAGCATTTGGACCACGACCTCTCCATTGGATGTGGAACGTTTTGTGCCATCATAGCATGATGGTTGCTGGTATTGGCAGATGTTCTTCAGAAATAATATATATAATAGGAAGAAATGAGGTATTTGGAAGAAAATTGCTCAGAAATTATAACTTTGCTTGTGCAAATATAGACATTGTTCAAAGCATACCACCAGCATGAGCAGTAGGGTCTTAGCATTCAACTAAAGTGTGTGTGCAGACTAGCAAACTTTGGGTTACTGGGGTGGCAGTGTATCTTGTCAAACACACTGATATGAGAACAGTATTTAAATCACCAGGCCAAATTCTTCCTCAAATTCATGTGTTCACTTCCTAGGGACTTCAACCTCAGCTATGTTTCTGTAGATGCGGACGTTCTTTGACAGGCATAAGAGGAATTTTGCATAATCTTGATTTAAAGTCTTTGGATGATCGCAAGGAATTTACATTATATTCACAACCTCTCCTGCTCTTTTTTACTTCAGTGAAAGCAAGATTTTCTTGTAGCTCTAATTCAGCAAAACACTTCAGTGTCAACTTCATTAAAGCCAAAGAACCAAAACACTTCCTTTAATAATACTTTCTCTTTTTTTTTTTTTTCACAGTATGTAAGGCCACTCTGTAGATGCTGTCTGCAGAAGCACACTAGCCATAAGTGTCTCTCTATGCAATAATTTCTTTAAAATGCTTATTTCTTTAAGTATGATATATCCTATCAGAGGTCCAACTTTGCTGGTATAACTAGAAATTTCATGTCTGGTAGGAAAGGCAGTTTTATAGGTTTCATAAGCAGGAGGCAAAAGTAACTGTTTTAAAAGGAACATTAAGTACAAGGTGATGTATAAATTGCCCTAGAAATGTTATATAAAAAGATTTCTTTTTGAATGTGCAGCATAAAAATTATAGAGGTTAAACTTGTAAGTGCAGTCCTTTCATCATAAGCATTGTAAAACTCAAAGAATTCACATGCAGTAAAACCCATTTCCCTTTTTGCCTATAATATATTTCTCCTTTGTCATGTTTAGTTTAAGTGTTGGTTAACCAAGGAATGACCTTCCCAAAATAAACCATTTTTCATGCTTTTCCTCAGTCATTAATCTTTTGTTATTGTAATATACAGGAAATTATTGAGTTTTAGCATTTTTAATGTATTTGAAATCCATGCACAGAAAAGTTAATGATAGTGGCACGTGTTTGCTGTCTACGCGGTGATAAGACTAACTCAGTGATTTTTATCTTGACTTTTGCTGACTGGAGTTGATTTCTTATTAAAAGGGCAAAGATAAGTCACCTTAACTCAGCAAAAAATCAGTTTTTTATTATAGGCCTAGTAAACCTCAGTGCTGTAGAGAAAGTTTTTGTATAGTATGATTTTATCTATCCAATAAACCTACACAAATGTCAAGAATTCATCCAATTTAAACTCACTGGATAAGAGAGATCTGTTTTCCCTAATTACTTGAAAAGTACCTAGTAGTAATAGGATAAGACAGCGTAGGTGACTAGCCAATTACTTAGTTTAAGCTATTTACATCAATCCATATGCTATAAATTATGTCTAAACTCTCTTGCACTTCTAGAAAAGTGAATAAAATCATATAAGTTTATTTTGAATACAAGATCAGATATGGTATGCTGAGTGACACTTAAAAAGAATGAAACAGTAACCGTAGCTTATTTTCTGAAGCAAACTTGACACTAATGCTAAATTACAGCTTGGAAACATCTAGCGTTTTTACCTTTATGAGAAAAGGCTTTTTACATATTTAACATAATTCTAGAGAAAATATACTGGAATTATGTATAAAGATATGTACACTGTAACCAAAGGGCATTTATATTCCCCAATAGAATACTTACAACAATTTTATTGCCATTTGGTGTCATTTTCTAACAGATACAAAATACAGCCAGTAAACAAACTAGGCTTTAGATTTAAGCTGACAGCTGTTCCTTCAAAAGCAATATTCAGATATTTAATCTTAGGAATACTGAATATTTTGCAATTGTTTGAGCAAACTATACTTTCAGCATGTGAAAGACTGCGTGCTTTTACATACAGTTCTTGGATCTGATAATGACACTAAAAAACAACCTTAGAATAATCTACACATTTGTTGCTTCTTTATATTCCCTGGGCAAATCAACAAATTGCCTCATGTTTTATTCTTAATTCCATGAATTCTTTTTATATGAGCAATGTTGCTGTGAATATTGGGACTTATTTTTTTCCTGTGAGCGCATAAACAGTTGACTCCAGTGCAGTTTATGCATGTATCTGAGTGGCCAAGTTTACTGCAAAAGCCCTACATGCTGTTTTCATAAAGAGTCTCACGGCAGTGGTCACTAAAGATTTATAGAGAAGAGAAAAAGGTCAGATTGCTCTGGCTCAGTAACTGAGGTTGGTGCACTACCTAATGGCTTCATGATATCACCAGACTCTGCAGAGGGAGCAGAAAAGCTCTGGCCTTTCCAACCCATAAGCTGGATCTGTCGAGGTGAGTAGGTGACGACTTCTTGGCTAGGGAGAGGCTGGCCAAAGGTAATTATTTGGTGTAAATTAACCCATATTAACTGTCTTCAGCAGCATTATGGCAGGTCATCTAAAAACATGGCCAGTTTATGTATCAGTTTACTGGAGATCCAAAAGTAAGAATTAACAGCAGAGGTTTATCCATCCCAAGAGCGATTCCACCCACAAGAAATGCATGCGTGTACACCTCCTGGCCTGAACGGACTTTGCCGCATGCTGCCCACTTAATTCTGAGATGTAATCTTGTCCCACTGAAGGCAAGTAATATTTTGCAGCTGCTTTCAGTGGGAAGATGATCCCTCCCAACATGCACTGAAATTCAGTTGGGAATCATAAATGATAAGTCAGCTAAGAGATATTCCCATGGACACAGGCAACCAAATCAGTAAAGCCTGCAAACTTAAAGCACTTTTGTGAGGGTCTGCAAACAAGAAGTAAACCAGACTGTTTTAAGTTATCTTTACCAGCATATATTTCTCCTTTAGTCCTATAATTCAATTAAAGATAATCTGTTTAAAAAATAAAATAGTTGTCCACGTGGGTCTTTTTACTGCACTGAAAAAAATTACAACAAGAAAAAGAGTTTTCCTGGAGAAATCTTGCATTTGTATGCTTTCTCCTAAATTGATCCAGCTCATCTCTCATGTGACATGTGAATTGTGTCCTGAAATGGACACAGTCGATTGCTCCTTGCCCTTCTGATGGCTAAGCCAACCGATTTGCTTTAGATGAACAGGACATTCACACTGCGTCTCAGACAAGGAGAAGTTATGTCTCCGTACCTTTTGTTTTTGGTTCTTGACCCTTTCAAATATGAGATTAAGTCCTTAATTTTTTTCAGTCAATTGAAGTATAGTCTTAAATGGAAACCGTGTCTATTAATTATTAATCTATTAAGACTGTCAACTACAGTTAAGGCTATGCTGCTACATGAAACAGGATGGAAATGTAGGAGGCATCCTTGCAACATGTGGCTATTTCTCCCCTCTCTAGTTTTCTCCAAATCCCATCTGGAAAATTTCTATGAGTTTCTCTAGAAACTAACAGAGCCATGGGGAAGAAAATGTATTTCCATCAAGACACCATGTCCTGCTTGTCTGTGGTAGAGGCTGTGGTCCAATAGAAAGATCAGGAAAGTGATGAGACAGATCCACCAATGGCTTTCAGCAGGACACACAGGCTTTCCGATAACCACAAAATGCTTGAAACACCTACACTGCAGCACTATTCTATATATGGATATGCAATTTAAAATCATGCTGTCTTCTTTATTACTGGCAGAGAACATGGGGCGAGGAGCAAGGGTTACATACCTAGCCAATAGATACACAAATATTTTATGGACATTTATTGTTCCATGGAGGCCTGAGGAGTTAGAACAGTTTCCTTTGGAAATGCATCCATTCATTCTGAACCAATGTTCATGAGAAAAGTGTTGTCACATAGTTGTGCCGTATAATGAACATCAATGCTGATATTTAAGGGGTATGTTAAAGTGCTCTCTTGTATTGAAATGCTTTCCTTTCAGTTCAAGCCCACTTTAAACACACAGATTTGCTGTATTTTCAGTGATTTCTGAATGACTTTATGCTGCAAGGGTAGAGTCACTGAGTGCTGCAGAAGGCATTTGTACTCTTAAACACTTATAATCTTTATTCATCTGTCACATAGTTTTACCTGAATCAGCAGTAAAACCTCTGAAGTCAAAGGATAATTGCCAAAACAGCATTAAATTATTTTATCTGAATAAAAGAATAACCTTTGAAAAAGTACCTTGCAGCTACACAGATTGACAAAATGCATCAATTATATTTTTTCTCACTTTATAATTACACTGCAGTAACTGAACAATGAACTTTACTATATGGTTGATTAACCATGAGGTTATTGCTATTAAGTCACTCTCAGAAACAACAACTTGGACTTTAAGTTAAGAACAGTACTCTGCATAACATCTGATCAAGTCTAAAAATCTGACATACCTGTACAAGCTTCAATTTAAAATATACAAGTAAACAATAGTACCTTAAGTGTAGTAAAGAGTTTCTGTTGCTTTGGTCAGACATGCTGAGCGTGTGAACTATTGGATTTGAAAGACCTTTAGGTGTTAACCAACACCAATGGAAAGGCTTTTCCACATCATAGAATCAACCAGGCAGGAAAAGATCTTCAACCTGTAACCTCTTTTTTTTTGCATAGAAACAAGTCTTACAAGGAGCAGCTGAGGGAATTGGGGTTGTTTAGCCTGGAGAAAATGAGGCCCAGGGAGGACCTTATTGCTCTCTACAACTACTTGAAAACTACTCTTCTCCCAGGTAACAGGTGAAATGGGCTCAAGCTGTGTCAGGGAAAGTTTAGATTGGATATTAGGAAAAATCTCTTCACAAAAAGGGTTGTCAAGCATTGGAACAGGCTGCCCAAGGAAGTGCTGGAGTTGCCATTCCTGGAGGTATTTAAAAGATGCGTAGATTTGGCACTTAAGGACATGGTTTAGTGGTGGACTTGGCAGTGCTAGGTTAATGGTATTACTCAATGATCTTCAAGGGCTTTTCCAACCTAAATGATTATATGATTCTATGAAATTAGTGTTCCGACATCTGGGGATTTATGGTTAAATATCCAGGTATAGTCTGACAGTATTTCCACATTTTTTTCCCCCGTTATTGCAACAAGAAAAATGTTACTGTTTCTGATAGCTCACTGTAGGCCCCCTTTTTGTCTTCTGTTTTGCTGACTTTGTATATCACAAAAGTGTTGCTATGAAGCCCTGTCATGATGTTGTATCTCTGTTTGACCTCCCCTGAATATTGTTTGATGAGAGATGAGAGAAACAGTTTAGGACAATGTAAGACTGGACTATCTCTTAGTGTAAAAGAATAAAACTGAAAAGAAGTAGGTGTTCTGTGTAAGTGGTACCCAGCTAAGAATAAAGAGTAGCCTGGTATGAAGAAACTTGACAAGGATATAAAATGCACAAGACTACTCCAATGTTCAGTCACAGTTTTTTATGTGAGGTAGGGAATACCCGTTTCATTGCCTGTATCGCCTCTTCCAGAGGTAACAACACTTCCCAGCTTCACAGGATATCAAATCCAGAAGTGCAACAAAGATTTTAATGTTTCATCAGACAGACTATAAAAGTACACAAAAATACAATTGAAATTAGAGAATATTCCCATACATAAGTGTTTGTGTAATTGATTACAGCTGAGCTAAATCAGGTTGAGAATGGCAAAATTCATTAAAACATTTACGGTATTACTGGAGCAATCTGCTTTTTTCATGCTAAAATTTGCATAACAGCAGCTAGACGGAGCTGAGGCTCTGTTACTTCTCAGCATCTGAAATTTGATTTCTGCTTCCAGTCATCTAAGCAAAATTTCTTTTATATTGGGCACTTCAGAAAGTGAAAACAGTTGGAGGCAGGACACTCAGTGCAAAATGCCACCCACATGACACAAGCTGAGGATCTGACTGGAGATGTGGTAACTACTAATGAACTGAGCTGAACCTGGTGCAATGTCTTGGCTCTATAACCGGTTTCCAGTTCTATAACATCATTTCCTCCTCATGGCCATGATTTTCTTTTTTGAAGGTCTATTCTTTGTTCACTCAAATCTTCTCCATGTGTCAAGAATATCATAAGAAGAAATTATTAAATGCAACAGGCGTAAAAATCCCCATTCCACTACTTTACTAAATCATTTAGAGTGAGAAAAATTAGGTGAATTCACACTTCACATGTGTTTAAATTGTTGATCTCACTGCTCTATCTGTATTAGTGAATACATTTACAGTAACTTTTACTTTATAATATTTTGGCAGAACTGTTAGAAAAATTGTTATAAGCCTAGAAGTGGAACTGAACCATGAAAGCTAAACTGTAAACTGCTGTAAAGCTGGGTTATTAGTATGACAGGATAAAATTTCACATACACAAAAGCTTCTAAGTGGCAATATTTTGAAAGCGAGAGGGGTGGGGAAGTGTAGTCAAAGTCATCTGTGTTCCCACTGATATTTCACTGAATGCTACTATAATAGTATGTTGGGTTTGTCTGTTCTGTTTTTCAGGCATTTGGTGATTTTACTGGAGAAAGTCTTCTGTGTAATGAAATGAGCACAGCCCAGGAGCACGTATGCAAAATGGGCAGTGTACTGCATACATCTTCATCTATCAAGCTGAGGGAGAGGAAGAGTGAACAAGGTGGAAAGGTATTATTTCCAGTTTCTGTACCTAGCTGAAAAATAATGCTGATACCTAAGCATAAAAACGTGGAAGGGGTAGAAGAAAAGAGATAATTTGAAAACAGTTTATTTTGGAAAGACTAAGGTGTGATTAGTTAGGTCTGAAATTTCACATTTGTGTTTTCCAGTGGGTTGCCATCCTTGGGTAGTTTCATAGATTTGTTGCAAGAGTCCTGAAGGCTGAAGAGCTGTCATTTACCCAAATGCTGTCACACTTTCTGTTCAGATACTTAGTACTGTAACGCAATCCAGAGTGATCTATTTTGAGCAAGGGTCAGCATTTAAATTATGCTGAGGGCAGGCTTACATCAGCTACTTTATATATAATAGGCATGTCCACATATATTAGTCTGAATGTGAAAGTCCTAATCTCTCAGACTTGCACTCTGTTTTTCATCATGTACTGAGAGCCACTGGACCCATCCCAGCACCTACAGAAGTGCATGCAGAATGAAACATACCTATGTGCATCAAGTTGGTAATGAAGTTGCTGCTGATCATAGTATCTGGGTGTTCGATGACAGAGAATTATGGAACACACTGGGTGTTCTTAGACACCACTGTTATTGCAAGATACCAGTTTCCTCTCTTTCCTTACACAAGGACTTAGTGCCAAATCTGGCCTCATTGGATACCAGCACTTAGCGGAGTCCTATTGTTTTCAGTTTTTCTGATGCTGTCTGAGGAATAAAGTTCAGTTAAAAGCACCTTGTGTTACTTTTAAATCCACAGAAATCTTGTCTGCTGACAGAGAAACCTTGGAAAGTTCACATGAGCACACAAGACAGGTTTTCAAATGAAAACTAATATATTTGCTGTATGGGCTCTTGCTTCTGTATTGCTTTTATCAGGGGAGGGAGGTCATCGGTACACTGTCACCTGTTTATTTATTTACATCATGTCTTTCTCTACATTGTTTTTTCTAATCTTCAGGAAATCACATTGTCTCCAACAAGAGCTAATTCCTGCAGTAATGCATAGTCCACAGAGTTGTTTACATCCTGATCCACATCCACAGTATGGTTACTGACAGGATTTATGGTTCTGAAGTCCACACCTCTGTGTGTACAGTGTTGTCTTACAAATGATCCGTTCCTAACCCGTCTGTGGCTTCAACAAGCTTTTCAGTATGGTGAGCTTACTGGATCATATAATAGATTGGATCATGCAAATATAATTTTTTTAAATGATGTTTTTTCCCCTTCCAAATAGTGGGAAATTCCTAGATTTCTCAGGTTTGTTTGTTCCTGCTTTTTCAGATTTGCTTGTACCCACTAATGGTGGTGGTGGCAGTGAAAATGTTGCTGATTTGTCTTTCAATTTCATGACTAAAATGTTGACAGTGTTTTCAGTAATAGTTCAAAGCACAACACTATTGTAATTGCAAGGCTGCAAAGATGCCCAGAAGAGGAACAATGATGGCTTCATGCCACCAGTTCTGTAGCCAAGCCCCCACAGGCTGCAAAATTTGCAAGATCCCAGAGAAGATCATTTTGCTGGGGTCTTAACATTGATCAGACCTGCTTCCCTAGGAGCTGTAGCAGCTTAAAGCATCCTGGAGGTTACCCTCATGCTTTCTTAGTAGCGTTAAATTATTGCTTATTAGTTCAAACCAGTCAGTGCCTATTCTATTTGGCTTCATACAAATACATTAGAAATTAAGCCCATACCCCAAAGGCAAGGACTATGAGAGACAACAGAAGGATAAATTGGGAAAGGGAACAAAGGCAAGAAAGGTGAAGTCATTTGTCCAATGCCACCAAAGTCAGGAGCAAATGCAGAAATGAAGGGCAGACTGCCAGTGCCCTGACTCTTGATCTTCCCTGTAGTAGGATCCTTTTTGTCCTAAAAATGCAGATGGAAAAGAGAAGAGTCTTACTGTCCTGCTATTTTGAATCATTCAAGTAGAAGACTGTAATCAATTAACATAGTAATCAGTGACATTTTTCTAACATAGATGATTTCTGGTGTCCCTGTGTTCACACTGGAATGGCAAAACATTTTTAGATGCATTTACCTTTGCAAGATCTTTCCCAATGTCTTCAACATTGTTAATTAATTTTGGTACTTAATTCTATGGTTCTCATCCATCTGAATAATCATTAAATGACATGTAACCTGGAGGTTTAAATGTCACTCCTGAAAACAGTTTTTCTTGGGGTTTGCAAGGTAACAATTTGGTTTCTGCTTTTTGGACTTTTTTTAATAGATTTGTGTGCATGTACATATGTGTGCTTTTATGAGTTAACCCAGACAGAAATGCTGTTAAAAATCTGAATATCTGCAAGATGTGATGTGATTTGTGTGGGTTCTGTTGCCTCAGATATTATTTGAATGACCTCTCTGTTGTAACAGGAATAAATTTGCTTTTTAATGTCTTGCCTTGCCTGTTGACACTTCAAACTATTGTACATAATTTTGAAAAACAAACCAACTGAAGAGAAACCATCCAGTCCCAGAATTTTCTGCGGATTTTTTCTCCCTGAGTAGAGTTGTGCTTCTCATGAATCACCCCAGATGCTGGGGTAATGCCAATTACACCACAAAGAGTGGATTACACAAACAGTGCAGTGGAGTCCATTTGGGCTCCACTGTGGAGGATTGCTTGTGTACCTGACTATCCTTTGCTATAAGTTAAGGTGATCTGTAACCTGATGCAGTTTCTGGGTGACAGTACCAAGAAGACAGCATGTTGTGGGCAGAATCCTCTTGGTCTTAGTTTCGTCTTTGAACATGACTGAATGTAATGGTAAAAATCCCCTTGGGCAATATTATACCCTGAGTTTTCCCACCACTGAGTTATCCTTGTCTGTTTTTGTGAGATTTCAACTCTGATGTTGGTCATATGCTATTATTTAGTCTGATGGTAAGACTGACTTTATATGCGGAACCATCACACCTTCAGCTCTAATAGAATTATGCTGATTTTTTTAATAAAGGTGGATGTGGTCCTGAGGCTTCATTCAGGATGAAGGACTTGACTGACCACTTTTACTCCCCCAATTACATTGGCATGTCTCCACTGACTACCATCTGACCTGGGATGTTCAAT
This sequence comes from Ara ararauna, assembly GCA_028858755.1. NCBI lineage: Eukaryota > Metazoa > Chordata > Aves > Psittaciformes > Psittacidae > Ara > Ara ararauna. The sequence continues at coordinate 91,929,017 of CM054377.1, read as the reverse complement.
TCTTCAACATCACATATTCTTGAAAACGCTAAATTTAAAGTACGCTTAAATATTAAGTAAATTTACCTTACATTTTTTGAAACTGTAGCATCCTACTTATTTAGGACATATATTATAAAATATTGACAATTAATTTTGTCTATGATTAATATTTAAATAGCATATTTAAAATTATTTTAAAATATATTATTTATAATAATTAATATTGACTATATTAATTTTGTTTACTTGCATCCTATGAGTTCTCCTGGTTGTTGGTCAACATACACTGGGTGGCATTGGCTTTGAAAGTGTTTTCTGAAGTTCTCTTCTCAGCAACATCATCCATAATGCTTAGTTATAGTTGGATAGTAATTGCCTGTCTATGCAGTGTTCCTTTGCAGCAATTTTCTCCCGTGCAGCTATATATACGCAGTCATTACTGAAAAGTGTAAATAAAGAATCCTTTTAGTGGTGTAGTTTCCCTGGGTACCTACTGTGCTCTTATTATCTAAAACATACTCCCCATCTGTAGTTCTGTTCTATTAAAAGATAAAGACATAAGTATGAATTAAAAATTAAAATGCATGTTGTAGATTGGAGAACAAGGTCTATTAGAATATAGCTGGTGCTAGGCTCATAGTACAGTAGATAGATTATACTGAGCACCAGTTAAGCAAGGGGATGAAAAATGAGTGATTTTCATCATTCAGTTAAATATAGTGCTAAGTGGTATGTGCTAGCATTAAAAGTAAATTACTTAGCACTTCACCAATCACAGCATGAGAGCATTCCATTGGAAGCAATATTACTAGTGATGCTCAGTCCTCAGTTTTATTAAATAAATCAGCTGTTAATGCTTAAGGAAGCAGTTGAAGACTTATTGCTATGATAATAAAAAGATTGAAAATGTAAAAATAAAAAGAAGCAGTACCTCATTTTAATTAAATGCCCTAAGAAAACCTCACTCTCTCTTAACAACAAAACTCAAAAGTGCTGGTAGATCTGTAATATTTGTATCTGCTGTACCTTCTTCAGGTCTTCTTTTCTTACTAATGAATATGACCTTTCCATTTTTTTTTAATTCTTCTTCTTTATAATGACATCTTTTTTCCTCATAAATCTGCTGCCATGTCATTGAACATTTTGATGAGCTTTTCTGATTCCCTCTTATATCTCCTTGATAGGATATTATTATGAAGTAATCTAGAGATGGGGAGCCTGATTCTCAGCACAGATACTTTTTAGCTGCTCAGTGAAAGATGATGGAGATGTGAGAATTCACACCAGGAGAGGTTCTGACACTGAGAGCTACCTTTATATCGCATTGCAATATTATTTCCTCCACAGCAAAAGGCATTGGGAGACAGTCAAATCTGCTGTTTGAGCACGCAGAAACTGTGAGAAGTCATAAACCTTTCTGAGACTCAGACCATTTCTGAGCCTTCTTCTCCTCTTAAACAGGAGTCATCTGGCAGGAGCCACACAGCAGAAGCACTGGGAGAGACACATAGAGGAAATGGCCCAAAGTATGAGCCACAGGTGCATCTTCTCCAGCAACATAAAACATTAGAAAGACAAAAAAATTACAGCTCAGGTATCAAAATTACAAGATTAAGGACATTGTGCACAAAGGTATCTTGAGTCCTTCATTTTTCCCCTAGTGTCATACCTTGGGGAATCCTATTTTGAGGTTTCTTTCGTGGCTAGGTTTGAAGTTGTTTTCTTTATAAAGTGTATTGGGTCTGGCTGAGATGGAGTTAATTTTCCTCATAGCAGCCATCATAGTGCTGTGCTTCATACTGGTAGCTTGAAAAGTGCTGATAGCATACCAGTAGGCTGAGGATGGGCAAGATCTTGGGAAGGAGTGTAGCCAGGTCAGCTGACCCAAACAGACCAAAGGGATATTCTGTACCATATGGTATCTGCCCAGCAATAAAAGCTAAGAGAAAGGATAAGGAAGAGGCAACATTCATTATTTATATTTGTCTTTTGGAGCAACCGTTATGCATAGCCCTATTTCCCAGGAAATGGTTGGACATCACCTGCTGATAGAAAGTAGAGAACAAAATGTTTTGTTTTTCTTTCTTTCCACATGTGACTTTTGCTTTCTCTTTATGAAATTGTCTTTCTCTTGACCCATGAGGGTTTTTTCCATCTTATTTTCTCTCCCCTGTCCTGCTGAGGAGGGGAGTGATAGAGCAGCTTGGTGTCCAGTCAGGGTCAACCCACCAGATAAAGATAAAAGGGTAGGAAGTGAGGGGCAAACTAAAAAGATGAAAACCAAAAATCTCCTGTCAGTACATAATTGAAGAAGCTCATACATGGAAAAAAATACCACCTCTTCTGGATTCATTGTAAAAATGACAATTGGTTGTTTTCTGTGGTCAGGAGAGGAAGGATAAGGGCAGTCAAATTTCTTGCAAATAGTATTTATTTCTGGTTTTTTTTTGAGAAAGGGCAAACAACCATCCCCAAGGGATAAGCTATATATAGTTATTCAATTTTTAGTACAAAGGTTGGCTGGAGATGTTTTGGGTTTTCTTCTGGCCCTGTATTTCTGAGATTCTGTGAAAATTATGAGATCTGCCCCAAACAAGTAGCTTCCATTTGCTCTTCACTTATGTTTCACTCATTTTTAACTTGTGCTTAATACTTCAGCGAAATCAGTGTAGCCCTATACAGGAGAAGTCTTTCCACTGATAGTGTAGGATGATAATGTTGGACCTGAAATAAATATTTGGTGAAATCCTGATTGATTTCAAAATGTTTCCTTGCGAAAAAAATTGTCAATCTTTTATAAGATGTGTCCTAAAACAAAGCGTTTAAGCAATACTTCTTTCTTTTGGTACAGCAGATTTTCATTCTCATTTCCCTATCATCTGCTACTTAGAGATGCACTCAGAAGACTTTTTTTTTTTTTTCTAATCTTGTTTTACAAGACCTTTATTCGAACTACTTCCTTAAACCTTAAAACAATACACATTCTTTTTGGCACCAATATAACCTTTTCTCCTTAAAATATTGAAGGACATGATATTTAACCTAGTTTTCAAAATATAGAATTCATTTTTTCATTTTCTTAGCTGACATGTAATGGTTCTGATGCATCTTTTCTGGGTATGCCAATCCTGTCATATACACTAATATGAAATAATGACACAAGGTTGACCTAACTAGACATAATAGGGCGTATTTCTAAAACGTTCTCTATGTGAGGTATATGCATAGATCTTGCTACTTGTTAATGAAATTGGAGAAGTTCCTCATCTGCACTACAACACATATTTACAACAGCCTCTACACCAAAGGTGCAGAGTCCTTACATAATAAAATTATAAAAATAAAAAAGAAAGAGCTCCACGCAATTTGTTTCAGGCAAATTTTAGAACTTCACCCAATGGAAAACATAATATGGAGCAACAGAGAACTATTGTTCCATCTAAAACCAGTGCATGAATTTGTATGTATGTGTGTGCTCAAGTGTATAAAATGATAGCAGGACAAGTTTCAGCAGCAAGGCAAGCCTCTTCAGAGGTTTGTCTGATGTCTATTTTGCTTAAGTCTTTAGTGCCTATTTTTGAATTTAATATCGGTGTTTGAAGGCTTTTTTTTTGTTTTGTTTTTTTTCCCCCCAAATATTATCTGGGAAAATATTAGAGAAGCTGTAACCTATTGGAGAATGTATGTTACCTTTTCATAGAATCATTCAAGTTAGAAATAGAAAAATCTAACCTTTTTAATGGTCTCATCCCATGATGTTTTTTCTTTAACAAGTGGTGAATACGAATTGGTTACATCCTCCACTTTGCCGTTCTCCTCCCCCCACTAAGCATTCCCATTTAGAATCACTTGCATTTTGGCTTAAAAAATTACATTGGCACTGGAAAGCTGACCACATTACATTAACCTACTAACAATTCTTTGTGTTGGCTTTTCCCTGTGAAGCAGTGGCTATATGCACATGAATCCAGCTTATCAGGAGCACATTTCACTCAAGGCTGGGTCTGTACTTATAAGCAAAGGTCTTGTCTGTGCTCCTCTGACAGCCAAAGATTTTACAAAAATGTTGAAAGAGTTGGTGTGGGCACAACTTGGTCCAGAAAGAAAAAAGCGAGGCCAGATTGAGAGCTGTGTCATTCAGGTTTCTAATTTTTAGCTTTTCTCTTGTACCCTTGCTATTGCTGTGGACACAAGCTCTCCTTTGAGCACAGCTGTGCACCTGTAAACATAATCTGCAGCTGATTTTTCATGCAAGAGAAGCTCCCATGGGAGCTCTCCCTCACCCATTTTGGGATGTACAGCAAATACCTTCTGTTCCAGGCATTTTACCCAAAACAGGTGACAGAGCATTTGCATGACTAACTCTGCTAACAGCTCTTTGAGAGAAGGCTGGTGAGGACATGTGAGGCTGATACTGTTATTCCTTCTTCCAGCACAGCTGCAACTGAAGTGAATTTCTGCTCTGTGTGTGTCTGTCTGGTTTAAAAGTTTAATTGTAAGTCCTGTATTTCTTATTTGACTACAAATGTCACAAGTAGTATGGCACATCTTTGGGGTGAGACTCCTTAAAGACAGCTAAGTAGCTGGGGATGAAACATGGACTTTAATGCTCATTTTAGACTGAGATGAAAAAAAAAAAACAGCAAGAAGTGTATGCTGTGAGATTACAACACTAGGAGACTATATATACATCAGCAGTAGTAAAGGACAGCAGGAATACATCTGTACAGGAATACAGCTGGTGCTGAAGGTCTGGCATCTATGGTTGTGGGGCTCTACTTCAGATTAGTTGCAATCTGGTCCTGTGGACTTAATGCCCATTAGGCGCTGGAGTAAAATAGGTTGATTTCTGTAAGAAACTGTCAGGAATAGATTGGAATAACATTCCAGCCTAGTTTCAACTAAGTAACACAGTAAATGTGTCCCAATGCTGCCACAGTGTGAAGCACAGTAAGTGGGCCATTGGGAAGATTTGCCCTGAAAGGTCATCTAAGACACTAATGTAGAAATGTCCAAAGTTACCCATGCCACTTGCTTTGCAAGCAGGCAAGACACAAAATGTCTGTCTAATGGATCAAAGGTGATGGTTGTCCACTAAGGTTACCTTCTCAGCTCTGTAGTGGCTTATGTTCCCAGCACTACTAGGGTTGTCAGCAAAGTCATTAAATAGCTATATATTTTAAAATTCATAAATAATCCTACCAAGGTATCAGATTTCTCTCTGATATTGCCATGTTACTGGTAATATGCGCCATCTTTCAGTGATATATGGGGAAGACAAATGGAGCATTAGCTGTATTTAGTTCAAAGTTTTTGTCCATCCAGGTATGTGACAAACATATGTTAGGTAAGAATGTGTGAAAAAAATGTTTTATTTTTAACTGCATAAATATATTTTCAAAAATTAAAAAATCAGCTCTATTTTATGTTTTTTTCTTATTGTTGTTCTTTCAATGATATGCTCTGCTGCTGCCATTTTCATAATCCCTTTTTTCTGCTCTGAGGGAGAAATTCAATCCATGTTTAATCTGCAGCTCATATACTTTGGGATAGAAAATAGCACTAAAATGAAAGTTGCCAACTAACTTCAAATTTAGCAACACTGAAGAAATAATGGAATCATTTGCATCCCCCTTGAACACAATGGATATTACTCTAAAAAAGCGAATAGGGTATGGGTTACGCCCTTGGCTTTCTCTTGTACCGTTGCCAGCCGCTCTATGTGGCTGTGCCTGATGACGGTGCTGTGGATGGGGAGTCCCATTCACTCTGCAGGATACAGCCCTCTGTTGCCCACTCAGATGGGGCATAAGCAGTCCTAGCTGTTGTATTTCCTAGTAAGACAAAACAAAAAGATGTTATTTCAAGTGAAGGACCCAATTGGAGGATTTCTCAAAGCTTCTGATCAGATGGGACCTGAATGAAAGAGGAAAAGGGCCTCATAGAAGGTCAGAGCTTTGTCAGCAAAGGCTACGGTGTTTTTACTGGCTTAACAATGTTCCTGAAAAGGGGAGTGATTTGCTGGGGTAATTAGGTCAGGACTGTAATAGTTTAGCTTCCTTTTATCCTTGTTATATGGATAACTCAGATTTATTTATTCTTCTCCACAGAGTCAGCAGTACAATTTCAAAACTGACACAGTGCTTATCAGAAGTTAGTAATTGGGCAGTAGAACCTATTTATTTGATAAAACTGAACTGTTCATTTTTGGTTTCTAAAAGCTAATAGGCATTGTTCCTTCTTTGACATTTGATTTTAATGGCTGTAATGTTGCTCCTGTCTCAATAGCTATGTGTCTGGGTGTTTTCCTTGACTCCATGCTTTCTCTGCAGGCTGCAGTAGCCCATTTTTAACTCTTTAGCTTCTGGCATCTGTGGTAGTTTCCTCACTCCTCCAAATGCTGCTGTGTCCCATAGAGCTGTCAAAGGCAAAGTGCTGAGACTCAGTGGTGAATTCAAGCTGAAGGTAGAGGCGCAGTTTTTGCGACACCTGCACTGCTCTAGTTAGTTCAGAAATAGTGTAATCTTAAAAAAAATGTTAATTATAGCTTTGTGCCAGTGTGATCCTATGAAAGTCAGTGGTGTGGGACAAAACTTAGATGAAAAAGGATGTGTAAAAACTCCTCTGACTGTACCATTTGCTGCTGATGGAGTTCTCTGAGATATCACTTTTGTAACTATTGTACTGCCTTGTTGCAGCTCCTTTTTCTTCGGCCTTCAAGCAAAATCAATTCATGAACTATGCAACACTGCTTTAAGGCTCTTTTTATGAGACTAGCCTAATCTACATATGGCATTGTCCTTACTTTACAGTCTTTTAATTGGCTACAAGCAGCTTACCATATTGATTGAAAAATTCTTCTTGTTCCATTTAGAGCTATAGCTAATTATGATCTTTCTCCCCTCCTTGTCTTCTTGATTTGTAGTTCACATCTTCTCAGGAGCTCACTCCTTTCTCTTTCAGCCCAGAGTCTTCTCTACTAGAATTTATTCCCACCTCAGTTTCATAAAACCTCATGTTTAAGCTGCTGCTGTTAGCAAGATACTGAATAAAAAAAACCTGGGGCTGGATGGCAAATTCTGCTTTCCAAATATACTGGGCAGCTCTTGATGGAATCATTATGTTAGATAAGATTGGCTGTTTAGAGAGTATTTCAATAGTGAAATAGAAAATGTAAATAAAAAAAGAAAATTTGACCTAAGTATTTTGTGTAGTTTTATGGGGACTAAGGTCAGCTAAAATTTCAGTCAGTAAATAAAATGCATATTTCCTTACAGTTAAGTACAATAGAACACTTACTGAAAGGGCTATTAAAAACAACAATTGTCACTTTTGATAACTAAATATGTAGCATAGTTAATTCATTAACTTATTATTATGGAAGGAATACCAGAAGAAAATGCTATGATGAAGTGTTATTTTCCAAACATCTGACTGTAGTAATTTCTTCTAGATTATGATCCAATGATCCATGAACTTCTAACTCCTGCAAAAAGAAAGTGATAAATATTGCAGAATATCCACCTTATTTTTAGGACTGGTGTGTCACATTGCCCTACAATCCTCACTGCTGATGTAATCAACAGGAAATCCGTCTAAACAAGGAAGATGTGAATTGGCATGCGACACTTGTGTCATGACGAAAGCTGATTGAAAAAATTCTACTTGACACCCTGTATCACAAACGGGGGACAGGAATTTTAGCCTAATTCATGAACTCAAAGGAAAGTTATTTCAAGATCTGAAAAATGTTGCCATCAATCTCTTTGGAGGAAAGAGTGTAAATTATTTTTATCATTCCATGTCTTTAATATCCATATTTCCTTCTCTTATGTCTTATTTTACACATTTAATTCAAATAACAGCAAATGTGTCCTGGCTGAATGGCGTATATATATTGTATATAATAGAGCTATGATTAACAATATGAATAATTACCACTTGCAACTAAACAATTCAGATTGATAGTTTCATTAACAAAACAACATGGGGTCATTATAAGGTTCTGGTCGCTGCCCCCAGTTTCAGAAAAAAATACAGTTTTCTGAACCGCCAATCTGATCTGATGATAAAATATCCCAAGTAGGCTCACATTAAGCTGGATAATATGCAGGCTGCTTGATTTGTATTGAATATGTGTCTGGTGGCTGGAACCCACTGTAATGAACTAGCCCACAAATCACAGCTTAATGGGAATCTACTTATACATATTGCTTAATTAAAAGTTGTGAGCTTATTAACATGTGTCTTTGGCACTGAGCTTTGGGGATGTAATCTCTGTGCAAATAAGCCTAGGTTGTAAAAGTTTTATAGATTGACAATGATATTAAATTCCATACCTTAATAACCCATCATTTTCTCAAAGCACAGCTCCTATTCTGTATTTATTCAAAGCTGTGACAAATTATTTGTTTGCAATCCTTTACAGTGTGGTAGTTCATGCTCTTGTTTTATCTCAGAAAGCTAGTGCTGCTGATGTTTCATCACTTCTGTCTAGTTTTTTGGGTGTTGCTAACTATTCTGGCTGGCATACAGTCTCAGAGACTTTTTTTTTTAATTACAGAGACACCCCATGGCACAACACCATTAGTTAGGATTGTGCCAGTGTCTCCATTATAAACCTCTGTTTTCATGGGTTTATAACTCTACTGTAAAAATCTGCTTCAGGCTCAAACTTGGACTAGAAGTTCTGAGAGTAGGAGAAAACATTTTTTAACAATTAGAACAAAAATCTGCAGTATGTTGCTCTTTACTTGGTTACATGACTTTCTTCATTTCTGTGTAACTAGTTTCAGAAATACTTCTGTCCAATTTTATTTTTTTTCTTGCTTTACGTGACATCTTAGCTGGACTGGTTTTCCATCTCAGCTAATTTCACTTAATGCTCATTATTGCTTTAATTTTACTCAAAAGAGAATAAATTATATAAATCAGTCCCTTGTAAGACTTTAAAAATGACTTCTGAATGCAGTAGCTCGTCTTGCTTTATGGAAATATTTAAGTTATTTTACCCTATTTGGCAACTCCCCTTAGAGACTTTGCAATAAGATGGTGCTACAGGGGAGAATAAGGCAGAGAATTCATAAATGGAGATAGAGGAGCTTTCAGAGGTTGTTTCAAGTCACAGATTCCAATGGGTTTTATTAATATCACATACACTATAGCTATCCTTCCAGAAAAGAATCACACATTTTCATATTACACCCTCTGAATCACAGCTCTATTCTCATTAGTTTTGATGGCTTCCTCTTCAAGAACTCTGCTGTCCTGGGTTCAGCAGTAGCAGTCATTTTTCTCCTTCTTAGTAGCTGGTGCAGTGCTGTGTTTTTGACTTTCGGCCTGGGAACAGCGCTGATAACACCAGTGTTTTTAGTTGCTGCTCAGTAATGTTTACTCTGACCAAGGACTTTCTGAGCCTCATGCTCTGCCAGGGAGGAGGGGAAGCTGGGAGGAAGCAGAGACAGGACACCTGACCCAAACTAACCAAAGAGGTATTCCATACCACAGCACGTCATGACCACTATATAAACTGGGGGCAGTTACCTGGAAGGGCTAGATCACTGCTTGGTCAGGCTGGGTATTGGTCAGTGGGTGGTGAGCGGTTGTATTCTCTTCCCTTGTTACTTCCCTTATCATTATTGTTATTGGTGGTAGCAGCAGTGGTTTGTGTTATACCTTAGTTACTGGACTGTTCTTATCTCAACTCGTGAGAGTAACATTCTTTCTATTCTCTTCCCCATCCCTCCGGGAGCGGAGGGCGGGGAAGAAGCGGGGGGGGGGGGGGGGGGGGGGGGTTGAGGGAGAGACTGGGTGTATTTTTCTGAGTTACAGCTGAGCTTAAACCATGACATCCGCTTAAGGAAAGGACTATTAGCTCTGGTTATTCCTCCTCCTTCCATGCCTTATCCCCCAACCCCTGCCTTAATGTTGCACCAAAGATCGGTTGGTTTTTCTCAGCCAACCTTTTTGCTAAAAAGGGTTAGAAATTCAAACAGATGAACTTGTTCATATGAGAAAATTGTCTTCACTGCCAGCATCAGGCCACTGAGTAAGTGCAAATGAAACCAGCTCTCTTTAAAGGACTTGAGTGTGAGAGGTGAGGACTTGACTCTCTATGAAGGACTTGAACGTGGGAGGTGACCATCAGCCTGAGGGGAACTGCACTGAACAGCATGGTGTTTACCAGAGGTCTGGTGATCCTGCCCCTCTACTCTGCTCTTGTGAGACCTCACTTGGAGTATTATGTGCAGTTCTGGGGTCCTCAACATAAAAAGGACATGAAACTGTTGGAACAAGTCCAAAGGAGGGCCACGAGGATGATCAGGGGACTGGAGCACCTCCCGTATGAAGATAGGCTGAGAAAGTTGGGGCTGTTCAGCCTGGAGAAGAGAAGGCTGCGTGGAGACCTCATAGCAGCCTTCCAATATCTGAAGGGGGACTATAGGGGTGCTGGGGAGGGACTCTTCATGAGGGACTGTAGTGATAGGACAAGGGGTAATGGGTTCAGACTTAAACAGGGGAAGTTTAGATTGGGTATGAGGAAGAAATTCTTTACTGTAAGGGTGGTGAGGCACTGGGATGGGTTGCCCAGGGAAGGTGTGAATGCTCCATCGCTGGTGGTGTTCAAGGCTGGATTGGACATAGCCTTGGATGGCATGGTTTAGTGGGAGGTATCCCTGCCCCTGGCAGGGGGGTTGGAACTAGATGATCTTCAGGTCCTTTCCAACCCTAACTATTCTATGATTCTATGATTCTATACAGTTGTTCTACCCTTTAGGAGATATGAGGATGTGTGCTATAGCTTTGTCTCTGTGCTTTACTATCACGTTATCCCTGAAAAGTATATCTAGGGGGCAAAGGGGGACGGTTGTTCAAACAAACATGCAGACTGGCAGGATTCTGCTGTGGCAGATCCATTAGATCTGATATAGGCAGTCTGAGACCTGTGCAGCTGAGTCCAGCCTGAAGTTCTTCTGCAACAGCATAAATACTGAGCAGCACTATGGTATCTTTTCCATGGTGTGCTGTCACCAAACCAGGATGATCACCTGTCTGTGGAGACTGACACCGTGGCACAGAGCACAGTCTCACGTCTGAGATGACTCACAAGAAGGCATCTCTTCCAGATGTGCTAGAACTTTTTTTCAGTCACTGTCTGTCATGATACATAAACGCTCTTGTGCTTCCTAAAGGTTTGGGGTGAAAGCTTTTAGTTACATCTTTACCAGAAGCCTACTACTAAGTGAGTTTTTTTGTTGAGGAAAAAGAGGAAAAGAAGGGTTTATTTCTGTGAAGGGCTCCTGAGTGGCCCAGATCTAGTTTCTAGCCCAGCCCTTGGTATCAAGCTGAACGCCACAATATGTCCCCTCACAACAAATTGAGGTCCAGCAGCCAGTGGAGCTGGACTAGGCTGTGATATTTCACAATCCTGATTTGTACAGAACCTGACACAACAAGGGTTCCTCCATCATTTTTTACAGCGAGCATTATGTAAAAATGAAGTACCAATCACAGGCGACTAACAACTAGATACTTCTTCCTAGAATAGGATGCAGATGAATATGTCATAGTTGAAGTGAAGATGTAAGTATTGTTTTCAATATATATGCTAAAACAAACTGTGCAAGTACTCTGCGCTCACAGCAGTTAACATAACTGCATGTGACAACTGAATAAGCTAAGTTATAATAAAATATCTGTGAATGATTTTCTTTTGGAAGCCCACAGATTTTGAGTCCTGTACATGGACTGCTTTTATTCCAGTTGCTTCATTTTTGCATTCATTGGCAGTTCTGACAGTTTACAAAATAATTATTTCAGTTTGGCACAAAACCCAGTTATTCTGAACAACTGATTAGAAAAAGATCAAGTCAGATGTGGTCTTGATTTCAGACTTCACAACTGCACAACAAAAAGGAATTTTGAAGCAAATGGTTGCTTCAACCTGATTTGTCAAAATGTTTAATTAAAAAATGAACGTACTGACAGCTGAATATTCTTGAAGGAAATTATTTTTACAAGAAGTTCAGCAACACTTCCATATTTTCATAAATCCATTTCATGGCACATTCTGACAAAAAATTTTCCCTGCTTTAATACCAAAGCCATACTCTTAGGACCTGTCTCAAGAAAGCAATGAAATACCACTGAAGTCTGTGGAACTTGAGAAAGTATTTGAAGTCTTGAACATGCTAAGTTTCTGGCCTGATTCCATCTGAACCTCATGCTTTAGAAATCTACTCCGTCTTAATTAATTTGATTAAGTAGCGTTTTGTCTGAGACACCCTCCATTGCAAAGAAAAGGAAAGTAAGAGCTGTTGGCAGTTAGACTAATGAGAAAATGATAATTTCTCTAATACCCTGCCAGGGTCCAGTAAAATACTACTTGCATTAAAATAAAAGTTATATTTCCCTAATCTTTCAGAGATGTGTGATTCTTTCAAACTTATATTAAAATCAAAGACTTATAACTGTCCCAAGCCTCAGCCCATTAGTTCTAAGAGGTATATTTGAATTCCAGAGAAGAAAGAGAAGAATTAAGTACAAATCTGTCTTACACGCTTTTGTATTGTATCCTTTCCAATTTTATTTTTCTTTTCGTAGTAAAGATGAACTTATGTATGCCTTTTGAATACCCTCACTCATTAGGCAGCCAAGTATTGCATTAGAAGCAATGTTTACATGTTATTTTACCTGGGTGAGAAACCCAGAGGCAATAACCCCAGCCCTTGGTGTGTAATACAGACAGCTGAGTAATTAACCCTGAGCTGAACATCCCCACTTAGTTGCACTTCTCATGCACATATCGGCTGTGAAGAAGGCTCACAAAAGGCATCCAGAGAGACAGCAAAATCAATGTCAGAGTGCTAGGAGAACAAGGGACAGCCAGCAATGGTGGTGCCATATGGGAGGTGTGCAGCAGTGTGCTGCTTCTGGAGTCAGCCAAACCTCATCCTCTCATGCTGCCATGCTCAATGGGTCACCGAAGCGTTCAAGGAATGTGTGCTTGTTCCACAAAGGGAGTATCCTTATTCTGTAGCATCTGGGGTATAAGTAACCACAATGGGCAAGACCTGAGTAAAAACCAGTTATTAGTGTGGCTGACTTAGGCAGGAGATTCTCTGTTGCTGCTCCTTCTGTGCTTCAGCAGCTGAACACAAAGCGACATGCCAAGGCCAGAGGAAAAGCAATACGTAAGCAAAGATCACAGACACTCCTTAGCCTTTACACATCACACATAGACAAACAAGGACAAGCTGGACTCATTAACTCCATGCTTTTCAAGTCATCTGTGTATGTGACTCAAACTCTCCTTAATACAGTGTAAAAGCATACTTTCTCAAAGCTCTAATTGATATGCAGACAGAACTTTTTTCATATTAATGGAATTCGCAGCTAATCTTCAGGGAAAAAAAAATCAGCATTTTTATGTGAAATTACGTGTATATTGCTTAGTCAAGGCTTTTCTGCCTTAATTCACTAACAATAAATATTCATGCTGGTTCTTTTTCAAAAGTCCGTTTGTTTCGAAACAGCTAATAATTTTCACACAGTTACAGCTAATTATCAAAGAAAAACTAATGAGGCTGTTCATGACATAGTACAAGAAGTATTTCTGTTATGATATTATACATTTTTGATGAAATACAATTTTTTTGCGCTTGTCTTCCATATTGTAGGTATCTGAGGAACAACTTATGTCTTATCTGCTACCCCAGAATGCCATTGAGCAAAATTCCATTTTTCACCAAAAAAAGCCTCTGAGTACCCCAGTGCTTCACAGAAAGATGAGTCAAATCCTTCCTTCATGAGTACCACATCAGTTTTCGGCCCAGACACTGGACCTTACAGAAAACATGCAATCCAGACTACAGCACCAGGAATGTAACTAGAAGAATATTAAGGCAAAGAGAGGTGAGACCTAGAGAAGCACGAGCAGGTGGGCAGTGGGCGTTAAGGACAAAAAATTGGCTTTGACCTGGCTGAAGTTTGCAGAGTGCAAAATATGGAAGCAGTTATTTTAATCTACAGAGAAACCCTGCTCCCTCCTAAGTCAGGTGGAATGTTGCCCACTTATGCCAAGGAGCTGGCACTAATGCTACACCCGAAGGACTATATAGTGATGAAACAAAAGGGGTATGACAATATTGTAGGACATGATTCCATTCACCTCACTCAGGCAAATAATCAGCAATTACTCAGGCAGTGAAGGCAGAGTTTAATTTCCTATGCAATTAAGACAAACAAGATAGGGCTGCTGTTGTAATGCTCTGAGAAAAGCAACTTGTGAAAATAGCTCCCACACAAAAAAAGAGAGACAGAGAATAATGATTCTCTGGATTTTTTGAGTTCCTGGATAAAAAATGAAATCTTATTTGTATTACCTAAACTTCTTGAGCTTACTGAGCAGGAACTGGAGGAATAATAGGTAAACTTTCATTTATTCAATCATGGTCTCAGAGGAAGTCAGTGTAGCAAAGAGATAAATGAAAATGCTCAATTGTTTAAAAACAATAAAAAAAGAAATTTATTCTGAACTTCAATAAAATTATGAAAAAAATCAGAGTATCCTGTTTCAAAGTAAATCCACATACCCATCGGGGCATATCTAAAACACTAATTGAAGGATTTACATTATAATGCTGATGATTTCATTGTTCTTTCTGGACTTTCATGAACATATCCAGAAATTAAAGGGCTCTTTATTCATCATGCAAGTACAGCTGAAGTGTTGCTAGTACAGGCTTTTCTGTCATGTCATACTAATCTATGTACCGCTAAAAGTGGGATGACCATTGATTCTCTCTGTGCTAGAGCACTCTGGACCATGACGTTAAGTAAGGGGAGAACTGTATGTCCTATTTCTGAGAGATGAGACAAAACTACCAGTATTTTGCATTGTCTGCTGGGTAATCATCTATCAGTAAAAGCACCTAGACCCTGACTCAGTAGCCATAGAAGACAAAGAAAATATTTCAGTTAGCTTCAGCTGGGTTCTTCGTGCTCTTGGGCTAGATTTTATCAACTGAAAACCACAAGAGAGATATTTGTGCTGCAATAGCTCCCTTCTGAAGCAACTACCTAAAATCAACTGCTACATAAATATGTGAGTGAGAAAACTATAACTGAATCTTTATGTTACAGTTACAGTATTTGCTGTGTTCAAAGCCAATCTAAAATATACAGTATGCAAAATAGAGGTCCATATTTGCAAACATGACAAGTGGCTTCTGGGGTGTTCTGCTTAGAGTGCTAAAAGGCGCTGAAAATCTGAGATAATCAGACTCATAGGCACTTTTTGAAAATGCAAGACTTGTTAGAAAACACTTATACATAGCCACAGTTAGGAGTGAACCAAAGCTGCCCAGCCCTGTGGAAAAGTTAGGTCTTGTTGTTTTCATCATTCTTAGTTCGAAGTCTATTTAAAATAGTGGAATAACTTCTTGCCAGCTTGTTAGATTAAGGATTGAAAAAGAATATTTAGGATTACCTAGAATTAAATCCTCTGAATTAACCTTTCTAAAAGCAAATATGTATACTTGAGTCAGTATTTTGTTCTTTACAATCTTAGAAGTGTCAAGTACAGGGGAAAAGAGGCTTTTTTTCTTTTTATATTTGAGCTCAGTTGTGAGGCAGAAGTCTTGGCATTCTCACATCTGATTTTCATGGGATTCCTTATCTAATAGTGTAGAATCAGAAGGATTGAATAAGCATCTTAACATCTGAGATTTGCTAATTGCTGGCTATAATGAGCACCTGATGCTCTAAGATAACAAGACCCCTTTTCACCCTTCCCTTGGGAGGGCATATTATGTTGTGTTTCTTCATGCTAAATAGAAGACAAAGAGTGACTACTGGTGCCAGAAGAAATAAAATCAAGATATCTCCCAATAACTTGAGAGCCAATATATGTCACTGCTCCAGCTCCCTCTGCTCTTGACATTGTTTAAGGAGCTCTGTGTGAACTCACCTGGGAATGACAGAGACAGACAACAATCAAGGCAGTCCTTGAAGAAGCAACTGTAAATCTGACAGAGAATGAGTTTATTTACTCCATTGCTTCCTCAGACCTTCACAAAGCTACTGGGAATTATACCAGGATGGATATATGAATATGGCCACTGTGAACTCTATTTACTGGAAGAAATTTCTTATACTTCTTATTGCACACAACCAGGAAATGAAAATTCCTTGGGAACATGCAATATAAGGGATTTTACCTCTAGTCATCTTAAAATGTAATAAAACCAACACTTTATGATAAGAAGGAACTTACATTTAGGCAATGAGTTTCACTTAGCACTGCTGACTGCATTTCTGCACATGGGATCTGAAAACAGCTGCTTTGTGAGAAAGCAAAGCCTGCAGCCGATAAAGATCATAAGGTCTTCCACAGGCTGCATTTTACCCCTTCTTAACTTGTGGGATCAGCTGTGCTTTACAGAGAAAATCCCTCCTGCCCTCCTTAACTCTGCATACATATTTGACAATAGAGGTCTTACTTTAAGAATTACCAGCACTGGAATGAATCTCATTCCTGTTCACAAATGCTGATAAGACTGCATACGTCTTTCTCTTATTAACCTTTACAAATGTGACTGTATTCAGCAGCACTGAACTTCATCAGATGTAAACCATTAAGTAATTCATTGTATTAGGAAATGACCAGCTGCAGATTCTGAGACTTCAAGCAACAGACGTTAGATTTATACAAGGGGATACAGGCAGAGCAAACCCTCTTGCTTCCACGCCAGCCTGCAGGAGCAATTCATTTCCAGTTTAGAAGCAGCAGAGTCATAGTGCTAGGTCCACACTGGCATAGATAAATATACTGTGGCGTTGACTCTGCCATTCTTTCTCCATTCAGTACTATATTTGCATGAAGACTGGTCTCACAGTAAATCACTGCTCAGTCTGAGGATGGGTGGGATCATATACTTGCATATGTTTAGCTCCAGAAACATGGCTTATTTATGCCTTTGCCTGCAGATATCTGGTTAACTTTCTTTTTTTTATTTTATTTTTTTTTTTTGGTGAAGTTATTCTAGCTCCTAGGCTTTGTGTTGCTTAGCACACAGGTGTTTTCTGCCCCTTGTTGTATTGACGGGAGGATCCTTTCATTTTCAACAATTTTTGAACAGTATTTCCACTAATATTTTAGTTTGCAAAACTGGGATGAAAAGCACTCAAAAATGTGGTATGGATATTACTGTGTGGCTTTGGTTTCTACATATTTAAGCCTCGGTTAAGATTGTACATATGAGCTGCTGAAACAGTTTCCAATTGCTCCTTGGGGTTTGGCTATTGATTTCTGTATGTCAAGCTTTCAAGTCATGTGCAAAGTGAAATTCATTACAAATTTATCGATACCATCACAATTTTAAATTTTCAGTTGAATTGCAATGGCTTTTAGCAAAAGCAGTGTGTTCAAGCAGCAGCAATGTTAGTGAATTTCTGGGAAAGAAGAAAGGATAAGTTCATACATTCAATGCAATGACTACTATAGATCTTAAAAACTTGATATCAGTAAAAACTGAAATGCTTCCAACAAGATAATATCTGATTTCTTCCATTCCTAAAAACACAGGCAAATCCCATGCTAAGTATTTTTTATCTCAGGTCAGTGCTTCCTTCTTTCTCTAGTTCTTCTCTTAACTCCCTTTTTACTCTTTCAGTATTTCTCTACCTTTACACAGGCTCCTGTCCTCAATCCCTTTTATGCTTATTTCTGAGTACTGTCAGCACAAGCACAAATTCAGCTCCTTTTGCTCTGCTGCTGATTCCCATCACTTCCTTGCTCTTTAGACCTGCTTCCTCCTACCCTAAAATATCACTTCCCCTCACTCTGCTGTCTCCGAAGTGTCTCAGATCTGCTCTGAAGACAACACAGCTTGCAGGCTCTTCGTTTTCCCTGTGCAACCTCTCCCTCCTCTGCCTCACTCCACCACTGCCCGGCCTTCAGGGCAGTGTGTCTCTCCTGCCTGAGCCTTGCAGCTAAGTCACATCCCTGCCTTTACAACTCTACATCTCTTTGTGAATGAGCCAGTTTCTCAGAGCCCCTCCAAAGTGACCCAACCACCTTGGTAAACTGCTGGAAGGCCACCCCAAAGAAGTCTGTTTGTCTGTTGCTTTGACTCCTCTCAGTCTTCTTCAGCAAGCAGCTGTATTGGCTTCCACATACCACAATCACTTTTTTTGCTCTGCTTGAAAGCCCTGATGCTTTTCTCACAATTCCT
This sequence comes from Ara ararauna, assembly GCA_028858755.1. Lineage (NCBI taxonomy): Eukaryota > Metazoa > Chordata > Aves > Psittaciformes > Psittacidae > Ara > Ara ararauna. The sequence goes on along the minus strand of CM054377.1, from coordinate 91,910,799 downwards.
TCACAACTCTGCCTCATGACTCTCCTTTCAATTTCTCCTTCAAGCTCCTTTTTCACTGTGCTTAAAAAAAAATCTACTGGGGTCTACAAAGTGCTCAGCAAGAGTCTGACATGAATTTACTGTTATTCTGCAAAAGAAAAAATAAAATAATAAAAAAAAATCTCTGTTTTCCCAAGTCTGCCTGCCTGTCTGACTTTATGTCTTGTGTCTACCGGTTACAGTCAGAGTGCACATGCAAGTTTTCTGAGGTAGAGGCCATAGAGCTGTACCACTTTTCTGTGAATGCATATCCTCCAGCATAAAAGCCTGATCCTGGGAAATGCTGAGCCAGCAACAGAAGGTGTTTGGTTTGGATAAAGGTCTTTGCTGTTCTGTCATTTCTGGAGAGTCTTATGGTTTTCTTTCTTTCCTTTACATTGTTTTCATTTACTCACGTGGCTAAGAATGGCTTTAAACAGCAGTGATGGATCCTGCTCTAGCTCTTGATGCATGGGTATCTGTAGATAGGTTAATGAAAAGGAAAGTAGGGTGCCGCACAGCAGAGGTAATCCAAACGTTGACATCACTGAGTGCCTTATAGCTGGCAGAATAAACCCTAACAATACTCCCATGCAATATTTACGTTTAAATCTAAATCAGGACATACATATGGAAAAACTATATATGATGACATTGCAGATTGCTGTTTTTTCAAATAGGTCCTTCAGGGTAGCAGCTGGATTGGTTTTAAGATAGGAGCTTCTTAATCCAGGCAGATGTAGTTCTCATCAGAAGTTAATTTGCAGAGATATTTACATATGCAAATCATGTCACAATACTGAAATGCAGCCACGTAATGACTGGAAAATGTTATACCCATAAATCATACTACCACGATCATCAAAATTTCCACTCAGCCAGGACAAATTCAACAGCATTTATGTCTTTCCAGCTTTTAGCCCATAAAAAAATCTGTGGTTTTGGAGAGTGTGTTGCACTGGTGATCTTAAAACTCCCAAGTCTGGTATAATGAGTCCTCAAGTGCATTATAACTTACCAGTAATTACATTTCAACATTTCTGCTTTCAGCAGTTAGTGTTTTATTCATAAACATTTAAACACTGAATTAGGCATAAAATAAGAATGTTGGCAACAACCTGGCTTAATTTCATTAACTATTAGGTAAATGTAGTGCTGCTTCTTCAAATAATCCTTGGTTTGAATGCTAAAGATGTAATGAACTTCATGGTTCATAGCATCTGACATTGCTTAATTAATGGGTGCATTTATAGTACATAGGCCTCGGTAATTGATTTATATGCATGATTTGCACATACAGCTGTTAGTTCCTGTAGGAAAGTCATAATTCAAACGTGTGCATATTTTCTAGATATGGGGAAAGGGGGAAAAAAACACCTCTCAAACTTGTCGAGCTCCCAGAAAACATGATAGCAAATAAATAACACAGGAAAAATAAATAGAACCGGAAAAAACTACCAGAAGCAACATTAATGTTACAGCTTTGAGTTTCCACAGCTCACACATTTCAAATGGAAAACATGACAAAATGCTTCTCAGCACTTTTTCCCCTCTTTACAGTAGATGTGGTTAAGTCCATATATGCTCACACACCTCTGTGAGTCTGTTCATATTACAGTGTGTGCTGGGTGAATGGAGTCCACATTTTCCATGCTTGTTTGAGTTTTTCTCCCTCACTCACATACACATAAACACACACAAGGTTTGCATAATTTAGATTTAGGAGCAAGTACAATAAAGCTAAGAAAAGGTTATGCTTAATATTGCACATGTTTAGTCTTGGGGCAAATCTTTTCCTAACTGAAGCCAAACATTGGAGACGAGGGAATTCAGCACAGGTTTCCTAGCCTGTCCAACAGATTACTTGTGAAAGCCAAACTGGTGTGTTGAGAAGTCGATGCTGAAGAATAACTGAGCTCTGAGTGGAAAGAGGTCTCCTGTGGCAGTTTAAAAAAGGTTGAGGAAGAGAAACAGCTATTTCTGGATTGTCCATTACCTTGGAGCTAAGACTGCATCCTTCCTAGACCTTTTCTTGCTGCTTGGTGTACCCCAATCAACAGTCCCATGCACTGAAGCAAGTATCCCCATTCCAGCACACAGAGTTCCAGTTCCCCATCTTTTTCCCTTACACTGACAAGTACCCCGCACTGGCAGCAAACCTTATTTCAAGGGTTCTTGCAGGAAGCTTTTGTCATTTTAGGGTTTTTGGTTACTGTTATCAAAGCATTTCATTGTACATTAAGAAATGCAGAGCACAGGCAGCTTGATAGCTTTCACAACCCTCGCTCCATTTCCTGGTGCTCTAAGGCAACACTCAGCTTTTCACTCTCCAGCCCCTTATACATTCTACATCTGCTATTCTAATGCCTGCATTCATCAGTAGACTAGCAATAGTAAATTTTCTCCTTTCCTTTCTCCTTTCTTTCTAAAGGCTCTCCCTCATGCACACGTTTGTCATTTCTTCACTATTGACTGCTGACTGCCCAAACCTCCATGAACAATAACTCCATTATAATGTAAGCCAGGAGCATGGCTGGCTTTATAGTTTGACTGGAGGCAGGTGAAAGGGTGGGAAGGAGATTATTTTAAACTCTTAATCATCACTCATCTTATTTCAATATTCATTGACAAGCTGTAGTTGAAACTATACTTTTTTCTTGTGAACCTGGGCACTCTTCCAGATTTTCATTCCTTGGTATTAGCTCAATGCTTTCCTTCTGAGGGCGTTACTGCAGTCTTCTGAATGCAAATCTTTCCCATGATGTTAGTGACTATGTCCATACAGTCCATCAAGGCCTTGCACTCAAATTGGTGGGCTAGCATGCCTTACATAAAAATGTCGTTTACATCACCAAGACCTAAAAGGTGTGAAGAACAACAGCTGAGAGCCTGAACCATGAGTCTAGTCCCCCCACACTGTAGATAAGTGGTATGTGGATGGAAAGTCTAACACTTCAACTATCACTTGAGAAATGCTCAGTGATTCCGTTTGTTTCAGATGGTAGGTAGGTAGTTTAGTTAAAAATAGAAATGGTGGCGTGAGGTAGCACCTTCCTTTCTACTATTGGTAGATACACCTGTTGTGAAGTAGAGGCAGTTCATGAAGCCATGGAGTGTTAAGGACCAGCTCAGCTGTTAACAAATCCAATGTAACACTGATGGGCATCATAGAGCTATCACAGAATGACTGAATCACAGAATAATTTAGCTGAAGCAATAAGGTGCACTTCATGAATGAGCTTAGAGTGAAACTATATGACTAGATAAATCTACCAATGTTCACTTTAATGGTATGTCCATTTTCCAGTATCTACATGAAATTGCACACACTGTTCCAGCTTTCCTGGAAATGGGCAGGATTTAGTCCATGGAGGAAATTGCTTTAGTTGCTATTATCTTTTACAGTGAAGGAAGCTGACAGGCAGAGAGTTAAGCTGCATTTAGAAGACATTCTATTGACATAGACTGATTCATATACATTAAAAAAAAAAAAAAAGAAAGAAGTAATTTGACATCCTAAATTTAAAGCAGACTAAAACTGGGAGAAGAAAACAGAATGAATGCATTGCAGCCACTGAGGTCAGATGATAAAGTGGCTTCTCTTGGCATCTTCACCCTGCTTTTACTGATCTGAAACACTATTGCAAGTATTTTGAACATGGGCTTAGATTTTCGGGGGTTTTGGCCTCTGAAATTGCCTTCAAATCATTATGTATTTTTCAGAGCAAGAGAATGAGTTTCTTGGAAGATATAAGCAGAAATAGTGATTACCAAAATAACAAATACTAAGTAATATAAATATTTTCTGCTAAAGCTTCCTCCTCTCCAGCACATAATCCAGTTCTCATTGATTTCAAAAGCAGTTGGGTTTCATCTGATCACTAGTTATTAAACGGCTTCTGAAGTTATAAAAAAAACCCCAAAGCTTTGCTAGAAATAATCTTTGTTTCCTTGGCAGACTGTAACAAAAATAACAATTATATATAAACATGCACATACACACATTTCCTTTCCATTTTTATATCTTCAATCATCTGGAGTTCTTCAAGCATTTTATGCAGGTGAGTAAAAAAATTATCTTTGTTTTGCAGACACAGAGGGAAGATATGGTTAAAGTTGGCAGAAAAAGGAAGAATATTGTGAATTTTCCACTGAGATTAAGAAAAAATCAGAATTATATGAAAACTGTTCTGGGCTTGTTTGTCCAAAACACACTATGTTCAGCTTTTTTACCCTCTCCTTTATTCTTCCCAGCCTCTCAGGTCTCCTTGAGACAAAGTTTGAACTCTCATGGCACCCTGATCATCATTCTTGATGTTAAATTGGATGACTGGTTGAGAATATCTAGTAAGCACGTGTTCTCTCTGTTCAGATAGGACCGTTTTAAGGTCTGTCATTTCTAAGAGTCCAATTCTGATCTCCTTGCTCCCATCTAGTGTGCTTTTTCAGTACAGTGCTGGCACTGCTAGCACGGCCTGGTCCCTCACTGCGCCATGTCTGTGTCCATGCTGTGCAGACACGCTGCAAAGGTAGTCAGGCAGAAGTGAAGCACTGGGGCATGCCATGCCCCGGAGCTCCTCTGTTTGGCTCCAAGCGGTTCCCTGCCATTTACCCACAGGGCACATCTTTCTCATCATGCTGCTGGGCAGAATCTGCTCTTCCACAGCAACATGGCTACAGTCCTTCCCCTCCCAAAATCTGTCCTTACTCATGCAGAACTAGTAGTATCTGCAGGGATAATGGTAAATGAGGGAACAGACAAGACTGAAGGCATAAGCTGGTTTATTAATGTGGCAGGATTCCTGTTATATGAATCACATAACATTAGAAACCTGATTTTTCAATCAGTATTGATGTTTCTTACTTGCATGGTACATTTTGCTCTATGCCATGTCCTCTTGACTGGTTCTAGACCTTGTTCTTTCCCATGCAATGGTTCCCAATTTTGCGGTTGGTTGCACAGCAGGGAAATATGCTGAAAGCTGCTGTGGTCTCCTTTGGACTATTTAAAAGCATATGGATGTGATCTTGTGATTAAAAATAAAGTTTCCTGTAAACAGGTTCCTGGGAAGTATTCGACTGCTCTGCAAAGGGATTACAGCAAATTCTAACTAAGGAACACTTTAAAACTATTAGGAGAGAGTAATTTTAGCAGTTCTACAGATGATTAAAAAGTCATTTGCTAAAATATTCTCACTGGAGGGTTTTTTCTTTTCTTAAAGAAAACATTTAATTGCTCCAATCAACCATAACTACTTTCTGTTTATGATGTAATTTGAATACCCTGATCACAAGGTATATAGCTACTTTTCATATTTGCTTATGACTGTATTCCCTGCAGTTCCTATCAGTCACCTTTAATTGACTGTAACTCACTGCCCATTAAAGAAGGAAGGACTATGTCACGTTATTCAACAAATAGACACAACTCACTGTGTGTCTGAATTGAAGAATGTGGCTAGAAAAGGAACAGGTTGTGTTTTCCTCACTGTATAGTTAGTTGCAGTGGTGACAATGAGACCTTTAACAGGTTCACTTAGTGGGACAGCTATGCAAATGTAGTTGAAAATGCAGCTACTGCAGAATCCCAAGGATGAGCTTGTTTAGATTCTGCATCCTGCCTACTAGAGGAAGGAGAATTAGTAGGTGTGGGAAGAACACTTGCAGTGCTGCATTCTTGTAGATGGTTTATTAGAGCATATTTGTAAGCTTTAAAATGCAATGTCATAGGGGTTTTCTTTGTCAGGTGTTTCCCTTAGCTGTACCTCTGTGCCATAGCACTCCAATTTCTCACATAGTGGATAGAAGCTGTTGGCAGTTGCGTGACAGTCCGGGCCATGGCTCTGAAGTGAAAAAACCCACTTTGTTTTGGCATTAGCATTCAGACAGCGTAACTGGACCACAGTCTGTCTGCTTCATACTGGGGGTTAGTTCAGGTTGGATATTAGGAAGAAGTTCTTTACTGTGAGGGTGGTGAAGCACTGGAACAGGCAGCCCAGAGAAGTGGTGAATGCTCCATTCCTGGCAGTGTTCAGGGCCAGGCTGGACAGAGCCTTGGGCAACATGGTTTAGGGTGAGACATCCCTGGCCATGGCAGGGGGTTGGAACTTAATGATCTTAAGGTCCTTTCCCACCCAAACCATTCTGTGACTAAAATGAGAGAAAAAGGGGAGAGCACTCTGGTTTTACATTACCATGTCCTGACACACATTGTAATGCCCCTCTGACAGATACAGTTTCTATTATTTTTCACCTCATATGCCACCAGCAGCTGAAGTCCAGCCTCACAGATAGGTGAGTCTGGCTTTTATTCTAACTCCAGAATTTGCTGTGGCATCACCCACTTGTGAACTACTGGTACAGGTTTAGTCTCTCTTACAGATGCATGAGGTTTGAAAAGGTGTTTAGTCTCTGTAACACTTGTCAACACTTGAAAAGGTAAATAGCTCAAGTTACCACAGAGTGGGACTCCTCTTCCCATCCTGGATGACGCAGGATGCTGAAGTTAGACAGCTCCTTCACCATGCAGCAAAGAATGCTGTTTCCCACACACCACTCCTTGAGTATGTGGCATGGTAAGTAACAATAGTGTCCAAATATTTTAATATGCTGCTGACATTCTGTTCAAGCCCTCAGTTTTTCCTGATAAAATATCTGCAGGTCTTGGCTGAATAGTAACACAGGTAAATCAGGCACATTGGCATTCTTACTTGCTTTTAGATTGTGCTTGTGTAATAAATGCAGCACAACTTACATTTTTCAAAATCACTGTGTTGCATATGGTGAAGTGCTATTGATACTGCCTTTAAGTTGCTGTTGCAGCCTTTTTATTTTGAAGCACTCAGAAGCAGGCAAATTCAACAATTTCACATGGCAACTCAGATTTGGCAAGCATTTTGACCATAGTATTTGATGAGCAGTATGCACAGAAGGGCAGCTAGGCTGTCACTTCTTTGTGGTTTCCTCTTGGGATAAACAGCTCCATTTCATTATGAAAACAAATCATGGCACGTGAGTGCCATTACAGAGCTATGAAGTTCATTCAGTATCAGAAGAATGTATTATCTCATGCCTCATCCATGGGAAACTGTTAAGCAGTGTCTTAACATCTATTGCTTTATGCTTCCCTATAGATTTGTTTCCCTACTAGAATAGACCCAGAAAACACCAAGTGCATTTTCTGTGATATAACTCTCAATAATATTTTCTTTTTTTTTTTTTTTTTTTTTGAGGGAATTGTTTTTCCCTAAAGATAATTGCAGCAGCACAGCAACGCTGAGCTTTTGCCCATGATGGAGCAGCTCCATAAATGAGCCTTTGGCATGATACCTGGCACATCTGTTGCAGTGAGAAAATAGCTGCCAATGGTTTAATCACTAGGACAGCTCTAAAATTTCTGAGGGACCCAAAACCTAATGGTCTCTCAGCATTCTGAATTTTCAGGCCTTGCACGAGAGCCCACTGAAACCCAAAACTTCAGTATGTTTTCCCCAAGAGTACTCATGGATATTTTGAAAGTTGGAACATTTTTACTAGCTTTATAACAGTTCCCAGGAGCACCTGCCAAGGACTGGGTACCCCGGTGTCATAAAAACATGAAACAACAGAGTGCCTGTAAGCGAAAAGAAGCCGTGGTTCAGAGCAGCAGAGCGCCAGCAGCAACTTGTTGGGCTCTCGCTGCTCATGCTCATGGTGCCCAGAATGCTTTGGTTAGGCCTTTGAACTAGTTAAAAAAAGACCTGATGCTGACCAGGCTTTTCCACAACATGCCTGGCCCTGCCAAGTGGAGTGTGGCTTCCCCTTCACTTGTAACCTTGGGCTGGAAGCGGTCACAGTGCTCAAGCTGACACCCCAAACTGCATCCACCTTCCCAGATTTCTTGAACTCCTTCCTTACATGCAGCAACCTGTCTAGGCGCCAGGTGGTTCACTAGCAGAAGCAGTGCCCACACCTGAGTCGCTGTGACCATAGCTAAGCTTTTGCTGACACAAGCAACATCACCCTTTTGAGTCACCATAAAAAACTGACCTCACCCAGCATGACTTGTACCTTTAACAGCTAGAGGACTCATTGCTAACGTAAGATTTGTCCTTTTGTTAACCTTTTGTCTTAGCACACTGGAGTCTGATGTCTACAGGAAAGGGCGGGGGGTAATCAGGACACCATATTAGTTGTCTACTCTTTGCCTTTCTATGCTCCAGAGCTGCCCCTTTCCCATGACACAGTAGCTTTCAGGATGTTATAACAGAGAATAGTACACAAGGCTAAGGAAATTATTACATTGCTGCATAGTCCCTCCCTGTTCTGTAATAAAACCTTGTAACAATTAAATACCATATTTGTATAACTACTTAGTATATCCATTTTTCTCCCTGAAGATCAAATAATTACTTATGTGTCCCCCTAATCCCTGCATTTGGCATGAACTGTTGTATCTACACCAACCCCCAAACTTTCATCAAGTTATGCTCCCTTTGGCATAGACCCTTCCCTCTGACCTCACAAAAAAAATTATGCCTTTCCCTTACCCCTAGGCATCTATCTGCCTTTCCCTAAATCAGTTAATTTTGGCCTCACACCAGCTGTGGGCACCTACCTGACTAACAGGATAAGATACATCTATGGGAAATAAAGAGTAGGATTTAACAGGGCGATAGATAGTTGCCTGCAACACATGGTAGATGAACTTCTGACTTGGCTGAAATTTGTGGCAAAACACAATGAAGGCATGACTTCTGTTTACAGTGTTGAAAGAAGTATACCATCCATTATACAGGGTTCTTAACTCTTCCCATACACTTCACTACCAGGCTTGTAACTTGCTACTAAAATTTACAGGATGCTTCAAAAAAACCCAAATGAACTTTAAAAAGAATAATTGTTGATCCTTTATGTTAATAGTTTTTCCATGAAATAATCCTGGAGTCTTTAACTCATGACTTCACAGTTCCTTTCAAACACTGCATTTGAATAATGTTGACTGACTTAAAAACAAAACAAAACCAAATAGAACCAAACAAAAGCAAACAAACAAGAAGGAAAAAAATAAACCCACCAAACCAAAGAAAACCAAAACCAAAGAAAACCTAAAACAAATAAGTAAACTCTTATTTCTATTCCTGTTAGAGAAGTTTGCATGTTGGCCATGTGAACCTATTAAAAGGATATAATTCTTGAGTAAGTTCTACATCTGAAATTTCATTAAAGCAACCACAAGCTTTGTCATTTGTTTCAATGGAAAGAAGATTTCAGGGTACAGGTGTCTTGAGTCAGATGTATAGAAATTCACGGGTGTCATTGTGACCCACAGTTAGGGATTTAGGAGTTTTGGCAGTTTCGGTATTGCCAAAAGTCCAGATCAGCTTAGGGTCTGGTCCAGCTCATGTAGATGAATCATATTTTTTCTGCCTTCTATGAGAAAGAGAAAGGAATTAGCAAACATCCAAATTTAGCTAATATCTGTACAAAATCAGCTGCGAAGAGAATCACAGTCCTTCTTCCTGTGTTTTTTTGTGTCAGACATCTTTAGTTTCACCTTCATGAACAAACCTAAGTCCAGCTAAGTAGCTCAGAGTTCCATCTTTCATAATGAATGATCCATGCAGCTTAAACACTATCCTCAGGCACAGATGACAGAAAGCTAAACTCGTTCATGAGAATTTGTAGATCTTGGACCTGTACATTCAGAGCTCTCTACCCAATAATTGTAGCACGCCATGTTACCAGCTTCATGACCACCATCCAAGATGGCAGTAGCACATTTTCAGTACTTATAGATTCCATGGTATCTGTATTTGTAACAAGAATCACCAAATCCTTTTCCTTTTTTTTCTTTTTTTTTTAATCAGACTATGTACCAGTAAAGATATAATTGGCCAAAATGTACCTGTCCAGTACCCACTCATCCCAACCATTCTGGACAAAAGATGATCAAAGACAACAACTAAAGCTAGGTTAAATCCTCAATGTGCATCATCTGTTGGTGACTAAAGCTTGTGGAGAAAGCCTGAGGCAAAACCACCAGAATATGCAGCTCTGTGCCATCCAGGACCAAGGCTCTGGAAAGCTATCCTGAGACAGTAATTTTTCTGCCTCTGTTTTCTTACCTCTGAAATCTCCTTTGCAGAAACTCTTTGACTCTTTTAGCTGAGTAACTTTTCCTGAAAGCTCAGCATTATAGTAATTAACTACAGCATCTCCGTATTCTTCAAGGTATGGAGGGCTGCCTGGCCCATGTGAAATGGGTCCTGAAGGAGCACTGCAGAGGGGTGAGGAGAAAGGAGGGATGTCCCATCTCTGTGTGCTGCACTGAAGGCACAATCATAGTACCATAGAACAGTATGGATTGGAAGAGACCTTCGATGCAGAGTCTCTGTTGACAGTTGTCACCTGCCTACTAGATGGCACCATGAGTAAACAAGGAGGGACATATAAATGGAGATTTGTAACCATTGTCTCCACTTTTTGCATTTTCACACACATGTTTATAAGTGCTCTTGTGATTACTGCCAAAAGGTGACTAAATGGGAGGATGGAAAAAAACCCTCCAGAGCAGAAGTTAGTACATGAGTATCATTCATACAGTCGTTTACAAACAGGATCTCCAAAGATGTACTTCGCTATGCAGGATTTTACAGTTGCTGTAACGTTTAGAGTAACTAATGCTAGAACACCCAGACTTTTGCTTTATCAGGAATGTCAAATAAATATTTCAAGAACATTTACAGTTATCTGTTTCCTACACTGATGAATCCAAACAATACTTAGACTAACCTGGTAAAACCCATGCTGGGGAATGTGCTAAACCAACCTTGCATTTAAAAGAAAGCATTTGATATCTAAAGGTTACAGGTTAGTTATGTGTATTGACTTATTCCTGTGCCAGGAATGGAGGCAGAAGTTTGTTTATTTATCTGAAAATCAAAATTTCATGGAGCTGTTCCAAACTATAAACTTGAAAATTCTCTGATCCTAGCACTCAGCACCGTGTCCAACAAAGATTGTATGTATCCAGAGACCACTGTGATTTTGCAGTTGTTGGCTTTGGTTGTCTCTATGGTTGCTTACATAAATGCAGACCTGGGACCAGTGACATCATGCCAGCTGGATGATCTCCCTTTCCCAGAATGGATGAGGGATGATACAGCTTCTGATATTAAAATATCTCAGATGATGCCATCACTGAGACCACACATAAGGCAGCTGTGTCCTGGCAGTGCCTCCTTGCCATGCCCTAAACCAATGCTGAGGTCCTCTCTTGATGGAGAAAAAGAATCAGACTAGAAAGCTTTTGGCCATCTTGGGATGCCTATTCACACCAAACCTCCTGGGAACGGAGGTGTCGTTCTCTGTGAATTTTTATTGTATTTTCCTGAAAACATCGGGTTCAACTAAGAAACAAGCAGTATTATAGCAAGGGAGGGAAAAGGGAAACAGTTAATGAAACAGCAATAAAATTGAAAGGAAATTCACTTTAAAAAGTTTAAATGCTTCCACACATCTCAGCTTCACTGTGGGAAACTTGACAGTCAAATATTAAACAGTACACCATCTCACTGAATTTTATGTCATTATAGTAACAACATTATTAAACTTAATATGGTTTTATTTTTAATTTCAATGAAACGTATTTCCTGATCTTTTCATAAAAATGACCTTTGGGAACCATAGCAATCTAGACATTTCTTTATTTATCTTGCTGCATCAGCTAATACTTCCAGTCAGAAGCTATACTGAAAAGCATATGAAAGCCCTTACAGGGTACATGTAATGTTAAGAGCTAAATGTTTTATTAGAACATTTTAAATGAACAAGCTGAAAGCTCTCTTTTATGAAATTACTTGGCGTGTTACTGTGAACAAGATAGTGTCAGTGGATCTGCAGGCTGCTTTTGCAAAGATTGCTCTATAATCTTCTGAAATTTAATACCTGGTTTTTCTGTCTTGCAAACTTTCTTTTTATAATACATCCTTTTTACAAAGTAAAAAAGGGCAAAAATGCAAATATATGTACATATTATTTAAGCTAGCCATTTTTTGTCTTCAGAAAAGTTTTTTTAGATGGTTTTCCATTATGTGGACAGAATACTGCTAACAATTTCCTCTGTTGGTTGAATTTCATAGATGGGTATAGCTGCTGAAAACTGTCCAATAGGCAAAACATCTTGCAAGAATCAGGAAAACTTGAAGCTTGGGCTCAACCTAGTCTTCCCACTGACCTTCTGCATAGGACTGTGGAAGTCATTGAAAAAAAGAGTGTTTGAAAATCAGAGCTTTCCATAATACCTCAGTTTGAGGTTAATGAAGAGAATAAGTCTAAAGGACCTAAAGAACACTGAAAGCATTGTTTGTGCTTCAACAGGCTTTCTGAGCATTCTGAACATCTGAAAATCCAGCAGTTGTCTAAACTGGACTCCAAAACTGCCAAGTCTCCAAAAATTACAGGCAGTTTCTGAGAATATGAACTTTTAAATGCAAATTCTTAAATCTTCATTAAATAATGTCTCAAAAGAAATCCACTCCAGTATTCAGAAAGTTAGGAAAATGGACAATGGTCAGAAAAAACTGGCCTCATTTCTGAGCATTCATAAAGTCAGAAGAAGAGCATTAGAAAACAGAAAAGAAATTATCCCATCCATACAGCTTTCAAAGCAGGTGTGGAGTAAAAAGGGGATTGCATTCCACAAGAAACATTGCAATATGGATTGGAAATAGGATTATTTTTTCCCCAGAACTGATCCATTAATTGGGAAAAATGTGCATTAGAGAAGTTGCTTCCTAACTTACCAAGTGATAGAACGACTAAATTTAATGTATGACTCTTCTGTTTCTCTATTGCATTTTAGGATATTAGTGAAATTTAGTATCAAGCTAAATCTAACTCACATTTCTGATAGGAACAAGGAAATAATTGACTTGATGCTGGAATTTTTCTGCGCAGTTGTCTTGAATTGTCTGGGTGACCACAAATGGAATTTACTCTACTGCAGTTCTCACTAGAAAAATAAATTTCTTGAGAGAAGACAGAATAGGACAATTTTTTCCTTCACTTATAACATTACCTAGAAACCTATTTCTGTGTTTACAATCTCGGTGGTGTCAGTCTAATAAAAGGAATAGTTAGATCTATACCATTTTTCACAATATATTTTGACATCATTATATAATGTTTGTCCTGGATCTTTGTTAGCACAAAAAGCTAATTAATTTCACTGGCCACAGCATTATGTTTTGATTAGATCTTATTTAACAGTAAGTTGTTAACTTATCGCTGGCCTAATATCATTCCGACAGTCAGGTAAAGTGAAGAATTTGGAAATCTGGCGTACCTAAACAGTTGTAAATACTGTTCTGCAGAAATGCATATGAAGATACAAACCAAAACTAGGCCTAAACCCAGTGTGATTTTCAGATAACACTGTGTACAAATCACTGTATGCCATATCCATCCAAAATTAAGTCCATTAATTGAATAGATTTGCACCTGCTTATCTTGGGATGAAGTTTATCTGAGGACATCAATTAGAGTAGGCAAAGTGACAAAATGAAATGCTGTGAATCAGCCCATTTTTTTAACAGAACAGGCCAAATGTTACCCTTCGTTACATTCCCAGGCCTCAGATAACATGAGTATAATTGAAAGAAGATTTGGTTCAATATTTCTTGTATTTTAGAAGCTATGGAGCAATCAAGCAATACGACCTTTAGTGGTCCACCAAAGAATCAAGTTCTGCTCTGTATGGGATCCAGACTAATCAATATCCTATTACGAGCACAGCCTGGTTTTTTACAACTAAGACATACTGAGAATAGTCTGGACAAAGCATTTCTCTCTGCAATGGCTGAGATGCAGCAGATTCACAAGCTATTAGCTTGTTAAATCTATGCTTTTCAATAAAATGACATAGAAGTTTAAGTTGTAGTGTATGATACGGTACAAACATACCCAATCTTAACTCACTTAAGCACTCCTTATAAAGCCAAATCTCCAAATAACATTCACGAAGACTTTTTGAGTTTGTAACGCTACATCAGTCTATATAAACAAACAAATAAGTAAAAAATAGAAATAAGCTCAAGTTAATTTGTCAGGTGTAATAGAGGTATAACGATCAGAAGCATGGGATAAAGTCAATATTGGTACAAGGTCTAATTTTTCTCTTGGATGATAAAAGACAGAATTCACTGAAGGAAATCTGAACCCCAGAGGGAGCCAAGGACTTTCTAGGAGACAGCATATCATCCACCAGCTTCAAGCAGCATGGGGAATTGATAGCATCCTTGACTTGAAGAAATATGGGGTGAAATCCTGCCATTAAAGTCAATGGCATCTCTCCAGCTCACTTCAGCGTGGTTAGACTTTCACTTGTGAGATCAGTGCAAAATAAGGATGGCAGCTCAGGTGTGCCTGAGCACACATTTTGACAAGTAGAGGGGAAAAAAGCACTGGGCCTGTTCCCATTATCACAAGACCATTTTCAAGGAAGCAAAGCCAGCATGACTCCGTATGCATTAAGCTGTGCTTTAATTCAGCAATAAGGAGGAAAGAGCACAAATCCTACTTAGGGAACCTTTTCATTCATAATAGGCTTGTTTTTTCTAAAAAACAAGATAGCCAACGGTCCTGTTACTAAAATCAGTAATGACCTAAACTCAGGTCAGAGTTCTCCTTTTATTTTTAAGATGCCCCCTTTAATGGTGTTGTGGTTTAAGCCCAGATGGTAATCCAGAACCACGCAGCCGCTTGCTCACTCCCCCCTTTTTTCCTCCCCCAACTCCCGGGGGGATGGGGAGGAGAATCAAAAGAATGTAACTCCCACGGGTTGAGATAAGAACACTCCAGTAACTAAGGCAAAACACAAACCACTACTGCTACCACCAATAATAATAATGACAAGGGAAATAACAAGGGAAGAGAATGCAACTGCTCACCACCCACCGACCGATACCCAGTCCAACGCAAGCAGTGATCTAACCCTTCTGGGTAACTGCCCCCGTTTATATAGTGGGCATGATGTGCTGTGTTATGGAATACCTCTTTGGTTAGTTTGGGTCAGGTGTCCTGTCTCTGCTTCCTCCTGGCTTCCCCTCCTCCCTGGCAGAGCATGTGACTGAGAAATTTCTTGGTCAGAGTAAATGTTACTGAGCAGCAGCTAAAAACACTGGTGTTATCAGCGCTGTTCCCAGGCCAAAAGTCAAAAACACAGCACTGCACCAGCTACTAAGAAGGAGAAAAATGGCTGCTACTGCTGAACCCAGGGCAAATGGACAGGGCCTTTAACTAAATCATTGAAGAACGAATTTAGTGAATTTGTAGGTCAGATTAACAAAACAGGTTCACTTGTTCTCCCAGTAAGGCTTGTCTGTATACATTTTGCCACTTAAACAGATTACACTAGCTGGCACGGCGACTGTGGAATGAAGGATAAAATCGCTACACCCCTCGCATGAAGTGTTTTGCAGGGAGCCGAGCCCATGAAACGGGGTCGGACAGGGGTCCTGCAGTGCCGCAATCAGGCCGCAGTGTGGTGCGGTGCTGCGCAGGAGGACAACGCGTCCATCGTGAGTCGGCTCGGTTCCCTGGCGGCAGACTCGGGGGCGGCTCCGGCGTGTGAGGTCTGGACAAAAGCCCCTCCTCTTGTGGGTAAGTTGCTCCTTCATTTGGTAAGCTTGGTTTGTGTTGGCCTTGCTACCTGTGCTCAGGGTGAGGAAGAAGGTGGAAAAGTTTCCTGCTCTGGTTGTAAAGATTTCAGTTCTCTCCAGAGCTCGTGTTAGGGTTTTGGAAGGAATTTTGATCTAATGAAAATCATTTAGAACAATACAGTTTTTCAGAGTAGCCATCCCTCTTTGGCTTGGGTTCCTCTGCAGTGGCTACATCAGACCATGAAGGAAAACTTGTAGAGGGAAAGACTTTTTATTTAAGCTTCATAGTACACCATATGTATGTGCACTTCGCTGGATACTTGTTTGAGTTAGGGGTAGCTATAAGGACAGTGAGGGAAGAAAGAAAGGAAGAAAGAAGCAAGAAAGGCCTCTGGAGGCTTTCAGATTCCTATTTGACCTTGGAAATGTGCTATAGAATCTGTATGAAGCAATATTTTTAGATTATTCCTTTATTTTAAAGCAGTTCTTCCTCCTTCCCCACCACAGCAGGCTAGGGGATCAGTGGTACATCACTCTCTGTTCTGCTTCTACTTAATCACTTTTTGCTGTGCTAATGAAAGCCTAATAATATTTGGCTTGCCTTTTTCGGGAAGACAGGATTACTTCTGTAAGAGTAAGTGGAATTTTTCAACAGTATTTGAAGCCGTACTGGAGTGAAAACCATTTGTCCCTGAGGCCATGGCTGAAGACCTTGTAAGCCATGAGCTAACACTGTATGCATCCTGAAAACTGAAATAATGGGAGGTCCATAACTGTTGTGGCACAGACACATTTGCTCTAAGTATCTGAATGAAGCTGACCTTTTACATACTAATGTTCCATTGCTGCTAACAAAAAGAAAAAAAGGATTTTTTTCAGAGATGGGAGTAGAAAGAGGTATTACTAATACTTTAGTAAGATCTATGTATTCTATCTGCAATGAAATGAGAAAGGTCAAATTTTTCTCTCCTATCTTTTTTTTTTCTGTGTTCTCTAACTTCTCACCCATCTTTGTTGTACTAATGAAATTAAGATATCCTTCATGATATAACTGTGAGCTAGGGGGATCTAAATTACCTTCATCTGGCATCATTCCAGTATACTATAAATGAAGTAATTGTCCTTGACTATAAAATTTGCATTTTCAAGACTTAATTGCTATCATTACATCTTTTTGTAATTCTATTAATTTAACTGAATGGAGCATTTGGTTTTATGGTAAAAATTTGCATTAAAACATTGTACATCTAAATAGAATTTTAATATTTGCGTCAAAAGCTCAGTACAGTTGTCCCACAGGACCTAAATAATTTCACGAGAGGAGAATAGGCAACAGTCACACTTCAGGTCAACAAATAGGTTTTCCTTTGGTGAATGTTGATAGAACTTGCTGTGACAGGTTTCATGTGCTAAAAATCACTCCTGCCTGAGCTTTGCAAGAGTCTTATTAATCTATTAAATGTATTTGCTCAGATGCAGCCTAGGCAGGATGTATGTTTGCTCTGCCTGAGAAGGATGCCTGCCCAAGAGTTCTGTCTCATAAGGAATCACTCCTTCCCGGAGTCCTTCTACCCTTGTTGGGTTATATGCTTTACTACCGCTTGAGAAAGCTCTGAATATGCAAGCAACACTACCTCTACAGTCTCACTTGTGCTTATAGTCTTCTAGCCAAGATCCCCCATGCTATGAAATTAATTAATTAGTATATGAGTATTTCTTGGGAAAATATTTGTCTTTGCACTGAACCCCCTTCACCCATTACACTTGCTGCAATGGGACCTCATGTCAGGTCTTTGGAGATATTTAAGCCACTAGATCCCTTGGGAAATAGGTCTCTTGTGGATCTGGGGTCCTACTCTTTGCTGTGCTATGCAGGTAATGCCTGATACATGGATCAGCAGACAGTATTCCTCTTTGGTCAGAAAAGTCTATGCTATTTTCCATGCAGTGTGAATAAATATCATTGAGTTGTGTAACATATTATTTATGTAAGTAATCAAGCTGGATTTGTTTTATATTGAATATGTCTGTGTTTTTCTTTCGAAAACAATTTTTTTTTTCAACATGTGAGTAATATTTCACAAGAGATAGAGTCTGCTTGTGACAGAAATCTCATTAACTACTCTTAATATATGTTGTATTTACTGGGCTTCATAATCATCATGTAATTAAGCTTCACAACTGGCTTGTGAAGCAGAAAAGATGAAGGATGTCTCCATTAAAGAGATTTATGGGATGGTGAAATTAAAGACAGATTTCTGAAAGTGTATAGGTACCACTTCTCATTGGTTTCAGTTTAAATATCTCTGAGGGCCTGAAGCTCTTGCAAAGCTGTGTAGTGAGACGCTGGTGCCAGGCTAGACCAAAAACTGGAAGCAAAGGGTGAAGCTTCTATGCAAGATCAAGACTTTTGGGCAAGTGCCACTGTCATTTTGCCTTCTGCCCTTGTCTCTTCACCTTCTGCCCTTGTCTCTTCGATGTGTGAATCATGCTTCTTCACTTTGGGGACTGTGTGATGGTTCAGGGTATGCTGAAAATGCAATATAAAAGTGATAAAAGCAGATAACCCTCTCCATTTCTTCTACAGCTATCTACATATGCAATGTTTCTGTAAAGGTCTGGGCCTTTACTGGAAAAACTTCAGTATCACAGACAAGGAAGAAAGGGCTGCTAAAAGTGCTATAGCTCAGTGCTGTCTCCCAGTCCTACAGGGATCAGCTTTATTATGCCTTGTGAGTCTGCTGTGTTATTCTAGGCATGTGCACAGGGTAAGAAGGCTCACGGGGGATCTTCTCTACACAAAGGCTTCTGTTTTTCCACTTCAGAGAGGACCCTGGGTATGTTCTTTCTTAATGGGTAAATTTCATTTGATGTGAACATTATGCTAAGGCTGAATTTCTAGGCAGTTTATATGATAGTGCATTCAAAGAAGAAGAAAAAAAAAATAAAATACCACCAACAAAAAAATCCAAATACAAAATAAAACACACATTCTTTTGAAAAATCGAGGTCTAGCTGTTAGCATCAATTATTTCAAACACCTACTGACTTTTCTGGCACATTTATCTCATTGAATCTTGGAAGTGATTTTATGTGCTTTAAGCATTTGATCACATAAATCAGCTTCTGTGAAGCAGTGCAAAGGATCCCGAGCATTGTCCTGGCAGATAGTCACGTAAAACCTGACACAGAAACAAACATAAGAGAGCAATTGTTGTCAAAACGCATCACATCACTTTGCATACTAAAACATTTGCTCTGGTAATCCACCATGCTGACGTGTCCCTCTGCTGATGTCATTTGAACAGGGACTGTATCCTTAAAGTTGACATGTGCATCACACAGCAGTGATTTTGTTGTAGGTCATCAGCATAATGGATATTCAGAAGAGATTCGTACTCTTGAAAGGTGGCTTGAATCCACAGATTTCAGGTATGTTCTGGTGACTCAGAGCATTTTGGAAACTCATTTTCTAACATCTCACGCTGGCTTGGGCAAAGGCAAAGTGAACAGTTGCCTATGGCGGCAGACTTGGGAGAGAAGCAGTCCAAGTCTTGTTTCCTACTCACTCTCTGCTGACAAGAACAGGAATGCAATCCTTTAACCTGCCTTTCTGCCATCCCTCCTGCTCTTGTTTTTCCAGTTTAATTCTTGTGAAAACCTAAAGACATCTTTCTGCCTTCTCCCAGTTGCTTTTTCTCATTCTTCCCTCCCTCTAAGACTCCTGCCAGTTTCTCCTAGCTTTTCTCCTCCAGCGATACTCCACTGCTTCTTACTTAGGCTGTTGTAGGGGTGAGGGATTCCTTGTCCTCTCCCAGCCTTACATTTCTTTCTGCAAATAACTTCCTCCCCCCACCCCCCGTTTTTCACCACTTTTGCTGAAGGGCCTCAGCCAGTCTTGGGTTTATGGTAGAATGAGCTATGTGAGAAATACACATTCCTGTGCAAAAGTATGCCAGGTCATTTGCCAGTTGCTAGCCATTTCTTTAAAAGAGCTTTTTCATACTGGAGAAAAAAACAGACAGATGTAGAAATCTTTGTTGTTTTTCTTATGATTCATGAGATTAAGTGAGACAAAAGTGAGATGGTGTCAGCATGTTACTGAATCCCTGTAAAGGTGTGGCTTTCTCTATTGGTAATACTGTTCATGCAACGTAAAATCAGATTGCAGAATTCATTGCCATGGGATGTTATAGAAGCCAAAAGACATAAAAGGCTTCAAAGGGAATTAGGCAAATTGTTCCATCAGTGACTGTTGAATGCAGTTATCTAGATGTAGCATCAAGCTCAGGAAACCTCTAAAATAGTGGTAGCTGGAAGCTATTTGGCTATACCGGTACAAGGATCACCCTCTCTGCTGACCAAGAGTTCCTGCTCTAGCTGTGTTAAGAATGGGCTTTCTGTCTCCCTTACTAATATGTGCCTTGTGGTTAAGGTGCATTATTACTGATTTAGTCATCTATAAAGTTATGTCATTTGAAAGTGAAGTTATTCCAAGGGGCAGTTCCTCCAGTCTGTGTTGAAAACATTTTAGGATGAGATAAATTACCTAGATTAAGCATCCTATACTTCTGGCTTGTACTTTTGTCCAATGAGCTTTGTGGCTTTGTCTGTGAAAATGAGCAGAGTTCAGAAAGGAGTTTGTTCTTCCAAGCAAGAAAGCAAGACCTCTGTGTGGGTGTTGGTCATATATGTACTGTGTCCTGCATGGATTTATTTTTACACTGTTTCAAAGATTTCGATTGCCTTAGCTTGGCCAATTCCACCTCCTTCTGGCAAATGTGATACTCACTTGTTCCCTCAACCTGTACTGAAAGAAGCTGCAGAGGTGTACCACCCTTTTAGAATGACAAAACAGCAATCTTCCCTTGAGAGTACTGCAAGTTCCTGAAACCTGTAGACTGACAATTTGAATTATCACTTACCCAAGTGATGACAGAAGTCTCTGGAAAGCTTCTTACACATTGGTGTATGTACAACTACCATACATAAGAGAGCAGCAGATCCTTCTCTTTTTGACTCATTATTTTTGCCTAAGGAAGTGGAGTTCCCATATATAGGCATTAGTTTATTTATTTATTTGTTGCACCGATTGTCTCAGATCCCTACTGGCAATTGTTGTTATCGAGACAATCTTGTGAAGGGAAGCAGGGAACTGTGAGTAATTTGCAAGTGTGAGGTCAAACACAATGTTTTTGCTTACTGCTGTTGAAATCTTCATTAGTGCAATGCCTCCACTAAGTGTTGGAATCTTTTCAGGAGTCAATGAGGTGGTGCCAGTGGTGCCTTGGCAAAGGTTTTAAAAAAGATGGGGGGAAAGCTTTCAAGGTGGCAAATAATACATTGATAATTGGCACTGAACTTTCTCTGTGTTCTTTTAATGCTAAAGGGAGCTCTGTAAGCACGACTGAGGATAAATTTGTGGCCTGGTGTGAATGGAGTTAATAACAACTTGCTGGTGCCTTCTGGGTGCCAGGTAGATTAGGGGCTACACGTGCCAGTGGGGTTCTAGCAGGACCTTTGCCTGGGGCTCAGGGAGGTTCAACAGTGATTCAAGGTTTGAGCAGGCGGAGTTGCAGTGAACTTAAGTGGCACAAAGAAGCATTGCCTAATTTTGACATCCAGAACATAACAATACTCACTCTTTCTGGGAAGCACGTGTCATTTCTTGTGTTGAGCCTGAGACTTCGGTGGGATTGGTATCTCATATTGTTCTTTCTTAGCCTATCTTCTGTTCAATCAAGTAAAAATTGGACTCCATATCTCTTCTTCCTTTAAGAAACACGAATCTGTAGATACACATCTCTAAAATAAACCTCCAAACATTTGGAGGCTTATCTTTCATTAATTGCATGTGGCTATCTTTTCTCTGTTACTTTCTAATCTCTTAAACATTTTACTTATAGAAAAGTGATAGGGTTTTAATAGATAATTCTGCAGGTAATGAATTGGACTTTGACAGGCACTCAGCAAAGAGCCTCTGGATGTAAAAATGAAACTGCTGGTGTGAAAGAATTATCTGTACTAACCACTAGAAGCAGGCTGCAAAAATCCAGTTTGCTGAGCAATGCCTGTGTTGCAAAGTAAGAACATGGTCAAGTACAACAAAACGTGTGGTCCATATGCTGCCTCTCCCAGTTGGAGTCTGTTAACCCCTGTAGCTGAGATCTAGGTCAATCAAACTGCATTTTGCTAAGATCATGTTTTTGCTGACAGACAGGCTCATATCCTACTCCCTTGCACCCATCTCAGCCATGCTAGGAGCATCAAAGCCGTTAAGGAGTGAGCAACCCTGACTGTCTTCTCAGCCCCAAATGAGCTTGGGGAAAGTTGTTTTTTTTTGCTACTGTGTGTGTGTGGACAACACAGATGGCAGGTTAGCCTGTATAGACACTATGAGTAAAGCTGGATTTCTTTGGGCGCCATGTGAGGGTTGTTATGTAGGCGACACCACAATGGGCTATACACTGAGGCATGCTGAATGAGTAAGTATAATTTTTGAGAAGGTGTAGTGCAGTCTTTTCAGTCTTTGATACTGATTTGTAGAGTTAAGCTCCTCGTGAGTCAGTTTAAGGTTTGTGGAAATGGTTAAGCTTAAACAGCATGAATGCATATTATTTTGTTTCTTTTTAGCCACTTGATCTGAAACTGTTTAACAAAAAAATTATATTAAATATAATTTTCTTGAATATTCTTGCCTCATAACATTCCAGTTCAACCGCTAAGGCAGAAAATGCACACCCTTTTTAAAGCGTTTAATGTTGTTACTTTAAGAAAAAAAAGAAAGGCACTTTGCTTCTGTAAAGGTCTGTTAGTTCATTTTAAGTTGTGATGAAACACCAAACAATTATTTGTCTAACTACTTGTGGCTTAGCCCCACTTCCTGAAGTTTTCCTTCCATGTATGGTTTCTTTTTTTTTTTCCTCGTCTCTCAGTGCTCTGTTTATGATTCTTACAGCTTAAAGTTTTCTTCTTTCCTAGCCATCAGTTTGTCAGCTATGATCAAGTGTCAAAATGAAAGCAAACATAAGCATCAATTATCAAAAAATTACATGGTCTGTTTACATACTCCTTAGCAGAAAGGATTTTTCTCTCAGTGCATACCGGCTGTGAACTGTAACTAGACACGCGAGTTGTCTACATACTCATTTTCACATCTGAAATCTAACAGCTAGGTTGGGTAATCCAGAATTTACCTGCCAGGCATGGAGTCCTTGCAATATATGAGCAACACTTTAAAATGTTTTAATACTGACGGTTATTCAAATATATTTCAAATATCTTTTCTGCAGGAAGAACTTTTTAGTCTCTTCTCCATAGTAAGGCTGTAATAGCATCTCAGGTTACATGATCTTCATACTTAAATTCTTTTGCATTTTTTTTCTCTCTCCCTCCAACACTTTTTTTTTTTTGCTGAACAAAATTATAGGCACCAGGAAAAATTGCCCTGGTCATGCAAGCTTTACTCCTTTATCTGTCAGTTGCAAAGCATTCTTAACCTATTCTAGAAATGCAAAAAGTTTGGTCTGCATTGAAATGTGCCAGCCTATTTGATGCCCACTGGGTCTGCCCAATTCATATCAGCCTGCCGAGATAGGAGAAAATCAAACAAAAGTCCAGTTAAGTGTATCCATGGGTTGTCCATTTCCACCTTGGCCTCTGTGCCAATCTTAACTGCTTATTGTGGGAGCTGAAGTAGATCCCTGAGTTCACAACAAAACTTTTGAGAGGTCTTTGTGGCTGTTTCAGCATAACAACACAGCTCCATGGATTGGATGGCAGGAATGTGGATTTTGACTGTAAACTGGATTAGGCAATGATGCCATTATTCTTTTACTCAGTGAATGGTGGTTCAAATCATAAGCTAATGCTTTCCACATAGATGGTAGGGAGAACAGCTGCTGCCTTGAGGAAAAATGAAAACATTCCACTTTTAAAATATCTTTATGAAGCCATATATATATGTTTTTCATTTTGTGTCCCTGGGAATGTTTAAGCCCACGCAGGGTTAGGAGTAGAGTTGCTGAAATATTGCAATGAGTGCTGCCAGCAAGCCCTTCCTAGTGTTTGGGTCACTTTGGCACCTGCAGTCTTGAGATTTTGAAGCTTGCAAACTCAATTCAACCTTAGTGTGAATGTAGTCTGTACTACTCCTTCAGAGATTTGCACCTCTTACAAGCAGTTTTGTTGAGACTGGCAGCAAGCCTGCTAATTTTTGACAGTCATGCCACAGATTGCTTCAATGTTTTTTAGCCTTAATATAAAGATGGTTTCCTGGAATCCATGGATTTTTGTGTTTGAAGCCATTAAACCTTTCTTCACTGGTAAAATCATGTATCCACTCTGCTTTTTCTTATAGCTTCCAGGTTATCTGTACACATGACTCTGCTGCAGGTCTGTACATATTCCTAATTTCCTGAAAGCCATAGAAATGTCCCTTTTCCTTGTCACTGAAATATCTGGAGCACTGCTTGATACCATGAGTGGGCTGTACATAGAGCTGGTCTCCATTTCTTATGTCTCTGCTGGTGTAAAAGGGTTGCAGAAATGTCTAGGTGTGGATGAGCACAAGCGCAAAGCCATGGCAATCCCTGGCTGGCCAGTGGCCCCTCAGGATACTGTTACCATCCAGTGTAATGCAGAGCAGCCTATAATAACTCGTGTCTGTTTTGGGTATGGAGGCAGAAGAAAGGGAACATATGACTTTCTTCTATGACTTACTGCCCTGTAAAAGGATTTTAAAGAATCTTTGGGGAAAAATTTAGGCCTCAGATGCAGACATGTGGATCTCATTGATTTCATAGGAGGCCATGTGGGTGTGTACATTAACAGACAGAATATGGCTTTTGATCTTTAAGAGCAATTAATATAAAAT
Organism: Ara ararauna; assembly: GCA_028858755.1. NCBI lineage: Eukaryota > Metazoa > Chordata > Aves > Psittaciformes > Psittacidae > Ara > Ara ararauna. The sequence goes on along the minus strand of CM054377.1, from coordinate 91,886,265 downwards.
ATGGAATTACACTACTGTGTAATAGGATACTTTTTACTACTTTGTTAAAATTACTCCCCGAACTCACATACAAAACAACATAGCTTCCCGGTCCATGGTCTTATAATGGCCTATCTTTACCAATGCTTATCACCTTCTGATGCTGTTTGCAAATGTGTTTGGCTGTTAGGCTTTGAAGTTCAGTAAAACATTTGTACTTAATAAAAAACCAAGTCCAAACACTTTCCTGTCCTCACATCTGTCTATGCTTGAGAAGGGCATTATAATTGGAAGAAAAGGGAGAAATAGTTGTCATGAATACCCGCAGGGACTCCCTGTGACTATGTCTTTCCTGCTACCATGCAAGACAGAACCGTGATGGCTAAGCCCTCCTTCCATAAGCGTGTGAGCATAGAGCGTTTCAGCATGTGCTTACAGATATGAGCCTGTGGGTTGCCAAGTACCTCTTGTAGCTAACATCTGAAGGAGTGCAAAAGATTACAAACCTCTGCTGGCATAGACCTGACACCTTGAAGGTGGCTCCCCAGGGTCTGCACCTTGAAACTGCTGCAGCCACATCTACCTGTCAGTGGGTGGTAATAAAATGAGATGAACCTCAACTGGAGGCGTGTTTACTTTCATTTTACCTACCTGAAGTTCTCAGTGTGTTAGGCTGACAGATGTATTCACTGTGAAGTCCAAAGCAGCTTCTGCCTGGAAAGGTTCCATAGGGAAACAAATTCAGAAGTGAGTAAGAGGCATTGAACAAGGTATGGCTGCAACAGGTTCTTAGCGAAGACAGCAAACTCTTTTCAAAGTGTTTCTTCATCAGGAAAATGGCACAATGTGCCTCTCACAGAAGAAACTAATTTGAGGACTTTTTAAATCTCTTTATTAAACTGTTGAATTGCAAATAAAAGGGAGCTAAACTGTAGGAGTCAATTTGTCAAGGTAACAGAATGGGAGAGGCAGCGGTGGGAAAGAGGGATTGTTGTATCATCTCAGAACAAGAATTTACATGTTTCTGTTTGGAATGAGCTGTGGTCTTGTTTCCTGTTCCTGGATCTGTCAATTACACAAGAGGCCTTTTTCCTGAAAGGTTTCTTTAAGTCTCCCCAGCCATAAGACTCTTTTTGTTACTGCTTTCGTACTTCAGTGTTTCAGTTTTTTTGGCTGAAGTGTTCAGTATACATTCACCTTCAGGCAGAAACTAAATCTAGAAAATTTCCATCTGTTGCTGTAAGTGAGATTTTGGGACACTATGAACAATGGAAGGGAGGGTAATAACAGAAGCATGCATGCAGCCCTAGCAATAAATGGCACTTGCATTTTAGCAATAATAAATATGTATCTATTACATATTTCTATTTTGCTGAATCTGTAAGTCCAATAGACTGAATATTTTTTGCTATTAAGCTTCATAGATTACAGCTGAAGTCATAATATTCTATGAAAAGCCATCTAGCTCAATGAGTTTAGATGGTTTCTAGTTTTATTGTTTAGTTATTTGTATCCGATACTATTTATTCCACCCAGATCCACACATATAAACCATTTAATATTATTTTTGATGAAACTAATGTGTTGCATAAAATTACTTTTTTGGTTCTCATCCCTTGAAACAACACTGCCTGTAAAATTTTGCTGAGACAAATAAAGCTGTGGAGAGCTTAACCCCCCGCCAAAAGAAACCAAAACCCAAATAAGACAACCCTCCAAAAATACCCACCCAACCGATTTTCATGCCCTGTAAGACTACTAGAAAGTAGTTCTTTTACAGCAAATTACTACAATTGTATAAGTAAGGAGCAGAATACTATTGCTGATAGAAAAGTATTGACATAGCTGGAGACCATGTAATACGGAGCACCTACCTGTTTGTAGTGGGAAGATATGCTTGCAGTGCTTTGGAGAAAGCCGCCAAAACCAAAAGACACTCTACATAATGCTGTATTACAGCGAATATTTTCAGTGTGTACTACAGTAAAATCCCTGTTATCTGAATTCCATATTCTTCAATTACAGTATCTTGTGATTCAGATAAATGGGAATCACCAAGATAGAAACTTGCAGAGTTTATTAACTGTCTGGATATTAATCTCTTCCTAGTGTTATTTATATAATCTGCAGCATGATCTGGCACATAAACACAGAAGTCTTAGTTTATTTTTATCAATTCAGTACAAAATACCTCTTGCACCAAGAAATGCATTCAAGTTAGATCTCAGTTAATCTGAATTCATCTGAATGTATGTTAACCGGACTTCATATGTTCAAGGTTTTTGCTATACCCTAACAGACTCAGCCAAAAGAGGGATAGTTGGTACAGAAGAAAACTAAGAAATTGCTATCTGTGTTGTACCATGTGTAGAAGTGAAGATAGGATCTACTTTCATTCTTTTCCAGCTCCAGGAAGATTCTAGATAGTAGTTTGGATTGGTTCTTTCTTCTATTTATATTAGCAGAATGGAATGGAGAAAGACTTGGGGCAACTGAAGCCCTGTGGAAAATTGACTGAAGTAGATGCAGATGAATTTGTGAATTTTGTTCCTGGAATTGCAAGTAAGTAAGGATGCTGAAGGTAGCTTTTTTGAACATCAAAGGTGCAGATAAAGTTTATTCTGTGGGTGTTCTGTGGGATACCTTAGTTGAATGTAGAGCTGCTCCTTAAAGATTAGGCTGCCATAATTAAAAATGGGTGTACATTAAACACTAGCTTCTGCCTGCCTTTATGCTTAGCATTTGGTTGGTATTGAATGTTTATTTCATTTTGGTGTTTAGCTTGTTCATGCAGTTAAAGTTTTTCTCTGAAGGAAAATGTGTACACTGTCATCCAGAATGCCCTACCCTCTTTTTGGTGCTGTGCTATCACCGTGCTGACTGGCAAGGAAGGGCCATCGATATTGCCCCTTGCAAAGTGAGTGAATCAGTATGTTTGTTTTTGAGGTGGGAAGTGTCACCCAACCCTGGTTTTCATTTTGGTGCTCAAAGATGACATAAAAACTGGGTGCCAGGGAGGAATATCCACTGGGGGGACAGAAACCAGCTCAGCATTCCTCTGTGATTGGGACTGACTGTGTTGCTGGGTGGAACAGTATAATGCTCTTGCTGCTCCTCTTCCAGCGCAGTGATGTTTCTGTTCCAGATTGTGCTGACTCACATTCAAGAAAACATGACACACAGACACAATGCACTGTAACTCTTTTCCTTTCCCCCAGTAACCTCGGTAAGTGTTTGGTTTCTTTTTCCTGTCTATGGCTAGCATGGTGCTAATATAGCTTTACTGTTAGTGGGAGGGGGAAAGGTAACATTGTAAACAAACTGGTAGCAGACAGATTAATTTTGGAGAGGGCATTTAAAAGCAACCTGCTGTGTGTGGTACATCCACCTCCCTTTAAAGCTGATCAATCCTGATAACTTGCCCATCTCTGCAAACTACACTTGTTAGAGCTGTGTTCTTGAATGGGAGAAGTGCTTGCAATGCCCATTTACAACTGTATTCTGTTTAATTAGTCAGCACAGCCAGTGCTTCAGGGATAGATCACTTGCCTTTAAAGATTTGAGAATGTTAATAGTACAGTATATCATTTTAATTATTATTGGATTAATGTTGTGTCTCGACGAGCATCTAATGCAAATCACAAGAAATGGCCTGAAGTGACCCAAGGGTTGTGCTTTGTTAGAAAAGTAATATGTATAAATATAAAGAGAGGTTCTTTTTTCAAATGTCATTCTGCACTGGGCTTCTCTCTGTGTGTATGTGGAAATGAAATCCTCTTGCTTCCACTTTGTCCACAGAAAGTTTCTGCAGCTCATGCAATAAATGGCTGAGACAATAAGTGTAATACCAAGAGATGAAGAGGAGATCCAAAATATCACTGGTGACGAAGACCCATTTCTGAATCATGATGCTGTAATGGCATCCCCCATTTCCTCTGCCAGCCCTTCTTTAGCCAGCCTTAATGATGACAAGGGAAGCTCAGCAGTGCCAGAAAGACTGTCCATCCTCTCCAGCAAGGCCGTGGCCCAGGCAAAAGTCCTGAGTGGCTCAGAAATGGTTAGTGGTGCCATGGCACAGAGGACAGCCTCTGGGTTGACTGATCATCATCTGACAGCTGGAAATGCGTCGTTAGGTGGCTCATCGCACTCTGAAGCAGTCAGTAACCTGCAGCCTGTGGGCATTGCCTCCCTGTGCTCTGAAAGCCCCTGCTGTGATGGTGACCAGAGTTTGAAAGTGCTCCAGGTGACAAGGGTGCCCAGTGGGGCTGGTGAGCCCCTGCAGGCTGTTGTTGGCATGCCTGGGACTGACCCCAGGAGCTGCCACATGCAGTGGGCAGGGAGTGATGCCAAGGGCAATATGGCCCCTCTTAGTCTGGGCCAGGTGATTTGGACAAAGACTGCAAATGTAATGGAGACCTTAGAAAATAAAAAAAGGGAGGAAAAGGAGAAGTACCAGCTCCAGCTAGCTATGTACCGACGGCTTCTGCTCTTGCGCTCAATCAGGAGCTTGCATAAGCAGCTGGAGCAGCAGCAGGCCAGATTGCAGGAATGCTATGGCACAGTGATAAATACCAAGAAAGAAGTGCTGAAACACATTTGCTCAACCTCGCCCTCACCTTCGCTGTAATCATGTTGCTACATGCAGAAATGAGCTTTGTAATGCCACGAGAGCCATCAGTAAGCTTGCATGCTATAGGGGTGGTGTCCTCATACCCAAAAGTACGTGTCCATGTGCACTGAGAGTAGGGAGGAAACAGCAGCAGCAGAGCAAGAAGAAAAAAGAAGGTAAAGTGTTGGCCCCTGAATTTATCTGGAGGAAACCAGAGCAAGATTGTACCTGTGCAAGAAGTTGACTCCTGACACGTGTTCAAAGCCTCAAGCTGAAATAGGATTTTTGGCATATAGGTTTGTAAAAAGAAAAAAATCCCCAAGAATTGGGAAACTAGTCTAACGCTTGATCTGTAAAGGTGGTCATATGCCAGAGTTCCTGCCTGTTGAGTATGTGATATAAGACGTCTCCCTTCTACTTTCAGCACTAACAAAACATCAGCAGAGTTAGAGTTTATTTGTCTGCAAGAATATCTGAATCTAGAAAGCCAGGATATTTGAAACATTTAAGCTCAGGCTTGACTATATCTACCTAGTTGTCTGTTTTGCACAACACTGCCAAGGCCATTGTGTGTTTATGACCCCTACCCTCCTGTAAAATTTATTCAGATTGACCAGAAATTTTGGGAAGGTAGGACAGCCAAATACATGCACAGGGAGGCAGTGCAACTGCCTAAGCCTTATTTCCTTAGGAAAGCAAGCTAAAAACATAGGCCTCATAATCTGGCATTGCATCGGAAACTCACACTGGCAGTGCCAGGGGAATGTTTGAGGTCTGCACAATTATTAATCTGCTACTAACTCCCAGTGGCACTAACATCTGCAAATCAAGCATATTTTGTGCCTTACTGCTGTCACTTAATGGAAGTTGGTGGCAATTAGCACTTTTTATCCAGGTGTATTAGACATGTGGAAAACCCTAGAGCACTTTTCTCCAGTTGCAAGGTTAGGATGCCTGCAGGGAATTTGGTGTCAATATGCAACAAAAACACAGGAAAAATGAAAGCAAAGAAAGAGATGCAATTCTTTTGCATGCATTTAAAAGGCAATGTGAGTCCTTATTATTGAACAGCAAAAGAATAGTTGAATGTGCTGGTTTAGGATCTGAAGCAAAAAGTGATTCAAGAAGATACTGAAAAGCTTCCTTTTTCTATGATTTAAAGTGATGTGGAGAAATCTGATTTCCTTCAGAAATTTATTTCTGATCATGCACCTTTGCTTTCCATCCCAATTGGGTTTTTTTGGTATAAACTTTTAGGTTGATGAACAATCAAACAGGGTTTTGGTGTGTTTTTTTCTGCATAAAAAGGCAAGTTTATTATTAGAAGTCATGTCTTTCTGAGAATAATGTGCTACATATATATAGGAAATTTTTTGGTGTGCATATAGAGAGGCTGTGTTTGCGTACACATGCACATACAGTTCCCTGTATACAAGAGGTTATGAAAGGGTGGTGCTTCTTTTTCTGTAGCAGAAGCAGGAATAATCTCTCAAAATAATCTCTGCTGTCTGTGAGGAGTTTGGTTGATTAGATTCACATGCACACATCTGTGAGCAAGGTATTGAAGTAATTCAACAATTGAAGTGCAGCACAACATTGTCATTTTTCCATCTTTGTATTTCTGTGCACCCAAAATTATGGAAGGCCCCTGGGTATGCGCAACCTTAGAGAGGTTCATTCATCTCCTTGGGCCCTGGTGTAGCCTCTCACAGCATGAACCTATGACTTTGTATGCAGAATTACCATAGAAACATTCTTGGCATCAAGGAGATATTTGAAGAAGCATCTTCTATTGCCTCATTTGGAGGATTCAGGTTGCCAGGGGCCTTTAGTGGGCTGCAAAAGAGACCTGGGGATTGCATGTAACTGGGAGAAATTACTCTTGAGCTCTGATCCCATCAAGCTCTCTGCACAGCCTTGGGAAAGCTGTTCTCTGTCAGCAGTGAAGGTTTTCCAAAGAATGCTTAAATACTAAACACACCTCAGAGGTAACCTGTTCTGTCTTAATTTGCCTCCCAGGAAGGAAGGTTGATCATGGCCAGTAGGGCTATGCAATTATTTATTATTTATTTATTTTCCCTGTACTTCATGAACAAGAAGAGCCTTTTCTTCATTGTTTAAGAGCGAGAGTAAGTGTTCTGTTAAACCAAATAAAAGCAAACCACTATTATTTCATCTCTCTTGGGGAAAGAAGTTTGAGGAAGGGATACATCTCAAAAATATAACTGAATTTTGAAATCAAATATCAAATTGTTCCCAGTAGAAAGGCAGTCGCAATGCATAGTTTTGTTAATTTGGCCAACCTTTTTTTTATTATTTTAAAAAGAATTATCTTATAAATTAGATTCAGTTTGACTGATTTTATCATGTCATTGAGTTTTCCACTAAAATAAAATATATGTACAGAAATATATATTTAAATCCCCCTGGTAAAACTAAGTATTTTGCCTCAGTAGCTTTTGAAGTATTATCCTGTATTTGTTGATCTAGAATAACATTAAAAAATACTTCTCACAATGCACACTGCAGTAATAGTTGAGCTGTCCAACTGTAAGTGCTTTTTGTCAGAGCTGTGACAATCTTTGTTTTGTACAGCACTCATAAAATGTCTTGATCCTAATTGGGATGAGTAGATGCTTCTTCACTATGAGTATTAAATACCAAAAGCTTTGTGCATAAGCAATACTGTCTGATGCCTAGCAAGAAAATGAAGCCAAAACTACTTCTGTGTGTGTGCATTCTTTCCATGTAGTGCTTTTATGCAAAATAAATGTTAACTGAGGAAACAACATCAGCCTTTGGAACAATTTGCTATTCACCTGGTAGTACAATTTGCTGTGAACTGGTGGTTCTAGTGTGGCTACTAACAACTGGAGTTGGGTAAACCAATTAAAAGCTACATGATTTTTAAAATTAGTTTATTTTACAAGCTTGGAAAATGTGGCTAAACAGTTATGGTTTTTTGTCATATGTTTTAGCAGTTGAAGGCTGGTGGTAAAGTGTCAGAATGCCGTGAATAACCCGTGGAAGTGTTTTCAGGAATACCAGACAAAGCAGCAATCTCAGGCTTAATAAAAGTGCATCCTTTCAAATTGTTCCATCTCCTCAAGTGGTTAAAAGGTAGGGTGGTTTGGATGACGTTCAACTGAATTTCTTAAAATCTGTATTTTTATCTGAACTCAAACCCCATGAACTTATTGCTAGCAAGAGGTGCAGGCTTGAATTGCTGGAATTTCATATATGTATGTAAGAACTCACAGGTCTTGGGTAATGGTGGCAAAATAAGTAGTTTTGGTAGGATCTTCTTCCCTATTATCTTACTGCCTGCTGGAACCTCTTAAGCTAACAATGTCCAGGAGAAGTGTCTGTAATCCCATTGCTTATATTGCCTACTTTTACAGAAAAGGTTGAAGTCAAGTGATGCTGCCTGAACCTTAAGGTGCTGCTGCTCACCTGATTGCCTAGCCAGCCTGAAATGATGGAAAATAATCATGAGTCCATCATGGAAGACTTAAAACATGTGATGTTTAAAAAGTGCCAGCTCCCTTGGAGTCGTTGTTATCACTAAAAAAGGTGTAACTTGTGTCTACCTAAACCCAGAAATCTTTAAGAACAAACTGGAGTTATAAACAACTGTGTGACAAAATGCATTCCTGAAATGTTCTCTAAGGGGTTTTCTTCTGGACCTCCAGCATTTCAGTTAGCTAAACTGCTGCCCTCAACTGGTTGGAACTGTGGTTTTGCTGTTTCTGTTGTTGATGGGTTCAAGACCCCTCTCTAGTTTGATGCATGTCTATCTCCATGCCTTCAAACAATTATAAATGTCTTGGTACTAATCTTTTTCTTTCTGGCAAAACATTTGGAAGTTTTGAGAGAAGAGGAAAAAGCCTTCCTATCAAGTCTCTTGTGCCATTGAAGAAAGGGGGAGATAGTGGTTTGGTTTTGTTTAAAAGTTGTAGCAGGGAAGATGGCCCTGTGAAAACACTCTGGAGGGTTTACTTAAGTGTCTTGAAAATAACAGCAGTTCCTGCAACATTAAAACTACAGCTACAAACAAGTTTTTCTAATTGTATTGATCATCATCTCACACAATTTCAGCTAAGTCTCCAAAACAAACAAAAAAGTTGCCTCCATCTCTGACAAATCAAGTCTCTAAACCCAAAGTGACTTCTGTGTGCGTGAGAGGCAAGGAATTCTTGAGAATCTCAATAAAAGTAGCATTTTCACTTTGATGGGTGGGGGTTGGAAAGGAAGGGGAATGTGTGACCATTCATCACAGCTGCAGGCTCATTAGTACCCAAGGAACTTTCTACTCTAAATGACAAAGAGTTTCACTGTCGCCAAAGAGAAATTGCTGCTGACCTTAGACCTCTTTTTGGAAAGTAAAATAATGGAGCACAGGAGCAGAGTTTGATATTTGACCAAATTCTACACAATTATCATGCATGTGTATATAATAAAATTAATTCTGTGTCTCTGCATTGTAGCCTCCGGCAAGCAGCGTACAATCAGTTTTGTATGTATAATAGATCACAGAGTTGTTCATGAATAATACAAATGCATTGAGCAGATACTAGTGAGTGAGGATGTTTGTCTTTGCATGGAATCGAAGTGAACATGTAATATTGTGATAATATATATTTGATGAATTCAGGTCTGACTTGCCTTTGCCATAGCCTGCTAATTCCCCGACAAGGGTTGCCACAATAATTGAGTTTCCAATAATATTATGATTATTTCCACATGATAATTTAATTGTAGGTATTTTTAATATTGTAATAATGTAGATTTGTGATTATTATGCATTTGCATGCAGATTTTCTTGGTGACTCGGAGCACATCCCTACATTATAACTTAATTTCCTATATTATTGCATATGTATTTTGGGAAGAGCTCATTAATGCAAACTAAAAAAAGTAGGCTTTTTTAGTCATTTTGCTTTTATTATAAATGGCTGAAAGCTTTGCTCATCTTTTTAGATGAGTCTAAACAAGTGAATAAACAAAAGACAACTGTAATTCATGGGTGGATTAATTTAAAATAATAATGTAATTACAAATCATAGCAGATTTGTCCGAGGTAATTGGGATGTAGACTGGTACAAATTTTGCTTTACTGAAACAAAACTTGTTTAGATGCATCACCAATTTTAGTAGGGGCTGTTTTCCATTCTCCCAATTCCCCTATATAACCTGTTGGCAAAGTAACATTGGCTCAAAATCAACTGGTGCCTATACAAATGGGTATAACAGCAGGGAAACCTGAACATTTGGACCTAACTAGATCTAACTAGACATTATTTTGGTAAGCAGTATGCCCAGTAAGAATAGAATTCTGTATACAAATTCATGATACTATCAGAGCTTTTAATCAGTTAACTTGACCAATCTGGAATACGGCTAGTTGCTTGCCTGGTAACAACCTCCAAACTGCATTAGAAAACCTCACCTGATAGTTTAACAAGGCAAAGGGAGGTACATCTTTCTCCAGAAATAAACTGTTCCTATTAATTGGAGCAGACATTTGTATGATCACGTGAGTATCCCACTTCAAATAGGAGAGCTCTCTTCCAGAGCTATCAAATATTTGAAGAGGAGGAAATGCATTTAGCTAAATTCTTGTTTTAAAAAGAAACTTCTCAGAGAAAGTGATATTGGGTTTGTGTGTGTGTGTGTGTGTGTGTGTGTGTGTGTGTGTGTGTGTGTGTGTGTGTTCACTTTTCTGGCTTTTCTCAAGTAGATGGAGGAACATCTCCACTTTTTAGCTGTAAAATCTCATCTCCTCAAATCCAGCTGGAGTTGTTTGGTCTTCTCCAGGTTACCCGTAGCTGGCAGGTTAGATTTCCATTGCTACGTGGCAGACACTTGCAGTAGGAACTAGGAGGACAGGCATGATCCAAATCTCCAGACCTAGAATCATAGAATAGTTAAGGTTGGAAAGGACCTGAAGATCATCTAGTTCCAACCCCCCTGCCAGGGGCAGGGACACCTCCCATGAAACCATGCCGCCCAAGGCTATGTCCAACCCGGCCTTGAACACCGCCAGCGATGGAGCATTCACAACTTCCCTGGGCAACCCATTCCAGTGCCCCACCACCCTTACAGTAAAGAATTTCTTCCTCATATCCAATCTAAACTTCCCCTGTTTAAGTTTGAACCCATTACCCCTTATCCTCTCACTACAGTCCCTCATGAAGAGTCCCTCCCCAGCATCCCTATAGGCCCCCTTCAGATAATGGAAGGATGCTATGAGGTCTCCACGCAGCCTTCTCTTCTCCAGGCTCAACAGCCCCAACCCCCTCAGCCTATATTCATATGGGAGGTGCTCCAGTCCCCTGATCATCCTCGTGGTCCTCCTCTGGACTTGTTCCAACAGTTCCATGTCCTTTTTATGTTGAGGACACCAGAACTGCACACAATACTCCAAGTGAGGTCTCAGGAGAACAGAGTAGAGGGGCAGGATCACCTCCCTCGACCTGGTGGTCACGCTCCTTTTGATGCGGCTCAGGATACGGTTGGCTTTCTGGGCTGCAAGCACACACTGCCGGCTCATGTTCATTTTTTCCTCGACCAACACGCCCAAGTCCTTCTCCACAGGGCTGCTCTGAATCTCTTCTCTGCCCAACCTGTAGCTGTGCTTGGGATTGTCCTGGCCCAGGTGTAGGACCTTGCACTTGTCATAGTTAAACTTCATCAGGTTGACATCAGCCCACCTCACAAGCGTGTCAAGGTCCCTCTGGATGTCATTCCTTCCCTCCAACATATCAACTGAACCACACAGCTTGGTGTCATTGGCAAACTTGCTGAGAGCACACTCAATCCCACTGTCCATGTCACCGACAAAGATGTTGAACAAGACCAGTCTCTACACCAGTCCCTGAGGGACACCACTCGTTACTGTTTTCCAGCTGGACATTGAGCCATTGGCCACATGGAAGTATGAAACTAAGGACTGGAATATGTAACTTACTGCTGTCCATTCACATTGTCATTCAGTGCATGTAGATGTCATTGCTTTCAGTGTATTTTGGTGCCTGCTTCTACTTTCAACCGTATTCCTCTAAATTAACAACATACAAGATGCAATGAGATTAAGTCCCTTCTCTTTCATCTTCTGTTGCTCTGTGGACCTAAGAGTCGCATGGACAAATGAAAGCTTGATTTAGACAGTAAAGAGAGCAGCTGTGATTCTCTGGTATAGGATGGTCTCTCTAGGTTTTGCAGCAGAATGACTACTTGTGTATGTAAATTAGTTTCTTTCTTGAAATGCAATGAAACCATTTTGTTCCAAGTCTGTTGTAAATCCAGTCTCCAGCTAAGAAACACTTTGGCAGCTGACTCCACTAGAAGCAGTAAAAGTGTAAAAACACAGATGAAGTTCGTTGGCAGGAGAAGTTCACAAATCGGTACCTGTGCCTTGCTGAGAGCTCAACACAGGGGACCAGGAAAGGTCGGTCTAGCTGTTGTTTTGTTTTACAGTGAGCCACTAGCATAAAATTAAAAATGTGTTGTAAGCTGCGGCATTTGATCTTAAATGATCTCAGGCTTTGTTTTATGCACAGCAAGCACCATAGAATATAAAGTTATTATCTCAGTAGGTCCTGGACGCAACACGTAATTCCTGCTTGTTGTGAAGATACCTGAGGTTATTTCAGATACCAGATAATTTATAATCAGATGACTGTTTTCATTAGTATATGTTCCTGGTGTTATACAAATAGGATAGGTGATTGTATATAAAATTAGAAGGAAGTCTGCTGAAAAAGCACTGATTTGTGTTACATTTATGGGTAACTCACGTTCATGAGTAATTTTCTCTGACAAAAGAAATTGGGACTAAGCTTTTGTAATGTAGAGGGTGAAGCTGTCCTGGCCTCTCAGCTTTTCCAGCATTGACAATGTTAAGACTTGGAAGAGGTCACTTTCTTTCCTACTTTACTTGATGGGTTTTGATCTTAAGTCACCTATTTGCCCAGAGAACATCAGAATTGCTAGAATAATTAAAATAATTTAAACTGGGGGAAGCGGTGCATAGTCCCTCAGCCTCTCCTGTTAGTGCTGTTCCTCATTCTGTGAAAAAGTTGAATTTGGCTCAGTGGCAAGGCAGGACTCCAGCTGGGTGGCTGCTGTGCTCTCCGTGGCAATACATGACAGTGCTTCCATAGGAGAAATTAAGAAAAACACTCTCCTTTCCCCTGATCTCATACACTGAGACAAAAAATACACAATTGCCTGGTAGCCAGCATCCTTTCCTGAACAGGGGAGGGGGCATTTAGTTCAACTTCATTCAGCAGGAAGGAGATGGGTTTGCATCGAGGTGTCAGTCAGTAGGGTGAGAGGTAAAAATGCCTCTTCTAGCTCCTTTGTCACAACTTCCATTCATCATGTCCTTTGCTTTGCTTGCAGTACATGAGAAGGAAGTGTTTAATTTCAGGTCACTTGGAAGGCTTCTTTTGGCACAAAATCATTTGCTGTTGCTGCTTTGTTCCTTCAGCCGAAAAAAAAAAAAAAAAAAAACCAAAAAATAATCTTCAGTGTTCTTGCAATTCTTTTTTCCATTTGTAATTGTCTGTGAAGCAGTGGGACTATGTAATTTCTGCGTGAAGCAGGGGTGTGTTCACTTGTGCACAGAGCAACATTTGCCAGCCTATTCTTAAGGAGAGCATTCCTCAAAAATTGTTTAAGTAGAAAGGTGTTCATGTATTGCCCATCCTTTTTTAGTGCTTGAAAATGCATAATTCATGGTCACTAGTTGTTGTTCCAATAGTGGAAGAGGTTTATTGGCCATAATCCTGGAAGTCCCCTGTGTGTCAAATGACCACTGATTGTATTGGAAAAGGATGCTTCAGTGACAGCAGGCAGCCCCTGGGTGGAAAGAGGTGTCCCTTGTCCCTGAGCAATAACCTGTATGGATGATTGAGACTTGTTGATAGACCTCCATAGAAGTCTTAACAAGTGGTCAGAGTTTAGCAGCATCTGACTCAGTGAAGGATCCTTCAGTACAGGATGCTTGAACTTGATTTGTTACTCTCATCAAGAGGGGCATAAAGGTAGGCAAAACCTGAACATGCCTTTAGGCCCAGGCATGTACAATTTTACCACAAGCTCTGTCTTATGGTGGGGATAAGGGGGTGGGAGTGAGAAAGAAAAGGCTACTAAAATTTACAAAATATAATTATTGACTAATTTTTTCATCAGCGAGACCTGTAAGAAATCAGTGCTGTCTCACCAGAGAGATCAGTGGCGTCACCTCAAGTGTCCTCAGAGTGCCAAATGGTATAAAATACTTGCTTTGAAAGTACCACACTATGATAAGCTTCAACTTCCAGGGGTTGCATTGTGTGTACATTTTGTTATATGTAATGACACACTGAAAGGGCAGTGAAGCTGTTAAGGAAACGCTGCACGTCTAGAAATAAGTTATTTTTCTTTCAACCAATAAAAGAAAGAGTCTTTCAGAAAAGCAGTTAAAATAATATCATTTAAGTGTAACAAGTGATAAAATAGTAGACAGTTAAAATAATATCATTTAAGTGTAACAAGTGATAAAATAGTAGACAGAATTCATCTGTCAGATTAAGAAACTTAAAACATAAGATCTTCTGTGTAGCATATGCATTTCAAATTGGACTGTTTTCCTGGTAAAGCAATAGATGACTTCTTCAAAAAACTTTTAAAACAGTTGATTCATATAAAAAATGTTAAGGCTGACACAACCAGTGTAATGGCAACAATTATTTTAAACAGTAGATTTGGCAAATAAAGCATAAAATGTAGTCATTTCGTGTAGTTGTTCTAGACAACATCTGAGAAGCTGTGAGAATCAGCAAGACCAAAGTTGGTTGTGAGACTCTGGCAGTTTTTCAGGAAAGGTGATTGTGTAGTAAAACAGTTTAGTGCATGCAGAAAAATGCCCCTAGAGATGTCTGCAATGCTACCAACAATATTTTGAAATTAAGCTAAAGACTCATCCCCTTCAGAAAAAATTCACCTGTACATATTCAAAAATTCTGTATGGCCTCAGTCTGCTAGGGCCATTTTCTAGTAGAAACACATTTTTACCTACAAAACATATGGAAACGTATGTGAATGTTTTCTTATATTTCTAATGCAAAAGTAGTTGTCTTCCTCAAACTTGACACAGAATGAAATTTGAGGATATGAAATCCCAGTCAGCAAGGTAACAACAACTGGGAAAATGTGTTCTTGAAGAACTTCAGATGCAAAATTCAAAATGGAAAAATAATTCATTTGACCTAAATAAACAAGGACTCAAAAAAAAGAAAAAGAAGTGAATTGTTCAGAATGGTGCTGTTTTATCTTGTACTACCTAAGTACTGGCCATCAATCACTGTCAGTTAATTATCATTAAGATTGCATTAAAAAAGCTCCCTGTGGGAGCTGGATAGTCTGTGAGCTTTGTTCTGTCTTTGTTGGTTTTGTTGGGGATTTTTGTTTTTTTGTTTTCATTTGGGTCCTTTTGTATACAAGGAAGTTGTGTGAAAAGATGAATCTGGAAATGCATAATTGTACCCAGAGTTACCATATGTATCACAGAGGGAAGGCAATAGAACAAGGAATTAAAAATTAAAGTTGTTATTTTTCAGGAAGACTTTAAAGGGTTTTTTTCCTTCCCCCCCCCCCAAAAAAAAAACCAACCAAACAACAGTAGAGCTGTCTGTGTCAGGGGGGTTGGAACTAGATAGAATCATAGAACAGTTAGGTTTGGAAAGGACCTGAAGATCATCTAGTACCAAACCCCCTGCCAGGAGCAGGGACACCTCCCACTAAACCATGTCACCCAAGGCTGTGTCCAGCCTGGCCTTGGACACCTCCAGAGATGGAGCATTCACAACTCCCTTGGTCAACCCATTCCAGTGCCTCACCACCCTTACAGTAAAGAACTTCCTCATTATATCTAATCGAAACTTCCTCTGTTTAAGTTTGAACCCATTACCCCTTGTCCTGTCACTGCAGTTCCTAATGAATAGTCCCTCCCCAGCATCCTTATAAGCTCCCTTCAGACACTGGAAGGCTGCTATGAGGTCTCCACGCAGCCTTCTCTTCTCCAGGCTGAACAGCCCCAACTTTCTCAGCCTATCTTCATATGGGAGGTGCTCCAGATGATCTTAAGGTCCTTTCCAACCCTAACTATTCTGATTCTGTGATTCTATGATTGACGTTTCTAAGGTGCAAAACTTACAGGATTTATAAAAGAAATGCTTGCTTCTTAGTTAACTGTGCTGTTTTCAAACCTCAAGGGTTTATATTTTTCTGTGCAACATCCAGTTGTGGAAACTTTCACTTAAAAAAAAAAATAAAATAAAGGGTAAAGTCATGTGGCTCCAAAAGGTGATTCTCCAACAGAACATGAGCCAGCATGAAATTCAGCAGGAGTTGTGAATACAGAAATTTTCAGAGCTTATGAGCTGATCTGAGGGCTCTTGAGCACTTAGCTGATGACAGAAGCAGGAATGCAACAGCTATTTTTATTTCCAGGGTGCTTCCCTGCACTGCTAAGTAGCAGTTCACGCTCTTAAAAGTGCTGAGGTTTATTGGTAGCTCTCATCAGCATCGCAAACAGTAGCTGGTACCTGAGCCCTCTGTAATTTATGCCTTTGATATAAAATTAGTTCTGAGTCAGCTGGTGCTTGTTCAGCCTGAGGATCACAAGGGTCTCCTGGCCAAGCTCTCTCTCTGCAGTATGTGGCTGCGGAGATTAGAGTAAACCCTTATGTATTTTTCACATCTCTAAATACTTATTTATTGTGGGAATATGTATGTGTTACAGACAGATTTTGTTTGTTTGTTTGTTGGGATTTGGATTTGGTTTTTAAAATGAGGCTTCCTTGTTGACCTTTTCTCCCCTGAAATGACTTAAGTGAGAGTGCCTTATGAACAAGACTAATTTAAAGGCTGAAGCTTTCAGGACCAAAGTCCTCTCTGTTCATCAAATTAACAATAATAATAATACTAACTAAAAAAAACCCTTACATTTTTAATTAACCATGTTTTGGCCAATTGCTCAAATAAACCTCAGACCTGGAATCATGTAAATGAAAGTGTTCCTGCTGAGATGTCAAAGAATCATAGAATAGTTAGGGTTGCAATGGACCTTAAGATCAGATAATTCCAGGCCCCCTGCCATGGGCAGAGACACCTCACACTAGATCATGTCACCCAAGGCTCTGTCCAACCTGGCCTTGAACACTGTGAGGGATGGAGCCTTTACCACTTCCTTGGGCAACCTGTTCCAGTGCCTCACCACCCTTACAGTAAAGAACTTCTTTCTTATATCCAATCTAAACTTCCCCTGTTTAAGTTTGAACCCATTGCCCCTTGTCCTATCACTACAGTCCCTAATGAAGAGTCCTTCTCCAGTATCCTTGTAGGCTCCCTTCAGATACTGGAAGGCTGCTATGAGGTCTTCATGGAACTTTCTCTTTTCCAGGCTGAACAGCCCCAACTTTCTCAGCCTGTCTTCATACGGGAGGTGCTCCAGCCCCCTTATCCCTCCTCTGGACTTGATCCAGCACTTCCATGTTCTTCTTAGGCTGAGGACACCAGAGCTGAACACAGTACTCCAAGTGGGGACTCACAAGAGCAGAGGGGCAGGATCACCTCTTTCGACCTGCAGGTCACGCTCCTTTTGATGCAGCCCAGGATATGGTGTGGCTGCGAGCTCACACTGAAACTGGCTCATGTTAAGTTTCTCATCAACCAACACCCCCAAGCCCATCTCCACAGGACTGCTCTGAATCTCTTCTCTGCTCAGCCTGTAGCTGTGCCTGGGATTGCCCCAACCCAGGTGTAGGGACTTGCACTTGGCTTGGTTGAACTTCATGAGGTTGGCATTGACTCCCCTCTCAAGTGTGTCAAGGTCCCTTTGGGTGGCATCCCTTCCCTCCAGCGTACCAACTGAACCACATAGCTTAGTGTCATTGGCAAACTTGCTGAGGATGGTTTCACGTGCTCCTTGTCAACCTCCTTCTCCTGCGAAAGCCTCTTTGCCTGCATATATCTAGACTGCAGGCAGCAGTTACTGTGTGATAGGCAGCCAGGTGGTCATAAGGTAGAGAGACCTGTATTCAGGTCAGGTAACTCACACTGTCAGTGCATACTGTTTTTCTTTTCTGGGTATTTTCTGATGTGTCAGGAAAGATTACATCTCATTTCTACTCTCATATCTTTTCTCTCTCTGCCATGTGTTGAGTTTCTTCATTCTTACTTAGCTATTAGAGAAGGAAAATCCCCCGGTCCTGATTTTATTTTACAATGTTGGGCCAATTTTAGCATGTCTGTAAACCAGTAGAAGGGGGAATTAGACCATAGCAGAAAGGGACAGTGCATGTTGAAAGAAAACTAAGAGGGAAATCCTAACCTCTTCTAATTTACATATGGTGACATTTTGCAGAAATATTGTAACGTTAGCAGTGGCATAATGAAATTCTGCCTATCAGCAGTGGAAGGAATAATGTTACTATAAAGGTAACCTGTCCACAGTTTGTTATCAAGAAAATATTCATGGCAAGAAACATACATTTACCAATGAGTGTTAAGAACAGTATTTTTTCCTTATATTTTTTCCTCATGGGCTATCCATCTTCCCCTCCAGATTTACTGCATGATCACTCCCTTTACATGCTAATTATGTGCAGCTTTGGTGAATTTGTTAGTAGTGACACTTCGGGCACCCAGTGGGACTGCAACTCATTATGGGGCAATGTCCAGATATATCAGATATTATTAGCTGTCATTAATCTGCTGTGGAAACATTGAGTGCACAGCCAGGAGAGAGACCAGGAAATAGAGTAAAAATGAAGTCTGCAGCCACCCTGGCCCCGAGAAGGTCAGAGGGCAAATCAGCAGGGGAGAAGAATACACCTTAAAGTGGCCAGTGCTTAGTAGCAGATTTTTAACCCATTGTAACCCAACATTGCTAAGAAAAAGAAAGACAAAAAGAAATTATAGTGTTCATAATGTCTGTACAGCTACGCTTTGCTCAAGGAAACAGGGGTACAGACTGTCAAACTACTGTTTTCTAAAGGTATTTTGTAGAACTGCGTATCAGTGAAAAGAAAGTGTGAAGAGAAGAAATTGAGTGAGAAATATGCAGTAACTGTCTCAATGTGGACAGCACCCAAGCATAAAGCTTTGAAATTAGGCACGCGTAACTCAGAATAGGATTACTGCCCCCACCTTCCATTTGAAGGTCATATTTCATAGAACCAGACATGGTAGTGGAGGAAATCCTGAAAGAGTGAAGAGCTTGCTCTTGTTGTTCATCCAGACCTGTGATTCCTTTATAAACACAGGAATTTGCCTCTAGATTACAGACACAGGGCTGATCAGCCTCTGCAGTGCAGTTTAAAAACACAAATCACAATAGGTTGAATTTTTTTTTGTCATTGATTCTGAAAAATAGTCACTTGTAAGAGCTATGCATATCTGTGTTTGTGCAGCATTAATTACATGGCTTGGACTGCAGAAATAAAAGAACATTCTTCCCAGAAAGCTCCAAGATCTTTCCTATCTCCAAGATGACTTGCAGAGTACTGCCCGGGACTGTAAGGAGTTGCATCTTCTTGCTTTATACCAGCTAATAGGATGGAAGAAACCAGGCAGGTTTTCAAGCAAAGAGGGTCTTCTCTGTTCTGAAACAGAAACAGAAAACACTAAAGCAGAGGCTAGGAATCTCTGAGTTTAGTGGTGATGTATTAACTAGACAATTTCCAGAGCAGGGGAAAAGTAATAGGTTGGTTACTCTGCATGTGTTGTTTCTTTGTATGTGACTTTTGCTACTTTTAAGGGGCAACCTGAAAATTCAGTGACCTTAAAATTAACGTAAATAATGAGATAGGGGGATTCCAGATAAGAAAAACTAGATTTGATCAAAGGAAGCAAGAATAATCTTTTGTTTTCAAGGACCTATGCTCCTTTATCTAGAAATTACAGTGCTCTAGTATAGGAGGTATATGCAAAAACTTGACGAAAATCTCTAAAATTCTTCAACAAATGCAGCTTATACTTGTTAGGGGAAACTGGGATTAAGTTCTTCAACCAGTTGTTTGGAAATTTCCCAGTGAGACACTCATCTGAGTTTCCTGAAGGAATCTGTGAAGAATTGGTTTTATTCCCACTAAAGGAGCTAATTAAATGCTTTACAGTTTTTCACATGACCAAAAAAAAAAAAAAGGCCTGAAGTTTTTATTTATGGACCTATCTTCAATTAGTCAAACTGTGATAAACCCATGCAAAACAACAACTGTGAGCTCAGTTTTAGGTTGATTAAATTCTGCACAATATCATGAAAGAGAAAGCAATGTTAGTATTTAGTGAAATGACTCCCATTAATACTTCCTAAACTAACCGCTACTCGTGAACTCAGGTTCTAGGAGAAGATTTAGAAGTCATTTTGGTGGCATTGTGGGATTTGCAGAAATACCCAGAAGTGTTACAGAGTACAGTGTTAGCCATGGGGCAGGTGGCAAGTACCCAGGGAAATAAAGAAGCAGCAGTTTTATCATTGGTCTTGGACCTTTGCAATTTTGGTGTTACAGGAGGGTTTGTTTATTTTTATATGAGAACAATGCAATATCAAAGAAGAGTTACAGTCTAATGGCATTAACATTGACAAAAAAGTCACGAAAGCCATTCTGAGTGCCGTATGAATACATTCAATAGGTCAGTTGTAGATTCTTTTATAGTCTTCTTCTAGTGTATATGAAATTTTACAAATATGGTACACCTTGCCCTTTTTCCAGGAGAGAGGAATAAAAATTCATTCTAGTTTCTTTTTCCTTTGGGTGCTTCGAAGAACTGAACATGAGATGAGTACTGTTTGAGTAAGTGGTACGTAAATAAGTTATAGGTTAGGCTTATAGTGCAAAAATTGCAGTCAGCCTCCATGATGTTGTGTTTGCCAAATTTGCACTGATGAAGTTATTATGGCAGGCTTACTTTTTTTTTTTCTTCGTGGAAGAATATATATGTTAGTTGCCCATCAAGATTATGCTGTCTTTTCAGTGCCTGTGTTGCTCATTACGATCCTGCAGGCACTTATTTTCACATTTAACATGATACGCATGAGTAACCCTCTCTTAACTGGTGCAACTAGTCAGGTGTAAAATTCTGATGTATGTACTCTGTAATCCTGGGGCCTGAGCAAATTCCACAAAAGTGTTACATTTTACAGAAGTCTGCATCATTTCTTGTTCCATTGTTCATAGCAAGTTGAATAGTTAGGTTTTATGCAGATAAACCTGTATCAGAAATGCTAACGAGGATATCTGCACAGCTGCCTTTGATCTTAATGTACCGAAAATGGTGTGTTGAATATTAACTTCAGTCTTTTAAAAGGCGACTCTTCAATATATATACTTGGAATTGCTTTCAAAGTAAATTCCTAGGGATAGGCTTAAAATGACTGTAAGTTGTAACAGAATGTGGCAGGAGAGGTCATCACCTTGAATTTGGAGTGTGGGGAGAGCCAATAAAGCGCTGGATTGCTCTTTTCCTTGTGAGTCAGAAAATTAAGAAGTATAGGGTAAAATCCCTAACAGCAATTTTTAGCTTCCTGAACAAGCATGAATATACTTTTAGGAATATCCTAATACATTTGCTCTTTTTTTTGTCATCTGCTTTGTAAAAGCTAATCATAGTTACATATGTATAAAATGTGTGGAGTTAGTTGTAATTAAGGCTATATTCAGCATCCTGAAAATTAAGAAGCAGCGTCAGCTCTGAACTGATGTGTTTACGCAGGAGTTGCTTTGATGTGTGAGCTATTAATTGCAATATTCTCAGAGGCTGTGGCAGGGCCTTCCCTACCAAACTTTAGGGTCATAACATAAGGTTTTGGTGCTGCAATTCCTCTGTAAATGTTAAGTGGCAGAGCTCTATCGCAGCTCTGCTCTTCTTACTTCATACAGCACTTTCTAGCATATGACATTGCCAGCCAAGTAAGTGGTGTCATAGATTACCCTACCTGACATAAAGGGTAATCATTATTTACTGTGATTCACTTTTTTGATGATGTTTACTGGGAAAAAAATGCAAGGACAGACGAGTTAAGTTTTAGATTCATTGCAGCTTTCCTGATGTTTCCTGTCATTTATTCATTACCATCACTCAGTTAGGTGACTTATGCTCTTGCAGAATGAGATACTAGTTAGCATGAGTGAAGGGTCATCAAGCACTGGAACAGGCTGCCCAGGAAAGTGGTTGAGTCACCATCCCTGGAGGTGTTTTAGTCATGTAGATGTGCTACTTAGGGACACAGTGGGGTGGTAGACCTGGCAGCTAGGTTAACGGTTGGACTCAGTGATCTTAAGGGTCTTTTCCAACTTAAATAACTCTATGATTCTAAGCAGGAAGAATCCAACCAGAAATTTCCAAGCCGTGAGTTGTCATTAACATTTTATTTAAAAGGATTCTGGTGGAGCTGAGACAGGAACAAGAAAATGCAACCAGAACAATAGCACCCCCAAAACTCAGGGCAATGCTTCAAGACCATTTCTTGAAATACCTGAAGATTTTTGCTGTATTTTACAAAGTCACAGATGTTGATATTTTTTATAATTACTAGTATTGTCATTTCATTAGCACTAGAAAAATGGAAATTAGAACCCTTTTGCGGCTCTAGCTAGAAAAAAGTAGGAGTTTTCTGAACTCCAGAAAACATATCCTTTAAATGGATAAAATGGCTTAAAGAGGGGCTGTTTAAAAGTGCTTGGAATGATGAACATTAAAGAATTCAGTTTTACTTCAACAAATAGTTGCAGAAATTGGGTTGTACATACCTATCCATGTATCTCTGTGTTTGTATGTGCTGCAAGTGCCTATTGTTGTATCAGGGGTGAGTAACAATTCCACATGTCTCCACTAGATAGTCCTAACTGCTCATTTCAGATGCAGACAAATTATTTCACAATATAATACAGATAAACAAACCTTAAATTCACTTGAGTTTCTTGTAATGAGAAGTTACATTATGGAGTACCAAAACATGATTTCCTAGATTTATTTTAATCTGTTTCTAAACATATCATATGTTTACTGAGGTTTTGTTTCCTTAAAAGCATTGTGGCTATGCATTCAACTTTTGAACCTTGTTCTACAGAGTGTTGTAGAGTGAACTAACTCTTGAAGAAACAAGCAAACCTCCCCCAGGCCCCAGCCCCAAAAAACCCAATAACAAACAAACAAAGAAAACAACTCCAAAGAGTGCTGATGTTTTCTCGGGGGGGGGGGGGGAGGAGGGTGGAATCAGAGAATTACCTAGTAGTTTTGCTATTCCCCTTAACAAAGCCAAGGTCCTACTCTGGCAGCCTGGACCTGGATCTAGCATAACACAGCTTTAGGCAAATGCCTCTTTGGGATGTGTTAAAGACCTTAGAGATCACTCTCACTTTCTTCCTCCTCTATGCACCTGAATCTACCCTAGATAGCAAATTTTGTTAGCGTCCCATTTGAACAGCTTTATATGATTGCTTCCATCCACAGGTTACTTTATTCAAGTGGATTTGCCACAGAGCATTTGCCCATTAGCAATCTCTTCTGCAGCTTGCTTTAAAATCTGCTTATGGTTATGGCCAGATAAAAGCATGTGAGGTCAGTTTGGTAGAGCGGAGACAAATACTTTAACATAAGGTTTTCTATTCTGTGCAGGCAGCTAATAAAAGTGCCCGCAGGTGTTGAGAATTATCCTTGTCTTGGAGATTTCTTTACAATCTGAACCTAATCTTGGCAAAAGCTTTGGCAAGGATATCTGGCACATTAATTAAATGACTTTCCCACCCCCACAGGTCTTATGCTGTAACTTTGATTAACCACCTCTGTACCCAGGAAAGGAACTGCTGGATAGGCGTTATCAGTTTTGCAGGTGTATGGATGTTAGAGATAACATGGGATTCCTCCTTTGTCTGGACAGATGCTCCTTACTGTTTCAACACAGCTTTTCCCCTAGCTACAGCTACAGGGATCCTGCAGGCATGTTATGAGATTTTAGTATGAGGACTTTTTATTCAATATGTATCTCTGGATGGCCTCTGCTGAGAAGTTTCAGATCCTTAGAGGAAAACTCCTGAATTCTCCAGAGCTCCCTCTCTGTTTAAATGGCTTTTCCTTGCTGCAGTATCACAGCTGTGACACATCAAAGCTAGTAACTGGTGTGGCAGGACAAGCAGTCCCAAATCAGCCTCAGTGACGAAAGGTGATTTGCAGTGACAGGTTTCATGTCTTACGGTGTCATTTTCATGAATGACTTGGCTAATTAAATTTAATGTGGAACAAGAGCTTGCTTACATTCTGCCAGGCTTAAGATGTTCTTACTCACACCTTACATAAGGAACAATTCCTACTGTTGAATAAGGGCTCCAGGATTTAGCCCTCTTTTAGCAGTCTTCCATAAACCCTTTGTTTTCCTAACATGTTAAAACCCAAGACTTAATGGGTTCATGATGACATCAGTTATCAAGATTTGTGTGGTGTTGGCAGATGTTGAATTTTCAGTGGAAAACCATTAAACAGATTTGCGTCAGGGCAAGTTTCACAACATGCACATATTATACCGGTGGTTACATGTGTTGACTTCAGCTTTATTTATTACAAAGGAAAACAGGCCTGTACTTATACAACCACAGCAATGAGAAATTAATCTTCCCAATAGGAAAATCAGTCTTGTCTTGTTAAAGGTACTCAAAGTTGCAGATTGAGTGTGCTGAGCTTGCAAAAACTATGTCTGCAACTTTCAGATTTAATAAATCTAAAATTAAATATTAAAAAAAAAAAAAGAGAAAAGAAAGATTTTTTGGGGTACCTTTATTTTTGGATATGCAGAGTAAAGAAAGCAAAATTTCAGAAGGTGTTGAATGTCCATTCTTTGACAAACATTCTTTCCAAAATGTTTCAAGTTGAACATGTTTTTTTTCATACCTGATTAGATTTGTTACTTTTGAATGCTGATTGCCCATCAGCTCAGAACACATCAATACTGTACTAGTTCTAATATCCTTTAGCATTAAAAGGTTTCTTTTTGTCGTATGACTGTCAGGTTTGCCCAGTGGTATTGTCTAGACGAACGATGGTCCTCAGGCCTACATGTGATGTGATATGTGCATAAGAAACATATAACTTATGAAACCAAATACATGGGGAGAAGTGATTTTTCAAATAAAAGCAAGATCTAATTCAGCAAAAAAATGAAACCCCACAACAAACCAAACTAATAACCACAAAAATCATTTTGTGTATATATATGTATGCATGGTAACTTGAAAACAGAGGGTTTTAGTTGCTACAGTGTTTGGTTCATACATACATTAATTAGGACCTCACTTTGGAGATGAACTCAGATCTATTGCACCTCACTTTCTGTTCAACTGTAAACATGTTGGAGAGTTTGTATTTTCTTGGAAACTAAACTTCACTCAGTTGTCATGAAATTCTTCAGGTTCTGCTTATGCATCAGGAGGCATCTACTCGTGGTCCTTCCTGTTAAAAGCTGCCAGTAAAATTTGTTCTTATAATGCACCCTTTTCCTCACAAACCAGTTTCCTGAGTCTTGTCGATGCTGCTGCTAAAGCATGAAGTTTTTTGAAAGTCAAAATTAATTCTGATAGTAACTGAAACATTTCAAGGGATAGACCTATTCTTTTTCAGTCATGCAGTGCAATACATAGAAGATCAATAGAACAAGTGGGGATATTGTACTTCTGCATGTTTTAAAGTAAATAATTAAAAAATTAAGGAAAAACCCTAACATTCTGACTTTTTGAGAAAGAAGCATTTAATTTTCTATTGTTTTTCTTTCAAACACTTCAAGAAAACTGCTTTTGAAATATGCAGATTTGTAAAAACTGGATTGCTTTACAATATTGCTTTATTTAAAAAAATAATTTAATATGGAAATGTTGGTTTTATCTTTTGGGATTCAAACAGATTTTTAATTTTTGACAGCCTTTCACTTTATTTTCTTTCCATTTGTCTTATTTAATATAGCTGAACAAAATAAGATTAACATGATTTGAACAAGTAATAGAATTTTCCTTTAGAGTCAAGTTCGCTGCTTTAGGTTTTGCTCCAGTGTGGAACAGGGCCAAATTTTTCTATCTTGCAGTCCTGCATAAAACAAAACTTTGACTTCAAGAGAGCTCTATTTTTCATCAGGCAAACAGACAAAAGAAATTCTTTTACTGGGTGCATGCAAAACCATTGTTTCTTCATCAGCAGCAACTTTTCCAGTACCTGAAACCAGCCACTTGATAAAAAGGGTATGATAGATGATAAACTTTGAATTAGGACCTTAGTTTTCACCAGCTAAAGAACAAATGATCATCCACAGATGTGAGTATGCAAAAGCAAAACATACCCTCCCAAACTTTTCAAGTGAAAAACAAACGATGAAATAAACATTGGATAATTATGATTTCATGAGTTACGTGATCTCCTAATAATTACAAATGGGCAAATAGAAAGACTTTGATTATTTACACTGCTGTCTTGCCATTCATTATAGTCGGTAATGTTTATAGAAAAATTTTTCCTAACAATAACATTTATAATATTTTAATGTGTGTGTATGGAGGGAAATAGCACATAAAAGAATTTCAGCACAAAAAAATGTCAACTGTTTTACATTTGGAACTCCACTGTATTATTTTAGGACCCTGCTCCTCAAAACACTTATGGTTAACTTTATTCACACAATTCCAATGGGACAACTCATATATAGAAAGCTAAGTCTTTTCTTAAGGGTTTTCTTCTACTCTTTTGCATCCCATCCTTCACTTCCTGACATGCACGTGCACAGGATGGGGTAGATGCATCTAAGCAGATTCCTGAACAGACTAAACTGTCTCTTCATTCTCTGGGGTACTCTCTGTAGTAATTTTAATAAAATAACTATATAGGGGTTTGTGTATGGATGAATATACATTTACTTGCACAAGTATTGATTAATTTATTCTGTGGGCACCAAATAATTATCTGTTTTGCTGCAAGGGCAATTTGCTGCCATACTAAGCAGAAGGCATTCTTTTACCAAAAAAACCAAGCATAGCAGCATTTTCAGCCATGTGCTGAAATGTGTGATTAGTACTAAAATGCGTTAAGCATGGCATCATTATTCTAAAACCAGACACAGAGATATAAAATGCACTGTGATGTTGCAAACTGAGCACAGTTTGATTGTAGGACACCGGGGTAGAGGGGTTTGTATTAGAATATACATTGTGTTTATAATGCCTTCTTCTCTAAAATGTAATTAGTTTTTTTTATGAACTGGTAAAATATAGTACATAAAGGACTTGGGGGATTTCCACAGAGCCACATTTATTCCCACACATCTTTCCAAATCATAAATGGTTGTCTTCCTTAGAAATGGATTAGGACAAATTGCATTAGGACACGATTGTGAATCTGATTAAGGTGGAACCATGATCAGGTTTTTTCTTTTGGGCAACCATGTTTTCTTATAACAACCAGAAGACAAAAAAGCCTTTGGCAAGATGTTTCAAAGGCCGTTCTCATATGCACATAAAAGCAGTTTTCATGCTAATTCAAAAATTGGTCCACACCTATAATTTCTTTATATACCCAAGACAAAGCTTTGGGCAAAATTTTGCAGTAGTATATTTTTCAGACACAGACTTGTGGTTTCAGTAAAAGCTCATAAAAAGGAATTTCCATGCATAATTTCCTTAAGGAGAAGGCTCTGAAGGCAAGCTGCAAGAGAGTCGAAAGATCAGGTGTTGATTCCAAATCGGTTCAGTGAGAGAACGCTGAGAACAAAACCATTCCCAGTGGAAAACTGATTTAATATACTGAATAAATACCTTTTAAAATTAACAAACTCTTAGAAAGGCCCCAGCCCCTCCTCTTTTTGTGTTAGCATCTGACCCAAACTGAACACATTGTGTGACGTTATTTGACACGGAAGGAAACTAGCACATATATGTCTGTTGATGGGAAGAACTGCACGTTTGGAAAAAAAAAATTGGCAAAAACGGCTGTCACTTTCTTCTCCACTCCTACCCTGTTTTTTTAAACAGTATTCTCAAACCCATAAAGCTAAAGGGAACCAAATTACAGCATTGTCTCCTCTGTGTTGTAGTCAAATCTGTTGGTGCTCTGTTGCTACTCAGCAGAAAACAAGACTGGAAGAGGCTGAGAAACTCATCTGTATTTGCCTCCTTCTGACTGCACTGCGTATGAGTGTTTTGATCTCCCAAACTAACGCATAGGATTCAGCTGAGAAGCAGGAGTCCACTGCATTAGGATCAGAAAGTCTGTATAAAAAGGAAGGTCCCTGTCTCTAAGGGCTAGGATTTGGAGTATGAAAATAGAGGGAACAGGTGGGTCTAATGAATAAATTCTGGAAGCCTAAGGAGCTCTATAACCTTTGTGCTTAGCATAGTAAGTATCAGTGATATTACACTGCCCAAGTAACTGCAGCCATCTGCTTTATTGCTAGCTTTGCTGGCTTTTACTTTTTTTTTTTTTTTCCAGTTTAGACCAAGATTCAGTGATGTTTATTTTAAATTGTTTGTTTGACTTGATATTGACGTTGTTTTGGGAAATAAAAGTAAGAATCTGAATTCTTCATGTGTCTCACGCAGGCAGAGACTAGACAAAATAGGAACAGATCTGAACTGTGGTCTAAATTTCAGAGTGTACCCATCTGAACTACATTTTTCCTGAGGCTGGAAAACATTTAGTTATCTCTTGTCTGTTGTTGTTGGCATCTTACTCTGGCTTCATCCAGAAGCTGAGGGCCCAGCATGAATGTGGTTGCAGGCTTAAGCTAGTGGCACAGCAAGTGAATCTTCACCATTTTCCAGGCTGACAATCCTTGGACACCCCTCCAGACTTAGCATGTTTATATAAACTGAGTGTCTAAAAGTGTTATGAATCAGAAGCATTTGTTTATAGCTGAGTTTCCATAAGTGATAATGACCAAACGAACGCAAAAATGTGTGGGTGGTGGTGTTTTGGGGTTTTATTGGGGTTTTTTCCTCCCTTTTCTTCCTCTGGCATTTCCAAATGTATTTTCTCACACCTGAGATTGTCACATCTAGAGGAAGATGCTGTTCAGAGGGACCGAAAAACAGTAGTGGTGGGGCAAATGCCTGGATTTCTTGCCCAAGCCAGGAATCAGTTCTGAAATACAAGCATGCATGTTCTCCCTTGGACACTTCAAAGTAGAAGTTCAGCTACATTTCACAACAGTCATTTTTGGCTGAAGCAGTGAAGGTGCCAAACACCTACCCTTATGTTCCCAGACCTCCTCTTTTACAATACCCTTTACAAGAGAACGTGTCAAGAACAGTCATGGTTTGTTGTAGATCTCAGGTCTTACTACCATTGTTTAGAAACTGCAAAGTCCAAAATAATTATAGTGAATTAGGAAATAATTGTGTTAATAAGAAATCAAACAAGCTAAAAAGAAGAAAGAAAAAGTTAGCCGAAAAAGTTAGCCAAAAAAGTCACACTAAGTTTTTTTCATCTAGTTCATGAATTTACCAAAGAGATTCTGCTTCTTACATCCTGCAATAATTTAATTTTAGATTCTGGATTTCTGATCTTAACATTTTCTTCTCTCCGTACATACGTGTGTGTCCATATGTCTCACTCACTCTCTTTTTATATATATATACACATATATATACACATATAAACCTGATGAACAAACCTGAGACAAACTCCAGTAGATAAAAAATAATAGTCACTTATTATTTTCAGAAAATTTAGTCCTCTTGTTCTCAGTAATAATTAGTCTTTTCAGTGCAGATTTTATTGGTTTAGGTGCATAAACATTTCTGTGAAAATTAGAGCTGGCTGGGAAGTCAGGTGTTGAAAAAATTCTGTGAAAACAATTTCTCTATGTGTATTTCTGTGTATTTTTCCCAAGGATGTGGTGGAATCACAGTGCCTGGAAATGTTCAAAACCCAAGTAGATGAAGCCCTTAGCGACATGGTTTAGTGGTACGCTTGGAAGTCCTAGGGTAAAGGTTGAACTTCATGGTCTTAAAGGTCTTTTACAACATAGTTGATTCTACGATTCTGTGATTTAAAAGTATATCTAGAGGCTTTCAGAAACTTCACAGCTCAAAAGCTGAGCTATGTACTAAAATGGGGAAAAAATTTACTTTGTGTTTTTGCCATTTATTTTTCATGACCATTTTAGCTTTTATTTCAAATTGACGATGAAGCGCTTCAATAGAATCAGGCTTTTTTCTTTTTTTAACAGAATTTTTCTCTAAAATGTCAAATGAAAAAAAATTCCGTTATGTGTCATGTAAACAGTATTCATATTTGATTTTCCCGCAGATTCTCTGTTTGGAATGTTCTTTAGAGAATTAAATAGTTCATACAATCAGAGTGGTTATCTTAATCATGCAGTTTACTTATTTTCTCTGATTGGGTAAGGTTTTATAAATTGCTTTAACTTCTGCCTGAAGTAAGGCTTATTTGTTTCGCAAAATTATTCTTATTTCGTGAATGAATCTCAGTTCCAGTCATAATTATGCATTCTCTTGACATTGTGCTCACATTAATATTTGTTAGGAGTAACAAAAATGAAGCAAAATTCAATGTTTCTTAGAAGTATTGTGTGTGTTTTCACAGTTCATTCACTGGTTCCTTGTAACTTGCCATCGCTGCAAATCTGTTCTTATATTTCTCTACAAAAAGTGGCAAATTAGTCAACAGAAGGCTCTGCAATTTGAAGTATGTATGGAGAGAGACTGGAAAACCTGACTCCTGGTTGTAATTATTAATATGATTTACCTGCAGTCATGTCACTTTTATGGCACTTAAAAATATGCCGTATCTATTTATGCAGGTAATTGTTCTAATCAATTTCTGTGACAAATGTACTTAAATTCAATAGGGTAGGGTGCTAAATTCTTAGGTAGCTTAAAGCTTTATGGAGTGATGTCAGGTGGGAGATCTGGCAAGGAGGGGTTTGAAATGGAACAGACCAGGATGATCCTTGAGACCATTTTCCACTTTATATTATTCTGGTTGTATTCTAAACAATTTCTAGTGAAAAGAAGTACCAGAAAGGCTGATAGATTCATGGAATAATTCAGGCCGAAAGGGACCTGAGGAGGTCATCCAGTCCAACTCCGGCATACAGCTCCAGTCCTTGACCTATCCAAATAGTCTTTAGAAAGTCTCTCCTGTTTTATACTGTTCTTCTTGTATCGAAGGGTCTAAAAGTAGGCACAGTAAGGGATCTGCTTTTTCACGGTCATTAGTTCCTATCTCTAACAACTACAGTAACAGAGATATTTTTGTTAGATTTGTTTCATAATACTGACTTCAGACCATCTGAACTTCTTGCCATTGGAAAAATTTCCAAAGTTTTCTTTAATTCCTGGCTGAACATCAGTAATTCCTAACATTGGAGAGCTCTTTCTCCATAGATATTTATTTGCATAAATATGTATAGTTGCCATATCCCCCCCAGATACTCCAGACATGCACAATCCCACCTATCTGAGTCAAAGAGGTCACAGGAAGATGTAACTCTGTTAAAGGAGGCTGTGAAGAATGTCTTGGAACAAGATAATTAAGGAGGCAGTTTCTTTCCTGCTCCAAGTTAGTGATGGGTATGGCCTGTCTGACCAGATGCACAAGCCAATGTGTAAGTTCATGAAATTGCCACCCACCATTCCTTTTTGCTGCCAGGTCAGCCTCATCACTAAGGAATTCTTACTCTCCTGTCATCATCTCAGGCTCTAAATTAATTCTGTGGCAATGTCTAATATGAATATCTGCACAATAGTGCATCTAGTACATCCACTGGAATTGGGAATAGACCAAGAGAAGACATCTCGGAAAGAAAACTGAGGTCCTGGATGAAATGCCTCAGAAGCTGACTTTGAAAGTGACTGGGAAGAAATCATTCTGCTCCATGACTGAGTGAAGGCAAATCACAAGTATGTATTAAATATAAGTGTGAATGTATACATGTATATGCATATATATGCATGCACACATAACATTTGATTTTTTTCTTCAGCATTTTGTCAGTTTGTTTCAAAAAACACAGAAATTTAGATAAAGCGCACTTTATTTAGTCATCTTGCAATTACAAGGTTAGATATCTTAAAACTTAATAGATAAGTCATTAATGTGGGCCAGGCTGATAATATGATTAAACACAAGAATTTAACTGATGTGGTTCACATTGTGTCTTACAGCTGTAAATTGTTAGAAGCAGTGGAGTTTTCTGACAATACTGTTGTGGAATAATTATGGGATTAAAAAGATGGAATAAGGTTATTTGAAAACTGGTGTAAGGTAATGTGAGCCAGAACTCTCAAAGTCCCTTAATAGGTGTTCTTAACTCAGCGTTAATACTTTATTTAACGTTACGTGCTGTGCACTCTTTAAATTGTTAGCTTGGAACAGATGATTTATGTTGCTCTTGCATCCAAACAGGAATTAATGCCTTTATCCTATTTGACCAGAATTGCTAAGCACTTTTGTTCTCAGGTTTGTATTAGAATGATAACAAAAACATAAAATCAGCAAGCTTTTTAATGAACGTGGGGTTAACTTAAAGTGCCCTGATTTACAGATATTAAAGCAATAGTCTCTTTCAAGTTATTTACTGAGGTGTTAGAAAGTTTGTGTTCCCATTCAGCTCAGTTAGTTTGAGAAACTGCAGTTTCTTTGTTTCCAAAGTATTAGAAAGTGGCAATTAACAAAGCTATTGGAGCCAAGTCCCTTTTTAATCTTTTCTTTTTTTTTTTTGCAAACAATATCTTTCATTATGTTTTGAGGAAATCTGAAGTGAATGCCACAGCTAATTCATCTGATCATACTCAGATCTTGGTTTCCCAAGTTTCTGTTGTTTTCCAGGTGTTGCCTCTTTTTTTTTTTCCTCTCACAATAGTTTAGCCTACTTTTGTATATTTCGTACCTGCATCACAATTCACTCGTCTGCTTTTATTACTTTTATTGGATATCCATGGCACAACTGTGTTTTGCTAGCATAAAATGAAGTCAGTGCAAGTGCAGTGGCTGACACAGTTACTTGTTAGTATTTTACTAACATGTATTATGGTCACCTGTACAGAAGGCTTTCACTCCATTTTGGTTTAACTGCTGGAACAAACGTGCACTTTCTTTTCTGCTTATTGTCTCTGCCTAGGTTTTGCTGGTAAGAGCAACAGATACTGCTGTCTGCTGTCCTGCTGCTGGTAGTTAGAGATGTTTGAAAGAACTAAAGAATAGGTTCATCAGAACTTGCTAAAATTTTCAATCTTTATGAACAAATCTTATGTCCAGAATTTTAAGACAAGCTAAACTGTTTTTATGATCGACTTAATGGCATATCTATTAAGAACTATGTAAAGCATCTAAGTGATGACATGCTTACATGTCTTCTTGAAAAAGAAAGAAGAGGAGAAGAAATGTTGGCCAGTGAAAGCTTCATGTGCATTCAAGTGAAAGGAGGAAAGGAGAAATGAAAGTTCAAGTCATGGCAATGAGAAATTACATTTCCTGTGAGCACAGTAAAAATGTAGAGCACATACACGGAAAAATTCAGTGAGAACTGTAAGATGGCATCACTGAAATTGTCCTGAGATGAAAATTTGACAATATTAAAGGCTGGTGGGATGAACACCAGCAAAGAGTCTGATGTTTTTCCAGGCTCTATTAGAGTACTTTAGTTTCAAATGCTCTGCCAGACTTGCCTGAATATTCATCAGAATGTGATTTCTGACAATTGCTATGTTTGATAGCCCACCTCAGTCTGAATTCTAGCAGGAAAGAGACTGGTGAAGATAAAGAGGAAGTAAATCATGTATCTGAATCTCCTACACTGGCTAATTTAACAGATTAGCAGAGCTTTGGCCTGTTTGTATTTATAGTCTGATGTGGTCTTTCCTTGCTGGATTGATTCTTTCAGTCCTAAAGTATGTACTGTTTATTTAACACTGCAGCAGGATGAGATTGCAATTACTAATGTAACCTGAATGTCTGGGTTTCAGAGGTTATTTCTTATAAATCAATGCAAGCTGCTGGCACTTTATATAAAAAGCGTATTACTTCACTTCCTCCAAGTATAAAGGTCTTCAACTTGTTCGGTGGTTTTCTCCTTACTTCTTCTGCCTCAACAATTCTAAAATAGCTAATCCCCCAGTCTGAGACCTGAGAAATAAGGAAGAGATGAAACACCCACTTCTCAGGTTTGTGTCCTTCAGTTGTTGAATTCATCATTTCATGTGCATGGTAAGAAATTAATTTGGAAAAAAATGTGGTATTTCAGAACTACTGTATCTCCTATATCTAATTTCAACTGGATGACGTAGCTGTCTGAAACTGGGCTTGCAAAACTGTGGCAGTCCATATAGACTTCCTCTAAACCCTGAAGTTTTGTGCGGTAAGTCCTGGGACAAACTAACAAATCATGTCATATATATGTTATATCAAACAGCTCTGAAGCTCTGAAAGGATCAAGATCCAGAGATTCCATAAAGTCCCTTGAGACATTTATTTTTGCCACTGGTTGTACATGCAAAACAGTTAGATCTCTGGAGATAAGAAGTAGAATGAAAGCCTGAGGAAATAGCATCCATTTCTGAAAATGTTACAATAAGTGACTTTGCCAAGGTCATGCAGTAAATGGGAGTCAGATTATATAAATCCAAAGTTTTTAGTCATGCTAGCCCTCTGAAAGCAGCTCTTTCTTTCACGTGGAGTTGCCACAAGCCACATTTATATTCTAGATGTTGTCCAAAAGAAAGAAGAAATGAATTTTCAAATGTTCTTTTTGTTGCTTCATCTGTTTACTACGCACAATGTTGTTGCACATAAGGCCAGGATTTAAAATGAGTCAGGGTCTAATGTCTTCAGTCATAATTTGGGAAAACAGAGAAGTAGTTGGACAGTAATTTCTCACACAGTTCTGTCATGGCAGTTCTTTCTGCTATGATTTAAGAAACTACAGGCAGTGGAAAAGGTTCCCTTTGAAAGTGTTTTAAATGTCAAATATAAGATTCATTTCTATACTGCTTTAATCTAAATGCCAGAGTTCTGAGCTAAGGTATCAATCTGATGAGGACTCCATGAGCTTTGCCTATCTAAACAGCTATCTCTTGAACTGGAATCCCACTAACACCAATGTATAATATCAATGTATTTTTTAGGAAAAGACAACCTTAGTTTCTTTGTGATCATGTGCTGTAGCATTCTTTGACTTGCTTACTAGGGCTGTTTGTGAGAGGTGCGTAGTAATGGCATTGTGCCTAGGTGTTATACACCAGAGCAACAGCTGAGAAGCAATAGCTGGGAAGCCAATGCTATGTGAGGGAAGAAACCCTGGAATTATTGAAGGAGAAAATTGATAGGATCAGGGATGTTTTGTATAGAGATGCTGAGTCTAGAACTGATCACTGCTATCACCAGATACGGTCTCTGCCTCTGGTACCATGCAGCTGACTCTGGTGCCTTATCATCGGCTGATGTTCTGCTGGAAAAGAGCAAGTCTCTGATAAAACCGTTCAGCTCTGCCTGTGAGGATGGATCTGTTATTGAATAGTCTCTTTTCAGTCATTGCAAAGGAATATGTACCCTCCCTCTGCTGAAAAATTTATGCCCTCCTTCAGCTCAAAAGTATGACTATTCCCAGCTTTAAGATAGGAGGCCCTAGTGTTCCTTTTGATACTAGATCTTTTCCTCCAGGAGAAATCTACTGCCTTCTTCTTTTTTTATGTTTTGTTTTGTTTTGCTTGTTTGTTTTTGTTGCTGTTGTTGTTGTATTTTTCAGTCCTTTAATTTTGATGATCTCTTACTTCGTAGATTTCAGTGGAGTGGAAACTTCGACAAAGAGGACAATACCTTTCTGATCTGTGAGTAGTCCTGAAAGAAAAAGCTCAACACCATGAAGTGGCTTGACCACAGAAATTGCTTCCTGATGCTTACTTCTACTGAAACTTGAAGGTCTGTCCAACAGCAGAGTCCATGTTTTCTAATGTTAAATAGGATCTTAAACCATTGGAAAGCCTGTACAGGCAAGCAAAGATCATGTCCCTGAAATATTTATCTTTTTAAAACCAAAAATCTACCTGGCCTAATGATTTACCTAAATCATGAGTAGATTATGGTTAGTCAGCTATTCTCCTTCCAGGAAGGGCTTCTTACTAGTTTTCCGTTACAGGAAGGCAATTATATTGTGTGGGAACCAAATTTTTAATCATTAGAGTGACAATGGTAAGGAAACATCTCAACCACATCTCACTGCACCAGTTTGTCTCAATGACTTTACAGTGTCATCTGTTTCTCAGTAACCTTCTTTTAGCACAAATGTCTAAGTATGATTGTTTCCAGAAATACTGCCAGATAACGATTATTTCCTAAGGCTGCTTTTGTTAGAGCAGGCCATGTAGAGCAAGCATAGACCTTTGTTTCAGAAGTGACCTCGATAGTGCTCATCAGCTCTCATTTCCTTCCCAGGTACATTCTGTCTCCCAACTATCTTGCCCATCAACCTAGTAGCTCTTGTAGTCAGTATGGGTATTATTTTCACACAGGCCAATTTGTCTCAGGTAAGCCAAGCTGTTTAGGTTCTAGTTAATCAAAACTGAGGTGAGTCACCCAGACTGAAATTACACTGACCACACATGGGCCTTGCCTTAGTTAAATTAAATATTTTGAAACCCACACCAGTGAAGTTAAAGTAGCTACAGTGTAAAATAGGATCTGTGGAGACTTCCAGCAAAATACTGGAGAGGATCTCTTTTTGCAGAAGACAGTGGGACCAGAAGACCAAATAACACTTTAGGCAGGAGCAGATGTGCTTTGTATTAACCTGTAGAGGTAAAATGAAAGAACCTTTGCTTTTCTTGAGCAGGACTATGCATGTACAACTATCTATAAAAAAGCAGTCATACTCTTGGACAGCTAATACCATAGGTGTTTGCTATTTTTCTCTAGTGAAATCAAATAAAATAGTAATTAAAGGTTCCCATCCTCTTCAAGCTTTTTTTAATAAGCAAACAAAATGTCTTTGCAGAAGTTCTACGTAGGCATGGTTAAAAGAGGAAGGGAGGGATAGATTATTGCACAAGCTGTTTGAAGTTTTCTTTTGACCACAGTTAAATTCAAAGAGCCAATCACTGAATCTTATGCAGCAGCTTTTCTTCATGGGAAATGTTTCATCCTTGAAAATTAGGATATGAAACACTGATCCTGGAAAATAACCCTGAACACTTCAGATGACTCAAGGTCAAATACTCATCCTGAGCAGCTGGATTATAAAGTATGTTTCCAGTGAACAATTCAATACTAGGCATTTGTTAAATTTCTTAATTTTTTCTTGATTTGGGTTTAGCACTTGGTTTTGGAACAAAGTGTAATCCAGAAACTGATTTTTATGTGGGTTTTGGAAAAGGAACAGGAGATCTGAGAGTTGTTATCTTTTTGTTGTACTTGTTATTTTTGGATCAATGTCGATTAAAGTGAACAGACAGCTAACAGAGATCTGCATTCATAGTATCTTGCTGCCGAGTTTTCTACCGTCCTAGGTATTTAGTTTGAAAAGTTTGGGGGTTTGGGTTTTTTTGTTTTGGTTTTGGTTTTTTTTTTTTTGGTCTGCCTTCTTTAAGCAGGGAGTTCTTTAAAACTAAATACTAAGTGTACTATTCTGCTGCTGGCAGATGTGTCCTGTATGACCCAGTGTTCAATTCTTATGGTCAACAGCAGTTAGGACTTGAAGCATGTGAACTTTAGCAAGACACATAAGTTTAATCTTTTTTATTGGTTTGTCTTAGTGCGTTGTCTAAATGCAATATGGTATTTGGAGAGGCAGCATATCCTCTAGGAAACCCATTCAAATGGTGAGCACAGCCATGTCTAAAATGGGATTTTTGAAAAGAAAAAAACCCACCCCCCAAAAAAATCCTATTCATGCCTTTGGGAAGGAACAGAAACAATCAGAAATACTTGATATTTTTAACAGAGAAATTCTCCTATCAGTCAAAAGATAAACAAAATATAATGGGAGGGTTAAAGGGCCTACCTTGTTGATTTTACTCACAAATATTTCCATTGGGTTAGTGAATATGCCATATCTAAATGGGTCCATTGTGAGGGGCAGGAGGGAAAGTTGTTAGATGGTCCTATTACAAAGCAGCGTAATCTTTGGCAATGGCAGAAGGAGTCCAAATTTCCTTCCTAACAGACAGGCTAATCAGTAGCAATTAAGAGGCAAAGTAGCAGACTAATAAAGTACACTTGCCACCAGTTGTCATCTTAGTGATCAATTCACACCTCCACGACAATAACATCGACCCTTCAAGTGCTCTAATGACCCTGAATCCCTAAAGTGACAGGAGGATTAGGGCAAAGATAATGTGCTGGAAAGGTGCTAATGAAGTGGTGGGATTACAAGATGAGCTCCATCCTTGATAGACAGCAAAAGAGAGTGTTCAATCCCACTCCAGCAATGAGGTTCACATGGGTAGTCTCATTGACTTGCACCTCCAGTCAGGATCAGGACCTTAATTTAATTAATTAGGGTTTTTCATTTCTTAGTTAAATCTGAAATATACAACTGTGGCAGCTCTGTTTCACAAAAGTAGCAGATATTAGGTAATTAAGTTTATTCTCCTGTGTTGTTTTTCTCTCTGCAAATTGCATTTTGCAGACATTGATTGCTTGTATCATTTTAATTTTGTGCAGTTAGTTTTAGAGACATTTAATTTTTTTAGTAAAATATACATAACTTCTTTCCCATGCACATGCACTGTTTGTTTTAAGAAATGAGAAATTGAGTATGTAATTAGAATGTAATGTCATATGTTCGGTAACAAAAAGGTGTCATCTTCTTGCTCAACATTACAAGTGTATATGTATATTTATAGACAGGTACTGTATGACAGGAGTGGTTTGAAGTGCTAATATGGAACTAGTATTTTTGTAGATATTGTTGAATATGCATATTTTAAAATGTCCAGTGTGTTTACCAGATAATCAAACCAATCCTTAACAGCTTTCTATGAATAAAACCAATCATTAAAAGCTTTCTATCTATTGTTAAATTACACTTGAACTGTATCTGTAGCACATTTCAAAAGAGTACGTCAATATCAGAGAGGGGGAGAAAGGGTACAACAGGCCACTTCTGGTATTTTAAGCCCCGGTCTTCATTAGATATTACTCTGCTGCTTCATTGTAGCTAATTAACTTGTATATTGAAAACCCTTTAGAATGATTTGATGTAGGGAGATTTGGGAATACATCGTGCTGGGATTAGCACATTTATATTGCTGTAGCTGCGTCCCTGCTGTTTGGGTGCTGGGGGAGGTAACCATTTACAAATTTAGCTATATTAGAATCATTTTCAAGTGGTATAAATTCTGCTGACAGCAATTTCAACAAAATTTGCTTTACTTCGGTGGAAGATATACAGATAGATTACTTTTCTGCTGCACACAAGAGTGTCAGAATATGCCCTGAAAGATTAGTCTTGAGAAGGTTTATTTGTTTTTGTTATTTTGTGACACTGAGAAGTAAAAAAGTAGAGGCTTCAAAGTACTGTCATTAAAAAGTGGGATTTTGAAACAAGAATATTGTAACTTCTTTACTCATCAAAATGAAATTTTAAATGCATCTGTGTCATGCCCTCTGTTCTCCTCAAGAATTTGAATTTCCTGGTTTCTAACTTTACAGTTAAGCACTCAAATAGCTAGGTGAGCATGCCGTACAAATTTTTCCTTTTGCATATTTTATGCAATGCAGTACTATTTATAAGTCTGTGAAATATTACACGTGTGCTAATTAATTGACTTTTCATAGAAAGCTTAACTTTCTGTGAAAATTTGCTCTCAAGACTGAGGCTGAAAACTTGCTTTTCCCCAATATTAAGAGAAAAAATGAAAATTTATTGTAATACAGAGCACAGGTGTGAAAATCCAAACACCAAATTTAGACCAAAGAACACATCTCAGGCATTTATAAGAGAAAAGTTGCAAGCGACATGTCTCAGTACCAGTAGTACACCCATGGAGTATCATGAACTTGAGCCAGCAATGAATGACATTTTCTAGCTTGTCATTTAATGCGTCTTTTTAATTACCTGAATTACATTATAATGCATTTAGGGTTATTCTTAAAAAAGTAATTTCTGTTCCAGAACTTTACCTTAGCTTGTAATAGTAATTTTGAGGGAGCTGCTGTGATGTGTCATTTCTTTACATGTCAGAGGAGAAATGTTTTTCTCCTGTTTTGTAAAAAATACAGAAGGGTTTTGGGAGAAAACTGGCATTTTGTCATTGCCAGCCAGGAATGGAAGAGTCTAGCAGATGAAAGCAATACCTCCGTGCCAATTCCAATCCGCAAGTTAAACATACCCTACGAGGAGTAAATGCTAAACTGCAGGTATTTGCTGTGGGTTTTCTGCCTTTGGTTTGCACAGAGATCAGATTCTAGCACTTCTGTAGTGTTGTTCAGTTTGGTAGCTCCCGAATATGAGAGGGGTGAATATGCAATAGCAATCTTTATTGCAGGAATGTGTTCTGAAATTAACATTCAATATGCATACGTGTGAACTCTGTACTTTTTTGTAACAGACCAAGTTCTGATCTTTCTTTAAGGTTGCAGCACACTGGGGTAGAGGCACTTTTATTTTACTTTGATATAGCATGGTGAGCCATTTTTGAACCAATGCATGCAGACAGTCTTTTATTTATTATTTCCTTTTGTGCTCAACAGATTGCCCATTCAAAATGTAAGAGCAGGAACACTGTTGCCTCCTCGGTCACCTTGCTGTGAAGTTGTAATGTAGCAAATG
The DNA here is from genome assembly GCA_028858755.1 of Ara ararauna. Lineage (NCBI taxonomy): Eukaryota > Metazoa > Chordata > Aves > Psittaciformes > Psittacidae > Ara > Ara ararauna. The sequence goes on along the minus strand of CM054377.1, from coordinate 91,845,868 downwards.
GTTAATGTATGCATACATGCGGGGACTGTTTTAACCCACATTTCACACCGCCATAATTGATTCATTGGTTTTGAAGAACAAAACAAAAACAACAGCCCTTGTTCAGCTGCAGCAGGCAAGAGGTAGGACATATGCTGGTGTAAAAGAGGGGGTAGGGCAGGGGACCCCTGCCCAAAACGTTGGAACAAAGGGAGTGCAATTGCCTTGGCAAGGCATGGGATGACTTAAATACCCTATTGTATGAAGTCTGAATGGGTTGGCATTGTGAATTGCGGCATGGGGGGCTCCTCGGAGTTGCCGATTAGCCACACAATTACCCAGATTACATGGGGAAATGACTAAGGTAAATAAGGCCAGCCTTCTGCCGTCTCCTCCCAGGGGACAGGAACGGGCTGCCCCGACCCGTTCCCTGATACTGGGAGCTGAAAGGGAAAGGGGTTCAGAGGAAGGGGAGCAAAGCCATAAACCCTGGGGTTAGCAAAAATAAAGATTTCAAGGGCAAAAGCATGAAAACGTCATTCTGGTCAAGTGATGTGTGGGTATTGTTCCCTGTTACCACACAATGTGGAAATAAATTGCTTGGCCAAAAAAAGATCTCTTATCCTCTCTGTCCTCCCACATGAAGGGAGACCCGTTGGTGACGATCACAAAGAATGTGGTAGGTGCAGTCTGAGTCCTGAAATCTTCTTTCCCCTCCATACTTTTGCGCACAGATTAGTTCTCCTTTCCCTCCAAACCATGCAGCCCTTATGGCCATAGGTAACACTGTGAAAACTGTGTTTACCCAGCCCAGGGTAGCTCAACAGCGTAAGGAGAGATTATTTTCCTGTGCAGGAGTCTTAAGGCACATATCATCAGCTGTGATCCAAAATAAACTCATGTCTATATTATGGAAGATCAGGCTGGAGAGATTGCACTGTCAGCTGCCTCAGAGTTTTCAGTCTTAAAAATTTCTCTGTTTACTGTGCCTAGAAAATCAGCGGTAAACTGAACTGATCTGCAGTGTTCACACTGCCGAAGTCTCAGCTTCTGTGGGATTGTCTCAAAAGAAGCTGTATCAGAAGTGATACAGCTATGCGTTCATAGTATGAAATGTATAATGTGAAAAATGTATGTATATATTATACATATAGACTTAAGCTGGGCTGCTCAAAAGGGAAGGATTTTGTATCTTATTCTAGCTTTTCAGTTGAAAAAGCTGATATTTTAAGATTTTGTAGCATCTTTTACAACCCCAACCTCCAGCTCTTTTATCATGCAAAGAATTAAACTGAAGGCGCTATCCCACCTCATTGAATTAGTACTGTCGGTGCCTAGACTAAGATGTAGCGTCCTTGCAGGGAGGAGCCCTTATGCAGCGAGCTTTTTGATGCAAGTGATGTCCGACTCCAAGGAACTCAAAACAAGCTGGGCTCTCAAAGGATACTACTGCTCCCTGTGTGTTTTTTAGAGAGATTTTGGTACCTAAAGTTGCAGTTGCTCAGAAAGTATTTAAGTGGGTTAAACTGAGACCTGATTTTCCCTGGAACAGAGAAGAAACAGTTTGAGACAATAACTGGAAACATGGTTTGAAATGAGGGGAAAGAGGCAGTCTGACTTTTGTGAGTGTCTTCCTTTTTAGTTTTGGGTGACCTACTAAGAAAATTCAGTACAAGTTTATGAATAGTTTGGCTTGGCCCAAATTTGCATTCTTCCCTAAATAAAATATTCAGCTGAAACTGTTTGCCTGAGACTAGCTTGGATGACTATGATGAGATTATCTATTAATAGTAAAACAGATGAAGAAATAGGCTAGTGAATAAGAATGCTAAACCCATTAATATTCCATGGATTTTTATTCACAAGTATTCAAAGAGTGCTCTAGTTATGAAAATATTTATCAGTCTTAAGATAGCACAGAGAAAAAGGTGCAGCTTTCATGTTTGGTTCAATAAACAGTAAAACATACTCCATATCCAGTGCCACTGCTTGTCGTGGTTTAAGCCTAGCTGCAACACGCAGTTTGCTCACTCACTCCCACCTCTTTCTTCCCCCCAGCTCCCGGGGGGGATGGGGAGGAGAATCAAAAGAATGCCACTCCCACAGGTTGAGATAAGAACAGTCCAGTAACTAAGGTATAACACAAACCACTGCTGCTACCACCAATAATAATAATGATAAGGGAAATACAAGGGAAGAGAATGCAACTGCTCACCACCAAACACCAAGCCCGACACAGCAGTGCTCCCCCCCTTCCAGGTAACTGCCCCTAGTTTTTACATCCTGGGCATGACGTGCTGTGGTATGGAATACTCTTCGGTTAGTTTGGGTCAGGTGTCCTGTCTCTGCTTCCTCCGGGCTTCCACTCCTCCCTTGGCAGAGCATGAGGCTCAGAAAGTCCTTGGTCAGATTAAACATTGCTGCAACAACTAAAAGCATCTGTGTTGTCAGCGCTGTTCCCAGGCTGAAAGTCAAAAACACAGCACTGCACCAGCTACTAAGAAGGAGAAAAATGACTGCTACTGCTGAACCCAGGACACTGCTACAGAGAGCAAATAATTGAATTGGAAAAAAAAAAAAAAATGCCCAAACCCAAAGTGAAAAGATATTCAGAACTTAAAAAAAAAAAAAAGGGTAAAGGACTTTTGCTTTTAGCAGTTCTTATTTTAAGTCTTTGCACTTCTAAATGGTGGGGAACCCCCTCAAAAATGATCTCGCAACATTTATTTCTCAGTTACCAGATGGAGCATTTAGTGCAGTTTGCCTAACTTCTGGTGGATATGAGCTCCCCTTACCCTTTCTTTGCTGTGAGTGCTGATGTCGGCATTGTAACCAATTTGGCTATTTGCATCATCATTTAATATAATCTAAACTTCTCAAATTGTTCATTTCATGCTCTAATCAGGTGAGCATTTCCTGTTTGTCTATATATATGTATTTCACTCAGGGTTAGATGCCTGCCCATGCTGAAGGAGTCTGTGGGTTTGTGTCTGTGTGAGCGTTTTGTACAGAAGGTGCCGCCTCTTAAATAAGCTTGTGCTTTTCTAATGTAATATTTCGTTACATTTTTGATTTGCAAAGACATCTTAAGTGTACTGAACTTTATTGATGGTTTCTGGTTTACAGTCAAATTAAAAGACCCTGGTTTACAGTAATTTCTGATATCATAGAATAGTAGAATATTTTGGGTTGGAAGGGACCTTAAAGCTCATCCAGTTCCAACCCCCTTGCCATGGACAGGAACACCTCCCACTAGACCAGGTTGCTCAAAGCCCCATCCAACGTGGCCTTGAACACTGCCAGGGATGGGTCATTTGAATAATTTTTTAAAAACTCCTGCATAACTGTCTTCATTTGCAATTTAAGGATGTCAAGAGCTTTGTGTATGGGCACAGCTTGTTACTTCTATCAAACCAAATCAGAGCAGTTCAGTGGAATAGAATGGTTTGTACAAGCTGTATATTGTCTAAAAATAATGCAGTTTGTCATTGCAGTGAAGTTTTGAATGCATTTCTGGTTTAACATATAATTCCACTGCTTATCTAAACAGCTGCAATATTATTGGAAAGAAAAGCTCAGTTCAGATCTTTCTGTTGTCTTAAAAACCAATTCTCTACAGTATTGTTTTGAGTGTTTCCCATGCTTGTGTGTTCAGGAAGTTCCCAGTTAACCACCTGTACATATGTAGTACGCCAAATAAAAGGGGAGAAGCTTCCTAGGACGGTTTGTTGTTTAGCAGATGCAGAGGAGGAGTATATTGATTGAGCAGGGAGAAGCAAGGGTGAATTGATCTGATAGTGAGGTGATGCATTTTTTGCTGAGAGGTGGATTTTTCTGATGGGGAAGGAACAAATTGACTTATTGGTTAATTGAAGGAAAGAATTGACTGGGAGAGCCAGTGAGAATGTGATGAATGTTAACTTCAGGAGAAAAGGGTTTTACAAATATATGCACAAATATTTATTTCTTTACTCATTTGTCTGCCTCTCTCTAAGGGGGTAAATGGAAAAGGTTGGCTTCACTTTGACTCTTTTTGGAATGCTGCACGTTCCTTGGACTTTTACGGGATGGGGAGGCCTGGTTTTGTCTGAGACTTTTTATCTTTTTAAATATGGCTGGAAATATTGCTGCATTAAAGTCTGCAAAAGTTTGTTGTGGTTTTGGGTTTTGGTTTTGGTTTTTACTAAAGCTGTGCCTTGTGCTTCAGTTTACTGAGGCAGCCAGTTGCTACTAGATGTAATTGCTTGATCCCGGCTTGGATTTTAATGTATGTTGGGCACCTCACACTGAAAGCAATATGAACTAGCAGGTTTTTTCCTTTAAATAATCTTTTAAATAATCCAGATTTCAGTAGACAACTGTCTGCTTTGGTAGGACCAGAACTGCTTCCATAGGTATGGTCACTGCTTCTTAGTCCTCTGGAGAAGGGATCACTATTTGTTCTGTTTGGCTGGTGCAATAGCGGTCTCATCTGTGTTGGGAGCTTCTAAGTGCTACAGTAATCAAAGCAATAATTAAAATAGTAAAAGTGACACCAACAACAGTAATACTAGTAGTAATAAATAGTTACATATTTGTACCACATCAATATTAATTACTCCAATGCTTAATTTAATTTCTAATTAATTTAGAATTAATTTCCTAATTTCTGTCTGGATGAGGCTGCCATAATCTTCATGTGGTGCTTTTAGAAGACCAGAAGTTTTTTCATGCACTTTCTACATAAATGGTGTAAAAGGCCTCCAAACACTTTATTCTGAGGACTCAGAGTGACCTCAAGGAAGCTTCTGTCTTCTCATTGGGAAAACTGTGATTTTAATGGGGTTAGGGAAGGAGCCTGTTCAGGGAGTTTTCCATGTTGTGGGATGGCAAACAGCAGAGTCCCCAGGGATCCGTGTGGTTATTGGAGCTCAGTGTTGTAATGTTACAATAATTTCCCTCTTGCAATGACATTACCCTGGGGGCTGTGGGGAAACTGAATGCTACAGACTCTTTGACTTGGAAGAAGTTGTCTGTCCCTTCTTCCCCTTGTACCCTTCCAGTCTGCTCTGGCATGCTGTGGCCTTTTTTGTGTCACCATTAGGTGAGATTCAGCTGTATTTACAGCAATGATATTGTAGGAGTGAGCTCTGAAAAAAAATAATATCATAACTTTTAAAATCCTAAGGGGGGGGAGGAAGGACCTTTACTTAGCAAACAATAGGCTTAGCCCATAAACTGCCCATAAAAAAAAAGGGAAATAAAAAAAATTGCTATGCATTCGGATAATTTACACATAAAAAAGAATTCTTGGGCGTGGATGGAGGGTTGCACTACTTTGAAATGCATTTAGTATTTTAAAAATATAGGAACAGCTTTGCTTGAAGTCACTCCTTCCAGGCAGCCACATCTAAGCCTGTATGTTGGTGAAGTAACGCCAAAGGTGGCTGAGTTGGTGGAAAGGTATTTAGGGAAGTTTGTGCAGCTGGAAAAGATCTTTAAATTTGAATTCTTAATGGGAAGCTTATGAACACACCAGAGCTGAACAAATATTTCAGTGTGAATAATTTATATGACAATGCTACTAATAATAGCAGGCTGCTGCAATTCTGTGGTATGGCTAGCAGTTTGGCTGACAGAAGAGGAGAGGTGTCACCGTTGTACAATAGCCCTTGCTCTTTCTTGTACTGCCTGGGATTTCACCTTGGACTGAGCCAATCCATCATCCTGCTAAAGAAAAAATAACAGCGGGTTTATCAGTAAAACAAAAGAGTGAGCGAAAGATGTTTTTCTCCATTTTCCTCCATAATCATTTACAAGTTTTCCCTTGTAGAAAGTGGAACCTTAGAAAGTTTCTTCCAAAATCAAAAGCTTGCTCACAGATCGACTGTTAAATGTGCACTGCGCATTTGTCAGGGATGCTCTAAGTGGTACTAAAGCTGACAGAATACAAGCAGGAGCTGACACCTTCACTCCAGCTGATTAAAAGATGCAGGGGTCTGGGGGCCCATCTCAAAAAGAGGATGACTGCAAATTCAGGAAAGCACTTCCAGCCTGCACATTTTACATTGGCTGGTGCTGAGTAGTCTAGCTATCACACTTGGTAATTAACTTCTGCCTCCAATATTGGAGTATTTGATAATAGATACAGACAAGAAGTTAAAAAATGCAAATGAGAATTGCATTATATATGTACATTTCATTATGCACAAGTGACAGTGTAAAATGTGTTACATGTGTTAAACCACAGTGTATGTTTCAGAGCCATGTTTCAGTGGCTCTAAATCATGACACAGAGCTTGAGATTGGGTGCACTCCCAGCCTTCTCCCTATTTCCACACCGAGCCACATACATTGAGTACTTGTAGGCTGAGCATGCCAGCTGTGCAGCTTGGGAGCTCTTCTGTAGGCCTTGTAGCCACAACATTCAAGCATAGCTAGGGAGCCAGTATGACCTAACCAGACCCATTAAAAAAAATCTCAGTATCAGAGTGTTTGGCAATGTCTGGAAACAAGAAGAGAGCATATCTCCTGCTCCTCTGGATGTTCTTATATATAACTTCTAACTGCTAGCAAGTACGTATTGCTTGTGTATGCTGTACATACCTTGTGCCTTAGCCTATGCTGAGTGGACATATAATTGCAGAAATCTTCCTCTCTGTTCTCTCCCAGGTCAATTTTACATGGCAGATATTTTTGTGCAGGGAACATCCCAAACAAATATCCCCTCTCAAACACGGATAATAAAATACACTACCTTTTTTATTTTTAAAATTTTTCTAAAATCAGTAGAAAATTTTCCTTGCATTATTTCTACCAGGAGCTTCCTATTAAGCAAAACAACCACATTTCTCTCTTCTGCACTAAATTTCATTGTTGCTTTATTAGCACCAGAGGCCAGAATCTCAAAACTGCTGGTTAAAAAAAATCCATGCAATCTTTAGAGCACTTTAGCAAGGTACTTTTAAAAAGTACTTGAAAATGAATCACAGTGTGTGGCTTAGTAATTAGAACTGCAGGCACAAAATATAGTAAGTCAAGTAATAGATGTTTGTTAGCATTTTTTTTCTACATTAATCCATTAATGCATTTTTAGAACTGCTGAATATTTAAAGCTCCAGACCGAGAGCTATTCTTGGGGTGATATCCTCTCTTCAGGTAATGCTTTTGATCTCCATTTTCATTCACCTAACTGGAAAAAAGTTTTTTCAAAAATGGGTGTTTGTTGAAAGGAAGACCCTCAAGATGTGCCTCCAAATAAAAGGAAGCAAGAAAATATATTTGTCCTGAACCCTTTGTGCTGGGAAGTTGTTTATCATTAATTTAGGCAAACTGTTGAGCAGCGTACCAGAGTATCAACAGCATCTTTTCATAGCCTGAGTCCTCTTGCTTTGATTTTTAAAAGGCAGCCAGTAAGACCTGAGGGCTTTTAAACTGCAGAACTCAAGGAATTTGCTGATTTCCTTCCACGGGGCAGCAAGAACCCTACATAAGGGTATTTTGGTAGGTAAATATTTACATCCATCCATCCACATATTTAGGTATGTAGATGTATGTATGCTTCTGCATGTATTTTTTCAAGTACATACACTTTTTAACTGTATATATACGTGTATATATAAGCTTATATATATATAAAATATATACCATGAATACAAACATGCATACACATGTATACACTCCTTTTGCCGCCTGTTCTCCCAGTCTTCTTTGAAACTGCCTTTATTTGTTTTGAATCACTTTAAAGATCTGCTGGACCTATTAAGTCCTGCCTCTGATGGTATTTCAAACTTAGTTTAAATTAAAGATAATACAAAAAAAAAATGCTACCAATAACAGGAGAATATAATCTCCACTACCAGAATAGTTGATAATTTTTTAGAAACACAAAATAAGAGATATAAATTAGAATCTGCACATTAAAAATGGGTCTGCTCCAGAAGGGACACGGTGATGTTTTGACTAGGATAAGGACTGCCAAAGTAAGAGAGGATGAAGTGAGTGAATGTGAGAGAGACTGGAAAAGAGAGAGCTTAAGAAAGCAAATGTGCTCTGCAGAAGTAGTTCAGTTTGCATAATTTATTTTAAATATGGATCCCCTCTGGTGTGTGAGTACTCCCTCCCTCAGCTTCCCTCCCACCCCCCCACCCCCCCCCCTTTTCTTTTAAAAATAGGAATTTCTGTGCTGCTTGTGTTCCAATGTTCCAGTTCAAACAGGGCATCTGGCGGCAGTTCAGCACCCGTGTACTTGACTACTTACTGCTGATGAGCCTTGCTTGCCGGTAATCCAGATTTATGATAAGTCTACCCTTTCCCTTCATCTACAAGGTCCAGGGACATTCGGGTAGCCAATCTGCCCTTAAATATGTCTCTGAGGAAATGGTGCTAATTAGTATTGGAATTTACAGCCTTCCATTTTATTGACTTGTCCTACTTTCTTCGATAATTAACTAATGAGTAAAGTAATGAGCTATGTTAGTCAGTCATGATGTTCAATTAAACAGCAAATCAATTATTGAAAATAGTTTCGGACAGCTCTTGTGTCGTCACAGGGATTGTATGTGAGTGTGTGTGTGCATGTGTGTTTCAAATGTGTGCCCTAGATACAGCAGCGTTCCTCCACAGAGGGCACTTGGCAGAGAGGGAGCTGTGTGATCACAGCCAGACCCAAACACCGGTCCCTCTTGCCCATGTTGCCCACCCTTGTCTCCTCGTTGCTAAATAGTGCCCTGATGCTGCGTCTTACTGAGCAGAGCTTATTTGCAGGGAGTCCCCAAAACCTGAGAAAGGCAAGACTGCTGTCAAACAGAGAGTGCTTTTCATGGAGAGGTTGGCAGAAGGAAGTTAGGAAGCAGGGATGCCCATTCCTTGCTGCGACCTCTCTGCCTCCTTTCTTGGCTCATGCAACCTTTCCCACCGGTGAGCAGGATCACCTATCCAAGAGCCTGGCATTTCAGCAGCCGGGACTAATACACAAATATTAGTCCTCAGAGCCCTGTGCCTCTTATGACCACAGCAATACCCAGGTGCAATGGAGAGGATGCCAGGGAGTTAAGGACTTTTCCCCTCAGGGCTCTGCGTATCAGCTTGAACAGCAGCTGTCCTTGGGAAAAGGCTTTCAGGACCACAACAGGTCAGGTCACAGTTCTCCAGGGCACAGCAGTGACTCTGGATCTGGCCTCAGTCCTTACAGCATAGGTGACTTCATTTGTCAGGATGGGAAATCAACATTCATTATCTCCCCAATATTGTGAATGCAATTTTGCCTAGGAAGTGTAAAGGGCGGTTCCAGCAAAGAAAGCTGTAGGTGACGTAATTCAGTAACTTGCCAGCTCCTCAGGTTTAACTATTTGAACTTTCTATCCTTCCTGTTTCCTTCAGGTCTTTCACTTCATCTTGTCTGCTGCCCTAGCTCTTCTATGCCTGCTGCCCATAACCATGCATGCTTTCGAGCTTGTCCTCCATAACAGCAACAGCTTGTTCATTTGCTGTTACTTTCAGTTCTTCTTTTGGCATTAAAGTGTACCATGGCATTATTCCTACATACAGCAAGCAAACCTGTCCTGAAAATTCCGCAGTCTAGGAACAAGTTTTACAGTCTTGCACTTTACTCATACAAATAAGAAGTTTTGACTTGAGCTGTCAAAAGACAGCTTTGCTGTGGGCAGCAGCAGTTTTTAGAGATGACAGTGATATTGCCTTAAGCAATAAAAATTTAAAGGTTATTAGATACAAAATTTGGGCTGGGCTTAAAATTTTAGCATGACATTATCGCATACGCTGAACCAGAAATAACACTCAGAGAGACTTGCTGTGCTCTCAAGCAGTACTGTTTGGGCCACAAAGTGGCATAAATAGTGCCATACTGTGCTAGTAGTCTCTGTAGTCATACAAATTTGCTCCATAATTGTTTGTTATTAATAATAGTCATCATATGATGATTTTTTTTCCAAAGGTAGGGAGCATAGAGAAAGCTTCCCCACCTTCCAAATTCAGAAGGAAAAGCAGACTAGTGAGCAAGCTGCCTAAATGTGGAGGGAGGAGCCTGAATATGTTGGCCTTAGCCATCCAATTGAGTTGCAATTCATTAGAGAAACAACAAGCCAAAATGAATCAAAGGCAGTTAAAAACAAGGCAACATAAAGTTTTCATTTCCAAACAGTTTTAATTCACTGTTTGTGCTCTTTACTGAGAATATGCAAGAAGCACAAACATTCCCATATGAATTAAATTATAATTTACATATGAATTACATTAGAAATATGAGCTACACTAAAGAGATAATTAGTGCTGTCCTGGGTTATGTGAGCACAAACAAAATTAAATAAGAGCAATTTCAAAGCCAAGTTTTGCTTTGCCTTTTCAACTAAGCTGGTTTAATCAGTGATAATGACTGAAATAAATCCACTACATATAAAACAACACACCGTATCATACTGTACGAAATGCTATTACTAAGTCCCAAGCCTTGGTAAATCACACAGTCTAACAGGAGTACAACATCACCGATTCAATGCTATAGAAAATTTGCCACTTCTGGGTTTCTAGTGCGGAAGGTGGTAGTCTCTGGGGCTGGCAAAGAACGAGGACCTATGACAGGCCAGCGTCACTGTGCTGTTCCAGAGAGAGTAGGATCAGGGGGTTTGGAAGGCTATAACAGGGTGTGTAAGGTTCTTAAACCTTACATGTGAATGAGAAAGAGCTGCCACAGGAAAAAACACCAGTGCTAGCAGAGAGCAGTGAGAGGGAGGGGAGCTGGAGGGGAGATGGGGGGGAGGAGGGACAGGAGAAAGTGAGAAAGATAAAAATATCAAGCAGAAGCAGACTACCTGTGCATCAGTGCCTCAGCCCCTAAATAGAGCTATGGTTTATGACTACCTTGCCTAATGAGCTAAACTCTGGTGACCATAAAACTGAAATATAATTATGACATTAAAGATGCCTATATTTGAACTTAATTATTAATTAATTTAATGAGAGAATAGGAGGTTGTAAAATTGCTAATTAAACGGCTCTGTAAAACTGCAGACGGCAGAGGATTTACCAAATGATGAATCCCACAACAGTATTTGGGCTATATCAATATTCTATTAATATACAGTATGCCAGAGGTACTGGCTAGTATGCTACTCACAGTTAAGCCGATGTGACAGGCATACAGAGTGAAAGAAAATGAAGGACATAAAATTCCAGATGACAGCAACCTTGAAGACGATCTCTGCCCCCACCTCTGTGGCAGTTTCTGAAATCAGTTGAATAAACTCAGAAATGCAGGATAAAAATCAATCTTACCATCACAAATGTGAATAAATTGGCTTGAAGCAAATGACCCACCCATGGTCTTAGGCACTGTGGTGCTGTCGCTCTCTGCTTGCATGTGGGAATGGTCAGAGCTAATCTAGACTTAAGTGCAAAAGAACGGGAGGGATACAGCATGAGTGTGTGTGTGTGGCATGTGTGCTTGCATGTGGAAGAGAAGCTAAGTGAGAGCAAAAAATAACTGTCCCTGTGTGATTAGTGATATTAAACTCAAGTGAACCTTCAGGGGCTGAATTTGAACCTACAGGGGACAATTTTAGAGCTTCCCACACTCCGCTACCAGCATGTGAGGAATTTCACTGAAATGTTTGAATGGCAATGCCACTTGGATGGCATTCATTTAAAAATACAGAGGAGGAGTGCAGGAAAGCATTTTCTTTTAGCACTGAGCCTAATTCGAGAAGCATGAAAAGAAAATGTAGGGTGTCTCACACTGCATGTCTTCAAATGTCAATCATCATTTAAATGACTAATTATTGGGATAAAAGCAGAAGGAAAAAATTAAGTATTCCTTTGTAGTTTTGTAGGAAACAAGGAAATAACCACTGGGCAGTGTAACAGAAAAACACAGTAACACTAGGTTAAAATGCAGAGGGCATGTTTTAGTATTTGCACAAACCCTTTAAACTATTGTTTTCTGTACCTGCCTTGTGGCATAGCTTTTTATTTATACATTTTGGTTTTTAAATGTCCTGTTGACAACTGCAAGAAGCAATTTGACAAGAAAGATCAAAGATATGATATCGAGAAAGTAGGGTGGGAAGAGACTCACCCCCACTCTAAGGAAAACAATACAGTCAATACAGTAACATCTCCTATTTGTGGAAAATGGATGGAGGATCTTGAGTCTAAGGGCAGGAGCTGTATTCCCAAGTCCGTTGTGAGTTCTGAAGAAATTACATAAACTTTCAGTGCCTGAGTTTCTGCTTTCTAAGCTAGGAATAACAGCAGTTTCTTGCCACTTATAATTCATGTTTCAGAACATTAAATGGAAGCTTGCAAGTGATTTCTGAGAAAGTGATCATTAGAAGTCACTTTTTATTGACTGGTTTGGGACAAGACTTTAGAAAGCATCAGTTCTTGCTTTGGTTTGTTTTTTAATATCCATCTTGGGACATATAAACAAGGTAATTTTAAGGAGCTGTGCCCTTCACATGATGGTCTTGTTTACCTTAAATATTAATACAGTTTACAGTCTCTCAATACTCAGAAACCTCACTGGTGGGTTTTGTCTGAGAATCTGCAGCTGAAATTGCTGTTACTCTAAAAAATTTTGATCCCAATTTAGAAAACTACTCTGATGGGTTTCTATCTTATAATATGTACAATTAATAAATATGAAAGCTTCTATGCATTTATTATCGTTATATCATGCCCTGCAGTTTTATAGATCCAATTTCTCAAGAAGTGACTTCTTTTACCGGAAACAAAACCAGACAGATTTCTTCTCTTGTGCAAGTAGCTATCAAGCCTGCCCCTTGACTGTAGGCTTTTATGAGATCTGATCTGTGCTTCATTCGCTCAGGTTTCAATCTGAGCAATTCATTCAATGAGTTAAAAGTTGGAACTGGTGGGTTTTTAGTATAAAGTAAACGCCAAATGACTTGTCATCACTATGTTGCAGGTTATGCATGTAGAGCATCACAGAAATTGCCTCTTTATCTCCCCCAGAGCTACCATGGTAAACTTTATTACTGGTAGGTCGCACTCTTTGCTAGAGAAATTCAATCTGCAGCACAGTGGATGGCTTAAACAGAAGAGAAAGAAGGACAGGAAATCCGTGGATGCTTTTATCTCCAAACTTCCTTTGGTGCAGCCATTGCAGACAGCTCCCTGTGAGAAAGAAATATTTGAGAAAGGGTAAGTAGTGGTGAGAGTTATTGTCAAACCAAAAGCCTACTGGTTGTTTTCAATGATGCTTAACTGCCACCCAGTTATGAGGAGATCATGGGCAGGGACCTCCTCATTGCAAGGAACATGAGAGATCCGTCTGACAGCTCTGAACCTGAAGTTCATGGTCTTCTTCGTAAGACTGGTCACTACAGACCCTGGGAGAAAATTATTTTGCTACCTTGCTCTGCTCTGAAGGAGGAGGCTGGTCACTCACCTGGCAGTGATCATAGGGTGAGCAAAGCAAGTGTCTTTCTCGGTACCAGCTGCCATGGTAGCAGTGCTGCTCCCAGCCTTGTGTAGTAATCTGGTTGCCATTTTTGTATGTCACAGTTTGCAAACCTCTGGGATTCCTTAACATTCCTTAAACGTTATGGGTAAAATCCATAGTCCCAGAGCTAAATGATACAGTTAACACGGGCAAGATAAGGCATGTTTAACTGCTACTAGTGTTGCAGGTGTGTGCCCGGGCCTCACTTTGATATGTGAGAAAAGTATGTACAAACCCAAAGCTTTCATTGATTTGATTTAACTCTAAAGGATGTAAACTGTTTGTTTTAATCGTGATTTAAATCATTAAGGAGGTTTACTTGGTTAAAATTATCTGTTACTCTTGTTTGCATCTGTCCTTTTTTGTTTTGTTTTGGTGGGGTTTTTTTACCCTTTGGAAATGTTCCCCTTTTTCATTCACTTGGTGAGCTGTAATATACGTGGGTAAATATATCCTACAAAGCAAGCTGCCTATTTCATGTATTTGTCACTGATCAGAAGGATACTTTATATCTTTGCCCATTCAGTAAGCCAGCTTTTTAGTTTCATATAATTAAACTTTTTAATTCTTTACATAAAGTTAGAATATGGTGAATGCTGTAACTTCTTTTCATTGGGTGAAAACTATTCTTTCATTGGTATTTGCGTTAAAAACTACTTATAGAGAACTCACAACATCTTTACAACTGCAGGAAAAATCACTTTAAAATAGTTCTCAGTAATTAAATAAAGCTACCTGAAACTTGATGGTTGTGCAGAAGGGAAAAATATATTTACTTAAACATATTTTTCTCATTCATACTAAGCGTGTTAAATAAAAGAAATAGTAAAATTACATAGTTGAACCTGGTGTTTCTTTTCATAATGTCCATCAAGGCCTTCAAAATGGTAGAGCTTAACCTCTTATATCTACTATATGCATAATAATTGAAAACCAAAACCAAGCTCTCTCTTATTGGGTTTTTTTTAAACTTCAAATTGGTTTCTAATGTCAATTGATAAGAACTAACTGAGCACTTTGAAATGAAGAAAAAAAATTTCTGAAATTCCTGAAAACAAAAATTCTGCAATCAAAAATGCCAAACTGAAATAGAAATGCAGACTTTATATTTCAATTCTAACTTCCACAAGATCTGTGTTTGACTTGTTTTTCAAACCTCAGAGTGATACTAGCGCTGCTTAAAACAATGTGTCATTGCAATGCTAAAATGATAGAGAAAAGACAAGGCGCAGTAACAAAAACATGTTTCTTTATAGAACTCGATGTCTGCAGATCTGAAAGTTATAGCCTGAAAATAGGGGATTACTGTATTTACCAAAAGACAAGAGCATTAGCATTAGTTCCTGTTATTGCAATTTTTCTTTAAACCATGGATTTTACTTTTCCCTCTTAGGAAAACATACCAATTATGATATTTGGTTTGGAATCTGAAAGCTGAAAGATGTTCTCCCAGGTATGTGCATCAACAATATGTCATAAGTTTGAATTGAATTAACAATTCTTTAGTTCCCCAAGGTGAAAATAATCAAGATAGCTCCACTAACTAACTGAACTAGGTAAGCACTGGTGAAATGCATAAATATTGTTTAGCACACTGGGATCAAATAGATCTGTGCAGCAGTAGGATGCCCTTTTTGTCAGATGACTTATGATTACACGACATTGGGAAAAGGAAAGAAATTTTATTATTTGTTAGTAATCCGTGAGATCGCAAGTTGTTCTGGAAGATAAAGGAGACAACTTTGGGGTTTGCAATCTAGAGAAAACTCGTGCTTTTCGTTTTGACACTAGATTACACCTTTGTTTTAATCTCTCTCCTAAGCTCTCCTCACCGTTTATTTATGAACAGCGTATGAACTTTTCCATACCACAAATTAGATAATTATCATAAACCCTCCTCAAATGCAAGTGTGTAGAGAACCACAAACAGATTTCAGCTGCTGAAGCAAGCTGCCATGACCTCTGTGGATATTTTTCTGCAGGGAATTACACAGCCTTTCAGATGATGTCACAAGGAAGGTTGACGCCTGGCAACCCTTCGTGTTCTGCATGTACTTGAAAAATCTAGCTGGATACTTTTCTTTTGTTCCAAATCACAAACCAGGCAAGTATTATAAACAAGAATGAGTCAGTCTTTCTGCTCCCAAACTCCAAATGTGTTAATCTTTTCCTTACTTTGTCAGTTTTGATTTAGTTCTGGAGGAAAAAGAAGGTAAGAAAGCAGCCTGGCTGAGGTTGGCTGCACTGTCCTGCAAACCTAAAGAACCAAGGTCTGATCTCTCCCTCTCTTTTCTAGCACTTCAGGTCTTCTCCATACAGGAAGCTAAGGCAGATAAGACTTTGCTCTAACGTTCAGGAATTGTTGTCCCCCAAACCCTGGGTGCCTGGCAAGCTTTGCTGCATTAGCATGCTTTGGCTATGGTTTGTACAACTGAGGGAAGTCATCAGAAATAAACTCACCCTACAGACAACCTGGTATAACTCTTCAGCCTATTCTTTTTTTTTCCTTCTCATGGTTGTTAATCATGTTATGCTTGAACGCAAAACTTGTTACAACCCCAGTTGGTCAGAAGAGTGTTTAAAAACTGTTCTAAATACAGTTCCCTGTCCTAGATTTCGGAGGGAATATTCATATAGTTAAAACTACGTGCCTGTTTAAGTGCCAGACTGCATTTATAAGCAAATTTTAGTCTTTAACCCCACCTTAATCTTTAGTGTTTTTTCATTTTATTTTGTGAAATTAGATAATTCTTATGTGTTGTATAAAAAGCTCGAGTTATATATTAAAGGCTTACAGAGGAAGCCATGACCATGCATGACAAATGTTAAAAAATCCTAGTAAAAAGAAACAGCAGTATAAAAACAATATGTAAAGATGTAAATCCTAGCTATAATAAAAAAAATCGATCGACATATAGCAAAGTTGCCTTACCTGCATGTGCATACACTTTGAGGCAGTGTTTTCTTCTGAAAGAAAAATCTGAATGTAGACTTCACGATGTGATTTAAGTAATATTGCCTGGAAAAATAAGAACTGTCTGTTTTCAGTAGATCCATTTGAGGAAATAAGGGTAAAAAGGCTAGCAAAGCATCTCAGAAGTGCAGGTGTGACAGCATTAAAAAAAAAACACTGTGAAGAATTAAAGGAAGAGATCATAATGTCACCTTTTTTCTTAGAGGTGGCTTGAAGAAGAAGAGGAAGGTAAAGGCACATGTCTTCTGTGAAAGGATTCTAATACCCATGATATGATTGATTCATCTCTGGCTTCAGCTTTGTGGGTTCTGTCTTTGTGAGAGCAGTCATAACAACTGGGAGATAAGTCACTCTGTATTCTGGGATGAGGGGGGAGACCCCCCAAAATTCTCAAGTTCCTACCATTAGCAACAGAAGAGATGCCTGACATAGTAAATCAATTTGAAAGGATTTAAAGGCAATTTTGTCTTTGCATTATGAAAACTAATATCCCATCTGGTATGATTTTGCTTCTTGTTTACAAATGCCTTAGTTTGAATGAAGGATAGAAAAAAGAGTTTTTGCTTATTCCCTCAAGCAAATGGGAAACTCAGCTGATGATAGTTCTCCACCATAGGCAGGACAGCAGCATGTCACTTATAGCTGGCTGTGGATGTCTCCTCAGATAGCTCCATGTATATGCATGCACTCGGCCATACCTAAGCTTTTCTGATGACGTGCACTCCCTTCAAACATAACCTCATTTCGTTTTGATGTATCTTGTCACAGTAACATGGTCTGTTACTGCATCACCAAATTATATTAAGACACGTGACAACAGCCACCCAGATGGATGACCTCACTCTTGCCCTACTTTGATTTAGTTCAATCATTTCTGGTGACTCAGGTGTATAAAAGAATTCCCAAGAAATGGCTGAAAAAAACTGCTGATCACATGGGTTGCATACACATTTGGGAATATCAACTGCAGTGAACAACTGGGCAGCACAAGTTCAAGTTACACAAAGGATTTAAGTCATATATCAGAAAATATATTTCCTGAGACCATACCAACCCTAACCACAAGTTTAAAGACTTATTTTTTTCCATGTTATCTTCCTAAGGGGTCAAGTTTGAAACTGCAACCCACAAACAAAACATTAAAGATAATAATGAGCAATCTAACATCCTTCTTGTTGTAATCAAGGAGAAGGAAATGTACTTGTGTACACATGGTGAACAAACATAAATACTATAATTATAGTAATGCTAACACAGATTCTCCTGCTCCACCTATGCACTTGTGATGTCAATACATTTGCACTCACATTTATACTCACATTAATGGGAACAAAATTTATTCTATGAAGAAAAAGGAGATAACGAATCAGTAGTATCAGTTTCACATTCAGGTCTCAATTATTTAAGCCACCTTTGAGAGTAGTTTAAGAGCAGAGGGTCTAATTTTTATTTACACTAATAAATAAGAATGTAAAATAAACTTAAACAATTGTGTAAATTACATATAATCTGCCCAGCCTGATACAGAAGGGACAATGCTATAAATTAGAAGATGTCCCAGAAGCTCTCCCTCTGCAAATTGATTAATATATCAATATTAGCTGCAATCTAGTTATCCTCTAAACAAAAACGACCTAATGTTGTAATAGAATGGAAGTTTCTTTCAAACTGCTTGGCTTAAATACAAGAAAAAACTGCATCTATAGCTCCGCTTCTCTGTTTTTTTACACTTATATCAGTTGGTCTAATGAAAGGCACTGCCTTTATCCACATGCCTTCCTTCTCTCCTGTCTCTTTACAGCAGCACAGCAACAAGAACATTACTATCATAAAAGTATGTGTTACATTTCAAGAATGCAGCAAGAGAGAAAATTTTAACATTCATTTTTCCTTTCCTTCTCTCCCCATGCTCCTCAAGCTCTTTTGTATTGCCACTTTTTCCTGCCCTGCTTATAGTGAGGTTTATTTCTGCTCCAGCAATGCATTTTAGAGGTGGATGGATCACAGTTATGTGTTAAATCATGAACAAAAGCAATCTCTCTCCTTTTCCCTCTCTCCCGCTTTTGTGTTGTCTGTTCTTTTTACTTAAACATAGCTTCTAGGTTAATGATTCGTTCTTCTAAGAAGCTGCTGTGCCTACCAGATTATACTGTAAAATCTGCCATTCTGTTTATGTTTAAAATACAAGATTAAAGCAGTGGTCATGCTGAGGGAAATGGTTCTCACACATTACAAGAAAGGATCAATCCATGTCTGCTGAATCCAAGCTGTTCTAACAGAGGCTGCTGTTTTTGGTATACTGCCAGCCCCTAAAGAAATACTTCCGAGCTTTGAAACTTGGTAGCCATTCTTGCACTGAGCGGAGCAGGGACCAGAAATAGGGCTTATCACACACTAATGTACCTTTGAAAGTTACAGCAGCCTAGCTGTCTGTGAATTGCAGGGAAAACGCTTGAAAAATAAATTATTCAGTCTTAATGGGAAGTGAAAAGGTGAAAAAATTTATTACAAAGTAGCCTCTATGGTGTCTTTAAAAGTATCTGGGGCTAGGAACTGGCAACTTGTTCTGTGGAACTGATATCCAGGTCATGTATAGACAAATTATCTATGGCAATAATGCCTTTTTTTGGCGTTGTGCATTAGCATAAAGGCAGATCAGAGCCAGAGTTAGTATATTCTTTTTGTTGCTACAGTGTGACTTGCTCACCAGATCAAATCGGTTGATCCATAAAAAGCAGTTGAGTGTGTAATGCCAGCCAGATATTAGATTTGAGACTTGTATACACTTGAAAATTTACAAAAATAGCTCTTTTGAAAATAATTGCTCTGGAATAGCTATTTGGGCTGAAAGCTGTAGGGATATTTCTCAACCATTTTAAATTAGTTATCTCAGTAAATTTCTAAGTAGAGACAAGCCCTCTTGATGTGTCCTGCAAGATGCAGATTGTTCTATTCAATTAGCTCTCATTAAGGAAAGCAGAGAGGGATAAAAGTAGGTTCTCTTTAAGTATAAATTTTCATATTTATTAAGCAGAGGTGAGAATATGCAAACCCAATTTCACATGTATTTTTTACTCACTGAGTGAAGCAGGCCTCTTAAAGAAGCCATGAGACTACTCACTGGACACTTAAGCCTGTCTGAAAAAGGTTGGCGTTTGAGGGACCCAGGCTGATTAGGACACTGCTATTCTAGGTGAGGGTCTGAATTATGGTTATGAATCACTGTCACAAATTATGATGATTTCAAGGAAAGGCCCTTGTGGAAACATGTTTGTTGTTTTTTTTTGTTTGTTTGTTTTCTTTTCTTTTTTTCTCCCCTAAATTTCTAAGTTCGATTTTTAAGCAGGACAGGAAGAAATTTAAAATAAAAGGCAACACTTTCAGGGGCAAGGAGTGAAAATGCCCTAAATCTGATGTCAGCTTCTCCATAAAAGTCAGAGTTGCACATAAAAAGCTGACATCTCCTTCAACTGCAGTGTTTCAAGCAGCAGTGCATTTAAGCACTGAGGAAGCAGAGTTTGGGTAGGAAATCCAGACTTTCACCCATTGTATCTGTGAATGGAATATGCTATTTGGTACTCGGTGTAGTCCTTGGCAATGCTGTGCTGAAGTTGCTCTCCATGCTTGCACTGCTCTCGTGACCTTTCCCATTCCAGAATACTGTGTCTTAGAAAAAAAACTTCATAATTATTTCTAAAACCCCATGACTAAAGAAATTGCTACAAGCATATGGATTAAAAGCTAGACTGTTTATTATACATATTCAGATCCTTATTGGACATAGATTACTATCCAGGCCAGACTAAACACTTATAATTTACCAAACCAGTGCTGGCTATAAAGAGAGGGTGAAATAAATGTTTAATATATCCTATATCATCTTTCCCAAAATGGTTTCTATTTATCATCCGAGTAACTAATCAATGCAACTACACATTAAATCCACAGATTTTATACTCCAGTAATAAGTACATGCAAATTGTGTTGTCATATAAGCATAGTGGCTCAAAAAGATGTATAATACCTATCAGACTAGTTAGCTGTTATCTTAATTATGAAAGGATTATCCCTGTAAAGGCAAGGTCATAATATAATAGGAGTTCTGAAATATGAACAATCTCTAGCTATGTTTATCATTAATTCAGACTGCACTTATATTCCCATTTCCCCTTTTCTACCGTTTATTTTTGTTAATGTTTATGTGTCCCTTTGTAAGCAGCAATATGGTACAGCATCCCATCAAATACACTATGAAAGCTCCAAAGAGCCATCCTAAGTATATTAATCCTCCATAAAAATAAATAAGCTATATGAGAGAGAGCATTTCTATAAGGCTTGAGTGTTAGTACTGGCAGCTGGAGCATGATGTGGTGACAATGTGTGCACCAACTTTGAGATTCATGCATGAAAAAGCTCTTTGTAGTAATTTTTTTGTGAGATTGCTTTTGTTGGTGGATTTTTTTCCCCCCTCTTAATGAAGATTTTTCTGTAATAAAGACACCATGAAAGTCAAAAATGCCTTCTGAAGGGTGGGCAACAGATAGGGGAGTCTGAAAGAGATCAGGGCACACACAAAAGACGTTTCACACTTGGAACTTTGCAAATACAATATAGAAAAAACAACAAATAGAAGTAAAACCCCATCTCTTCCTAACATTACATTTGCTCTGATGTATTTTCTGAAAGCTGCCCAAGTATAACTATTTATTTTAACTAAAGTAATCAAGATTAATGTCAGCAGTTATGACACACGCTGTTTGCTAAAGAACACATAGAACAATTGCTCAAGGCAAGCTTCATTAAGAAATCAGATAAAATTAGTAAAACTGATTATATTTCAAAACTCAGCAGCGGCAGCAGCTCAAATTGCCATTCAGGAGTCTCCAATTAACACAATTGGTCTTGTTCACAATCAGCTTTGTAATCTCATTAGCCTATTATATTTTAATCATTGGGATAACTGCACAACAAAACTTATTTTATTTTTGCACTGACTGTTGATGGCATAAGTAAACATACAACATACTTTTTCTTTCTCTTTTTCTTTCTTTTTCTTTTCTTTTTTTTCTTTACAGAGAGCAATGCAGACTCCTTAGAGCATTATCCTGGTTGCACATTATTACCACACACTCCATCAGTGTTGGGGAGCATTGACAGCAGGCATCTAATTTGGCATTAATTGGCAGGGGACTAATTGCATAACTGACGCTGCTAGTGAAACTTAAGAGAGTGTAAGGTAGGGGCAGTACAAAGTATCAAAAAAGAGAGGGAGCAGAGAAAGAGCAAACAAACGCCTGCAGACAGCTCTGTGGACACACGCATATAACTCGTTTGCCTCCTTGGTGTGCTGCCTTGTTTCATAAATGTGTTCCAGAGATATTGGCCCTTGTAAAAACACAAAGTCTTTCTGTCCTTTAGGTACTGGCAGTCTGCAAATACCTACAATACCAGTGTTTCATTGATATTGAGTATTGCCTGCTGCAATGAGATTATGTTCTATTGATGGGAACTGGGGTGTAACATAGCCATCTACAGAAAGCAATAGGTTGCCCTATTTTCAAGCTGAAAATGCTATGTATTTTATGAACTGCCTCTATCTTGCACACCAGGGATGTCTCTGTGGCTAAAGCCATAATAGGATTTTCCTAAATGATACAGAAATACAAATATTCTGACTGAGCACTTTTCTGGGCTCGTCTTATTTACCAGCAAGCTTTGATACAGTATTTTGCTTCCATCTTTTAAAGGACATTTTCAATTTCCCATTTCCCTTATGAGTGCTTCCTGTAAAGGTGTCAATAACCACTAATTGCGTTCTGCTTGGCCAGTCTGCAAATCAAAACAGCAGAGGCAGCAAGCCAATATGCATTCAAATCGCGTTACTTGGCAGCCTCATTCTCAACTGGAAAGATAGGAAAAGGCAAATATTCATACAATTGTATGCTGGGAAATTCAGATCTCCAAAGATACCTATGCAGCTACTGTTAATTCCCAGACTTTTATTTTAAGAGGGTTACTGTTGAGGTATTTCAATGCTCGCTCTTTTATCCTCAGTCCAGGAAATGCTGTGTCTGAGATCAGAGAAAATATAAAATAAAGGGCTCTGCAGTAAGAGCAGAGGGTATGCAATAATTAAATTAGGAGCTTCCTTCCATAGGCAGG
The DNA here is from genome assembly GCA_028858755.1 of Ara ararauna. Classification (NCBI taxonomy): domain Eukaryota; kingdom Metazoa; phylum Chordata; class Aves; order Psittaciformes; family Psittacidae; genus Ara; species Ara ararauna. The sequence goes on along the minus strand of CM054377.1, from coordinate 91,823,294 downwards.
CAAGTGACAGAACATGGTGATTTTACAGTATTGGTGGCCTGAGCAAGTGATGGGTGGGATTTACCTGCACTGAATATCATACAGTGAAAGAAGTAATTGATTTGATTAATTCTGCTCCTGTTTCATGACTTACATGTCAGCAGAGTGTTGATTTTCTTAAATTGACTGGTCATGCCAATGTGTTAGCTGCCTAATTTCTGCTTGTAATATTCAGCCTGGAGTTTGGTTGAGAGCAGTTTGTTGTCAGCATTTGCTACTGCAGCTCAAACTGCTTTGATTTCACACTCTCACGAGGGCCATTTTCCTTTTCTGGTTTGAGGAACAAGGTTTTCAGGGTGGCTGTTCACCTACAGAGATTCCAAAAACACTTTCCATGAACATTTTCCAATTTCATTTCAATCTTCAGCTTGGGCAAAAATTTTTGCTAGAGAAATTCACATACAGAGAAAACTCTTACAGGAAGGACCTCCGGAGGTGCCAATAAAGTCAGCTCAAATCAAATGAAAATGCCAAATGCCTGTGTGCAGGACAACACATTTCCAAGCCCATTTGGTTCTGTTCTGACATGGAAGGGGAGCAGAGGTGTCATCCCTGATGTTTCTCCCCATCATGACCCATTTTGAACCACACTTAGCTTGGCTACCAGGGAACCATGGGTCTTGCATTTCTGGTGACTGCAGGGATGACCCCTTTCCAATGATACTAGAGGATTGCTGAGCTACAGGCTTTTTCACTTGTGCCTATGGATCCAAAGGCAGCAATTTGTTTCTCTTCTACAAAGCATTTGAGCAGGTACATAGTCAGGTGCTGGAAGATAAATTAGCATTGAAAGAGAGCATAGAAAGATGGGAGGTTTTTCTTTTCTTTCTGCTAACTAGCATATCTGACTGCATTTATAATAATCAGACATTAGAAAAAGTTAAGAAGTTACTCCATCATCTTTTTGGGGGCAATAGTTTGAACAGATGATGGATTTTATCATAGTTTTGTCTAAATAACTTCTGCTGTTCATTGCTTTTAGTTTAGTAATGCACTTATCACCTTCTACCCTGTTCGGCTAGTTTGCTATGGAAGACAGTTAAGAGATTGCACAAGCAGGTGATATGATGCTTGTTCTTAAACTGAATATGGTAAGGAGGGGAGAATTAAGATACCAGCCCAAGGTCTTGCTTACAACTTCTGGAACTCAGTTGTAGTACAGTGATACGAGCTGCTAAAAGTGAGGCAAATCTGGCACACTTTGTTGTTGTGAGATATTCAGTGATGTTTCTTTTGTTGTTCTCCCAGACTGAAGAGCAGCTGTTTGCTCCTTTCTTCACACTGTGTTTTGCCTAGCTCTTCAAATGAAATAAGGCTCAGAAGGGCACTGGTCTGTAGACTGATGTGTCTAAACACATAGCTGTACCTGCTGCCAGCCCTCCTCCCCACATCCAGGGTGTTTTGCCTTATCACTTCATTGCACAAGTTGGTTGGCGAGGATTTCCGCTTTCCTGTAAAGGTTTACTGGGATGGGAGCTGAGGCCAGCTTATTCTTAGTATCAAGTGATGCTGTGCTACGTAGATATCACAGAGTGTCAGCCAAACCAAACTGATGCTATTTAATGCTATAAGTCATGGTTTGTGACAGCTGCTGGCTTGCTGGTGCATTTTTTTCACCAAGCATATTTTGCATGAGTTGCAAAGGTGATGCTATCAGTGGAAGTAAGTGGAATCATGATGGCAGTCAGAAATGCACAGGCAGCACTGGAACAGCAGAAAGGATTGAGGGGGGAAGGTTGTTGTGTGTTTAAATGGAGTTGAATTCTGCTTCAGAATCTATGATTGAGTATTTCAGACCTGTGAGAGACAACCTCTGCTTCTGTCACTCACGCTGACCATACTCTTATCTTTTTCTTTACTCCTAAGGCTTAGCTCTGTTGATTTCAGTGTGCCTTGGAGCAAACTGCTTGCCAGCAGCTGCAGTCAGAGTATGTATGAATATGCTCCCTCACTGCATCTGCAAGGTGTATTGGAAAGAAAGTCGATGGGGTTAAGCTGCCACCTCCTACAGCTACCCATGAGACAAGCAAGCTACTCCCAGGCAGTAGACTAAAGAACTTGAAGGCATGGTGCTGCCTCCATACAAACACACACACTGGGCCAGCTGGGATGCAATTATATCATCTTGATGTGAAACACCACTACTATATTATGTCACCAGTCACTGTGGGCTTAAAAGTTAACAAGCATTCACTACCTATGTATTTTCTTAAGGAAATACTTGTGGCAACTATGAAAGGCTAGTGTAGTTTCATAAATACTCTTAAAAACAATAATTTATGATAATGTAGAAAGAAATGTCTTTTCCCTTCCTAATTGAGACCAACCTATTTATTAAATTTTTTCTTTGCCCTGTACCAAGTGCCAAGGTGGTTCACATTTTCTTTGTATCAAGTCCTTTACAGCACCAGACAGTCATTTTAAGCCTGGGAACACAGGCATGTAGACGTGGGCTTTTAAAAGGCTGCCTTAATATCATTAAGTTTCTTTCTTGCAAAGAAGCTTCTCCTTTCAGACCTGGACTGGTGGGGTATGGTTCCCCTGCACACACAAGCAGCCATGTGTGTCATCTACTGCATGTGCCTGGTTCTCCCACTGCTTTTGAGCAGCGTGCTATTTGTTTCTGCCATTTTCCAGCCTCTCCTTACCAATCTGGACATACAATGACTCCAGAAGAACATAAGCAGAGCTTAAAATGATGTGCCTTGGATTTTGCGCCAGTGAGCCTCAGTTCAGCTTCGGAAGTTCATTGTTACTCTTTTGGTATGATAGCGTCTCCCTCAGCAGCTCAAACAGCAGCAGCAGATGGGCCTAAGAGTTATGTTTCTGAGCGTGCCTGCCCCTCCTTGCTCTTCCTGTCTGTCTGTGTGCTCACATTTTGTGTTGTAAAATCACACAGCATGTATCCTGATGCCACCACAGCAGCAACAGAAAAACCCTGGGACTAGCATAAAATGTATCTGTGGGACTGAAAGATACCTCAGGATCCCAGGATCCTGCTTTCTGCAGTCCCAGGTTGCATTCCCTAGTTAAGCACCATCAATATCAATACTTAATGGTATTCTCTGAGCTCAGGCAGTGAAGAAAATAGGGTTGTTATCTATCAAAGCACATTTTAGTTTTTGACAAGTAAAAAGCAGCATGGGGAATGCAGTAAGTCTGAAATGAAAGCCTAAAAGAAAACTCATATAACATCTGGTGTCATTTATCCCCTGTTGGCCTTCCATAGTGTGATATGATGAGCTTGTTCTGATTTAAGATCAGATGATTTGGTTTGAAAGAGAGGAGTGGGGGATGCAGCCAGTCTGGCAGCAAATTGGGATACAAAATCTACTCAAATAATTGGAAACACGACAGATTTTCCTTAACTGATGCCACTGGCATCTTAGTTTATCCATCTCCCTCAGCTGAATTTGTTAAGTGCATTATCTTATTGGTTTTAAAGTTTTCATCTCACTTATTTGCAAGGGAAAATGTGAGCAAATCAGTCATGATGGATTGCCTAATTTTCTGGGCTGAATAAACTGGTTTTATAAGACTGTTGATTCCTGGGTTATTAGTTAATAGAAACATTTATCAATTTCTTTATAGGGATGGGAAAAAAACTTTAACCAATGATTGCATTTAAAAACTTTCATTAATGTTTCCACATAATGCTTAGTGTTGGACACAAATATGGTAATCGCAGATTTAGGGTTGGCTGGAAGCAGATTTTCTTTCTGTCCTTCTTCCCATCCCTTTTTTCCACAGATGTTTAAAAAAAGTCCAAGCAAAAGGATGTAATCAGACTGGTAATTATAGTAAGTGTTCTTTGATCAAGAAAAGGGGCAAAGGAAGAGAAAGATAATTTTCTATCTAGCAAATGTGATACCTGTTTCTATTACCAATGTTCTTTATACAAATGCAGCCTGATTCTGTGAGCTTGAACTCTAATGACTTAGCAGCCTGTCTTCTTCTTGGTATACTCAAGTGCCAGTCAGATGTTAACTCTGACTTCTGTGTGACTTAAGCACATTGTTAAAGTTCCCTACTATTCCATTTATCCCTTCATGTTCTTTGGTGCTAAATAAATACAGAGATTTTTGTGTGGTTCACAAAGGAACCTCTGAAAATGTTGGTTTGTTGATAGAGATCCAAGTGATGTAACCTGTGAAGTGACCTTATTTAATAAAAAAAAAAAGAAAAAAAAAAAGATTAAAAAATTAATTTCTTTAAGAGAAGGGCTCTTTAAGTTTTACAGTGCCAGGTCTGCATCTTGCCAAAATTAATTTTTAAATTCAGCAAATGAAGACTCAGTGTAAATAGAGCAGTCATGTAGTCAGTCAACTGCATTAGATATGGAACTACACACTGCCCCAGTACACACAAGGAAAAAAAAGGTCCTCTTGCCCTCATTCAGGGTGTAGCGTATCCTCACCCAGTGTGTAACTGTGGTTGTTACCTACACATTATTAGGCCCTTTGCATAAAGGCCTTTAATATAACTAACAATCTTTGCACATTGATCAAACTGAAGTATCATTTAAAAAGGCATAAAGTTCAGAGCAAGAATGCATCATGTGTGGACTGGTGAATAATGAACTCATGTTCTAAATGATATGCAGTATGTCCATTGCATTTTTTTAACACCTCTTCTTCCATCTTCATCTCCTTTTTAGCAGATACCTGTGTTGAGCCTTGGCTCCAGAAGTGCAAAAGACACTTCCTTGAGAATAAGAATGAAGGGAGTTAAAAAACTTTTATGCAAGTAGACTTTGCTGTGAAATGTTATCTTTTGTTAGTTCAAAGGTTTCTGAAGATATAAATTCTTCACAACTGCCCTGAGGTACTTAGAATGTAAATTGAATACTTTACAATTTGTAGACTGTTCCTGCCATAATGTGCATCTCCTCTGTGAGTGAGTGTTTAGGGATTTTTCAATTACTGTAGTCTGAAAACTCTCTGAGATTCTTTAGGGCAAAAAAAGGCTTCCTTCTCAAAGTTGAGTCACTGATGTTCAAATTAGCTGCCAAAAGCTTTCTAACTATCTGTGTTCCAGATTTTGCTATACAGGGAAAGAAATCGGCCCATTTCACCAGGGGAAAGAAAAAAAATACAACCGCAAAACCCAAAGCCTTTCCTCTGCCACCATAAGTATTCAAGGGTTAGGTATTTTGCTAGGGTCAAGAGTGAGATGAATTGTTGACTATAAGTACACCTTGTTCGATAGGTCAAGGTCATTATTAAAGGATTCAAATGAACTTATTTACATTTCCTGGGCTGTAGCATATGTGTGGCCTCCAGGCTCACAGTGTTGTTTAATAGCTTTTGCAAAGCCATAAGTTAAATGATAAATTGGTTGAATATGTCTTTAAACTCAGTACATTTCAAAATCGTATACAGTACTCTCACATTTTTATATACTGTGATCAAATGCATTTTACAGAGCATAGTGCAAATAGAAATGCCACATTGTGCCAGCTGATTATGATTTAGCAGTGTTTACTGTAGACTACTCTTGATACAGTTTATTGCTGCTAAGGTCAATAACTAATACAATTTAACAGCTATTGCATTTCTAATAAGTAAAATATCCTAGTGTATTTCTAAACTCAATGTGCATTGAAAATAGTGCAGCTAAAAACACCCAGATATTGAGGGTGATGGAACTCTAAAAGATTAAGTAACTCCTTAGGATATCAGGAAGATCTTCTGTGACAGACACTGCAGATGACCATCTTAATCCGTCTGATTGTCTAGGGTTGAGCTGCTTCCTGGCTTGAGAGTGGGTGGGCGGACTACTGTATCAGGCTGGCTCATCTGTGGGGTCTTTCATAAACCTGTGCATTGGTCATCAAGTCTTCAGATGCAACACTAACATAATTAGTCTCCAGACAAGTTGATCAGTTTGCCAAGATTTGAGTTGCTTTGCTCATGTGGTTTCTGCACTGTGATTGGTCATTTGGAGACACTTCTGACTCAAAAAGTGGGGAATGTTACCTGACATTAAAAGGCAGCAGATTAAATTGTGATGAGAGGAAGTATTTCTTGCTTAGTGCAAGAGGTAGCTGGTAGAATTCATTGCCATGAGTGATGTTCTGAGGGCCAGAAAGTTAGAAATGGGAAACTCAGTGGTACTGGAAAACTGTTTCGTTCTGGTAGCTGGAGTATGTTTAGCCTTCACCTGCTACCCTGACTTTGTTCAAAACGTTTAGCAAGTTTTTTGTCTTCTTTTGTGTTTTTTAACTCATCCTGAGCCAGTTGCTCTCTTGGCTATCTTTCTCTATTACCAAAACTTGTTTCACATTGAGGTCCCACCTACTACAATTGTCGTAGTCCTTGGAAAAGAAAACCTACCAAAGATTCACCATTTCTTATTTCATTACTCCCTATCCACCAGTGTTAGTTTGCTCCACCGCTTGCTTTACCATTTACCTTTGTATGACTTTCTTGTTGTCCCAGAGACTTTGTAGCCATTTAAATTATGCTTTTTTAAAAAAGTACACAGCCTCCCCTTTCCTGCCAATTTGTAAAATTATGTTATTCTAAATGAGATCCACATCTTTACAGTGAGTAAATTCAGTCACAGTTACTGGCGGACTTCTCTTTCCTGCCTCCAGCTCTGCCAACATCAACTTTCTGCGCCCACAGTAGGCTGGTGTGTTTTTGGCCATGACAACCTGACACTCACTTGTCTCTGCAGGTCTGCCAGGGGTCAAAAGTCCTGCAATGTGTTCTTCATAGACCATCTGTACTATGCCTGGCTTTCAAGTGTGTGATCCAGCAGGGAGATTTGTCTGCATAGGAATTCTTGATACAGTGAATAAATAAAGAAGATTTTAATGCAAAGAAGTATCAAAAACATAATTTTGACCATCATGTCAGGGCTCTGGCATATCAGAAGCCTTTCTGTGACTTTGAAGAAAAAACCCCTCATAACTGATGAGCCTTCCTTAGATGATCCTTAAACAAAAACTCTTGCAATTATTCTCCATTGATAACATGGCTTTAAAACAGGGAAATAAGGACACTGACTATTAGTTTAGATGCCATAGTTAAATCCCGTGAGACCCAGGAAATAAAGAGTCAAGACTGGTTTGCTGAACACACAGCAGGCACAAGGGCATTTTCCACTCTGAAACGCAACTTTTTAACCCTGGATCTTTGACTTTTCTTTAGCACTATTTGATTGCACAGATTAGCCAAGATAAACTGAGTAACTGGGCCAGATTATGCATTTTGATGTGTTTATTTTTGGGTGAGCAGTTTCTGGGATCTGTTGATGTTCCCTGGTCAGATTATGGAAGTGGCGACTTCTCCCCTTTCCTGAATGTGTTGGTGTTTTTTCCTGTTGGTCCCTTGCCGGCAAGGATGACATAAGCTGCCATCGGGCCTGTTCCCTGGCAACCATCCCATTTCTTGGCTCTTTCAGCTCCAGCTGAAAGCCAGTCTGAGTCACCCTGCACATTTCCAGTGCATCAAACAGACATAGACTCAAGTTAATCTTGTTAGCACAATGAGGCAGTTTTCAAACATTGCAGCAAATCAAATCATCCCTAAGGACCGGAAGGGAGGGAGGAGAGGGTGGAGGGAAGATTGGGAAGAAGGAGGCAAAAGCTAACCATCAAAGGTGGAATTAGCACACAGGGAGCCTGGCTGTTACCTGGCTGCTGTCAGGGATCTCCTTCATATAGGCATCACCGGGTCCTGGTCTTCCCAGTGCCACCTCCTTCCCTGCCAGTCACCACATCTGCACCATGGTCAGAGCAAAGGCAGCAATGGGCAGTGACAGCGAGGGAGCTCATCTATCTGTGAGAAAAGAAGCAGCTTTGATGGTTCCCCAGTGGATGTAATTGTGCTCATTGCTGCCCATTTACATTTCATCACTCAATTATCGCAAATGCCTCATTACTGTTGATAAGGGTTTGCTGCTGAACTACTTGCTCACTATTCATTCCTGGGCTTTGGTGTCATCGGGCAGACCCATACGAGATAGAAGGGGACTGGGGAGGGCTGAAGGAGAGGGGAGGGCACAGAGAAGGCATGGGGGGGAGAGAGGAGAGACAGGAGGTGAGAAAGGTCTTCTATCAGATTTGATTAAAGGCTTTGATTTAAATCGATATTTAATAAAGTGGCTGCTGCCACATAACGCGTGCAATTCCCCATGCAGGCAGAATCATGAATCCAAGGGCCTTGCTGCCTGGTACATAACTCAATTGGGTTTTGTGCGCTGGTCTGGCACCTGTGTCCCTGAGCACAGCGCCTCTGAGGTAATGGGTTTATGAGCCGATGAACAGAGCTGATAGGTTCTAAATGGATTAACTAGGTGTCTGCAGCCTAGTGATGAATACATCAGAAAAAAAAGAGAGAGAAAGGAAAAAGGAAAATAATAGTCTGCATAAGCAGAGAGTGATAGAATGTGTTGACAGACATTGTGACTGTCATGAGCCCCACAGGGTGAAGCACTGCTCAGCTCCTGTCACTCAAGTGCTCTCCAAATAATGGGTGAAGGCAGTGAGGCTTCACAAGCCTGCAGGTGCCCAGGTAGCATCACCCTGCTGCTCCAAGAACTGCTGCAAAGGCCTTAAATGGGGCATGACTCATTTCACGGGAATGGCGGTCTTTTGAGTTCCTCACAAGCACTGCATATGCCTTTTCAGCTGGTGGGCCTGCCTTTCACAACAGCTTAAGTGCATGCTCAAGCCGACCTTCACATGTATTTATATCACTGGAAATAGGTTATTGTTGCTATTATTGTGTTCTCACAGTGGTTCCTCAAGCAGGGTTGGATTTCTGCAGTGCTGAGCCCTGCACACAAACATCCTCTGTAAGACAGTTCCTGTCCTTAAGTGCTTTTAAAGTGAATAAACCACAAGAGTGACGAAAGAAGTATTATGATCTTCCCAGTTGGGGGATAGGAACTGACAGATTAAATAATTTGCCCAAGATTCCATAAGAGAGATGGAAATTGAACCCAAATCTCTTAAACTCAAGTCTAATGCCCTAACTATGAAGCCATCCTTCCTCCTGTAGAAGGGGCCATGGAATCTTACAGTCTACGATTGATCTACAGAATATGTGGTAAGTGGAAAATGAAATCAGATAGACTTTAATGCTGACCTCTGTTTACTGCTATTAACCTACCAACAGTACAGTAGTAGGTTGGAGAATTTGGTTGAGTTTTATGTTTTTTCTACCATGTTTCATACCAGCTAACAAGATACATGTTTTTTAAGTGCCACAGCACTGCACAAAAGAAAATACAAGTCATTTTAGTATATGTAAAAGTTATACAGATAAATGAGCCAGTGCCTCTATCTATAGTCATAGTTACACAGGAGTTAGCCAGGCTGGAGTGAAGTAAGCAGCTGTTCTTTAGAATATGTTGCGTTTTCACCAGAAATTGGAACCTGAACATTTTTATTTGAGAAACACTTCCACAGTGCTCATGGGATTTATATTTTGGATCTTTATCCCACCATTGTTCTTGCTGTGAGATTCTCCCTAAACAGATTACATTGCATATAGTTTTCGCCTCTTGCTGAGCTGCTGCAATGAATTATGGAATCCACTGGTTTGCCGTGGGTGATGAAGTCAGAAATATCAGTACCCCAGATATTTCCAAATTGAAATCTCTAGTTTAAGGAAAAAAAAAAAAAGCAACAAGGAACCTTTTGGAAGAAATAGCAGATTTATTTATTTTTTTTTTTAATTAAAAAATCAAGTACTTTTTAGTCTTAAATATGTATAACATAGAACAGGGCAGGCACACCAGACAGCTGTTTACTATGTCGTTGCACATAAACCACAATTTAAAACCATTGTCTGATCATGTCAGGATGCCCAGGCATGACCTTCAGGAGAACAGACTCCCTGAGGATGCTGAACATCACTTCTTTATTTGAGGTACTGATGTGCGCCCATATTTACTGGTCACTTTTGAAAGTCTTGTCCCTATTTTTACTAAGTCTGTTTCTGAAAGGAAATGCACTGGGTTCAGCTCTAACAGTTATTTTTCTCCTTCTTAGCTGGTTCAGTGTTGTTTTTTTTACTTTAGTCTGAGAATAACGCTGATAAACACCAATGTTTGAGTTATTGCTAGCTAACGCTTACACCGATCAAGGACTTTTCAGTCTCTCATGCTCTGCCATTGAGGAGGGGCACGGGAAGCCAGGAGGAGGCAGAGGGAGGACACCTGAGCCAAACTAGCCAAAGGAGTATTCCATACCACAGCATGTCATGCCCAGTGTAGAAACTGGGGGGAACTACCCAGAAGGCCCAGATCGCTGCTTGGGTCAGGCTGGGTATCAGTCAGCGGGTGGTGAGCAATTGTATTGAGCATCACTTGTGTTTATTGGTGGTTTTTTTTTCCTTTCCATTTTCAGTTTTATATTCTTCCCCCTTGTTATTTCCCTTAATATTACTATTATTATTAGTGGTAGCAGTAGTGGTTTTGAGTTATACCTTAGTTACTGAACTGTTCTTGTCTCAACCTGCGCGATTTATGTTCTTTAGATTCTCCTCCCCATCCTGCTGGGAGTGGTGGGGGCAGAAGGAGGAGAGTGAGCAAGTGTCTGCATGATTCTGAGTTACCAGCTGGGCTTAAACCGTGACAGGAAAAAAAAGAAAATCAATGGTGTGAGTTAGTTTTCATTTCACTTACAAAACAACTTCTGCAGCAAAATTACATGCAATCAGAGTGGCTGAAATGATTCAGTACTATTTAGACCATCTTGGCTAAACTATATAATGCCATCCTGGCAGTAACAAACTGCATTCAAAACTATTAGGAGAAGAAGCAGGCTTTTCTATAAAGAAGCTTTTTGTAAAAGCAAAAAAGTTATAGGTTTGAAGGCAAAAAGCCCCACTGGTGGATTATCAGAATGGTTTGCTCTATGCAAGGTAATGCAAACAAGCTCCTTCTCTCCAATTGTAACATTTGTCTGGCACGCAGAATTTATGAGGGATTACTTTCTTATTACAAGTTCACTTTGTGTAATCCAGCCACATCTCAGCCACACAGGTTGCTGAAGACCCTGAATACAAATGTTCTTTCTGAGTTCTGAAGTCTCTAAATGTTGCTTGTGACTATTAAAGACACAATAGATGCCATTAAATAAACAGCCATTAGTAACAACCAAAGTGCATCTTATTATGTCTGTATTCATTGAGTTTCTTTCTGTTGGTTAGTTCATTGTTATGAAAACAGATTAGATTATGGAATTTCCAATAACTGGTTTGGCATATTCCCCCTGAAAGCTGAGAGAAAAAAACCACAACAGAAGGTGAACTATCCACTGGAAGCAAAAATGTGACCCACCAAAAAGAAAAAGTACTTTAATCTGGAAATACCGTCGTGACAAATATCTAGTGTGCCACTGGTGGACTCACCATAGAGGGATGTGGTGTGCTACAGTACATAGTCTGGCTGGGGTGGGAAGTCAGCAGGCAAGCATGACAGCCTGAGGTTAACTGAGCATTTACAGTTCTTATCAGGGAAAGACTTAATTCTGAACCTGAATGTATACAAGTCCATGGGAGCTGATGAAATCCATCTGCGGGTCCTGAAGGAACTGGCAAATGAAGTTGCTAAGCCACTGTCCATCATATTTGAAAAATCATGGCAGTCAGGTGAAATTCCTGACGACTGAAAAAAGGGAAATATAACCCCCATGTTCAAGAAGGGGAAAATGGAACTACAAACCTGTCAGCCTCACCTCTGTGCCTGGCAAAATCTTGAAGCAAATTCTCCTGGAAGGACTGCTAAGGCACATGAAAAACAACAAGGTGCTTGGTGACAGCCAGCATGGCTTCACTAAGGGGAAATCCTGCCTGACCAATCTGGTGGCCTTCTGTAATGGAGCTATGGAACTGATGGACAGGGGTAGAGCAGTTGACATCATCTACCTGGACTTGTGCAAAGCCTTTGACACTGTCTCACATGACATCCTTGTCTCTAAGTTGGAGAGACATCAATTTGATAGGTGGACCACTCGGTGGATAAAGAACTGGCTAGATGGCCGCACGCAGAGTTGTGCTCACTGGCTCAAGGTCCAGCTGGAGACCAGTAATGAGTGGTGTCCCTCAGGGATCAGTGTTGGGACCAGTCTTGTTCGACATCTTTGTCAGTGACATGGACAGTGGGATTGAGTGCACCCTCAGCAAGTTTGCCAATGACACCAAGCTGTGTGGTTCAGTTGACACGCTGGAGGGAAGGAATGCCATCCAGAGGGACCGGGACCTTGACACGCTTGTGAGGTGGGCTGATGCCAACCTGATGAAGTTTAAGCATGCCAAGTGCAAGGTCCTACAGCTGGGTTGGAGCAATCCCAGGCACAGCTACAGGTTGGGCAGAGAAGAGACTCAGAGCAACCCTGCAGAGAAGGACTTGAGGGTATTGGTCGATGAAAAAATGAACATGAGCTGGCAGTGTGCGCTTGCAGCCCAGAAAGCGAACCGTATCCTGGGCTGCATCAAAAGGAGCGTGACCAGCAAGTTGAGGGAGGTGATCCTGCCCCTCTACTCTGCTCTCGTGAGACCTCACTTGGAGTATTGTGTGCAGTTCTGGTGTCCTCAACATAAAAAGGACACGGAACTGTTGGAACAAGTCCAGAGGAGGGTCACAAGGATGATCAGGGGACTGGAATACCTTTCATGTGAAGACAGGCTGAGAAAGTTGGGGCTGTTCAGCCTGGAGAAGAGAAGGCTGCGTGGAGACCTCATAGCAGCCTTCCAGTATCTGAAGGGGGCCTATAGGGATGCTGGGGAGGGACTCTTCATGAGGGACTCCAGTGATAGGACAAGGGGTAATGGGTTCAAACTTAAACAGGGGAAGTTTAGATTGGATATAAGGAAGAAGTTCTTTACTGTGAGGGTGGTGAGACACTGGAATGGGTTGCCTGGGAAGTTGTGAATGCTCCATTGCTGGCAGTGGTCAAGGCTGGATTGGACAGAACCTTGGGTGTCATGGTTTAGTGTGAGGTGTCCCTGCTCATGGCAGGGGGTTTGGAATTAGTAATCTTAAGGTCCTTTCCAACCCTAACTATTCTATTCTATGATTCCATGAAAGAAAGAACAACTGTGTCTGGCTACAAGGCCACATTTTATTTGCACTTTCCTGGGAAAAAATTATATGATAATTTTTAATGCAAATTTTCAGTTCTGGTGAAATTCTGCTTCTTTTGCTCAAAATTTAACTTCCTATTTGTTGTTATTCTCCTTCTTACTAATGAAGATTCCTGTTTAATAATTCTCTTGAGATGTGATTTAGTTTTGTAGGTAGATCTTTTGTTCCTGCCTTAAAAATATGACTGCTACTAACACTTCTGACATCAGTTCCTCAGTAGGAACTCTAGTGCAGATAGACTTGGAAAGAGATATACACTGAGGTCAGTGTACTCAGCACAGGAAGAAAGAATATGTAGCTTCTTCTACTTTGCTATTCAGGAAATACCAAAGTGAAACAAAACATGTATCTTTCTATTTCCTGCTGCAATGTGAAAAATTTACAAAAATGCATTCCTAATATTTTCATATTAGAATGATTAATTTTATTTAAAATAACAATTAAATGTTCCTGCCCTGCCCCCCTCCACCTGCCCTTCAAAATAACAAGACTCTTATGGGGGAAGAGTAGTGGCCTCCTGGCATTAAAACACAGGCTGCTTGCATCCATCTGTTCATGGAAGCAATAGACCCTTAAGTCACATGAAAGAGTTACTCAGAATCAGATTGAGATGACCTTGAGACGCTCTTTGACGAGCCAGCCCTGAAGTTTTTGTTGGTGTTCGTGATCTCTGATCGCACATTTCCTTGCCTCCTGAAGGGCCTAATCTTCTTCCTCTGGAAAAAGGAGACGCAGTCAGAAATAATTAGTTTAGGCTCACCAGGAAGTAACATGCCCTTTGATTCTCCTTAGTAAAGGTTCCCCTCCTTCTGGTTGCTGCCCTTTCTGGAGAAGGGAGGGTCCTTGGTCACCCTACTACCATGATCCCTCCACCTCAGGCCTTCAAAGTCCTCTCAGATGTTTTAGCCAGCACTTGCTTCCTCTTGCTCATCCCTTTCTTCAAGGAGCATTAAGGAGCATTAAGGAGCATCATGTCCCTTCTGGTCTCACCCGATGAAAGACTGAGGGTATATGTATGTATGTATATACGTGTGCTGAAGAGTGATCCACAAGCAGTTTCTTCTGTTGAGAAATTTTACAACACTGATATATGCAAAACTGCCGATAAAGTGGTTTAGGTGCTGAGCACTCACAACTTTTGCTGCAGGAAGGGCAGTGAGGGTGTTCAGCTCCTCTGGATCTTGGCCATGGGGTCAAATCATAGGAAGGATTTAGTCATACCTCAGCTGAGAAATATTTTACAGATGCAACTCAATGAAGGCATCTGGACCAAGGAAGATAATTAAACCAGGACAGAAACAAACTCCTTTCATAACCTAAAGAAGATTTGACCAATTGAATCCCTTTGTTTGCATCAGCTAAACATTCGTGCATGGAAATCCAATGGTTAGAATAAATATTTGGTGCCTACTTGGTAATATTCATGAAATGCACTTACTTGTTTAGATTTTTCCAAATCTGCATACCTAAACTTTAAGCATATGTGCAATCAGCTTCAAATTTTCCAAACAAAAATAGATCAAGAAAGGGGGTTTGGAAATAGCATCTGCTCCTCAGCTAATCAAACCACCCAGGGAGATTGTCCGTAAACACTGCAACGACCAGGTCCTCATGCTGCTCTTTATTCTTTACATGTTGTATTGCGTTAACTGAAAGCAGATCATTGGAGATCGCTAAAAAATTGTTTTCAAGCCTGGTACAGCAATCCCAGGTTTTGCTGTAGAGTGTCAAACAACTTAATCTTCCAATTAAGATGGTTTGGATGGCAGGTGAAGTCCACATGAATGAGTTTAGCCTTGGAAATTGTTGAAGTCATGGCCAGCTGCTGCAGGTGAGGTGAGAACAGTGCTCTTTTAAACCAGCTGAGCACTGGCTCAGAAGTAGTTGTCCTCTCCCTTCTCCAAAGCACCCTACCTTGTCTGCACAGAGGTAAGCACCTTGCAGTCTTTCTGTTCAGTTGCCTCTAGATTTCTGTTGCTACAGTGAAGAGAAATGGGGCTTCAAGATGCCCAAGGGCTGACAGCGGGGGCTTCAGGGTGGCCACTGTGAGAAGAGGCTGGGGCTGCCCCAAGTCAGGTACAGATGGTTCCAGCTGACTCCAAGGGACCCACCACAGAGCACATCTGAGGCCCCTAGCCATGGGCAAGGTGCCTCTGGGGAAGCCTATTTAAGAAAGGAAAAAACACAGCTGAATGGAAGATACTGGCAAAATAGTGCAGTGAGAAAGAAAAGTGTGAGGGGCTGCTTTCTGAGCCTCAAGGTGATGAGGGGAAACAGGGGAAAAGGTGTGCTGGGTGTGAAGCAAACTTCCCTGCGGCCCCTGGGGAGATCCTGGTGGAGCTGGAAATGAAGGTAGGAAGATGAAGGTGTTTTACTTTATTTGTTTTTGTATCTTACCATCCAACTCTAGTTGGTAATAAATAAAATTAGTTTCCCTCAAGTTAAACTTGCTTTGCCCATGAAGGTAATGGGTGAGTGATGTCCTCACCTTTACTTTGACCCATGAACTTTTTCCATCTTATTTTCTCCCCTCTGTCCTCTTAAGTGAAAGGGCAGGTAAGTGGGTGTCTGGCCAAGGCCAGCCCTCCACAGAAGGGAAGTCAAAATAGCAGGAAAAAAGAAGATTCTCTTAACAAAAGCAATCAAAATATTTTTTCTTTATATATGAAGAGACGATTTATGGCTGCAATCCATTACAGTTTCATGCCAATAACAGCCGCTATAGTCACTATTCATTTTTAGTGGTTTGCTTCTTATTTTTTACTCAAGAAAGGGTGCTGTCATGGTCTCATACAATGCATAATGGTCTGTCAGCTGCATATTATATTTTACCCTTGAGTGGTCTTTCTGGCAGACATGTTGTCATGTTAGAACTGGTAGAAGGAAAGGAATAGTCCTATCTCGCAACAAAAAGAGTGTGAGCAGGATGGAAAATGGTTGGGGTAGGGCTGATGTGTATTTCCCCAGTATAAGCGTGGCCGGATCTGCTAGTCAGAAGAAAGTCTGTGCCAGTAAGGAAATGGTGATATAAAAAAACAAATCACTGCTGACTGAGGAGGTGAGGAGTTGCTTTCATTTATTGTACCCAGAGTATTTGGTGCCAACAACATTGCAACAGCTCTGAATCTAAGTGTGACCTCTGGTGATGAAATTGGAAGTATGGGAGTACCTCTGTGTCCCTTCACAATCCCATCTCCACCAGATCAGGATGTGCCATTCTGCACTTTTTAACATGTGAGCTGCAAGTGGAGTTTGTGCCTAAACAAGGTGTTTCAGAGTTGAGCCATCAAGTCACTCTTTCCTTGAGCTGCAACATGCTATAACACACTGAGGAGATTTCTGTGTCAGTCTGCTTCCCTCTGGCCCCCTCCCTGTTAATACCATGCCACCTCCTGACTCTAAGCAAGCTTATAGCAGTAGCCAAGATGTACAGAGAAGTTACTTTGGATTTATTTACAAGACTCATTTGTGTTGAACTAGCAGTTTTCTTTTGTGTCAGCAATTCTATACTGCATTTATTTGTTGCTGTGACATTAGGCAAGAGTACAATTCTATTAAACCTGTACATTACATTTCACGGAATTGTAAGCCTTTTCTATTTCAGAGAATGAGAATAAATATGAATTCTTATTGCTTAAAATTCCTGATACAGCAGTAAAAAATAGAATACTGTCACTATCAGAGTAGGAGTTTGATTTTCTTTTCTAAAATAAAATGTACTGATTTGTTCCATTCACCTGGAAGGTAAGGAAGACAGTGAGACTGTGATTGGTAAAGAATTGGAGAGGGGAGTTATTAGTCTTTTCTCTCCAGCTGGCATCATGCTTCGCAAGAAGTTTTTTTGTTTGGAGTTTACCCTCTGTTTTGTAGTTAGAACATTGATACCAGTTTTAAAAATTATCTGTTAAAACCCCAAGTTTGAAATCATGGTTCTTTCTGAGCACATGACGTACAAGACCGTCTGAGTAAGTAGATGGTTGCAGAAGAATGATGGCCCTAGGATTTCCCACATACTCTCAGAGGTAGCTTGGCGGCTTGCTCCCACTGATCGTGCAAAAACCCTGACTAGGAAGGTTACCCAGAGAATCCTCAGGTCGCAGAAAGGCTCAGAGGAATGGTTCAGTTTTCTTCATGCATAGCCAACATTTGCAGCAGCAATGCAGGCTGTTTAAAAATTCCATGCAAATGAATGGCCACATAGCACAGACTAACTTGCTTCTCTTACTTCTTTGTGAACACTGTACGCACAGGCAGCACATCATGAGGTGAAAGCCATTGCTTGGTGAACAGGTATTTAGTCTTGTCACACTTTACTTCACTAAGAATGTAAATGGAGAAAAGCCTAGTATTAATTTTTGCAAATTCCTTCCAGAAAGGGAGGGGAGGTGGAATGAGCTGTGAAAGTCACCACCACTGTGGTGAGAGTGCATGAGATCAGGGCCTGTATATATGCAGCTTTTGCTCTGCTAGTTTGATTAATAACCTTAATTAATATGACAGATTCACTGGAAATGATAAGGAAATGAGAACTTGACTTTCACTGAAGACAAAAAGCCCCTGGTTTGGATTCAGGGTGGGTTCCCAACTAGTTCTAATTCATTTCTTGTTTATGCCATGCCTTTGATGTCACTTTGTACAAATCCCTGTCTTTGGACATCTGCTTTATTTCCCCTAATAACTCAGAGGTGTTTTGGTTTGTGAAGCTTTTCAGTATTAATGTTAATTTAATTTCTGTGAATGAAAAGCCTCTTTGCAGTGGTTTATAAGTCCTGTTCGAATATTTCTTTACTGATTATTTTATCTGCTATGATATGAAAGTTGCTAATAGTTTCACTCTACCAACAATTTCTGTCCTATCTGTAATACATACCATTGAAAAGTTAAGTTGTGACAAATTTTAGTGTAAAAAAGCGACTGTTCTAAATTTTTACTTGAACTTCTCAATGTAAGATTGTCGACAGCAATATGAATTTTCTGGAGCAAATTTTCATCTGTCATAGGACTATGTACTTCTATGGGAGTACGCTGGTTTATAACAGGTGAAGTTCTGGCCTGTTGTATGTAAGTTACCTTAATTTACATGAATTTTAATTATTAACAGCAAAGTTATTTATTTTCTGCTATGCACTTTTTTCTCCATACCTGAATATTTACATCTTTCTCTCGAGGTGTTTATTGTGACAAAGTAATGTTTGCACAGAACTGTTGACTCAGTTTGGTTATCATTTTCTTTTTTTATGGGTGAATCATTATGCAAACTGAAATGACCAAACGTGTGTTCCCTATTATTTTAATCCTTTTCAAATGCTTAGTTTCAAATTTTAAATCCCATATGGAATAAATAGTTATATCATCATATAGGTTATTTGCAAACATATATGCTGTGAATCATAAGTGCTAACAGGGTAACTGTTTCCATATCTTTGAATGGTTAGGATATTAGATGACCTTTGAAATCTTACCTGGTGATGAAATTGGAAGTATGGGGAGTCCTGAAAAATTAAGATTACACATATTTATTTTTTGTGGTACTTCTTGAGATAGTTGGCAGGTTTTTTTGTCATAAAAGCATACTTGGTTTTTTTGCTTATAAGGGAAGATTTTTATCTATCCTAACTCTGCAATGCAATGTAAAAAGACCTGGGTAGTGCCAGAGTCTTAACTCTAGATTTCCTTGGATAAAAGTTCCCTGTGGAGGCATGAGTGTAGAGGCCACTGGAAAGGAAGGGTGTGGAGAGAAATGGGGTCCTCAGGGCTGGCTCACCAGCATCAGGGGTGGAGCACCCAGGTAATTCTCTGGCAGCCTGCTAAGGCTTGCACAGCTGAGCCAGGATGAAGAGACTTGCCTAGTGTACAGGCAGGATTTTTCAAGCTCTTAAGTAATCCAGTATCACCAAGGTCAGAAGGTGAATTATTGACTGCTTTCTCGCAGGTGAGTGAAGAAAGATATGGCAGGGTTCTCTGCTAGTACTCCAGAGTTCAGGCTGAGGTTGGAAAGTGTTTTCCCATCCCAGCCTGTTTTTACAAAAGTGAGTCATAGTTGCACATGAACAGCATGAGACACCTGAAAGATGCCAGATGCACCAAGACTGAGTGTTTGACCTCTACAACTTCAGTTGTAGAGGTCAAGATGGACAAGATGGACAAGAGGTCAAGATGGACAAGAAACTTGGAGCTGGGAGAGTACTCAGAATTTCTGCTCATGTTCGAAAGGGCAAAATTTGTGACTTATACTGTCTGATTTTCTAACTCATGCAAATATACTGGTTGTACATTGGCATCCCCAATTCCTTGCATGAAAACATGGGTTATTATGTACAGGAATATCCTCTCTTGAAGGAGGATGTATTTAACAGTGGGCACCATTGTAGGTTTCATATCATTAAGAAATGTTTTTTTATCTTTCACTTTCTTTGTTTTAAGGTATATGTTTACCTATTAAACGTATTTGAAGTTTATGTTGCATTGCAGTATTTCACCACAGATGTCTTATATATTAATGCAAGTTACTCTATATTTGTGTGTGAATGCAAGGCTGTATCACAGCAGTGTATTTTCCCTTCTGAGTAGTAGCTTATGTGACTGTCTGCATCAGTATTGGGGCACCATCTGTAGATGACTGCTCACAAGAATTAGACACCCTAATATGGCCCTTACTGAAATTAATCTTTAATATTTATTTTTATGATTTGGCATCATTAAACACTTTTATGTGTAGAGCATTTATCAGATATGTACAGAGCAAGTTCATTGAATTCTGTGGATGGTGAGTCAAGAAGATATGGTGAAAGTTACATCTAGCATAAATGAATTGATATTTAAAACATTGCTAAACATTGTATAAAGCTCATATCCAGAGTTAGAGAATAGATGCAAATTTGCGTTTGCTTAATCTGTGATATACCTCACCCCACCAAACATTGGGTTTATTTTTTTAATGCTTTCTAACCTATTTTGACTGGGTGGGTTTTTTTGCATTTTGAGATCTTTTTTGTTTGTTTATTTGTTTGTTTTGTTTTGTGTTGGTTCTTTTTTTTTGGGGGGGTGGGTTTCTTTTTTGAAATTTTTTGTGGTTTTTTTTACATGTTTTTGTTTCTGATTTTGGGGTTTTTTTGTTTGTTTAATAAACATAAATTAGCTAAATGTGATTCAGTGTAACTGAGAGAAGATATATGAAAAAGTGTCTGTTACTTTTCAAGGAAAACCTTGTATTTTCTACAGACTTAATGCTATTAGCTAAATGCTGATGAATAAAAGAACATAATGCAAAGTTTAAGGGTCCTTTGGTAGACTGAGATGGCTGTACTCTAATATTTTATATAATAATCAGTGTAACATTATACTAAAATGTTTAGCGGAATTTCTAGCTGAGAGTTAAATAACTGAGAGCTTGGGGAAGACAGAAAATATCTTGTAGTACATCAGTTTAGTAAAGCCAGTTGATACATGTTAATGTTAAAAAGTTCTATTAACAAGTGTTTTGTTTCCACAGCTTAAAAAAGAATGGCAGATGAGTTTCCCGAGATTTATAAAATAAAAATATGTTCACTTAGTACAAAATCATCTGTTTAAAAGAAAAGCTGGCATTAAAAAGTCTCAAAAGTTTTGTCTGATGATTTGCATGTATTGGACATGTGTAATAAATCAGCCTTTGCTAGTATTTTTTGTGCAATTGGACTTGAGATCTGGCAATAACACTACAGTCCAAAAACTTGAGGTGGCAGCTGGCAAACACCTTCTTTCTTAGTGTCAGTCCCAGTGATACACTTGGAACATATGCTGGAAGATGAAACAAATACTCTGTGGACAGCTAAGAAAACTCCCAGTTTGTAATTTATTTTTCAAGATGAATTCAATTTGTTTTCTACATAAAAAACACCACCAAAAAGAATAGCATGAAACACAAAAGAAGTGGCCAACAATTGCAATTTGGAAACAGCTTGATTCCCCTGTGTTATGCTCTGAAAATTGTTCTTTTAAGAATAAGTTTTGTATCAGCAGCCTCTAAGACATCACTGTAAAGTTTGAGACAAATGATTTCTAAGTGACTGTAGTTCAAAAGAGAATGAACTAGGTTAGAGTAATGGCGAGGTGGCATCAAAAAGGCCCATAAGAGTACAAAGGTTAAAATGATCTGTCATACAATCACAGATCAACTCACCCTAAAATCACATCCTTATGGATTCTAAAAAGCCAGGTGGAAATTTTGTAAACGTTAACACGTATTAGAGTTTTTAAAATCATTCCCGTTATGTAACTATCACTTAACAAAGAAGGTATATAGCTAATAAATGGAGTAATTTCCGTGCCACAGATAGTACATCTCTCTCTCTCATGTCTTGTGGGCCCACACCAAGGACGTCAGAGGATTTCCTACCCTAACCACTTTTGTCCAGAGATATTTATTTTTAAGGTACATTGGTCTAACTTTCAAGATCTGTGTTAACTGATGTGCGATTCTAAGACATGGTATCCCTTCTTTATTTGTTTTAATCCAAAACGCATACATACATGCATATATATGTGTGTGTATAAAAATTAAATATTGTTAATTATAAAATACACTTTGTAGATGTGTTCTGAAGTTTAGAATTCCCAAATAAAGCAATATTCCCAATAACATTTTCCCAATTTAAAATTATTCATTTTCATTCCCCAGAGTACTGGGAAAGCAGATAGGAGAGGCTTTTTATATGCAGCATATAATTGACAAAACCAGGTTCCTGCTGTACAGACAAAAAGGTGTCCCATTTCTGCTGGATGCACTTTTTGAAAACTTGTGAGGTGTTTGATTCACTGAGGGGAATGCCTTGGGAACAGCTGGGGTAATTTTGGAGAGGGAAGAGACTGGTGTTTCAGGAAAAGTGATTACTCAGTATCCAGAGATCATCTGGGAACCAAGTGAAGAAGAATGTGTGTGGTCTGAGGTGAAGTATCCCCATTGTTCAATCTAGTCTGTGTCTCAATAATGAATTAGTCATTCTGCAAGCTCTGCCTTTGAAATAGAGCCAAGAATAGAGGAATGTTTTGAATGGCCATCTTGCTGATGCTCGCATTTGTCCCTGCTGAATTTCATGGGTGCTTAACTATTGCTTCTGACAACACTGCCTACTTTTTCTTACCTATTCTGCCCTCTGAGGGACAGGGAAACCAGGGCTCCCCCTCACATGAAAGGGTATGAGTCCTTTGCTGTGAAAGTGTTCGCAGATCCGGATCTTTAAACTGAAGGAAGGTTTAGACTGGAACCTGGCTTGCATGGTTCTGTAGCTATTAACAGCTAGTTTTGCCTCTGTGGCAACAGCCACTATACCTGGGGCTGAATTAGGCTATGTTTAAGTTATTTTAAGCTTTAAAAGGGATATTCCTAAACTTTTCTCTTCTGACACTATGTCTTTTGTTTTGGAGACAGTGAGCTGTGAGGAGAACGACTTAATAGTTTCTGTCAAAATTTGGAACCACAATGGCTATTTAACTTAAATCAAAATTTCCTGTAGCAATAAGATCCATATTTTAATTATATGTTAAATGAGAAAGTATTTCTTTCTGTTAAACAAGCCATAAAAACTTCTGGTTTTTACAGAATGAGAAATGATGGTGATTGTTACCTGTTTTTTCTCTCCATGTCATTTGTGGTATGCTTTACTTTTCTAATATCCTCATTTATTTCCTTCTGAATTAGCAAAGTCCTAATCTGTTCTGACATGGAAGTTCTATTACATTGCTGATTAGCTGCATCATCCCTCTCTTTCTTGGAGAGAGAATGCCACAGTAAAGCTTGTTAACAAGAACCTTGCGTTGTCCTGGTATGCGCTAAGCTTGAAATGAGGAGTAAAAACAACTCATCTGATTTCAAGTGCTTTGATGCAACATAAGAATGAGGATAGTCCTGTGTGTACTTTTTCCTTACCTTTTAAGTTTTAATTAAATTTTAATTTTTAGTGGAACAGAATATTTGTGGTTGTCCCAAAAGAGTGCAGGTCTGATTCACACACACTTGTCTGAGCATTGAGGGAGCAGCCAACTTCTGCAGGCACAGCAGCTTTCCACTCAACTTCAAGGGAATCCAGTGATGACCAAATTGCAATAATCTAGTCTGTGGTGAATGTACATAGGTTTATATCGAATAATTTATGTCAGATTCTGCTTAGTTTTAAGATGACGTTTGAGTAAAAGTGTGTGAAAAGAGTGGGAGATCAGTATCAAGGAAGAGTGAGAACCTCGAAGAGCTCTCTCTGTGCCATATTTCACTGTGCAAAGGCTTGGCTAGAGGTGTGGTTGGGTCAGGATGCCTGCTGAAGTACTCAGCCTCCAGTCACACACCCCTAGTGCACTGGACTCCAGGGACACTTCACATTGAGCAGAGTAAAGGAGCTGATGAGAGCTGACTAATGAGCAGTCAGCTTCAACAGCAAGAACAACTGAAAAAAAAAAAAGAAAAAAGAGAAGACCTGACGAACACTTCAAGATTTCACTACCAGCATAGCTTGCCTCAGGCCAGAATTTCTGCTTGTTTTAAAGAAAAAGAAATGGTGCATTTTTATCATTATTGTAAGTTTGAGACAGAAGGTAGAAATGCTTGGAAGCTAAGCTGAATAAGTGCTTCTTAAGAGGTGTTTTTAAGAACTCTATTCATGGAGATGTAATTCTCTAGTTGTATTGAAACTAGCATTTTCTCTCCTAAGGTTTAGGTTTCGTTCAGGGCAGGCCTTTTGTCTTGATCTACAGCAGTGAAATGGACCTTGTTCACATCTCCTTTACTTGACCATATTGATATTAGGCAGACAGAAAAATGTAATTGCCTGAAAACTTTGACTGACTAAACAGGTAAAGAACTGAGTCCATGGATAGAGACAACTGCCTAAGTATTTTCTAGAGTTGTGGTTGTCGGTATTTTCGCACTGTATTTGATTTCTCCAGCCCACACAGCAGACTAGACAGACAAAAGAAAAGGAAGTAGATCTGCAAGAAAGCCACTGTCTAACGAAAAATACTGTAGGTCTGCCCTCTTCTGGGCAATAGGACTCCAGAGCTTGCTGTGACAGCACTGTTTTGGTTTCCTTCATATACTTTTACAGCCAGCTGTTAAGACAGCTCCTCCTGTCTGTCCTCCACATTATCTCAAACTGTAAGTCTGTCCTTCCCAAATCCACTAGAAAATAACAGAAGACAGCAATTGGAGATATAAGGTCATCAGCTCCTAAGCTTTCTAAGAAAATATATGCTCTGCCCTCCTTCCTTGTGTGAGCTCCTGTGGTACTTGGGAGTGCTCCTCAGGAAATGCTTCAGGACATGGCAAACACAAACTCAATCTCTCCATGTGTTACATGTCCTACACAGTAAACCTGATCTTGAATGTCATAATACAGATGTCTTCTCACAGGTAACATGGATATCTATGTTAAGCCTGGATCAGGACGAGGAGAAAAATTAAGGCAACAACAAAAAGAAGGAAATCTCCATTTAAATAAAGACTTAGCATAAGGAAATAATCTCTCTAATTATGATGTGAAGTTTCACCAGGCTATACACAACTGCATCCTGAAACTGGAATGAGCATTTGCTCAGAGCCAATGAAAGTTAACTCTTTCTGTTTCTTCTATGGATAAGTAAACATGAAAGCATTTCACTGTCTTGTTATTTTGGGGTCCCTTATTCAGTTGCTTTACACACTCAGATTCTCGGTTGCAGTCATTTTAAATACTCAGTGGTTTAGTAAATATAAAAGGCTTTTTTGTGAACATTTCCTGCTTGAGACCACAAGGCACTGGGACCACCTGGACCCACAGTCACATTTGCCTGGCTCTGCAGTAGACGTAAGATGCAGCCCATGCTGTGAAATGGCATGGCCTGCCTGCTTGGATTTGCTTGGAGGGACATTGTTTAGGGCCTGATTGCTGGATTATCCCAATGTCTGTGAGGGATGTTCGCCATTCGAAATCACGGTCTTGCATCTTGTTATAATCTACCTTACTTCGCCATGTGTTCTGAAGACTTGGCAGTTTTTTTCTCCCTGAGACGGTGTTTGTGTATCAGACCTCTGACTATGGATGTGAATATCTGGAATTAAGAACATTCCCACCCCTCATTTTGCTTTTGTGAAGCTCAGTTTTCATGGTTGCTTTCCAAAAAAGGCAATTTGCATATTTCATCCATGGTTAGTAAACAGATTATAAGGCACTCATTTGTGTGCTAAATCACAGCAAACTGCGTTTTGCAAATCTGATTCTCATCTCCACTTCATTCTAACCTGGCTTAACTCCATTTATTTCAGTGGAATTACTGCTGATTTATATTGTGAAAGTGAGAGGAGAATCCAATGTGCAAATTTCCCTTTTGCACATGAGCATGCCAAAAGAAGTCCTGATTTACTGTTATGAATCTCTTCCAATATAATGCTGGCTTAACTTCTTTTGAATTACTTCACTGGAATGCTACTGCAGTGAATCAGACCCAGGATCCATATCATTATCTTTGCGTGCTTCTTTCTCCTCTTTTTTTTCTCCGTGTGTATTTCCCCACATTAAAGACTGAACTTTACTGTCTGCTTTGCAGGTGTCCTGCATATGACTCTATATGAAAACACTTTTTTTTTTTTTAAACACAAGATTGATTCAACAGAAAATGGCTCCTATAAATAAGAATTCCAGCACAACAAATCTTTGCTTCTGGTTGTGTCATTAAACTATCAAAATAACAAATAATTTCTTCCCAGTCTTTTTACAGTAGTATCTCAGTGTGCACTATAATTACTGACCGTTTTTGCTGTAACGTAGCTTTGGAAATGATGTGAAAATGCTGCTCTGTGTTTTTATCTTGAGATGATAGCGCAATATAGCTAAACATGAGATAATTGCTTACTCACCTGATCTAGCCCAAACTACATGAAAGTTTTTTCTTTTCTATTTTTCAGATATCTGTTGTAAACTCAGTCTGGAAATGAATATACTTAGGCATTTAAAAATCAAATACAATAAAAATCAGTTCATTTTTTTTAAATCCAAGTGAAATATACACACACACTGATTGATGCCATACTGAAATCAGTACAAGAAACTGGCAGGACTAAGTGAAAGATTCATGTGTTATGAATCTTTGGCAGAATACAGAATTTTTGATTGTATGAACAAATTGTACAGTTTTGTATCATGCTGTTTACACTTACTAAAGGCAACTTACAAAAATAATGTTGATGAGGAAAATCTCTGCCATGATCCAGTTTTCTTAGATTTAGTACTGGTTTTTGCACACTTGGCAAATCAGCGGGACTTACACTCCTAAATTACTGAAATGTTTTGCAGCATTTATTCTCCATCTCTGTTTGCCATATAACCTATATATAAAATGTAAGATTAAAATTAGCTTGATGGTTGTGTTTCTGGAGCTGACTTAGGTAGAAAGCAGATTGTCTCAGGTAAAAGGTTACTTCAGTTTCTCCTCTGCTAGGAAAGTCTTTGTGAAGAGGATAGGAAACGTTGGCTGACAAGATGTAATGATGGGTGGTTTCGATGTACTATAATTGTAGTCACAATCACAAGGGGCAAAATGTTGTTCCACGCACTGTTACTTGGATATGGCTGTGAGGCAGAGTTACCTGCATCCATGACTTAAGAATTCATGTAACAGTTGCTCTCCAGGTCCCTCCTTCTTGTGAAGAAGGACTAGCTAAAGCGTAAGAAGTTAAAATGAGATCACATTAACTTTCCCCTTACAGCACATACACTAATAATTAGAAGAAAATCTGGAAGCAGGAAAAGACTTAAGAGCACATTCACACACAAAAAGAAAAAGACCCAAATCATAGAATCATAGAATAGTTAGGGTTGGAAAGGACCTTAAGATCATCTAGTTCCAACCCCCCTGCCATGGGCAGGATCACCTCCCACTAAACCATGTCACCCAAGGCTCTGTCCAATCTAGCACTGAACACCGCCAGCGATGGAGCATTCACAACTTCCCTGGGCAACCCATTCCAGTGCCTCACCACCCTTACAGTAAAGAATAATTTATAACTAAACCATTAAGACACCAGTTCTGTAGAATGTCAGTGCTAACAGTACTATAATGAAAAAGAGTGATTTGAAAACAGTGTTAACATTCTGCCTGAACAGTGTTTATTGCCACTTCTTAGTCAAGCTCCACACAACAGAGCTATTGAAAAATAATTTTCATGCAGCCCACTGTAATAACCACTGTACTAAAAACCCCCCAAACATGCTTCATAGGAGATAGCAATGTGAACACCTCTAAGTTTTTTGAATCTGCAATTTCATAGACTAAGTAGGGAAAATAAAGATATATCTGATACGTTAAATACTTTTAAGCATTTCTTAATTGAACATGTCAGCAGTGTTTTCAATACTGCATCACATTTTCAGAGAAATAATGTGGTTTTTTGAGTTACACATAAATTTGTACATTATTTTCTCTCTTATGTGCTTATAAACACATCTGAATTTGAACATGCAAACCATGTTTGTACATAAATGTGGATGGGTGGATGTCTGGCTCCCTAAAAGGCTTGTATAAATAGTATGTTTGTAAAAGGGGTGGAGGAACATGATTAAAATGAAGGCCGAATTGTTCCTAAAGAACGTAAACGCTTTCTGGTAGACTTACAGTATCAGTTACAACATGCTGTTAACTGCATGTGTCTGATGCCTGAGAAAAATAAATAGCAAAAACAAGATAAGAAAGAGAAGTAATCTATCAGCAACATTTGGAAATGTCCAGCCTGTCTTTTGGTTCATTCTTGGAAGATGTAGGGCGATGCTGTTCAATTTTTGTCTGCTTCAGGACAGCATCTGCCACATTATAAGACTGGGCCATCAGTGCATGCAGAGGACAAGCAAGCAGCAGTCCAAGAGAAATGAAGTTGGTCTAATGCCAGTTTTGCAATGATTGAAAGGAATGAGCTACAGTGCAAATACAAAATCAAATGCTGGGAGCTGCCATGGGACAACATGGAAAGTGGAGGGTCAACTTTTTTACACCCTATTTACTAGCAGAATGAATGGTATAGATGCAGAGCAGGCTGTTTATTTAATGTGGCCACTTTCTACTTGATATATTTACTAGGAGGAATATCAAATTATATTGTCCCCTAAAGTGTTCACTGTACAGCCCCTTGTGCTCCCTCTGTTCCAAGAGCAGTCATAATCAATCAGACCAATGAAAGCAATCATCTTTTCTCACAGCATCTAAGGTTTTACTGAGAATTTACAAAGGAAAACAAAGCATGCAACAATAGGAAACAAGTGACAGCACAGTAAATAGGCAGTTGCACGGCAGGGCATTCATACCACTGGCTCCAGTCACATACTAAGTTAGGTGGTGAGGAAACCTGGGCTCTTTATCTAGTCAGTGAGGAGGGAGAGATCCTCTGTAGAGCAATTCAGAAAAGCAAAGAAAGTCTCCTCATCTACTACTGCATGTACTAGATAAACTGATTTGGGTATTATGGATACTCCCTATAAAGCAGCAATAGGACAACTGCTGTAATGACTGGAATAGGCATCACAGCCCCACGTCCCATTGTTTTCCTTCTAAATTGTGGGAGAATTTTAAGTTGGAGAGTGGTCCTAATTAGAGAAGAAAATTCTGGGAAAAACCTCCCTGCCAATGCTGTGGTGGATTCAAAAATACTAGGCAAGCACAAGAAATTCTCAAAATGTTTATTAATGGTATTTCTAGGTGGAAGAGAAGTTATGTCTACAGGAAGTCTGGTGTTATAATCAGAGCTTTGTGATGGTTCTAAGAGCCCAGGATTTATACCACAAAGCCAAATATCTTTGTAACTTGGATCACTAGTTTATGCTACGTTGAAAGAGAAGGAGCCAGTTCCACATTGGACCGGAAGTAGAAATTTCAGGTTGTGCATATTAAATCCTGTCTTTGTCAGACTGTCAGTAATATTCTGACATGATGTAAGGGAAAGGAACAGATAAAAATATTGGATTTGAAGTACATAAGGGCAAGACTGTTAAGAACACAGGTGTTGGCCTCGAAATACGACTGAGGGAATTTTCTCCAGCACTCATGATTGGGATGTCACCTAAGTAACAAAAGAGTGAAGAAACTGCAGAAAGTGTTTTGCAGAAAGGAGAGTCTAATTTGAGGGTGCAGCAGAAATTATGCAAGAAACAGTTTCAGTTTTCATTGTTGATAACCAATATCAGGAATAATCCAGTGAGAATCTGTGTGACTGCCTATTTCTGCCAACCCTGCTTTACATCCAGGCTACAATACTGGCCACTGCTTTAATGGCACAATCTGGCCCAAGATGGGCATTGATTCAAAACAGCCAACTCAGAAATTAAATGCATGGAAAGGGAAAAAGCAAAACAAACTCCATGTGAAAGGAAAAAGATCCAAACAACTGATGGTCTTTCTGATCCCTGAATGGACGCCAGTTGTCCTGAGGCAGTGAAGTAGCCAACAGATAATTCCAAACTTTGAAAGGCGTCCATATCACCACTTGGTCAGGCAAGCGGAAAGAAACATCCTATAAAAAAAAAAAACAACAAAACCACGACAGCCCATAAAACCAAAACAAACAAAAAAAGGAGGGTAAAGAGAAATACCCCAGCTTTCTGTCAAAAGCCTTTATAAAAATATCTCTTAAAATAAAATGGATGTAAGGATAGATTTCCATCTGGTCTGCCAAAACCACATTTACCTACCAGGTTTGTTCCCTGCTCAGCTGAAGTTTACCATCCCACAGCAATCCTCAAGACTCAGGAGAGCCAACAGCGAAAACTAATGAAATTGCACTTAGGTAAACTATGACAACAAACATGTGGGGTATACTCCATAGAGGAATAAGTGGCGAAATCATACTTGGCCACCTTGTGTTTGTGTGCTTGTGGGGAAAAGAGTCACGATCATTCACATTTGCAGAGGGAGTGAGCGAGCTTTCCAGATCAACTGGCTCCTTCATGACAAGAGCAGGACACGAGCCAGACATGTCATTCTCACTTTCTGCCTCCTTTATCTCTCGCCACAACTAGGGACTGCAGAGAGAAGATTGTTCTGGCTGGAAGCTGAGGGACACAGGTGGTACCAGCAGCTTCAAGCTCTTAGCTCTCATTGGCTCCACTTATTAGAACATGCATTTTATGTTTAATACATTGCATCTTATTGTGCAGGAACAAGAGTTGGAGGCTGGTGATGCTGTACGATGGACTCTTGTATTGCTGGGGAGGGAAGGTAAGGTGTAGGCTGCTCCTAGTTAGAGCTAATTAGAAGCTGGGGCTCCTGAAGAGAATTTGGTAACTCCACAAGAAAACCAGCTGTCCTTGATTACAGTGGTATATTAGTCACTCTAAGATAGCTGTGCCAGTCAGCATTTTGCAAAAGGCAAATAACGAAGTGATATTTTCAAGATAGAAATATGTGGAGACAAAGCTTTATGCATGGCTTAGCTCTGAATTGGGTTGGTTAGCTTTTTGTTTCTGTTGTTTTTGTTGGTTTGTTTCTTTTTTAATCACCAACTGTAAAGAACAAAGGATTCTGGGAGGTCCAGGTTAGGTATCTTCGTTGTGTTTGTTTTTTACATGTAAGCATTACCACATTTTTGCTCTTCCCAGACTTATTCTGTGTGTGACAGTGCTGTCCACCTGTTACACATATGGGGGATATTCTTCCAGGAATAGTATGATTTGATTCAGTTTAAGTTATCACATGCCCTGATAATTAAGTATAATTAAGTATAATTAAGCTATTGTCACCTGTGGGAAACTGTTTTCTATGCTGTTTAATTCTGGAACTATTAAATGGAAAATATTGTTTACTCTAAATGGCTTCCTTATAATCTTAATTTTAAAAACTAGGTGTTCATGATTTGTTACATTTGTTCAAGAAAGGTTTTAAACCAAGAATCTGTGTAAGTACAGGTCTAGTTTTAGTTTGGAGTGTGCAAGTTTCTGGAATGTGTTTTTTGGAGAAAGAATAATAAAGTGTGGAAGTAAATAGAAAAGGGAAGAAAAACACACCACAGGTTTGTCAGGGGAGATTTTTGTTACGCTAAACTGGTATTGCTCTTTGGTAAGATTTTCATAGACAAATGAAGTGCAGATAATTTTGTCTGCTTGGAGTTCCACGCTGATGGAAAATTGCTGAGGTATAAAGGGAGAATTTGGTCAAGAACCTTGAGGTGTGGCATAACAGGTTAAAGGGAATGTGGCAGTACTTTGTGCTGAAAGGTTAGGAATTGCAGTACAGGTTCCTGCAGGCTCAGTCTTAGGACAGGCTTTACTTAATACTTTCATGGCTGACCATGTCATTAAAAGCAGGAGAGTCCTAATGAAATTTGCTGAGGTTTCCCTAAGATTGGGAAACCTTGTCAAGGCTGAGGAGAAGTAGTGTACCAGTTGTGTACATACCAGACAGGCAGTATGAGAGTCTTAAGCAATGGGGAGGGAATGTTACACAAGAGATGAGCATAAAATTCTTGGTCATTGACCCAAGAATCAAGAGCAATTTCAGATGCTTTTTTGTTTTTATTTTTTTTTTAATTTTGGGGGTTTTTTTTAAAGCTCAACATCTAGGAACAAGACAGACGTGAAAGGATTGGGTGTATAATCAGTCAGTCACATTGACAACTGAGACCCATCAGGCTTATCCTGTGGAAAAGGCAAATGTAGTCCTAGGATGTACTGATGGCTGAATACAATCCAGAATTCTCAGTAGAAAGCCCACACCTATGTCAAATATTTGAAAATAAATAATTCTGATCTATAGAAACATGTTAAACTTTGCTGACAACAAATGAAACAGCATCCAGGGTTCTGAAATATATGAAAATGGGTACTCAAGCACCTGTCAAAATAATCACTGACAATTTATTTGGATGATTCTCCAGATAGCCAGATTTTACCTATAATTCTGTTGGTTTGTTAAACCTAAGAATAGTTTGAGCATTTCTTCGTTTATCTTGCATAACAAGTACGAATTTTCCCCAAACTTCTTTCCTTCTCCCTCCCCAGGCTCTTTGTGTGTTTAACTGACATCAGTGGGAAACCATTGGACAGTTGTGGGAAGAAAAGATATTTATAGAGATGAGGAAGAAACTGGTATTTGATATAAAAATAAATTGGCAAAATGCAGTCAAACTCTCAATGGGGACTTGGAGAGTTTTTGCTGTGCCACAGTACTTCCCTGTCACATAAACAAGACAGCACACATCCCATGAGCTTCTTTAGTCTCCCCACATCTCCCACTCCCAATCAAACTGCTTCAGGACTATACAGCTTATCTTATTTTTGAATGCAATGTGCAATTGTGTAATTCATTGTGGCATAATTAGCAGTCCTGAGATGTAGCGTAAGTCTTTCTGTAGGAGATGTGGAGGAAACTTGGAAACTTACTGTTTACCCTAAACTGTCACCATTATGATCCACCCTCATTATTACAGTACTTCCACTACATCGTGTTATCCTCAGCAAGAGAAGCATTTTTCTAGTTCACTGAACTCTGAAGTATACTAAAATATCTGCTGTAAGGTTAGTAGTGTACTTTAAGTCCAGTGCAAAAAACACTCTCCCGTGTAAGTGACACTGAGCTTCTCTGACTCGTTTCTGGGTTTTGTTTGTGTTTTTTTTTGTTTAGTACTGTTACCAT
The DNA here is from genome assembly GCA_028858755.1 of Ara ararauna. Taxonomy (NCBI): domain Eukaryota; kingdom Metazoa; phylum Chordata; class Aves; order Psittaciformes; family Psittacidae; genus Ara; species Ara ararauna. The sequence continues at coordinate 91,790,534 of CM054377.1, read as the reverse complement.
ACTAACCTGGAAGATTAGAATGTTCATTTACTGACCAGTATTTCCATTGTCTCTGTTAGCCCATCCTGAACACGAGAAAGCCATAAAAAAAAAGGCAGCATGAAACATTTTAACTTTTACCCAGTGTCAGTGGATCATTGAGTCTCTAGAACCAAGATTTCCACGTGCAGATTAACATTTCCTGAGACATTAAGTCAAGTAATTCTGAACACAGCTTGATTGCTAGATGTAATCAAAGCCAGGCTTGCTGTTTGGGACCAGTTTTTTCCAGCCAGAGTAAGCACTGTTATTACCAAGTATTGCTTTTCCTGGTTTTCATCTCGTTTACAGACTGGAAAAACAGAAATGTCATAAGCAACTGAGGGAAAACTAGGCTAAGTAGAAACTTGTCGTGGACTTGGCCTCATTTCACTCACACCCTTTCCCAATATTGCAAATAGACTCCTGAGAGCAAGCATCAGTACCATGCAAATCTAATTGGGAACGTAATAAACAGAAACCTACTTGGATGGTTTTCTTGTTGCTTATAACCCAGGAAGCCACCTAGAAATTGAATCTATTTCACTGAATCTGTTGACATGTTGAGAAATTGGAAATGAGGAAAAATAAAAGTAGAATCATGCATTTTCTGATGCCCCCAATAGTCATATTTCCTGTCATATGCAGTAGTCATTAGGGAAGCATTGGCTGGTATCTGTCTGTAAGTTCTCTGCATTTCCCTGTGTCCTACTCCTGTGCTATTTTATTCCTATGGAAGATAAAAAATTAGCAGTCTGTAGATCAAGTAATTATAATCATGAGGCCACAGGTTGATAGAGCCTATGGAGAAATGTCTACCTTTAAAAATGTAAGTATAATTACTGCATTATGCTTTAGAATAAATGAGAGAGAGGGGGAGCTGTACACTTCTGTCATGGCCATTGAATCGAAGGGAGGAGGAAAGGAAACGTCATCAGTTAGCACAGGAATTAAGCAAAAAGAAGGATTAAAATAACTGTGGGCCAGATGCTTGATCAGTTTTGTTTCGTTACCTACCTCCTTTATTATTACTGCTAACATTTCTATTTTGTAGAGTTTTGTAAGATGTGCAAGATTAACTGATTTGGCATCTCCATGTCATTCCTAGGTAAGAAGCATTATCTGTGCAGCTAGCATAATAGTGCAGCAGCTTGCCCACAGATATAAATAAGTCAGCACTGGGTGAAAGCTTGTCCCCCCCATCCATTACACTACAGCAGACTGGAGCCACTTGAGGTCTGAGCTAAAGGCTTACATTTGATCCCTGAAAGTCCAATCTGTAAAGAAAGAATGGTTGGTTTTCTTTCCTCTGTACTTGCAGTTGCCTATCCTAACTTTCCTTATGTGCATGAAGCTTGATTTCTTCTATTTTCTCTAGGAAAGGATTGAGAAAATTTACATTAAGTTGGTCTATTTGGAAACCAGCACTTGTTTGTATCCTTCTGTGCAATGACTTCCCTGAATCTGACTTGATCCTAGGAGGTGACTGTGTAGATTGAGCATGTAAAATGCATATAGAGGTTTCCTTGCTTATAGGTGCTGCAGTTGCGAACTTGCTGAAAGGCAGTTGACAATGTGTTGACATATTTTGAGGCATTAAATGAATCCCTGCACCTTCAGAAGGGTATCCTCACTTGAAAATGACTCCTCTGATATCTGCAGCATTCCCTACCGGCTCAGAAGCGAGGAGGGTACCAAGGAAGACAAAGCAGAACAGAGAGAAGGGAATCAGTGGGACAAGTGAAGAAAAGTGTAAACCTGGAATAAATGTCCTTAGACACAAGTACAACCTGAGCTTTTCCTAAATCATGGCAGAAAGATGGAAAGATGGTTAACCGATGGGTTATATGTATAAAAATACCATAATTTGGGAAGTACAGTGGTGCAAGCTGCTGGGAGTAGAGAGGAGAATTTGCATGATGTCATACCAGAAATGTTTAATGCTGCTGTTTATTTCATTACTTTCCTTCCCTTTCTTCTGACTTGTTGGGTAACTTTAGACAAGGTTTTTAATATGCCAAGGCTTCTGTTTACTCATTAGTGAAGTGGGTATAGTAATATTACCTACCTCAGAGGTTAAATGATTGAAGCTTAATTAATGCTTTCTTTTAGAAACTGTTGAAAGATGCTACATAACTGCAGTACTCCTACTGTATTATTACAATTTTAAAATTTATTATACCTTCCTAACCTTTAGACTTTGTTGTCGTTATGCTCTCTTAGTATTTATTTTGCAAAAGCAACTTGAGAACCCTTTCAAAATGGAAGGGAGAGGAAAGTCATGTAGTAATAGAGAGGCAATAGCACTGTAGTAGAAACATTCCCCTGCAACGAATTCTAGCCAGATATGGAGCCTTTCAAGGTGGGGCTTATGTGGGATGTGAGCAGTACATAGCTCCTAAAGATGAGGATCTGTCCTGCTGCGCTGCCTGTTTGAGCAAACGTAAGTCTGCAGAACATGCCATAAACTTAAATCTCAGCTTTGTCTTGGATGTAAATGCTCACAAGAAGGCTTGTCTTTTGATACTCCCAGAAAATCCCAAGCCATTGATGCTCCCAGTTAGCAGCTTCAGACCTGTGCTCATTTTGTTTTCTTTTCTACTTGGAAAATAGAGCAGAGCAACAAAGAAATCAATCATGTATTTTGGGGAGAAAACAAAGAACATAGTAAGTGGCTGGACTCAGAGTGGAATTTTGGCCCAGTTTGTGTATAAGGAACAAAATATTGGGAGTTTCTTTTGAAATCTGAAAAAAGGAGGGGGCTTTATACCACATGATTGTTTTCTTTCCTGATGGGACTGGAGGCCTACCAGTGCTGGATCAGCTAAACCTGGGTTTGATCAAGTATTTCACTGCCAGAAGCCATGTTTTTAGCAGCATCGCACCCTTTTGCCTCCTTCCTTTGGGGAAAAGGCCATTCCAGCAGGCATGGGATGATGGGCTGAGTGAGGTGAATGCCAGTGGATGCTAGACAGAGTCACCTACTGCAGCTGTGTTTGTGGAGAGAGGTGTTCACAAGCCTTGCTCTTCAGCCCGCATTTGTGCTTGAGCCAGAGTTGCACTTTTGCCTGATGCCTGCAGGACAGCAGACTGCAAGTTAGTGAAAGTTTGTCATCAAGAGGATCCATCAACATCAAGAGAGGTGAAGGGGGAAACTGAACTCCTTCTTGCTCTATTGGGATTAATAAAATTAAAAAATTTCTTAAAACCAAGTGGAAAAGAACACTATTATTCTATTACCAGTATTAATATATAATACCGGTATTATAGAAGGTACCTCAGTTTTAGAAATTAGAAGGCTTGGATTGAACTGGGTGAATTTTCTCTGCAATTTCAGAGCAAGTCTGGAAGAAATTAGGCCTCTACATTTTGGGCAGTGTTCTGCCACCAGGAGGAGCAGATGAAATTAAAACAAATCTCATGTTTTTAGTCTTTTTTTCTGGACTATTAATTTCTGGAATATTTTTGAAAACATTTTTGATATACTATAGGAAAACTCCTCTTACTCTTCTACAGTTAAGTATTCAATCTTCTGGTGTTTACTTCATGATTAAGGCATTGCTTTGAGACATGAGGGATCTATGTCAAATTTCTGGCCCTGCTACAGACTTTGTTTGTGATGTGGGGCAAACCAATTAACGCAGCTGTTATTTTATTCCCCAACTGTAAAATGGAGATGGCGCTGACCTTGCCTGTCTACAGGTGTGCATTGCCTAGCATCTTTTTTCAGCAGCAGGGTAAAATATTGGAAGGAAATTTACTCCCTCTGCGCTGCTTTTCATCTTCCAGCCCTTTAGCTTTGTTATTACAAGTGTTTGAAGGACTGGGGCAGGGTGGGGAAGGCAGGGGCATTTAGCTTGGATTAGATTGCGAAATTGATAGATACTGAACTGAGAGGATAGTGCTGGGGCCCTGCGGTGAAGCAAGAAAGCTTCAGTTCAGCATCTTCACTGAGAAAAAGCTAAATGGAATGGTATCCCATCTTCTAGTTGCACATGAGTACCACCAGCACAGTTGTTATTTATATCATAATAGCTAGACAGCCAGATTGATATTGGACTCAAATTGTGATAGACTCTAGAAATGCAAGCATTTGTTAAATTATTATTGTCCTGAACATCTACTGTAGAATTAGATACGCTGATCAAAGAAAATATCTTTTTTTTTTCCAACTGAGACAGTGAGTACAGGCTAATGAAGTAGTTTGTTGGCAGCTGAAATTGCAGCCACAGGAAGAACTGAAGCCATTTCCCTGAAGTCCCTGATTAGTGTTTTTCTCATACGACTGTCCTTCCTCCCCACCAACTTAAAGATTGCACACATACTTTAGAAGGCTTCAAACTGTACCTGTGGTGGAATTAATGGGTGTTTCTGCCAGAAAAATATTAATCACCAGGAATTCTGTTTTGGACAGGGGCTCATAGTATCCTACAAATGCAAATAATCATGATACTAGTCCAAGTGTAGGAGGAAATAAATCTGTCTTAACCCCCAAAATGGAAGGAAACATTTCCATTCTGCAGACCAACACTGCAGCTTCCAAAACAGGACAATAGGCAGAGTTGGCTTTATCAAGGTGAAAGTTTATGTGTTAAGCAGTCAACAGCATCCTCCAAAGAGGCTCCCATGCTTCAAAACACATGCCTTTGCCACTACCTCTTCATTCAGACCTGGGCTGTTTCAGTCCCTCTTGCTGTGCTGCTTGAGGAAGCTCCAGGGTTTCTACAATGGCAGAAGTGCCACATGTTCCCATGTGCTCTCCTTGGTGCTCATGGCCCTACAATGGTCCAGGCAGCAGTTGTATGATCCTGCAGGCAAGATCTGCCCTTCTACCCTCTGAGTGTAGCCATAAATTTTCTAAGGTGGACTGGCAGAGCTGAGGAATGGCACCTTGTCTCAGACATGCACCTGAAATGAATAGCTTTGCTTATTGCCATCTGTGACTGAAGAAATAGCTTTGTCAGTTGATTCCTGATAATTATAGAGCAAGGGCATGGCACCTTCTCCTCTGGTGGAGCACTAGAACCTGCTTTCAGTGTTATTATTATCTGTGTGTGGTTGGTTGCTGTCTGCTGGGGCAATCATCTTGCTTTAATTTAAGACACTAATGGTATTATAAGATAGTTTAATTATGGTGTTCTTTTGATGTTTGTTTTTACTGGATATATCAGCTGGTTTTGATACCATAAAACAAAACATTTCATGTCCTCCCAGTGAGGGGAAAGGAGAAGAAAGAGAATGGTAGCAAGGAGGCAGGCAGAGGAGGAAGAGAGAAGAGGAAAAAGAAGTCATTCAGCACGCACCCAATCTGCTATTTGGAGTGAAGGATAATTTCTTAGTACAGCAAAGCTGGCAGCAGTGCTTTCGCTATCATGGTTTTTACGTTGCTTCTCTGCTTATCTCTCGGTATGACCACTGAAATCTGTGAGATCACACTATGAGCCTTGGTATCCTGTCAGGTTTGAAATTATTTCTGACAGGCTACAAAAACAATTGGGCTCTCACTTTGGCTGCTTTTACACTAGTTGAAGTCTAATTTATAAGATAGATCATTCGCTTCACTGGTTCTGTCCTTGATACTTTTCAAGCTATGGCTGGTGTTGGTGACTTTTGTTTTGTGATTCTTGCATCTTCTGTATTGTTTATTTTTTTGTTTGTTTGTTGGGGTTTTTTTTCCAGCTTGTATCCATCTTTGATAGGCACAACCTCTTTATACAAATGCATTATTTCTATGCAAGTAGCTAGTTCATTGCTCATATCAGCTTTGACCTTCACCATGCCTGCCTGAGCTAAGACTTATTTAATACTATCTAGAAAGCTCTGGAGTTAGATTTTAATAGTATTTATTCTAACTTTGTGCATGAAATAAGAGAAAGCTTATTTTCCCTTTAGACCACAGGGCAATGCACAATTAATGCTAGCGACTGTTAATGCATTAGACACTAGTCATTTAAAGCTACAGTATTGCTGAGCTCTGTTAGACCTGTCTAGTTTAAGTTCACTCTTGGCTATGTAAAATTGTGTATTAAATTGAATTGAAATCATACTTAATTTCTGGAGAAATAGTGAGACTGTGCTTAAGTAAATTATCAGAGGTACTCTGTTCCCACCAAAATGCCTTTAAAAATCTGACCTCTGACTATAGGATGGGGCATAAGAATTAGATATTCTTTGTGATCTCTAGTGTAGAAGATGGTGATGTTTTCAGTAATATATGAGAAATTAAAACTTGCACCCCATTCACATTCCTTTGTGAATTGAAAATGGGTTGTAATTTTATGACTACTAGGAATATACCTATACTTGGAAAATGTTCTCACCACAACATACAGTATTGTTTTCCTGGTGGTATTATGAATACTTGGCATGTCAGGTAGTTGGGGAGTGGCACCGATGTGGGTAAAAAAACATTGTTGAAATTCATATTCCATCCTCTTCATACCTTTACTTCTCTACTTTCTGAAAATCCAGGGGTCCATCCAAAATCCACAGGGTTTAATTCTTCCTACTTTGCGTCTTTCAAATATTGTGCAGTCATGACATCATATTGTCTTCTGATCCTGCAACACTGAACCCGAAATTTAAATGAAACATCCCAGCAGCCTTCATGGAGATCTTGGTATGTGGAACGCTCAGTGGAAAGAGCATTCTGGTCAAACTCAGAAGATGAAGGTTTCATCCGTCTTGTTTGCTTAGTGTTTTTCCAGGACATAGGACTTTGCTCCAAAAAATGCCTTGTTATGTTTGATGAATTACTACTATAGGCTGATACTGCTCTAGAGTTTCTGTTTCCCCATCCATAAAACAAGGACTATGTTACCTAGCATTTTAAAGTGCATGGACAATTTTTATAATGAAAAGTGTCATAACATGTGGCTATTATTAAATGCTGGCCAGATCACTGTTTGCCTTGTACAGTGTTCTTGGCCTGGCTCTAAAACTAATGAGAAGACACAGGAGCTTGAATTTATTCTGTGCTGAAGAACTTTTTTATAACATGGCCATAGGTTTTAGTGCTTAATGGGATGAAAAACAATGCATAGGAGATGCTATGAAGATGCTGCTGTTTATTATTTTTTCAAGTATGATATGCCACGCTAAGACCATTCCTCTCAAAGGCAAAATTGTTTGGCATAAGAGATGTGAAATTTTTATTTCCAGACTTCACTGTGGTCTCTCTGACTGATTCCAAGGTGACAGACAACTGGGTGGCAGAATGTGTGATGGATAGCTTGATTATTTTAACAATTAAATATGTAATGAAGAGCTGGAAAGGTTCCATGTAAGTCTCATTTTCACCCTGGTTAAATATGGTGTGCATAATTAATTTTCAAATACAAAAGGGCTCCAACAAGAAAAGAAATGAAAGAAAGTTGAAGAGATAGTGAATATTTTATTAAACGTCAGTCATTCAAAACTCATTAATATACATACTCCAGGAGTAATCATTTCATATAAAGTTAAATGCAGTAGTGCTTATTTTCTTGGCAGATTTTCTGGTTTATTGTTGAATATAATAGTTTAATATTGTCTGTGGAGCAAACCCAAGCTTGTCTTCCCCTCAGAGAGGTCATCAGAAGGTGAAAAGTCATGACTTTCTGTGTGGAGGTCAAAAGTAGCACAAATTTGGAAGAAAGGAGACTTTGTTCTCTGAGTCAATACAGAAGTTTCTTTAACAGTAAAGCCATATTAGTCACTTTTCCTCAGCCACAAGGGATTAAGCCTGTCTACCTAGTGCCACCTCAGAGCTCTGACCTGACAAAAACAGCTTCTTCAGCACTTAGTGGAGTGAAACAGACACCTCTGGGGAGATTTTGACCTGCCTGTGTTAGTCATGTATCTTGTGCATGTCAACCTCCTTCTCCCTCTATGCCCAGTGGCAATCAAGGATGAGTGAATACCCTTGTGATCCTATGCTGGTAAAGTACTTGTATGCAGCTGAAGTTTGGGGACATGAATCCCAGCATTAGCTGTTTCCTATTTAAGAAAACTATTTTCTGTGCTTGTTCTCCAGATGGAGACAGTGATTTCCTCATTTTCTTTCTGAGACCATGGTTCACACAGCAATGGGTGAGAGGAGAGGGAAATGGCACCATGCTCTGTCAGAGTTTTGGACTTAAAATACCTGATGAAAACTTGGACATTCATCTTGAAGGAAATTCCATTACTTAAAAATTTATGTGTTCTAGATTACAATATTAAAAATGCCTCTCTGGGCAATTATTTTTCTTTTTCTTTTTTTTTCTTACAAAATTATCAAACTGTTTTTAATAATAAGGAACTAAATATTCCATTTCATTTTGTTGAACCAAATCTACATATTCCTTTATGACCTTGTTCAATAGTCATCTGAACTGTTTGAATGCCACAGATGGACATGTCGGGGTCCTTGTCTTTTCTCAAAGGAACCAGGCTACTTTGTCAGACTGAATCCTCCAGATACATAGATTCAAATGCAAGCTAATAGGAACTAAGCTTCTCCATATCATAAAATTAGGACTTTCAAAAACTGTTTTTCTTTCAAAAACTTAGTGGGGATATCCTGGCTAGTTCTATAACTTAACTTGTGAGCAATATGATTCATAGTTAGAGAATGCTTTGAGGATGCAAAGTACTATGTAAATGCTAAAAAATAAGAGTTATTATAATTAGAATATTATTAACTATGGGAATAGAAGGTTAAACAACAGGCTTCCTTATGAAATCCATTCAAATGAACGAAGGCCGAGAACATTTATTAAATGCAGTGCCATTCCACTGCAAAAGAGACATCCTTGCTCCTGCATGCTGCTTTCTGATCTTAGTGCACATCCTTACTCTTTCAGCATGAATCAGATATAAGCAAGAAGCCCAGCATAAGGAGAAAAAAAGTGAGTGTAGTAACACAGGCACTATTGTATTCTTGCTGCCAAGAAGAGACTGCTTTTATTCTCAATTACCCAATCATGGCTGGTCACTAACTTTCTAGATATGTAATCCAAAAGATTTTGAGCTCAGTGAAGTTGAAAGCAACATCTTGGTCCACCTGAAAAGTTGAAGTATAACTCTGCATGCTGAATTTTCTCTGTAATATTTCTTCTCATCCGATACCATGGACATCGACTTCAGTTTATCAAGAATTCCTTTCTTCTTTGCTTTTCTGAATATTCTATCTTTCAAGAAGCATCACTGGTGCTGTGATTATTATTTACTAATTTTATTTGCTGTTGTCCCTAGAAGCTCTAATCAAACTCAGAACACCGCTGTGCTATGTGCTGGTTGGTTTTAATTTTGCATTTCACCAAAGCCCAGATTAATTGGGAATTATCTTCCAGATAGCATGAAACCTGATCTTTATTACCTTGCTAAAATAAGATTTCATGTTAAAGTAAAGGGAAGCAGTAATATCTCATTCCTTTGCAATCACTATTAGCCTGTTATGGACTCGCTAGCACTGGCTGTTAACCACAGCTTTATGAAGTTCCTAGTTGGAATAGGGTTTCTTCTGCATCTCTGGACACAGCTGCCAGAAGGCAGCTCCCACAAAAAGTGTGTGCTGGAAAATATTTCACTGGGCCCCACTAGTTCCTCTTTACCCCAAAGTGCACTGCTGCAGAGAGAGGAATCGGAAGAGTGAAGAAGGTAGCCTAAAAATCTGTGTAGACAACTGTGGCTGCATGAAATATGGCCCCTGTGGTAGTCAATGGCAGCCTTAACATTAATTTCAATGGGCTATGATTTCGCCACAGATGCCTATTGTGTCATATAGCCCAGACACTCATTGTCTGTGGCTGATGGACAGAGATCCAGGCTGGGTGTGGTGGGCCCAAAGGAGACAAAACTGGAACACAGTGTGTCCAATGGCTGGCATGGCCTTATAGCTCTTTCTTTAGTAACTGTTTTCAGTTCATGACAATCTGTGGCTTCATATATCATGACAGTAACTGCATCCAGGAAATCAAACTGAGGTTTGGGGTTCTTCTGAAGCCACGTTATTTGTGTGATAACATAGATGGGTGGTTTCTCTAATGTGTGTGTGACAGGTTAAGCTCCCATTTTGTTTCTTTTCTGTTCTTACCAGCCTTTTTCTGCTCCTGTTGATGTCAATGGTGTAGCTTCTGTTGACTTCACAGACTGCACGGGCAAAGTCACATCTTCTAGATGAGCATCATACGTTAGAAATTTTGGTTCATTTCAGTCAAATTGTGTTTTGCAACGAGTATTTGGTAGTGTTAGTAATTCCTGCTAAGGCATCTGCATTATCACTTTGTATCTCCACATACTAGTGAATCATCAAATGATCAGAGCATTTGTTGGTCCTCTACATATTTACCTAGCATTTCTGATGTGCTTCTTTATAAAAGATGTTATCAGTAAATTTTGTCTAAAATTATGGTTTTAGTATTTGGTGCATTGGTCTTCTATGAGGAAAAAAAAATCTTTAAATGCATTCTTTGTGGTCATTTGCCTTTAATTCCCATTTCTCCAGTTCCAGTAACTCTTCTGTTCATTAAATTCCCTACAGTCGATTGACCACAAACACTTTATCCACTTTCCCATGATTCTGTTGACTGGGGGTAGTCACCAAATCCAGCTTGTTCTCCTAGAACTATGCAGGCTTTCTCATTAAAGAAAAAAAAAAAAAAAAAGGAAAAAAAAAAAGGAAAAAAAAAGGAAAAATATCTTAGTTGCTAGTAGATAAAACAATCTGTAAAAGGAGATGATTTCTCAAGAAATGATTGCTATTTTTTAAGCAGTACCATGTGCAGACATATCAGCAAGAGACTGCAGCCACTGGCTGTTTGTAAAATGGAGATCAGTGACTCCCTAAGTCAAGGTCACAGATGACAAAATGCCAAAGGCCCAGCAGCAGGGGCAGGCAACCTAAACATCAGATCAATTTTTGTGTCTTTCAATAGCACAATAATTTCAATATTTAACTTCCTTTTCTGCTGGAGCCTTTGAGGTCCACAGAGGGTAAGAAGTCACTCAAGTTGTCATCTTCGTCAATTTTAAATCATTCCAAGAGATGCAAATCGCTTCCTAACAGGGACCCCTCCTGAGCTCTGTTTGCATTTTGCAGAATAATAATAATAACTTTTTAAAGCTTTCCACTTGGCAAGGGGGTTAACATCTTCTGTTCTCTTTGTCAGTGACTTTTGAAAGAGTATGTGGTACTGTACCTTTGAAGCATTAAAATGAAAGAGATAATCACTTATTCTGCAGGGATTTTGAAACCAAGATATAGCAGATTAAAAAGAGCATCTTGAAGAGATTTGCTGATGTGAGTCTATTACGAAACATCATTTTTACAGACCTTGGCTTATGTCAGGAACAGTTTCTTTACAATTACTGATCAATTTTAACAATGCTTCTGGTTTGTTTGGTGGTTTGCTGTCATTATTTTGAAAATACTCAGACTGCCCAGTCCTGTCTGGATGCACTTTGAGAATTCAGTTGGTATTTTTGACTAAACATGCATTTTGGACTGTGCCAAATAACAAGAGGCAAATATTCATGCCAAGGAAAGAAGTATACCTAGTGTTATAACGTATGATGTATCTGCTCTAGATTGCATTTAAATAACTATGTGTTTAATCACAATGACAAAATCCAAAATGTGTACTGCTTACTTTTCTTCTTAACTGAAACTGGCAGTAGAGGGATAGAATCCAATTAGCCAGAGTTTCCTTGTCTGTTGGAATAACATAAAAATTCCAATAAAGAGTTTATTTTCCAGCAGCATTTATACTAATCATAACAGGCCTCTTCCAACTACATCCCAAAGACAAGATGGTTTGCCAAGCAGATGGCAAGGAAAAGTTAGGCTGGCCAAAACTCAACAAATTCTATTTAATGACAAATTCTGAGGTTTCAAGATCTGTTTTCATTCCAATGCAGAATGAAACCAAAACCTTCAGGAAGTGTTCGCACCCACGAGCAATGACTCCACAGTGGTTATCTACACAGCCAATTAGGACGCTCACCTAGGATGTGAGAAATAAAAAACTACAGTGTTAAAGAAAAAAGGAGAAAACAGTGCAGAGGTACCACAAAGAAGTGGACAGTATTGTCTCTCCCGATCCTATCCATCAGTCTGAGATTTGGTAGCGTGGGATGACATCTGAAAGCATTCTGGTTCCATACTGTCGTTATGAGCCTGAGGGTTAGTTTTCAATAACTTTGTCCAGAATTGAATTTGTATGATTCAAAGACCTAAGCAAACACATCTGGCTTGAGGATCTGGGTTTGTGATGGTATTTTACCAATAGTTCAATTAAGTTAATATTTTTTATATGCAGGGCTTCAGGACATATCTTGGTGGCACCTTAGAGCACATTTTGTGATCTGTGATCTGCAGACTCACTGTAATCATGAAGTCATATTTTCAGATAGTCCTGATGATGAGCATCCTCAGAGATTCAAACACAATTTTGAGAGTTGCTGGTGGATTTATGAGCTTTTGACTTAAATTTCTAAATTCTATTATGTATTTGTGCTTTCTCAACAGCAGCTAAGAAAAGAATTTTCAATGTAGACCTAGAAAAATGCATCCTCTAACTAAAAGAAAAAAAAGGTTTCTTCCTCCTTCCATTACCTTATCCACAATTTTTATTTTACACTATGTAGGCTATAGGTACTTTGGCATAGGGATTGCTTTTCCTCTGATCTCTATATAATGCTCAGCAGAATGTAATCTTCATTGGTGACTAATGCAATAACTGAGACCAACTGTGTGCATATAGATTTCTTGCATGAATGAAAATTACCAAGGGAGCATCCTGATTCCACAGTAAGTTGTATGTATGTATCTATATAAAAATGCAGATATGTGATTTAATATGTACCTATTAGTACCTGCATGCACATTGGAGATTTTCTGTATATATTTTGTGAAACAGTTACGTAAAAACAAATATAGCTACATGCAGTTGTCTCTGGTGGGGAAACATGCTAAGAATTTGCAGGAGAGAAAGGCAGGCACTTGGGTATCTTGCCTAGATTAGACGAAGACAGAAAACATTCAAAATAGTCCATTGGCTCTGGGAGACTCAAAGGCCTGCTGCAAGTCAGAGGAAGAAAGAAGATTTTGGAACATGTCTATTTTCATCCAGTCAAAAGGTTCCTCCTGGCTACCTATAATGCAGACACAGCTGACTCTGGGGGAGAGTATATTTCCATCTCATTTGGGACACCAATTGTAAAATACAGTTTGCCTGGTCACTATGGTTGCCCCATAAACTGGGAGAGCAGAGGGGTGGAGGAAGGTGAATGACAGAGCTTTGGCTAAGTAGAATCAAAGGGGAAAAAAATAATTGAATCAAGTAGCTGACCAGCTGTCCTGACAGTGTCTCTGCTTCTGATGGCCCTAGTAGAGTTAGGATGCTGCAGTACTCTACAAAATGCCCTCATCTCAGTTTTAAAAGGCTTCATTGAGCCTTATCACATCAAAGCAAAGCATCTGCATGTTTCAGTTGTGGGGAATCATGTGTCTGGCTCCCCTCTGGCTCTCACTAATCCCCTGGATTATCACAGCTCTCTAAAGCGGCTCTTAAAACCCCTGTGAAAATAGGACTCCAAGTGGGTGTGTGAGAAGCGGGGACTGAAGCAATAAGGCTGACTGCGCCTACGGAATTTATATAATCACAGCCTATGTTACCCAAAAAAAGGTGTTGAAAAGTCTGCTTTTGCACCACCTGATTCCAGAAAATATTGGCTCTCAGTGAGACAAAACAAGATTGAGTCTCCTTCATTCATTTGCCGTGGCACAACCGGATGGCTAGAAGAGCTACAGTTCATGCTGAGCACACCCATGCATTGCTTCTGAAAGATCTTCCATCAGTCAGGTTTTTTTTCTCTTTTCTGAAGTCACCATCTGTGAGTCAGGGAACTCTGCAAGGTGGTGCACCAGAGGGCTGCTCTGATTTATGCAGGGTGGGCTTGGCATGGGCTGCAGGGAGGGGAGGGGAAACAGGAAGCTTTTTCCCATGGATATGGCATCTGACTCTACTGTAGGTGGCTGTCCTTTTAGGTCTGTAGGGAGGAGAGAGTCTCATAGGGCTACTATATCAGTAGCTCAGGTGTGAAAAACAGAGGGCTCCAGCCTGTACTGTCAGTCCAGCACCTTCCATAAGCCTTAAATCCACTTCAGAGGAAAAGAGCATAGTAATGAACACAGAAGTTGAAGGTTTCAGTATGTAAAGGAGACAAGAAGTTTATGCAGACAGCATGGTTCTTCCCATCTTAGCTCTGTTGGCTTCTCATTCCCAAAGGAAAGTATAATAATCCCCATGAAAGTCATGGTATTGACAACTAAATTATTCTAAACTATAAATCTTCAGTAGTCCATAAGATTTTTTTCCCCTTTTTTTTCATTTAAAAATAAAAAAGATTATGCATGTCTGACACTGACATAAAGTCGGGAGAGCTGACCCATAAAGTAATTAGAAGAGGAATTCACCCTCTTCTCTGCCCCCCTCCCCAACCTTTCTCATCTCAAAGCCAGATCAGATGAAAGGCGAGCTCTGTTTACTTCCTGATCTGTCTAATTTCAGTAACGAGGACCATCCCAACTTCATCTTCCTGCAGCTGCTAGAAGTGAAACTCAAGAGGCTGCCCGAGGCACTGCAGCACCTTCTCAGAACTGCTTGACCTTAATGGATTAGCTTTTCCCTGAGCAGGTGGCAATTTAACAAGAGGAGACAAACTTTTTACACTTAGGAGACCTCTGGTGAGTGGCATCAAATATCAGAAGGTTGAAACAGAGCAAAGAGACTTCCCACCTTAACCCTGTGCCACCTTAACCCCCTTTCTATGCACATAAGTTACAGCTTTCCAGTTAGGGTCCTAAGTCTGTTTAATAAGGAATCAAAGTAAAAATTGCCTCATATTCTTAACATGTTGTACCCTCGCAAATCCTTTTGAATTAAAGGAGAGGAATTGGTGCTTTGATTTCAGTCTGCTTATGTCTGAATGTCTGAATAGGGCGTTAGGAGTATTAGTTTGGGCTCTTCATTTTGCAAGCATGTGACACAGTGAATATATCATTCTAAAAGCAATCATAATTTCTCTTGCTTTGAAGATGTAATTCTACCAAATAATTCACATTTTAAACTGGCAGTGCCAAATGCATTGTACTTTATGCTTTCAGTAGGTGGAAAAGTAGAACAAACTGCTAATATATTAAAAAAAAAAAATAGAATATTATTGTTTGTTGATTCCTCTTACACACATCGACTGTAGCAAAAGATCAGGTTCTACATTGTTCTAGTGTGTTTTTCACTGTCTACTATGATCTGCTTGTTTAAAGATCCATCATAATAATTACAAGTCAGAACTGTCAAACAGATGTCCAAAATCGAATAGCCAGGTGTCAGATACCATATCGAAACCTAAAGATAAAGGCGCCTCTACTTAGGCTTCTTTACGTTGGGTCTGCATTTCCAGAGGAACTCAGCACTTGCAGCTCCCACCATGATGACTAACAAGATCAGATTGTGTATGTTTTGACATAGAACAGTGTTGAGTATTACCAGATATTCCAATCAGCATCTAAGAAATGTGAAATTGGTTTTTGCCAGAATGTGAAGGAATGTTTCAAGGAGACAGGCAAGAGGGTAAAAAAAAAGCAAGTAAAATGCAATGATAAAATGTCTTACTTGTTATAAGTAAACCTGCTGCCTTCTCAATAGTTTGTTGTTCTCAACAATCCATAAGAAATATTATGTAAATATGCATATAGATATGATTATGGTTTTGTATATGCAATTGTGCATCATTTTACATGTATATACGTGTGTGCATGTATGTGTGTGCATGTATATAATCACATATAGTGCTACAAGATGTTTATTTACCAGGTATTTATTTCAGGGCTTCAGTAATTCATGTATTTTTTTATCAGTAGAATATGTTTTGTGCATTTTAAAGTTGTTATGTCAAATGATTTGAGTGGAAAGTATTGACATAATATTACCCTCTATTTACTTAAAACCTGTGGTCATTCAAGATCAAGGATGTTACCCCATAAAAAAATAATGTCCTGAGAAACATTGCTTCTGGGATCACATTCATGAGTTTGTCCAGTAACATCCAACTTTTCTGAGCATATCTGTCTCTATGTTGTCTTATCCCTACAGAGCTGTATAGCCATATCTAACTATTCATGAATATTAAAAGCATGATTATACTTTTCACCTCAGCATAGTTCATCTGTCTTTCCAGATAGGTATGTCAGCTATTTAACTGAAACTGTCTCCCTGACTAGTACCTCACATACTCATCTGGTATTTGCATGGCTTTCTGAATGCATCAAAATGGTATGCTGTGTGTCCTACATGCACATTTCTGAAGTTTTTTAGTAAGGGTAAATTTCCCAGGGTGTGCACAAAGCATGAGCAGAAGCAACTGGCAGCAAGAAAGATCAGCGAAGATGAGATCAGTGGATTTCTCCTCCAGTTTGGTGGGCCCCCTTAGTCAGCACTTGCTGATACTGTGGCCATGCTGGCTTTGTGGGCAGCAATGCTTAGTTTTGCAAATACACCCACATAAAAAACCCTCTGATCCTCTAAAAGAGAAAAACTACTGTAGAGCCTAGTAATAGAGGCCACTGGCTTTCAGTCTTTCTTTCCCTTTCTGCATGGTGGCTGTATGCTTGAGGGCTCCATGCCCTCAGAGACGTCTTTTGTGGACAGTGCAGTTGGTGCATATCCTGCCCAATGTATTCTGGTTCTTTTTCAGCAATCGATAGTAAAGCTACTACATAGCATAGAATATCACAGATACTGCATGTTGGGGAAAAGAACAAAGTAAAAACAACTCTACACACACATGCTCAACCAGCAAACAGAACAATTTCTCTTTCAAAATAAAGAGAAATTCAAAATATCTCTTTCTCTGAGTCCAGCCAAGTTTGTGATCAAGCAGTGGTTTCCTATAAAATGAGAAAGTTTCAAAGGGATAAATAGCATAACAGAGTAACAAAGACCAAAGTTATTCAGTTACCATGAATAGTAACCAAAATTAATATGTTGAAATTATCCTGGAATAAAATACTATTTTAGGAAAGTAAGGTAATATGCATATGATATATATGCTATTCCAGAATAATTTTACCCATAAACTTCCTCTGCACCTATGAAACTGGTCAAACCTCAGTTATCCCAGACTAAAAA
Source organism: Ara ararauna (assembly GCA_028858755.1). Lineage (NCBI taxonomy): Eukaryota > Metazoa > Chordata > Aves > Psittaciformes > Psittacidae > Ara > Ara ararauna. The sequence goes on along the minus strand of CM054377.1, from coordinate 91,773,363 downwards.
GCAACATTCAATCTTAACTTCTAATCAGTCAGTTTGCTTCTATTCTTCAAAATGTGAAATCAGGCAAATTCTCATGGTTTAAGCATTTTCAAGGGTTAATCTCAAAGACATACCTGATGTGAACCAGTAGTTTATTAATTTTAACCATACAGTGATTGGAAAGAGGAAGAGATTACATGAATGTAGTAAAGGCAGAGGCATTCAATCTAACACAGAGCACATATCTTTCGATCACATCAGAAATCATGTATGTTCTAGCAAGATGGATTTAGGGAAACCCTGGAAATTTTTGACACTCTCTTAAGTTTCAGGGTATATAAACTAATTAATGGACGGCATCATCTATACAATCGAATAGGTAGATTTTTTATTTGTGGCAGATATAATAATGATAGTTTCTTTCATTAACTTTTAGTAATAATCTTTATTTAATAATTAATACAAGTATAATTTAATACAGTACAAATTAAAAGTATTCTTCATTTCTCTGTAATGTTTCAGAAAGCCCTGTCAGAGGACAAGCGATAGTAATTGCTTACAAAATACATACATTAGTCAGATTATATGTAAACATTTTCTTTGCAATACTTAAAGGCCTGATCCTACCGACAGTTTGCAACAGTTTATTATTCCCAATAGCAAACTTTTGATTTGTCAAAAGAAGCTAGTCAGATTTAGCCTGCATCTTTGCATATTATAGCCTAAAACATGTGCAATTACTTTAGTTGAAAACTGAACTTCATGCTAACTGCTGGTCAGATTTCGCCCAGAAATCCTTGAACAGTCACCATTTAAGTTATGGTATCAGTCTTACAGAATAAAATAATATCTCAGCCTTCTATAGTTAGATAAACAATAAGACTTTTCCCATGAAGAGCTAAACAGACACCTCCCACCAGCAAAAGTTCTGTCAACCAACATCATTTTATTAAGAAGGGCAGGTGTATTTGCCGAGTATCCCCACTGTTGTATCACATTCACGTGTCACAGTCTTGAGGTATTAGCACTGCAGGTAAGTTACTTTTCTGCTGGGAAATTGCTGCGTCTTTCAGAGGTCATCCCCATGCCAAAGTGAAGCTTCCACCTTCAACCAAAGCCTTCAGTTAAGCCAGAAGCTTGTCACCACAAACAGTAAAACTCTTCTGACATGGTTAGCTAAGAATACCTATATACCTTTCTGGAAACTGAGGTTTGGTACTTGTCATCTTCCAAAATCATCATGTAAAAGCAGTTATGCTTTGCCAGCAGTGTATGATTTTGGGAGAGGAAGGATAGAATCATAGAATCATAGAATAGTTAGGGTTGGAAAGGACCTTAAGATCATCTAGTTCCAACCCTCCTGCCATGGGCAGGGAACCTCAAACTAAACCATGCCACCCAAGGCTCATATAGCCAAATCTTAGCATAAGGAAAATTAAATATTGTTTTACATTCATTCCAGAACTTAAAAGGGAAAATATTAGTACTTTTGCAGTCTGAATTTAAAATCCCCATTGTTCTTATACAGTAGTCTCAAGAACACAGTCTGTGACTACATATATAATATTAGGATGGGTCTTCCACTGCGAGTACTTGCTGTCTTTAAAGGACTAATTATTAGCATGCCTATATACTGGAATATTTTTTTTTTCATGTAACCATTGGAGACTATGGCATTTTCAGTCCAGATGCTTCCTACCCACAGATAGTATCTTAGTTTTGGCTTGCTTTTCAGTTAAAAAACAGGAAAGGAGTGGCAAAGAGCACTGAATTTTTAATAAAAAAATACCAGCCTTTTGTCTTCCTTTCTCAAGAGTTGCAAAAGACTGAAACATCAAAGTAGTATAGGAAAAAAAAGAAGAATGTGTAGTGGGGGGAGGAGGTGTGGGGGGGGAGAATTCTCCTAGCCATCCCTTTAAGAAGTGTTCTTTTTTCCAGCTGCAGATCCAAATCCGCAAGTGATCACTGAGATGTAGATTTGGTATGAAAATGGAGGACCTTCTGCTGAAAGACCATTTACCAATGGGTGTAAACTTTTCAGACCCTTTGGATTTCAGCCCACAGGTTTTCCACAGTTCTCATACTGTAGCTCTTGCTGTTTGGAGCAAAAGAGAAAAATATAAAAAAGGCTGGGAGCCCACTATAAAGAAGCATCAATTCAAGGCTGGATTGGACATAGCCTTGGGTGACATGGTTTAGTGGGAGGTATCCCTGCCCCTGGCAGGGGGGTTGGAACGAGATGATCTCAAGGTCCTTTCCAACCCTAACTATTCTATGATTATATGATTCTAAAATGGAAATGGAAAACAGCTTGGTTATCACAGAGGGATTTTTTTCAGAACACTCAACTACACTGTGTAAACTTCAAAGGCTGCAAAACTGGCTGCTGAAATGTCTGTAAGGAAAAGACCTGACTCGGCAGTGGGGGGAAATATGTGAGCGAGTGAAAGCTTTGTGAAAGAAACCTCTTCTGTCACCTTGGGAAAGATGCTTATTGTGACATGAGCTGGTGTTTGGAGCTCTGGTGTGTTGCACCATATTTACGCACCTGTCCTGTTTGAAAAAAATAATCCATTTGCATGATGTTGCTAAGGAACATTGTCCCAGGCCTAATGAATTTAGAAAAATAGCTCATTTGCTTACTGTGGATGCAATCGCAGGGCCTCTGTGCCCTACAGTTCAAGATGATCAAACTTGTGAGTACAATTCTGTGAGCATAAAAATACATTACTCCTGAAATTTTTAATCCTAGAGATCTTTACTTGTGTTGGCAAGAATCTGAGTATTTTTGTAAGGGATTAGGTCTTCATACGTTGCAGAAGACACCTAGTTGAATTTTAGAACTAGAGATTTTACAAAACTTGATTATTTGCTATTTCTCCAAAGTAGATGCAAACATTAAAGGATTTATCATTGGTGTGTGTACGACACCTTAAAATACTACATCTAAAAGTACTGTCTTCTATAAGCCTTAGGACATTTTTGGTTGTTTGACATGTTTAGAGAACTACGATACTTACTTGTGGTGGGGTTTTTCTATTATTTTATTCTGCTGTTTCTGGAAAACATTCCTTTATTACTGTCTACGTCCCAAAATTTCCCTCCAAATTTCCAATTGGCAGCAATATGCTGCTCAACTTCCTGTCCTAAATTACTGTATAATGGCATGCCATGATCTGTTAAACAGATACTGAACTTGTCCTTGTTTCTGTTTACTGATAGACAATGTCAGTATTCTGTAGTAGGTCTGTCCTGCAGGGTGCTGATCGCATCCTCACATGAAAACAGAGGGATCAGGATTCTCATTGCCAAAACTTCAGCTGGGAAATTCATACTGCCTAAAGATCTGGGTTTATTTATTTTATTTTTTTGACATCTAGCATTTTATTTGGAAAGCTTTAGGGGAAAAAATATCACTGAGAACCTGTCACCAAGTCAATGGACTGAAACATCTTTAAGACTCTTTTTTCCCCCCTTTATGCAAAACCTTTCTCTGTTGATTTAAATTCAATATGTCTAAGGCTTCTGAGCACATGGTGAAACTTCTTTTGAAAAGATTTTGCTTGCCTTGGGTTTCTCAAACTCTCCACTCCATCTCTGACTCATTCCATGTGGGAGTATTTGCAAAATTCCTTGGCTTACCCAGTCTTTGATTGACGTCACCATTGTTTCCTTGCTATTTTTATCCACCTTGTCAGGGCTAGCAGCATGTTGATTCCGAGTCAATTTTTCATCGATGCTATGCAGCTTGAAGGTTTTAGTGATGTTTTTAAAGCTGCTTAGTTGATCTTTATGTGGAAGCTTAAATAAATGCTGTTTACATTAGAACTGGTAAATCTGAAAGGTTTCTGTTCCTCATTCTTTGCCACCTCACCAGCAGTAAGGTGCTTTGCAGAATTTCAGCCAGTGCCTACATGTCATTTATACTTATTTATGTATTGGTACTCTCATGATTCATTGTAGAAGAAGGAGGGTGCAGGGAATTTGTGAGAAAAGAGAGGGATGAAATAATATAACTGCCCCTTGCCACAGTTTTCATGTATAACTTTCAGCAAATCACTCAGTATTTCCATCCCTGCAGTCCATGTCTGTAGCTGGAGATTCAGCATGTGTTTCTGGCTTGCAGAGTTCAGTTTATACCTGATGTGGAGGTGGAAAAAGCAAAGTTCAAACAAATCCTAAGGGAGAACCTCAAAAGTAGGGTTAACCTCAATTCTGTTGCTGTCATCAAAAAGGGACCTGCAAATATATAGATTACTATTATGTTTAATTAACTCTTAAAGGCTCCAGGTACTATGGCCCAAATCCAGCTTCCACCTCTGCAGACTTTGAAGTGCTAGAGGAATTGTGTCCTATGGTACATAATCAATTTATTCTCACAAGGTGAGAGGACTTTAATGAAGGAAAGGATGATCAATGGATGCTTGCCAGCATGCTTGGTTTTGCTTCACAAATGTTCTCATTGCTGGCATTAAACCAAGCTAAAGGTTTACTTATCCACCCAAATGTTTCTTACTCATGGTGGGAGGTAGAAGATGGCAGAATGAGCAGCAAATATCATTTCCTCAGCTTTTTTATCCTACCAAGTTATATCCCGTTCCATTTTCCAGTGTACAGATCTCACCAAAATTTCACCATTTTTAGTTAGGACACTGAATTTTCTTCGCTGTTTGTTTTACCTTCAGAAGTGCTTGCACTGTGGTCCTTGTACAGCCTTGCAAGTAGTTGCAGGATTTTGCCCAAAGAATAGAGCTACTATCAGAGCCCATGGGAACTGATAGCCCATGGACTAGTCTAAAACAGCTCAGCAACCACTTGCTGAAATTCCTACTTGGACAGCTTAGTGTGGTCAGATAGCCTCAATCAGCTACTTCAGCATTATTCCCTGCTCATATGTGGAGGACTTCCTATTAGTTTTATGTTCTTGGCACAAGTACCAAATGCTGGTGTGAATCTCTCCAACTGATCATACTACACTTAACAACTTACGCTCCTTGATTACCGAAGAAATTATTATTAGAAGAAAGTGTGTAGATCTTTCACCGTGCCTGCGTTAACTTAAGGGAGGTCACAAATGGTAAGGGGAGGAGAGGTCTGAGCAGTCATTTAACTTTCTTAAAAGCTCATATTCCACTGTTTTCTTTATCTCGCTTATTGTCTGCTGCCTGATTACTTCCATATCAAGTTCTTTAACTCAGCACGCAACCTCCTACAGGCTTTTAAAAGTTCATACAAGTCTTCATGTGGAAGTTGCAGTTGTGAGACCTTGTTTTCTCCTTTCACAGACATGGAGTATGTAACTTTCAAAAACAGATGCATTACTGTAATGATTTTCATCCACACTTGATATATTCTACTCTTGTCCTCCTGATGTTAATGAAACTGCACAGTATGCTCGGGTTCACTACAAACATGAGTCTTTTCTGAAGCTGGTTCCTAATGTGCTTGTTTGTGATCCTCATTAAAACATTTGAAACTACGGGAACCAGAAAAGGTTTAGGTACTTTCAGGTACTTATTATTGTGACTTTGGCATTTGTAGCATATGAAGTGAGAATCAGGCTAAAAAATACTGTAGATGCAAAATGAAGAAAGCCTTCAACAAAAGTAGTAAAAATGCCTTACTTATACCTGCAATGCAACATGGTGTTTCTGTTCTTTGGAGCAGATTTCTGAAGCAGAGAAACGCAAGTTGCAGTTACTACATTTTAACTCATACAGAAGAATGGTTTAGTAAGGAAAATGTATGGACAGTGGGAATGTCTGTTATTGTGGGTATTACAATGACTTTTAAACTGCACATAGTGGGAAGAAAATCTCTTTGACAGGGACTCAGTCTTTCATGTGGTACTGAATTTAGACATCTAATGGTCAAAGAAGCAAATGTGGTAACAGTTAAAATCAGTGCCTACTTCTAATAAAGCTAACATGTCAGATAACAGTATTTATTGGGCCAAATAAATAGGACTTAGATCTCTATTTTAAAATCTATTTCTCTTCATCTTCCAATGCCTTTGACTTTAACTTGTCTATGTAGGCAAAGGCTGTTTCCTGAAGGCTCTTTAAGTTATCAGAGCCTAATCTTGTATGTGCAGTTTTGTGTTCAGTATTCAATTCAGGCAACACCATTAGATCTAATTTATGGAGACTGAAACCATCTTTGTACATACCAATCAAGTAGTTTGATAGTTAAATGCCAACAACTGTATTTGTAAGTGATGACACCTATATTTCTTTAGGCTAAGACAGACAGGCCAAGCCTTTAGGCTACAATTTTCAAAAGCTTAAGGGTTTATATGCATAATTCCCTGTAACAGAAAAGTAAACTGGGCACCCAGATCCTACAGTCAACCTTACAGATATTAGCTCTTCTCAAAATCCACTCAACCTCTTTACCAGTGCAGAGAATGAGTGGGCACTTTTTGGTAATGCCTCTAAGAAAATGAGTATTTTGACTAAACAGTGTGCTTAGATGAATGATCCATGCCGGCCAGCAAAAGAGGCAAAAGTTACTCCCTGATCTTAAAAGTAAGGAGAAAGACTGATCCTGAGGAAGAAGAAATAACAGGATAAGGGAATTTTTTCTAACTCCCACATACAAGCTAAGTTTGATGATCTGCCTCACTGCCCTACAGGACTTCCAGTAGTTTCAGGGAGAAGGTATCTTCTGTTGCTTTTCTCCACAGCTAAGTTTTCCAGTAGCATAGATAATGCTCTATCATCCGGGGGGGGGTGTGTGTGTGTGTGTGTGTGTCTCTTACTATTGGTTATTGCAATTCATATTTTCTATGCCATGTAATTTGGACCTTGTACACAGTGTTAATACATGCAATAATTATAATTCTCCTTGACTGCATCATATTTAAAGGTGTAAGCTTCTCAATCATTCTCCTTGAGGCATATTACCCAAGAGACAACCCGCATGTTACAGATGGAGCTACTCTGATCCCATTAACTGAACAGTGAGGAGAGTGTTTGAATCACAGACTCTAGAGCCTAGTGAAACCCTTATCTCATTAAAAGCAAAGCTGGCAAGACTGTACCATTGGGGTGCCACTTTGGGTGTACCTTTGAACTCAGGCTTGCATCCAAGGGGTAAGTGTTGAGTGAGATGGGACTGAGACATCAGGATGAGGTCCCTTATACAATATCCACATGTGCCTGTGAACTTCTGATCCTCCCTGCCAGACACCTCTTGGCAATTTCTGAAGGTGCCAAGGGGTTCAAATCACCAAAGTGAGGCACAGAAGGAAAATAAAAGAGCAGACAACTTAAAACCAAGTGGATTAATTAAATAATCTATATATTTACCAGTGATAATTCTAGAGTAAAAAGCCTCCAGGGTTAGACATTTTATAAGGATTTTAATTCCTTAATTTGGAAGGTTTGGAGCCCTGAGGATTGTTACTGTTTTTGTTTTTTAAGTGATTTTGTGGAATTGTCATGGTGCAGCTTTGTCTTTTGGGCTATTTGCTGTTAAGACAAACATCTGTCAAGGACAAGCTGTAAGACAGTTCCACTGCCGTGTTACATCATGTAGTTTACTCAGTTTTGTAGTGCTTAATGGTCTAAAGGTACACACACTGATTCGGAGAATTAGGAAATCTGGATTATATTTGCTGTTTTACCAACAAAACCTTCCTTTTCTGTAACTAAGAGACCTGTTTACCAAACTTTGTTGTGTGATGTAATTCTATAGGGAAAAATATTCTGTGCAAGAATTAAGTACTGAATATTGGTAGGATCATGTATTAATTCTGGATGTTGGTGAATATATGCATCTGTACACTGAGCAGCACTAATTTTGACAATGAACAAGAAAACAAGACCAATATAGATCTCCCTTACCCCTACCCTCCCTTCCTCTTTGTTCCAAATGATCCCTTTCAAACAACAACTCCTGCCCCAAAATTTACGTATTTATCATTGGGAAACAAAACCTCAAATATATATTTTCCTTTTTCCTTTCTCTTTCTTTTCCCACTGACAGCATACCTATCCCCTCTCTACTCCCACTCCCCCCCCCCCTTTTTTTTTACTCTACTGTGAAATGAGGGCCTAGTATCCTAATATCCAATTCACCTGGTAGACTTTTCCAAAGCAAGGCTTACTGGAATTGTAACATGATGAGAACAGATACAAAGACATAAAACTCCTCATTCTCTTGCAAGGGACATGGAAATATTCAAGATGAAAATATCAGTGAATTAGCTGTTTAAGTAGATGTGTAAAATGTGTTCAAATTCCAGATGGATGGTTTTGTGTGAAAAAATTAGCAGCAAGGTTAAATACATGGTCACATTGAAGTATATCTTGGTCCTGAGGAAGTTCAGGTTTTCCTTGTTATGTTATCATTGCTAGTTGCTCACTCAAAAAAGGTTTGAGTCTTCCAGCACAACAGAGTTATCACAAATCCTACCAAGAAAATCATCAAGTTTTTCATCCCTCTCCTTTCTGGGTAAAAATGCAGAGATCTTTCTGTACTGAAAGGAAGCAGGTACACACTGTTATTTTTCACTTTTGGCCACCATTAGGAAGGAAAAAAGAAAAGGCAAAAACTACATGCCTAAATGAAGTGAGAGTTAAACTTGCCTGCAGGAAAAAGGGAATCAGAAGCTAGAAACAATATTTGCTCTAAGCTGTGATGTGCTACAGATAAGACTCTTTTGTCCCAGCCTCTGATAAGTCCTCTGTCCTTGAGTGCTCCCGCAGGAGACAAGAAGGAGAAATTAGCCATATAAGTAATATCTCCTGCTGTTTCAGTCATAAAAATTTTGTATAGGGAAGGTGAGGTGAAAACACTGTTTAGGAAGCTAGCAATATTATGTTGCTGTGAAGGGGAGTATCTTTTTGATTTATCTGTACTAAGTTATATATTCTTATAAGAATAGATTAGATGGGCTCTAGATGGGTGGGGGAAATGGATCTTTTCTGAAGCGAGCTGCTGAGCCTGCTCAGAGTAGCAAGAGAGCTGCCGAGCAGATGGGAGCTGGCTGCCTCTGAGGTGACAGGAAGGCTTTCTCAGGAGATGAGGCAAGTTTAGCTGCTGGACAGTGAGTCACTGTAATCTGAACAAAGAAACTGCAAGGACAGAGTGGACAAGATCAGAGCTGGATTTCAACCTTTTCTGTTTTGTTGTGGGTTTTGGGAGGGTTTTTTATGTGATTTTGTTTGTTTGTTTGTTTTGGATCGGATTGGGGGGTGGGGGTGTTTTGTTTGTTCAGAGATTTTTTTATGGGATTTTGTTTGTTGGGGTTTTTGATGCTGTGTTTTGCTGGGGTTTTTTTGTTTGGTTTTTTTTTTTTTTATGTTATCTATTTAGCATATCTGGTTTTAAAAGCTTCTTGTTTTTATCAAAGTTCTAATTCTCTTCTATCAAGTAGCTCATTCAAAGAACAAACAGAGCAACCTCAGCTGCAGCTAAGTTGTGTTTCTCTCACAGTTGCACTTTCCTGGAAATAGGTACTTTTTCCTTAAAATGTACTCTTGTTTGGCAGGAACAACACAGCATTATTGTGCTATGAAGGCTAGAGCTAGCAGACCCTGCCAAACATGTCCGTATGCCTGCATACTTTAAAAATACCTGTTGTTTGATTAAATTCAATTCATTGCAGGGGAAATTATTCTTATGGAGGAGCATTTTGAAAAAGAAAAGGATAAGTCATTGCTCACAGCAATGTTTTAGCCTTTATCCGGAGACTCAATGTGTGTGGGAGAGATATGAGGCCAAAAACCCATCTCAAATTTCCGTCTACTCTGGCTGCAAAGTCTTAGAAAGAGTCTGCCTAGATTCACCCTTAGCATGTCAGGAGCCCTGAAATGTCCATATCTGCATAATGGGTTGTTTTATTCATTTTATTGAGGGAAGTACTATGGAGCTGGATGCGAACAACAAATTCTACTGCTCCTCCCAATATCCCAAGTAGTCTCTCAGTATAGAGACAGCCCCAGTGTCTCCCCTGAGGTCTTCAAAAGGCACACAGCAGAGCTGCTGTGGAGCTGACACCTTCCGTGTGTGGTAGGGTTGAGTTTTATGGAAAGATGCTACTTCCCTTTATGCAGCAAAATGGCCATACGAGCCAATAATAGCATGCATTCATTGTGCAGCATGAAAGAGGCTTCTCTGCAAAGAGTATTGTTTGTTTTCCTTTGTGTCTTCTCAGCTGCCAAATGCAGACTTCTTCTGCCCCTTCTCTCTCATCACCAGCTCCCACTCAGTGTGCCTTCTTAGCATGCTCTGTGATGGTGACACACACTCCATTGAACCCTGCTGGAGTCTGAAATTCCCAGCATGAGACAAATAAACAGCCTTTTTTTCTTTTTTGTTTTTTTGTCCAACTTCCCAGACTGACATGCTGTAAAATAAAATAAACAAGAATTTTGAAGCCTATGCTGATCAACACTAGTGTGGTATGCAGAAAATATGTTGTGAAACAAATGCTTTGAATTAGGACAAATGCAAAGGCTTAGGGTTGATAAATAGCTACTGCACTCAAAGACTTCTCAGATATATATATATATATTTTCTTTAATGCTGTGGGCCAGGATAGAATTTCAAACATATTAATTAGCAATAGCGCATATCTTTGTGGCTGAACCATTAAGCAAAGTAAAGTAAGTGCTGGAACAAGCCAAGAAATACTTTTGGATATTCTGTCACAAAGAAATCAAAGCAAGAGTACCAGTGTCAGCCCCTGGATTAATTGGTCTGTAGGAGTGGGTAACTTTGAAGATAGAGAGGAATGAAAGACTGACAGACTAAAGATAGACTTCACTTGCTAGTCATGCGTCAATATTTGACTGATGGATTGATTCAGTTTGATTGATGAAAAGTTCTATCGCCTGCATCAAGATACAAACATGTCCAATCACGTAAAAATGTCCATCTGCACAAAATTATCAACATAGAGGTGTATGAATAGGATCTCTGGGAGAATCTCTCATGGTACAAATAATAATTTCTTCTTTGAGACAGTGAATTTTTGCATATATATTTGAGAAACACATATTTTCTTTATTAAATTATCCATTAGGAATGGGTTCAACAGATAGAATCATAGAATCATAGAATAGTTAGGGTTGGAAAAGACCTTAATATCATCTAGTTCCAACCCCTCTGCCATGGGCAGGGACACCTCCCACTAAATTGTGCCACCCAAGGCTCTGTCCAACCCGGCCTTGAACACTGCCAGCGATGGCGCATTCACGACTTCCCTGGGCAACCCATTCCACCCGACGACTGGAAAAAGGGAAATATAACCCCCATTTTCAAGAAGGGGAAAATGGATGAGCCGGGGAACTACAGACCAGTCAGCCTCACCTCCGTGCCTGGCAAAATCTTGGAGCAGATTCTCCTGGAAGGCATGCTGAGGCACATGTGTCATGGGTTCAGCAGCAGCAGTCATTTTTCTCCTCCTTGGTAGCTGGTGTAGAGCTGTGTTTTTTGTTTTTGGGCCTGGGAACAGTGCTGATAACACCAGTGTTTCGGTTACTGCTTAGTGATGTTTTGGTCTGGCCAAGGACTTTCTGAGTTTCATGCTCTGCCAGGGAGGAGGGGAGCCAGGAGGAAGCAGAGACAGGACACCTGACCCAAGCTGGCCAAAGAGGTTATTCCATACCACAGCACGTCATGCCCAAGATGGAGGACGGAGGGGAGAGACCCAGAAGGGTGGGGGGTGCACTGCGTGGTCGGGCTTGGTTTTAGGTGGTGAGAAATTGTATTCTTTCCTTGTATTTGCCTTGTCATTATTATTATTGGTGGTAGCAGTAGTGATTTGTGTTATACTTTAGTTACTAAACTGTTCTTATCTCAACCTGTGGGAGTTGCATTCTTTTCTATTCTCCTTCCCATCCCTCCGGGAGTGGGGGGCAAGAAAGAGGGGGGAGTAATTGAGAGAGAGTCTGCGTGAGTTAGGCTTAAACCACGACAACATGAAAAACAACAAGGTGCTTGGTGACAGCCAGCATGGCTTCACTAAGGGGAAATCCTGCCTGACCAATCTGGTGGTCTTCTGTGATGGGGCTACGGAACTGATGGACAGGGGTAGAGCAGTTGACATCATCTACCTGGACTTGTGCAAAGCTTTTGACACTGTCTCACATGACATCCTTGTCTCTAAGTTGGAGAGACATCAATTTGATAGGTGGACCACTCAGTGGATAAAGAACTGGATGGATGGCCGCACGCAAAGAGTTGTGCTCAATGACTCAAGGTCCAGCTGGAGACCAGTAATGAGTGGTGTCCCTCAGGGATCGGTGTTGGGACTGGTCTTGTTCAACATCTTTGTCGGTGACATGGACAGTGGGATTGAGTGCGCCCTCAGCAAGTTTGCTGATGACACCAAGCTGTGTGTTTTGGTTGATATGTTGGAGGGAAGGAATGCTGTCCAGAGGGACCCTGAGACACTTGTGAGGTGGGCTGATGCCAACCTGATGAGTTTAACTATGAGAAGTGCAAGGTCCATACCCTTTTCACCTCCTTGGACTGAAATTCTACACGTTGAAGACAGAGGTAACATTAGAAAGTTGTTGAGCTTCTATTATCATTTCTTCTCACAAAATTACCTGTAGGTGAGGAATTGGCTGCCACCCAGAAAAATCGCCTACCCTCATGAGCTGCTGTCTAAGTAACTGATTATTATATGACAAAGAAATCTGGCAATTACAAGAAAAAGGTCTCTTGTCATCTCATTTATTGAGAAGCGCTCACTACATCAGTGGCTGCAGAAGTAGGATGGGATACCAGGTGGTTAAGGGAAATCCATACAAGTCTATATCCCAGGGGAAAGGCATGATCATTAAAACCTTGAAAAACTCAGATGAACACTCAAGAATGGGGAGAAAACTCATGTGAGTGAGTGCATATGCTTATTTCTGTATTTCCTTTGTCTCCATTTATCTTTTCTCCTAAAGTGTGGGCCAATGTCAAAAATTCTTTGAGAAGCTGTTGTGTTGTGTTACGTACTTCACAGCATCTGTGAAGAAGTGAAATACAAACCAAAGCCTTTACAAAGCTGGTGAAAAATGATAAGTTTAAGCAACTGGGTTACTCTGAGGGAGCAGCACTGATCCGACTACCTCACTTTACCTTGTATATGCCAAAAGAATAGGACCAAACAGACCAAATTGAAAGAGTACGAAGCATGCTTCAGTCATGAGAAGAGCATGCTTGTCCAATATGGTGAGACTGCCCTGTTTGCCAAGGGAAAGTTATTAAGCCTCTTATGTCCCTAAGATTGACACACACCCCCCCCCCCCACCCCCCCCCCCCCCAAGGAGTTTCCCCATTTGAATTCTCTCCAGCATGGAGCAGAAGCAGATATTTAGATGTCCTCTGGAATTTCTTGAGCTGTAATTCAGGGCAGGAGATCCATGCGGGGATGCAAAAATATGCCAGTGAAACTGCTATCCGAGTCAGTCATGGCTGAGATGTAACTTCAGTTCTGTCCACAGGGTGCTGCTTGGTCTGGGAAGTTCTCCATCTGTTCAGAGCTGTAAAAAACTATCTTTTGCCTCCCTGGGTAGAAGCGTCTAGAAACAAAGCTACTGCCTGTTTCAAAGCAAGGGTAGTGCAAGAGGCAGAAGTTACTAATGATCCATCCAGAAATTGCATTGTTAAAGCTCCATCTCCTGGAGTCATGCGATTATGCAAAATATTCATGGTTTCATGGTTTATTCTTTCAAAACATTGCATTATCATAGTTGGAAAGACAAGTTGCAAATAGGAACAGAAGTCTGTAAAGCACAAGGCAAGCAAAGGGAACTCTGGGCTTCATTGGCTGGTTGGTTTTGAATCACTTGATTTGGGTAAGGGTGTAGGGAAGTCAGGAGTGCATTTCTTCAGCAGTAGTGAGAACTTTCTCTAGAGGACTTCTGTAGCAAACAATAGCAGCAACTCTGGTGATGTCTACAGCAGTTCTCTTGCTACTGTGATGCTATTTTGCTTCATACCAATACTGTGTGGATGATTAAGATGTTCAGAGATGTCCCAAAGCCAGCAGAGTCCTGTGGCGCAGGACTAAATGGTATGAAATTGTTTTAAGTGCCGAGCAACTACTACCTGAGGATCCACCTCTTCACTTCCAATCCCTTCTCAAAACCAGAAGTTAAGGCCTTTTAAACCACAACCTGATCCTGGAAAACAGCCATGCAGCATACAAGTCCACCCCCACCAGCATGACACTTTCACATAGGCCAGACGTTCTGGCTCTACGTCCTAAGCACTGCGGATGCATTTTGAATCGGTTAACGCCACACCTGTCAGGGGAGTGGGAGACAACCTGTGATTACTCCAGTGTTTAGAAGATCACATTGGGACTCTGTAAGTAATGACATCAAAGTGGTAAGGAAATCACAAGTGGCACCTGAGGAAATTACAATTTTATCATAACACCGGAGGTTTTTCATATTTTCTGTTTTAATTGGTGTGCACCATACAGCTGGCTGATGGCTGCTGATTTCTTAAAGCTTTTCTTTATAAGCAGATTACATGGTGCATTTTTTTTGTTGCGAAAACTGACTTTCCTAATTCTGATGTTTTCTTCCATGAACCTTTGCTGCAATTACTGAAATTACTAACTAGACTGATTTTTCCAGTAACAATTTGTAATCAAGATGCAAGATATTAGAGTCCTAAGCAGGTCTCTCAACACACCTATTCTCCACTGTTTTTGAAGTGTGCCTGCAAATACAGTGTTTTGCTTTCTAAGCTATAAAAGCATTTCTAAAAGTTCAAATATACTTAATCCATAAAACTAATTTATGGCTGTGCAAGTAGAAGAAACAAAGGTTACCAATTAATGGTCTGAGTTATTTAAAAATTACTGAGGTAGGCACTTTTCCTCCTGATTTTTGATGACTTTTCACATGCAAATGTTAGCCTACCCTGTACACGAGCTTACAAAAAGTAAACTTATGCAGATATGGAAATCCTTGCCCAGCACTGTGAAGAGAAATTTACTGCGCACTCTGACTAAACTGTAATGCTGTGGTAGCGTAAAGTACATCTGTTATGCATGTGCACTACTCTAAGCACATGAAAGGCTGAGAAAAGTCTTGAGAAGAGTCTGGGCCCAGTAGAGTAAATGCCAAGAATTCACATTGACTTTGGATTAGGAGCTGGATTCCTCTGCCTTACAATGTTTAATGCCTGGCACTACCAATGTTAGATAGATCAAGATCTGTGTTATTTAAGCAGTAGTGTTGCTTAAGACATCTGAAGTGGTAGTTTGTTTCTTTTTACTTTAAACAAAGTTACTTTTCTCCTGCAATACCAATTAAATATATTGTTTGTTTATGGGACCCAATTTTGTAAATCACCTACATGCATGTTTAATATCAAAGCCCACTATAGCCTTACCTATCATAACAGTGATAAGGCATAGCAATGCGTTATTTGGTTACGTTTTCTTGATGAAATTTCAGAATTTCACTTCAGAAATTTGTCTGAATAGCCTGAGTCTCCTGGGATGTTACAAAAGAATTATCTTGGGAAGCACACGTTCTGATAAAAAAACTCAAAGGGAGGGTAGTGGTGGGAAGTTTGTGTTGCCCATTCCCTTCTGCAGGTTGTTTTGTTTTTAGAAGCAAGGCAGTTAGGTTGAAGAGTAGTCAAAACCAGGGCATGTCATGAAATGGGAAAACAAATGCCTGCTAACAGGTTTTCCTAGACATACTCAAGAAGAAGATTTGTGGCCCCAGAGAGTGGGTTAAGCCTTCCCTAAGTGTGACAATTTATGTGAATAATGTTTATTCATGCAAATACCATTGGTGTATTAGGTACACTTAACTTTATATCACAGCTCAGGAAAAGGAGAAAGTGGTGAAAAACTACGCTTATTCACAGCTTTAAAGGGAGTCTTTCAGGCATTATATTCAGGGAGGTAAAATTACTTGTTCCCCAAAAGGTTCAATGCAGACTAGCTGAGCTTTTTTAACTGGTTGAAATACCTAATTTCTGGGGTTCTCTCCTCTCTCTCTTCCTCTCCCATTCCCTCTCCCTCTCCCTCTCCTCCTTTCTCTTTTTCCTCTTTTTCTCTCTTTAGCTTTTTATTTCTATTTATTTAGGGTTTTTCCTTTCAATAGCTTTCCTTTTTATTCCTTTCTTTTGTTTTCTTTCTTTCTCTGAGCGTTTTTTTTTTTTTTTCCCTTCTACACACAACTAAAAAAATTTTCAAAATATTCTGGATGGACTGAAGCTTCGCAAGGAGAATAATAGGCATAATAACTATCATACAGTTAAGAGAGGAAAAGAGGCATGCTGGGTATATCTGTCTCCCTATAGATGCTGTTCCATTTTTATTCAAGTGAAAATTGTAAGAACTGTGTAGATGGGTCCTCTGAAGATCTCTGAATCAAGCCAATTTTAATTAATCTTATCAATCATTTCAGAATAATCAAATTAATGAAAAAAATGTGGTTGACTCTTTGATTCCAGCAGCAGCTACATTTTATCATATGAAAAAATGGCTTTTCCCTTTGTATTTTAAATGACTGAAATTTGAAAAATAGATTTGTTAACTTCATAAAGGGCAGTAAATGTTATTACAAAAGTGGTTGGTTAACTTGTCACTGTTCTGTTCTGAGGTTTGGAGTAACACCCGCAATGGGATTATTGATATAAATAGCGTCTTTTTAGGAGGAGGAAGGTAACGTGTTCCTTTGCAGTGGTTCATTTATTAAAACCTCAGGTAATCTTCACTCTTTCAAAAGACGGGAGCTCCCTGAAAATAAAGGGTATATTAATGAGGGGCATATAACTCATTGAGCTGGGAGATATTATAACACTCTTTAGGACATAACTATGGATTTTTGATAGAGTCAGGTGCATGATGAAGAGCCCTGGTAGCTGCGTGGTACTCTACAAAAGCAATGGGAGTACCTAGCCCATCTGCTAACTGCAATTTAATAGCTTGACTTCTGGCACATTGCTGGCAGAAAAATTGACAAGCACTGCTTTATACACTGAGCAATGTGCACTCTACACTAGTTCCATTTTATTTAGATAGTAAACTCCTTGGGGCAAGGTATCTTTCTGTGCTGTGTTTGTCAAGTACTTTGCACGGTAGGGTTCTGGTTTGTGACTAGATGTTTTTACACTGTGCAGAGATGCTCAGGCCAGCAGCACCTGAGCTCCTGCTGGGAGCAAAGCAGCTCAGCTACTGCAGTGTAGTTCTGTATTTCGATCACTGAAAAAGAAACAGCCTTTTGCATGTCTCTGACATGCTTGGTGTTGTGCCATGCCAGTGCCACCATGCTGCTTTGGGATCCACATTGATGGAGTTTTATGGCACAGAGCTGTGCTACATGAACGTGCCAGCTTGGATTTCCACTAGCTCAGGCAACTTTTTGTCTTGGCTTTTAGTACAGGTCAGAATGGCACTTAACCTCCAAGGCTCCAAGGCAAGTAATGCTGGTAATAAACACAGCCCCGCAGACACTTCACTGTCTGCACAAGCGGGTCCATCTGCCAGACGTATCCAAACCATTCCAGATCTCCTGTCTATACTGGACTTGGTTCCACCATATGCCTGATCCTACTAAACTCTAATGAGTGGAAGTAGCACCAGAGTTTTCACCAGGCTAGCTCACCTATCTAATCTTTTTAAACTAGATTATAGCACAGTCTTACTTGCAGGACTGGTTACTCTGTGCTTTACAGGGTGTTGCTCAAATTTGTTTCAGCGGGACTGAAGGGCTTTTAGAATTTGTTTCTATATGAATTTGACCCAAATTTTTTTAGGTGCTTTAAGATCTACAGTGGCCCTAGGAATTTATTGATGTCCTGCAGATCCAGGGAGTGCTGGTTCCCCTCTCTGACCTTATGTTTCAGGGTTGACCTGCATGCTTCCAATGGCACATTCTGGATTTCAATTTTTGACTCCACAGTGAGGGTGCTTCCATCTGAAGATTTCCCCATAAAGCAAAGTATCATGATGCCATTAAGCAGCACTCTGCTCTGTGCTCTTGGGCAGTAAGACTGCAGTGCACTGTGTGGGGAAAGACTTCCTCCTCTGCTTCATCCCCTACTTATCTGCCCCTGCTGGAGCCAGGACCTGTTCCTGGTGCATATCACCATGTGCACTATTGCTCATACTGCAGTAGTGCAAGATCCCACAGGGCTTTCAGCATGTTTCTTCCTTTTAGCTCTATATTTCAGTTTCGTTCTACAGAATGAAATGTTGCACATTGTCAGCATGGGTGGAGAATTTCAAAGTAAAGGGATACTTAGAGGGTTAAACACCACTGACTTTTATCGTAACAAGAAATATCATAGACCTCGTCTTTCAGAGCATTGAAGTAATCCCAAAATTAATGCATAAAGATGTAATATGTCATTACAGATCACCTGGTTTTCTGCTCAGCATGTTTTTCTGGACATTGCAACTCATCTTTTGTTTGGGAGCATCTGGCAGCTTGGGCAATTCAGTAATGACAGGTGACAGTGATGTCTCTTTCTTGATTCTAAGTGTTCATGCCAATATTATATTGTATTAATACTGCAACACTCACAGAATTAGTCTTGTGTCCTACTGTTTTTCTGGACTTTATGTTTCGTCATCACTGATTCTCACCATTCACACTATCTTTCTGTGTGCTCCTGTGGAGCTGGGAGTCTGCTGCCTGCACTTCTCCCAGATGAGAAAAGGGAGAGACTGGAGATGTCCTTTCACTCTGCATGGTTCTGCAGCTGTGCCAAGTATGAGCTGCCAACAGGTTGTAGAAAGAGAGCTGGAGAGGAAAGAGGGCCCTCCTAGGGTGGGAAGTTCTATGTCACAGAAAACTTGGGTAGAAAAGAGGGTCCAAGTACCTCTGGTAACACCTTGCTAACATCCTTTCCAGGGTTGAATGCAAGAACTCAGTATCTAAGTCGAACTACTTTTAATTTTCTAAAAGACTCTAATATAGCTTAGAAATTGAGTGTCCCACAAATATCAAATAAAAGTAAAATAAATATTTTCACCATTTCAAATCATCCTAATTGAATGTGAAGGCTGTGTATAGAACTGTAATTCTGTCCAGAGGCTGCTTGTCAAGACATGTTTTTATTGTAATTACCTGATTTGTTCAGCTTTAATCGTATTTACCTTTGAAGGTCAGCTGTCCTGCTCTGAAATGGTTAGTGAAGGCTGTGAGAGTACGTAACACCCACAGGGAGAAAAGCAAAGAGCACATAAGTTCTTTTAATTTGGACTTCACAGAGAAGTAGTAGTATTTTCCTTCACTTCCTAGCAGTACATATTTCTTCATCAATACTATTTATTATTTGTTCCATAATAACTCTTAGAAGTGCTGCTTGTGACTGAACTCCTATGCACACTGTATACACCCATAATCAGCATTAACCCATACATTGGAGACCTTGCAACCTAAAAAGGCAAAACAAAGCATGAGAAAAACATTTTCATGCCACTGAAGTATCAGCAAAGGCACAGAATTTTGTGCTTTTGCCTCCCAACCTAGGTTGGGAGGCTAAAGCACAACACCACAATCACAGAGTTGTCAATTCGCTCTTCGTCACAGCAGTGCGTCGGTGAACAATGTCATGTTCCGTCCTCCTGTCCTGGTGAGACATGTGCATTAAAAAGCTTAGTCTCCTTGACCCAAAATTTTTTCTATAGACTGGAAGAAGACCAGTAAGCCTTAAAAGGGCACTATAGGAGAAATCCAAATATACAGCATGGGTTTCCAAAGTTGCATTTAGATTCTCTCATTTGTTTACAGTTTGATAATGTCATGAAGTTCCCTGTCTTAAAAAGCACATTCTTTTTTTTTTTTTTTTTCATGAAGAAAATAAACCTGTTTTCCTGGGAAAATGAGAGGTATTAGTATTACCCCTCCACATCAAAAATAGTTTCAGGTTTAGAGCTAAACTTTGATGCTCAAACCATTACCATTGGTGATGCCTTGCAAGGCAGACCTTTATGATTCAACTTCCACATGTTATGAAGGAGAAAAAGCAGCTTCAATATTTCTTTTTAAAATAAACAAAAAAAGTCCAGCTCATATTCTTTGTTCAGTGGTCCTCAGTTCAGTTTATTAGTTTAGTTCTCAGTTTCATTTCTTAACTTTGGGCATGCAATGGAAGACCACAACTGCAAGGAGGGCTCAGCGGCACCCAGCTCATGGATTTTTCCGTGGAAGAGCCATTTGGTGTGCAGCCTGCTGATTAACTGTGCTACAGTGTAAATCTATCAGAGGAAAATCCCCAAATAACAAAATAACCTAACAAATAAAAAAGGTTGTAGACTTTTAAATGCACTTAATTATTTTTAAAGTCCTTGTGTTCCTTACAATTTGAAAAGAACGTTAATATATTCATAAGCACTAACCTTAAGTCAGTGCTGCGTGCTCAAGCATAAATTCTATTATCAGTGGATCTACTGCAATTCTCAGAAGAGGTGAAGTTTCTGAGTACTAACGCTGTTGACAGCTTCTTGTGAATATAAGCACTTTCCTAGTGCTCACCTGAAGAGAAAGGCTCTTGTAATTCTTTTCTCATCTTCATCTTCTGGATTACCCTTTTCCATATCCTAACCATACTGAATAGCTGCTTTTAAGTTAAAACTAAAAATGTTAGATTTCTATATTAAATTTATCTGTAAGGTTTGAGCACAGTTATTTTCCCAAGTAAATAATCTATACTGTTTTGGTTTTGTAGTGGGCTTTCTTTCCCACCAAAGTATGTTGGATTAGAATAAAATTTCTAGCTGGCAATTCAGCTCATGTAGCTGAACACTGTGCTACTCCGTAGTACAGTGGCAAACAAATAAATGGGAAAACTCACCCATTTGTTTTTCCAAAGTGGGTGACATGGGATTAATGACTCTTCTACCCATCTTAGAAATGGCTGAATTAAATTTCCTGGTGTTTACCTATAGCTGCACTACTCAGGTGAGTGGTCATTTCTGGAAACTTAAAAAATACTACTGTAGTATCTCCATTTTGGGCTTTCATCAGGCTAATGGACACTCCATTCAAAGACATACTTTTCCAGTTTCTTTTCTAATGAGATTCTCACATGACTAGAATAAGGATTTTGTACGTTGTCAATTTGCATTAGCAAAGCTGGGCAGAGGAAATGACACCACACCCGCTTATGCAAAGCATATTATATGTCCATAGGCACACCTTAACAGCATCAAAGCATAATCTAAAGAAATGAGAGGAAGTGTGGAATGGGGAGAATTAGATCCATCACAGGGCTTATCCTGATTCCCCCTGGTCCTGACAGTAACTCCCTGGAGCACCTCAAGGTGTATCAGCAGAGTGATTCCTGCAGCACGCACCTTCCCACCTACTGCTGGCTCAAAATATGACTAAAACAGCCTAAAGGAGGCTGTAACAAGGTAAACCATGTAAATAAGGTTACACTGATTCATCTTGGCTGTGGTCTTTCCTGCACATGCAAAATGCACCCTGCTGAACCACTGGACTCTTTCACCTTCTGTTAAGTGTTGCACACGTCAAAGGACTATTTACATAAAACAGGCTATTCTGTTAACCGGAATATCAAAGAGATGCACATGGAACTCCTTTGCTTAGTGGCATTTTCTTATCAGCCCAAGATATACAGGAAGATGGTACCAGTAGGCGACTCCATAATAGAGAGAGCTCATCTCTAGGAATAAGGGTTTTTCCTTTCCCCGTTGAAAGATAGTAATGCTGGAACTACACATAAAAAACTGTATCCAGTAATAGTGCAAATACTGACAGTGCTGGCAACACTCCACTTTCTGACAGCCATAATTTCATCCCCAAATCTGACCCAATTCTACACTTATAGATGTGATTAAAAGGAGTTTTTTTCACATCAACTGCTCCACTGTTCATCCATGTTCATCATTGTTTTCTTAGAAGGGATACGGTGCAATGATATGCCCACATATGGGATTATGGGGTTAAATTAGGCGATCTCTTAAAAAAAACCAAACTATTGCAACAACTCCACACTTTGTTATTGTCCTTTCAAATTTTAACTCTATCTTTTGTTTCCAAACTTGGAACTCTTACTGTACTGTCAACAATTTCAGATCCTACCATGTCTCCTCCCTCATTTAGAAAGCTTTTGTTCACTGCTTCATCACTACCTTCATGCAGAGACAGACAATCATAATCTATAGGCTACAGTAATAATAGCATACTAGATACTATCACCAAATCAGCTACAGTTTAGGTAATATTATGAGATATTAACTCTTTGTTACAATGGATCTAGTTACGTCAAGGGAAAAATAGCCTTGCATGGAGAGCTTGACACATGACATACAAAAAATGGAACCAGGAAGGTAAAAAAAAGTAGAAGATAAAAATGGCAACATAAGAAAAAAAAAGAGAATGAAGTGTAGAGTCATACTGTTGATCACTTCAGAAGGCAGCATTTCACCAAACCCTCACTTTTGTAGATCCAGGATTTCTGCTGGAAACTTCCCTAATTTGCCTTTTAAGACATTTGTTTTACATAGCATTTGTGGGGCACAGGGGATGGGAAGAAGTCTTTTAAAAGCAAGACGTAACAGTGGCTAATGGCGCAGCCATTTCCCTTCTCACCTTATGTTTTTAAGAGGCTCTTATCAATCATGGTTATTTTTTTCTTCAAAGGTGTGAGATAACCGTTTGCATAAAATAAGAATGGAACCAAATCAGAATACAAATTCATAGGAAGGCACAAGAGATTTTTGAGATCTTATGTCATGTTTTTGTTGAGTGCAAAGTCAGATAGGCCACTAGAAATCTGAGCCTCATTTCTTACACATCCTAAGCCCTTGCAATCCACATGCATTACCTATTTTAAGATCAATTACATGTGTTTGATTAAAGTACATCTTCAAGAAAGACATAAGGTCTTGGTTTGAAGATCCACAAAATGGTGCTTAGTTGGGGGAATTCATCCCTTCCCACAACTACTGATTAGGATGTGCATCTGATTTTCTATCTGAATGGGTCTAGTTTCAGCCTTTGGCCACGGTAATGCTTTTTTTCCATTAATTAAGTAGTCCTTTAATACCAAACATTTCTTCACCGCCGCTGATCAAATCACATTCTGTCATTCTGACCAAGTAAAGAGACTGTTCTCCCTAAATGTCTCACTTGCTCTCAGATAATTTTTGCGATTCTTTGTGCACTTTTCGCAATATTCCAGCAGTCTTTTTAATTTTTTTTTTAATTTTTTTTTTTTTTTAACTAAGAAGCATGTTCAGGAGAACTCGAGGTGTTTCTACACCCATTTGCCAAGGCCACATGTAAACATGAGATCACTTTCCCATTCACACTCACTGCTCTCTTCGCTTACAAAAGGATGGCAGGAGTTCCCTTCAGCCTTTCAGTTGTTCTGGAAGTTTACTGAGAGCTATTTGTCTCATGTGCTCTATTTCAGTTGTGTTGTTTCATGCTATGGACTTCCCCTACTCTCATCCTTGTTTTGTCATGAGCTCTGTTTTTCTTCCTAGATACCACTAATTAGCTGTATTCAAGAGTTCCCTTGAATAAGCTTAGCTATAGCTGATCAAGATCACTTTAGTGTGGCTGCCTCCACGATGTCTCAGTCACCTAGAACCTTCCACAGGCTGCAATTCATTATTCCCCAATCAATCACTGATTCCCAGCACTGAAAATGCTGAACAATACTGGCCCAGCATTGATCCTTATGGTGAACTCCCACCACTAGGACAACTGCTCAACAACTCAGCATTGACCATTGACCACTGATGACTGCAATTTTGAGAGCTGTCATGTGTCTAATTTTTAATCTCTTTAATATGTTCTTTATTGATATTGCATATCATTGACTCTATAATCAGAAAATTATGCACCACTGATTCAAAGGTCTTGCAAAAGTCTGTTGCATTTGTAGAACATCCTGTCAATTAAACCTCAAAATTGAACATTAAAATCATTCTTTCTCCCCCACATTTAAAAGATGCATATTTTCTAGGGTTTTGCTATTCCATTAGCAATGAAGAATGTTGATAATATACCTCATCATCTTCAACAAACAGAAGGATATCACTCCCCTTATGTCCAAATGCAGGGACTGAAGCATTTACTGAACATTTCTGTCCTCTTTACATCCTGAATAATACTGCCATCTCCCATCTAATGTGTTTTGTTGTCACCTTGATGGGAGAAACCTCAGCTTCACCAGACATGCTTTTCTTTCCAGTGTTTTAGCCATCAAGCTTCTATTTTTGAGACTTCTCTTTTAGATCATCCAATATCTATTTGTCCTTTATCCTATGTTTGCATTATTTGTAATGACAAACTTAGATTACTATGGTTTTTATTCCTTCTCTTGTATCAAACCATGATTTATGGCCATGGATTTTTTCAAAGAATTTGAAATTTTCATTCATATGTTTCTTTCTAGATTTTTTGTGGGATTTTACCAGCTTTATTCTCCTTTAAGTCATGGTGTATTTTTGCGCATATATACATCATTATCATCAATCAGTGTCAATGTGAGAGCTAGTGGCATGATAAACCAAATCTCTTTCTCTTGTCTCTTATTAATCTTATTACCTGATTGACTGAATATTGGAGAAATAGATATGACAAGAGACCCTAAAATATAAAAAATGTAGTTAAAATGACAGTCCCACAGAAGACAGTCATTGAGGATATATGAAAGGAAAAAGAGAGAATGTGTATGAACTTGGCAAGGGACATAGAGGAATTAACATAACTGATTACCATTGTGGCTCTTGCTTGCTGCTCTGAAGATGGAACTTTGAAAGTCTAGAGTTTTCTCCTGTATCCTGCTCTTACCTTTGTAAATGGCTATTCTCCATACAATTTCCTTCAGAAGAGTGATTTTTTTTCCTTATTTGCTTTCAAGCTGAGCCTCTAGTTCATAATAAGCCTTGATTTATAATGAATTTCCCTGATAGTTCTTTCTCTGGAAATCTTTTTCATATGAATTATCTTGACCAAGACTTACACATAAATCAGCTCTTCAGTTATTGAAGCTTTCATTCCTGCTAGAATTCTTTGTGCTGTTCTGCCCCTCTCAGAGATACAGTCCCCTGCCCCAAGCTTGTAATTTCTCTGTGAATGGGGCAATCAGTACTTTTCCCTAAATTATTAATAAACCTGTTTTGATTTCCCTCTCTAGGACCTCTTTATAGTCATCTGTGGTATACTAAAGAGAGCACACCTGCTACCTTATCCCTTTCTGGAGTACAAATCACTTTTATATTTTTTCACAGTGACATGTCATGCAAGCATGTCATGTGTCAGCTAAACACAGTGGACATCCCATCTTCTAGTCAAAACTTTCTTTACTCCTCATCAAATGCTTTAAAATCAGCTAAGAAAATATACAGTTGGCACTAGCCTCACATCTCTCCATCTCCTGTGTACCTTCTAGGTCTGACCAGGAGGTGTTTGCCAGATGTTTGTATTTCTGTTTATCTTTGGCATACACCAGTCTTTCTTTTGCATGTGACTACTGAAGGAACTCTTGTCACCCCTCCTAGCTGGTACCTGTGGTACAAAAATGTGGAATGATCCTACCTAATAATCTCATTTCATCATATATAATATAAGCATGCTTTGGACTGAGACTACTCTATATCCAATGTAATCAAATCATGTTCACTGATCATTAGACAACCACTTGTAGTTCCAGTCAGGAAGGAATTTATTTTTTTTTTTGTTACAATGATGTCTAGTAAGTCTATATATTTGAATTATAGTTCAAAACAAAAGCATTTGGAAATATTTGTAATTAACATCCTTTGACTACAATGGGACCAAGATTTTTTCTCTGACCAACATTTTGTTACCATTTTGAAATGCTGAAGAATGGATAATCCATCAGTACTGTCTACACAGTTCAAGGACTATTGTCAGGATATATAAAAAATGTCTGAAATATGAAGGCCTGACACAATGCACATTCATGTCAATAACAGCACATTTTTCTACAGAAGTCATGGACTTTGGATCAGATTTCATCACAAAGGAAATGATAAAATGCTTGAGAACTCAACTCCTGTTCTGTTAAATTAAATGAAATTGTTATAGATCAAAGGAAAGACCAAAATAGTTAGTATGGAGAAACAATAGGATCGTGCATTCTTAAAGAAAATGGAAAATAGTAATCATATGCAGAAGAAAAATGCAATAAAAAAAACAATTTGATGTAATATTCTGTTGGCAAAAAAGATATCTCATTTTCAATTTAATATTAAAAAATTGCTCACATTAATTCTCTTCAGTTTTCCAATATACATGTATGAGCTGCAGATTGAGCTGTGCAATTCATCATAAGTGTTATTTGCCAATATAATGTCCAGACTACTGACTCTGACAAGAGGGAACAACTTACTTGATACTTTACATCCTTCATATTCTCAGTTCCTTACTCCCTATGTATGTTACAGTGTAGTAGTGTTTAGTTCATTTTTTTTTTTCAAATTAAAAGGTATGCAGAACTGTTGATATTGCCTGCCAGTATCTTTTATAAGCAGTAGTGGAAAGAGTATCTGAAGTCCAATGATGGAATAGCATAGACTCGGAGTAATGCAAATACATGTTACACTATGGATGAATGTCAGTCCATGAAATATGCATGCTATTTGTTTTAAATCAGTTAATTTCACTTCTTTATTCAAATAGTCTTAGTAGCTTGCAGATAGAACTGAAAAACTGAAATATCACTTTGAAACAAAATGTACTAACATGTCAGGAATGGTTCAGGTAGACCCCATCCTCTGCCTAAATGGAAGGACATGGACAAAATGATCTCTTCGTCAACTATAGCTATCCAGAATGTCTTATCTTCAGTTTTTCATGCAGAATCCAGATTCCCATAATCCTAGCCCAATTCTTGACTCTGCTGTCTATACTTGTTGATTTTGGAGAAAATTTGAATAGAATATGAATATTAAGAGCCCACTCTGTAGACTGCCAAAATCCAGTTTCACTGAGACTTCCTGCATGTTGCCATAATAAAAACATATATCATCTTTCAGGATAGTAATGGCAGATTCAACATAGACCATATTGGAATGAAAAAAATGCTTGTTTTCTTTTGGAGTTGCATTGTGTATTTGCTTTTCCACAGCCTGGTTGCCTCGTATGTGCCTTGCCTGTGCGTTCTTTAGGTTAATGCACTTACAAACATTGATGGAAATTTGTCTTTGATACTGTAGATGAACAAAAACAATTTTTTAAAAACACTATTTTCATTAAAGTGGGAAAGATATTCAAGGTTACAATTTTGGTGTAGAATAATGTACAGCGGGATTTCAAGCTGTCCAGAATGCAAAACAAGTGTAGAGTTGGGTTTGGTTTGTTTTCCACTCTAGTATAGTCACTGGTCGGGAGAACCACGGATTGAACTCGGGCCTCCTGTATCACAGGCAATATTGTAGCAACCCAAATACTGGCCTGTTGTTAACTGGGTTACAGAAATCGGTTCAGTCAGGAAGGAAGACATGTTCCAGACATAGGCAAAAAAGGCAGTTTCATAGGGTAGCAGGCTCCTACAGACACAGCAAAATGACAGAAGTGCCACTGCTTATTTTCATCTGTGACTGTGTGGAAAGCCAGGTTGGCTGCAGCTGCCCACTGAGAAGCAGCTAACTTTATGGAGGGGCACTCTAACCTGATTTACCCACCTCCTCGCTCACCCAGGTCCAGGTTTTCCTTCCTTACAGACACAGTGATTGTTCTTACCCCTCACTTCTGGATCAATAAAACTAATTTTCTGCCTACTCTACTGGGGAGCCTTGAGCTGGCTCTGCCACCAGCTTAGCTCTTACCACTTCAAAACCTTTATGAATAGACGGGCATACAACCCAGGCTACAGCCTGAATAGCAATTTGCCTCATTTATTCTTTTTTTAGAAATAAATACCAAAGAGACTTCTTTTCTGTCCCTGTTTGCAACATATGCTGGCTATGCACAAAGCTATTCAGTGGAAATAGTAGTAATCTCTTTTTTTTTCTTTTTTTTTCTTTTTTTTTTTTTTTTTTAAGTACCTTCATTCTTTACAATAATCAGAAGTTAATCAGAATAAGTGGGAATGTCCTACATATCCTGAATAGCCCCAGAAAGCATTCAGTAAGCAGGAGCTATACTGGTATTCTTCACTGAAAGGTTGCCACTGCAAGGGAACATTTTCTTCTTCTAATTCTTCTTTTTTATTTTTTTAACCAGATTGTTTCTGAGGTCATCTTAGGCAGCCACCACTATGTGAGAGAAGAATGAGAAGCTCAGAATCATCATAATAATACCAAAATAGGCCAATTTTCACATTATGCAACTAAGTGGGAAAGGACAGAAATGAAGATAGCATTGGATGAAACTGATGTAGCTGCAGCCCACTGTAGTCAGAGTAATTTATCTGCCCTCATCTTGTGTATGATCTAAAAGGGAGAGGGTGTTGGGGTTTTTTTGTTAATGGATTCAGCTGTAACTAATTGTGAAGGAGCTAAGTAGTATCAGCAATGATGGTCTAGGAAAGAAGTAGACGTTGGTTGTTTGTTTCTTTCTGAGAAGAAATAACCAAACAGAATTTAAGACAGACTCTGTAAACAGAGCACTCTTACCATGCATTTGCTAGAATGCCACAACACAAAGGAACAGTTCTCCATGAGACTACTGAGAAGGGGGGTATACAGAAAGATTAATATTCAGCATACATGACTACCTCCAGCATCCCCCAAGTCAGTGGGAAAAGACAGCTTCTTTCAGAGGTCAATTCAGAACAGCGGGTTTATCTGCCTTCCGTGATTCACATCTTTAGGCATCCTGTGTCTCTCCACTTCTGGCATTTCCCCCAGTAGGTGATAGCCAACTGCCACAGAAATAAATCCTGATGACCCTGGCGTAAATCTTCCAGTTTATGAATAAAACCACTTACAACTTTTAAAAAGGACAAATAATGAAGTCAGGTAGGAACTAAAAGCAACAGCCAAGAAGGCCCAAATTAAGGAATAAAAACATTTCCTGGTCAAACTTGCAAGCTTGTAAAGGGCTGGAATATCCTGCTTGTCTAACAGAAATCCCTGGCTGGCAACTGGTCTCCTGTATATCATTTTTTTATATTGAAGTCTTGTTGTGATCAACAAACCAGGCAGTTATCTCCGCTTTTGCCTGCAGTGTATGAATACACTTACCCAGCCCTCTTACAACCTAGTGACATAGAAAGAGAGGGTAAGTGAGAGGAGGAAGGGGAGGAGTTAATTCATTTTTTGCAATAGCTGTAGGACATGATTACTTTTACCCCTCAACTGAAATAATTTCAACCTCCATGGAGTGACTTACTACATCAACCCATCCTTAAGGACTACAGTAATCCTGCTGTTCTTTAGTAACATAGAATTGTCACTTTTTGTCCACTGTCTTGCAATACAGGACTACCTAAAACCACAAATCCTTTAAGGCTGTGAAACTCCTCATGCTGCAGCATTAGCTGTCTAGCTCTCAGTTAAACAGTTAAATGTCTCTTTTCCTCCCTCAACACACAGGTCATCTCGAAACATTTCTTAATTGTCCCTTACCCTTCTTGTTGCAAAGCAGTTACGTGACTTTCAGAATGAGTAATCCCACCAATGGCAACAGAACAGTTCAACTGCTGTTTACAATATGGGCTTTTTGGCTTGGCTGAATCCCCATATGCTAGAGCTATTACATAGTTTAGGGCCACAACTTGCTTTCTAAAGTGTAAAAGGAGAGAGAGGAATGACAGACTAATTTCTTATCAAAGAAGACAGACTATAACAGATAATGCTTCTTGGACCTTTGCAAACTCACTCCTTTGTAGGAGTCTGAATGTAAACTGATACAAACGATTGCATGAAGTTGTGCTGCTTGGCCTGCTTATTCAGGGCTCACATTTTGTTCTTTAAGGGCAGAGGTTTGATTGTTTCCCTTGAAGATTATTCATTTTACTTTTAAACATGAAAATTACTAATAATGTCCCAAGATACTCCTATCTGGGTTTTGTAAATATTAAACTGCTTGTATTCAAAGTGCTTGTGACTTCTTCAAACTATTCTGCACATATGAGCACTTCTTAGAAGGATGCATTGTATTGATTCTCAGCACTGCTGACAGTTTAAATGGCACCCTGCAATAGCACTCATCAGTATGGGTATCATATCTATTGGCTCATTTTAATCTGTAATAATTCATCTAAACAAATAAAGCATGCATCAGTTGTGTATAAGCACATTGAAACTAAGTGTGGAGATAACCATAAGTGATTCAACTGGAATATGTTACGGGTAACACTAGTTTTTATAATCATGTACTTTTCAGCAGTTAAATCAACTTTTCTGTAAATAATACTATACTGACAACAGTGCATTGTGAACAGGTTGTTCTGCTGTGTTGCTGAGATAACCAGCATGAATTTTGTTGTACCAAATTCAGTATCCAAATACAAAAAATACAATGAATGGCCAAACAATTTGAAAGTGATTTGTTCTATGAATTGCGACTCTGCATGTGAAGTGTTGACTACTGGAATATTGCTTTTTCTTTTATATATTACCTGTTGAAAATATTCTCATGTTTTAAAAATCACTCTTAGTCTGCCATTAGCTCAAGATTAATTAATTGCAAATGAATTAAATTAGAATGGATTTTGTTGAACTTTGGCTCATATTTCATGTTTCTGTACAGTAACAGGTTGATCCTGAGTTTAGTTATGGTTTATAGTACAGATTTTTATTATTAGAAATGCAGATTAATGGCAGGTTTCACCTTTTAATTTTTATTTTTTTTTTTTTGCAAATTACCTGAACCTTAAAATCTTTCATTTGAGTAAACATTCCTGCAAATAAATCATTTACTAGCATGATCAGATAAAGTGTACATGAAATATGTATGAACAGAGTTGAAATGAGTTTATTTAAGAACTGAAATGACTATTTGTAGACAGCTTTCTGAAGCATTCATCCAGCACTACTGAAAATGGCATCATTATTGAATAAAAAGAAATGACACCTGGGTAAGTACAGGCCTGACAGCACACTGGAAGCAAACTACAGAAGAAATTACTGGGATGGCAAAACTTTTTATGGAATAAAACCCCACCAAACAATTAATTCATTGCATATCCCATGCTGAGAATGTTCCTACTTGACTGGGCAGACACAAACTTGTGTTTTTAAAGGGGGAGTTAAAACGGGAAGGAAAAACACATGGTAGAGTCATCATAAATGCCAGTAATTCAAAATGGGGAGATGGAAGATTGTTTGATAGAATTGTGAATTACCAGGGTGTGTTCCAAAGCAGATTTATTCAGTCATTGGTTCATTATACTCTACAGCAGCACTGATTTCACATTCAACTTGTTTGCTCTTGTTTTGGGGGGGAGGAGGGGAGGAAGGGAAGAAAGAGAAGGAGGGAGGGGAGAAAAAAGTCTGTTTTATATATTTATATTATATATATGTTTCCACCCTGGATTTGTCATATCCATCCTAAAAAAAAACCAACAACAAACCCAAACAAAAATACAAACCAAAACCAACAACAACAACAAAAAACACCAAAACCCAAAACCCCCCCAAAAAGCAACGCGCTGGGGATTTTTGATTTTTTGAGGCTTCAAAGCATTTTACAGACATTAAGTAGTTAAATTTCACAACACTTCTCTGAGGCAGAAAATTAAGTATTAAAATTCCCATTTGTTGGATAAGGAAACTTGGGGACAAAGGTTAAGTGATTTACTGAGGCCACAGGAAACAGTATAACCAGTGGAATAAGGAGTTCTTCCAACCCATTCCTGTGGCTGGTAACATGCTGAGGCACAGAACAAAGCTGCAAAATTTCAGTTTTCATCCACAGTCTAGCTTGTTACTCCTTCCCACCCAGATAAAAAACATTTTCAGTGAAGCATTATTCTATATAAAGTAGTGAGACTTCTATTCTGTCATCTCTTTGTTTCAAGCAAAGATTTAAAAAAAAATTTTTTACTCTCTTTTCTAAAAAGCTACACTATCTTACAGACAAGCTAATCTTCCTCTCAGGAATGTAAAGTGTCAGTGGATACTGAAATTGTGGCTAACATTGAAGTGTCCAGGAGCCACACTAACACAGACCAAAACTGATGACTCCACACCTCCCTTGGAGCTTCCGGACCAAGTAGACCACGTCATAAGTCAAACCAAATGGCTTTTTTCGAATGTAAAATGTCAATTCCATTGAAAACAGCTTCTGAAACAAAATGAGAAAATTTTCAAATATTTTTGACTGGAAATTTTGAAATCAGATTAATTTTCTGTTTTCTGACTATTTTCTTAAGGATTTAAAAGACCAATATTAATATATTAAATCAGATTCCCTCCTTCCCCCCCTACTTCTTCATCTTATCTTTGCCAGGATAGCAATAAAATGATTAAGCCCTGGATTTATTTCTGTTACACTGTTACTCTACTATCACTTGTCTCCCTCCCCTCTTCCTTTTATGTGTTACTCCCTTTAATTTTCAAGCCTTCCTTGACTTTTAAAGCAGAAAGGAAAAGTGAAATAGTGCGGATATGCTACCACATATCCTGAAAGAGTGAGAAAATGGTGAAACAATTACAAAGGTAGAGAGAAGACAAAAAGCTGACATTTCATACATTAAAGAATGTTTTGAGTTAAAGTGACTCAGAACAAAAATTTTAATTCCAAGAGTATTTGAAATGAATCTTTTTTCCTTGTTTGTTTTTTTATGGTATTGAATATTCCTCTTGAAACTTTTTTGAATGGGAGAAGGTGAAGGATATTTTGGACGGCTTTTTCCATAGAGAAACCTGTGATTTTAGGTGAATGGGAGAAACTTCACAACACCTTTCAGGGTACTTTTGTTATGTTCCCTAATGATCACTTTCATTTTTCTGTATTTGGGTAGCTTAGATTGTTTATGTAGGGCACATCCAGTAAAAGCAGTTGTCAAGAAGTTAATTGTCCTACAGTCTTCATATAAACGTGCTCTAACAGGCCAAGCTTACTTGAAAAATTTCCCTTTCTGCAAGTGTCTTTAAGACACACAGTTTGTGTAAGCAGAGTGCTTTGTTAGATGGTTACTACAAGCAGCTCTTTTCTGAGCAGGAGCTGGAAACAGACCATAACCTCTTAATTGAATGCAACCTGCACCAAGACACTTGAACCATTCTGTGAGGCAGTGCCACGTGATAAAGCACAGCAAATGCGGGACTATATTGAGAGGAGCTTGTAGCAGACAACCTGGCAATCCCCAGAACCTCAGCTGGGCTTGCACACATTTCAGTAGTGGCCAGGATTGCCCTCACACAGGCAGGGACTAGTTGAGGCTGACTTCTCTGAGAATATCTCATAGGGTGCACAGCTTCTCCCATACGTTCTAAGAGGTACTGAATGCCACCCATGACATTTCTTCAGTTTGAACTGGACATAGGTATATAATTCAACAGCAAATTAAAAGTATTTACCAGGAAAACTGTTTTCACGGAAAATTGCTTTTTATTTCAGTTCTTTTGGAAAGTGTATTCCTTGAATACGTTATCACAGCAAGAAGATAAATGGGACATAATGCTTTTGGTACTTGATGGAACTTTCCTGACATGTGATTGACAACAGTGTATTTTAAGTAGTAAAAAATTCTTTAAAAAAAGCAAAATTATTTATTTAGATTATACTACCAGCAGAATCACCTGAAGCTCACATGAAGCACTTGCTAATGCATGTGTTGATTTAATCCAAAGATTTAGGTTAATTTTAAAAGGTAATTGGAACAATTTGTAACATGCGCCAGAAAAATGCACCAGGCTTCCATCTGTACTTTGTTTCGATCTGATACTATTAAATAGACATTCGTGTGACCACCCTGACCTATCCAGAACTCCCACTGGCTTTCAAGATTGACAGTAATGCCAGGGAGAAGCTTATGAATCAGGGCAAATCTGCTAAGGCACATAACTCCCTTTTTCGATAGTGCCTCAAGCATTTAGGCACAGATCTTGGAAGGAATCTTAGCAGTAATAAATTTCCTAAAGACCATAGCCTTAATGTCTTAGTTGCCCAATCTTTGACATAACCTACCCTGCCAGGGGTGTTAAGAGTCTAAATGATAAACAGGCTTAAAGTGCTTTGAGATCTACAGACAGCATACGCCATAGAAGTATAAACTACTAGTGTGTATTTCCTTGACAGATCCCAAAAGCACGCTAAAATTCTGACTCAGGACTACTGAGAAGAGCTTTTAACTTTTAGAAAATTGATGGTGATCACAATAGTAAGGCTGTGTTTTGGCTTGTTGGGTTTGTTTTGTTTTGTTTTGCTTTCTTATAATGTTACAGATGATGGCCTTCCATTGAACTGCTTTGTGTCCTTACAGGCAAAAATGCCAGCCTAGTTCAGTAGAAGGGAATTATTATTCCCAGGGTACCGTGGATTTAGTGTGGTCAGTCAAGAGCAGTGACTGTGCTGCCCAAGCTTTAAAGCAGTCTCTGGGCTGTCCCGTAATTGAAGGTCTCTAAGAAAAGCCTTATGTGTTTTTGACCTGCCCTGAATGCATCTCAAGGGCAGAGTTACTATGCTTTAACTAAACATTTCACTTATGAATGCCTCTGCTGTTATCTAAGTTGTTGGTATCGTGTTGAGGAGAGAACCCAGGGGAATGAAGTGAGAAGTGAACAAGACAAGAATGTGGAAATAATGGTGAGAAATAAAAAGTATATTAAAACAGAACACAGAAATTGAATGGCAAGAAATGAAGAGGTATAAAACATGCCTTGGAAGGGGCAAGTCGCACAAGGTATGAAGAGGGAGGTTATTTTGGAAAATGCATTGAACCCACCTCCATTTCTATTTACAAGCTGATTCAGCAGTGCCTGTCATAAAGATCATGTCTCAACAGCAAAGGAATTGTTGTGAGAAGCAAATCATAAAACCAACAGGTGCAGAGAACAAGCTGCTGCTGCTGCTATGCTTGAAAAAAAAAAAAAGTAAATTACAGGTCTCACATTTAACGTCAACTACAAAAAGTTGAGGTGGAAGAAACCGCTGTAAGAATAAAAGTGAGTGAGCAAGCACCTATCCCTACTGTGGTTTGTTGGCGGGTCATTTTTTCTCAGCACATTTCCATACAGGATCTCTGTCTGTATGTGTGTGTGTGTATGCATGCATGTATGTGTGCATTTGCCTTTTGCTGGCTTTTTTTTTTTAATCTACCTCTCTCACCCTATTTCTCACTGGTTTCTCTAATGAAAGGTCTACTATTGAAAGATAGAATCTACCTTCTTTCTCTCATTATTTTAAATTATATTTTGTGACCTGCATAGGGACTTCCTGGACACAACTGTCCTATTAATTAAATTATTGCTATTGTTATTATTTACATTAATAAAATGGTGAATGCTGTGACTAGAAATACAGAATGTCTCAGCCCACACATTCAGGGCAGCAAAGCGTGCCTGCTTGTGTGGGAGCGCAGCTAGCCTCACCGCTAGCACGTCTTTAGCCTTTTCTACCGCAAACCGGTACAGATTTTACGTGAGCTATGCTTCTCCAGCAGCAGTAACAATAGTCACCAGGTGCCAAAATAATACTGTCCCCCAACTCTCTGCCCTTTTGCTGTGCTCCCCAGCGAGCACCCGTGTACCCGCACACCTCTCAGGCAGCAAGCAGAAGACTCTCAGCCGAGCCCACCAGACAACTGTAATGCAGCGAGAGAAAACCTCACAAGAGCTGCAGTTAGCCAATTGCCATATGCCCTGACAATGCTACTGACAGCAGCAGCGAGCCCAGGGAGTGCTTTTATCATTAGCCCCTCACCCAGCAGTGGAGGAAACTCATTTAGCCCCATGCTGGACTTTCATTAGGAGCGACTTGCATCAGATGGTCACAGCGTTCTGGCACTGGTGTTGCCTGGTCCATTGCTGGAGACATGGCCATATCTCACCCCAGCAGGGATCCCCAGATTGGAGCAGGTCTTCGACAGATGCCAAGACAGCAGCAGTAGCAGCGACAAAGGCAGCTTGGCTTGGTGCTATCTTTTATGCTGCCATGATGCAGCCCTAAACTTTTCAGAGACAGCTTTTTACAAACTGCTTTTTCCTGTTAAATCTAAGACAGAAATGCAGGGAGTCTACATAGATGGGGAGAAATAAACTAAAATAAAATATGCCTGAAATTATCACTTGAAGCTAAAGCAAGCAGCAAAGAAACCATCACTGACAATCATTATTTCTAACCTTGGGACTGTAATAAAAAATCAATGAAGCAAGAGATGTCAATATTCTAGTAACAAAGATGTTATACCACCGCCCTTCCCTCCCAAAATCCTAGGAGCTTACATTGAAAACACACAAAAGAGGAAGTGTGGGTGTCAGAACAGAAACACTTTTCTCTTTCCCGAAATATCCCACCATCTTGGGACCACTGTTTGTATTATTGGCAGGTGAGGATTTTCAAAGAGACGTGAACCAAAACAGTATTTTTTGATACTGAGCTGCGAGTTCTTTAAAGTTCATAGTGACTCTGTCAAATGTGACTAAAAAAACAACAAACCCCACAAAGAACCAACAAAGGCAGCAGAGCACCTTGACTGTTTTCACTGCCTTCCTGCCGGCTTCCCAAACATGGATATTCAGTATTTAAATCACTCATAATTTCTGCAGGTACTTTATAAACTGATATAGGCTAACAAAGAAACCCCTAAAAAAATCTCTTGATTTTATCAGTGGTTTTTAATGAACTTCTGTGTTTAACCAAAAACAAACACACCCAAAGCAGAAAATGAGCTTTTAAAAATCTATTATTGCCCTTTCTTACTTTTCCCATCAGCATAGTAAGGGGCTGTCCCACACTTTTTAATGGGTTTGCCTTTGGGGAAGGCAAAACATCAGTAGCTCCTTTTTACAGCCAGGGAAAAAACCAGTAAGAGAGATAGGGGGTCCCAGCTTCCTGAGTGGAAACTACAGCCCTAACTTACATGCACAGGGTTGGATATAGCATGCGTGAAAGTCTGGTACTGCAAGGCATGGGATAAGTCGGGAGGCTGAGATGGGAGCTTGGGGAAGAGGGGTCAGGCCTCACATTAACTAAATCTGGTGCCTAACTCTTCAGGTGGGGATCCAAGGCCCAGCAACCTCCCTTGACAATGCAGCTTTTCATTCCCCAGAGGGAATGAGTCACCTTTCCATTAACCAGTTTTATGCCTGTATAGCCCAACTGCACCCTCCGTGTGAGCCCTGTGGGTGTGAAAGTGCACCCTGTTTGCAAAGGCACCTCTAAAGCCCACGCACGGACTGCAACTATGACCGCTGCCTGCAGTCATCACTAGTGCTGCAGCTGAGTGGACTGTCAGGCACCGCTGACAAAAGGGGCGGGTATTTTTAATTCAGTTTTTTATGTGGCTCTCTAAACCAAAAACCCATTAGGGAGGACAGCAGGGCAGGCTGGACCATGGCACAGGTGACTTAGTGCAAGCAGCCACGCGGCCTACGGCTGCTTGTCACAGGCCTCACAGGCCGTCACTTCTCTCTTCATAAGAGATGATGATGAGGAAGCAACCAGTAGATTTTATTTTTTATTTTATTTATTTAATTTTATTTTAATTTATTTTTTTCAAGTACACCCACTGCCAAAGGCCCGCAGAAAGCAAGCACGTTAACAGCCTTGCCACCCGGGCTTTTGTGTGACGGGACAGGCAGCCTCCTCTCCCTTCCCCCGCAGGCGAGATAGAAGCCCAAAACGAACAACTAACCACGCCGGAGCCCCACAACACGAAGGCGCAGGGCTCGGAGCGCGGCTGGCCGGGACTCCCGCCGGCCCTGCCGCCACCTCGGGCCGGGCCTGCCTCGGCCGGGCAGCGTCACCTCCGCCGCCGGCCCTGAGCAGGTGAGCGGTGTTGAGGCGCCACCTACCGGGAGGCGGCGGCAGCGGCTTCCGTCCGATCTGGAGGCGGCTCTGTGTGTGTGGTTGCGGGGGGGAGGTAGATATAAGAATACATGTACGTACACATACACACGTACATATACCTATACGCATTTATTCATTTTAAAATAAAGCGCTTATTCCAGCAGAAAGTCCCCAAGCCCCCCCTGCAGCTAGGCGGGGAGCTGCGCCCCGGCCTCCGGAGGACGCTGTGCTGCCGGCCTGTGTTGCGCCTGACCGCAGGGCCAGGCTGAGGGGGAAGCAGGCACCGGAGTGAGAAATGGCAACGGTCGGGGAGGGCTGGGCTGCAAAAAAGCCGTCGCCGCAGCGTTAGGGGCTGGACAGCAGAAGGGGGTGGGGGGATAACATGGTTCCTGGTTTTAATTGCTTCCATTTGGCCGCTGCCTGGGTTGGGAGCAACATGTACGTAAGAGAATGTGTCCTGACCACAGGAAGGAACAATGTTAAACATTTTAATTATACGGGGAGAGAAACAAAGTAAGCAGAACAATGAGAGCAAAATATAAGGAGGGCTAATTAATGGAACATTAACAGAAGAAGTTAATGCAACCAGGCTGAATCTGGTTTGCAGCATGAAAAGAAGGAAAACAGTTCTATTGTCCTCAACAGAAGTGAGCGCAACCCAGTGCCCAGCATTTCATACATGCTGCTGCTGCTGTGGCCTTGAGTGGGTTACTTCTCCTGGAAAGATGCTTTTAAGACTCAACATCTTTAGGAAACTGTGAACCAGCCTATCCAGGCTTGAAATATGTAAAAATGCCAGGCACACAGTTGCTCACACAATCATTAACCCTCCATAAGCAAAGTATATCTTCAAAACTACTCTTTAAATAAAAGCACTTGCCACAGACTGTGTGAAATAAGACATGTTTTGAAAAGGGCCATCCAGTTGCCATGACACAGTTTGTCACACATACTGTAGCTGGTTATTCCTGCGCTCCAAATGCGGGCATTTCATGCAGCCTGAGGGTCAAGTTGGCCCAGCAACCTCAGTAGTCAGTGGGGTGGTGAAAAAGAGGATGTTAATGCCAAAATTTGCCTTCTTGTTTTCTGTGGAGAAGATCCACCCTCTGCCAATGACCCACTGTCTACAGAAGAAGCCCAGGAAGCCCACCTGGCTGGTTTGGCTGGTCAATGGTGGGCTGCAGAGCTGCCATGAACAACTAATTTCCTTTCAAGGACCTCCACTAAGGTCTGTCCATAGTAAGAGTCAGGTCCCTCTCTTTGCAGCTCCGATTGATAGGAGATTGAAGTACAAACCCCATTAACTAGGGGGACATTTTTCAGGTAAACTCTTTCCTATTCCAAGAGTAATGCGTCTTTGGCCTTTCCTCACTATCATGAGGCACTACAATGTGTGTGCATGAAAAGGAGAGATGGAGGTCGGGTTAAGGATCCTTTGCTTAATTTGACCCAAGTGCTGTCTCAGCTTGTGTGACAGTTGGTGCTGTAATGAACTTATCATTACATTCCGTGAACTTTAGCCAGGTTTGCAGACCTGTTGATGACACTTAAGTAAATGCAAATAAATCGAAGCATTTTCAGGGGAAGCATTCACATATTGTGAGATATATATTTTAACCAGAAACTTGCAATTCTTAGCAGACTGTGACTGGCTCAGTTAACTTTATATAAATCAAAACAGAATGCAGAGAGTATGAGCATCAAAAGCATATCAGAATCCCACAGACAGGTATGCCAGCACCTGGCAGCACTGGCCAAAATTTGCAAAAAGGTATCAAAGAGCCTCGCCTGGCATTTAGGACTTAATGTAAATTGTAGTAATCCTAGTGGGGGTTTGTCATTGCCTTTGCTAGAAGACAAAGGCATCCTTTCTCTCGGGAGGCAGGAAACAAGAAAAGTCACCATTAGTATTTGGTGAATACAGGGTTTCCTAATATATGTTGTAGTCTCTTGAGCAAGTAGTTGTTTTGAGTGCTGTTTTTTAAAGGAGCTATCTAGCCTCATTCAGTAGATATACAAACAATAAAGCAAGTAATATGTTATTGTATAGCTGGTTTTTAATCATCTTATTATGTATTTTATGTTATGTGTGTACATAACAAATGCACTGCAGGTTTGAGAAAGTACTGCTAGTGAACGGTGAGATGGTAAATCACAATAAAGCGTATCTGTTGAAAGTTGTATCATACTTTTCCAAATTTCACTGTGATGGCTAGACTTCAATGTTTTCTCCTGAATAGTAGGACCTTTTCCTAATGGCATTTGAGGAATAAGTGTTAGGATGGACTGAAATTTGAAGTTGTAAATGGTTTGGATGAATCTAAGCCATACCTGACTGTCTGATATTAGATCTTGGCCCAGTTTAAACTAATCTTTCCCCATATCAACAAAACTTTCCACTCAAAAGCTGACCATCAGCAAATGTTATAAAATTTTAAATCCAGAAACATATGTAGTTCTGATTCATTCAATGTTATGATCCTAAAGCACTGTGTCTGGATCCATGTCTTTAAGCATTGGAGACCGATTTCATTGACTTGCTTGGGTCTCCCATCTTGTGGTTTATTGCATCATAAATATCTATGTTGTATAACATTCTATGTAAAACTCCATAAAACTTACTTCAAAGAAGCCATTGATCAAGGAAACCAGAGCGGATACAGATGGCCAGATTTTTTCTGTTTCTGCTGGAAATCTCAGTCCACCAAAATTAGTGCCTATCATAGAAGGCCTGCATTTGCTCTGCTGCTCCACATCTTCCAACCATATCAAAAGGCCATTTCAGAAATGAGACTAATTAAGACAGCCCTTGTCTTTTCAAGTGTGCAAAACTATTTGGAATTATGGCCTTGTCAGGACCATTTCTTATGACTCAGTGTTAGAGGCTATGCTAGTGAAAGCAGCTTTCAGATTAGCAGAGCTTGGAAACTCATTCTTCAGAGTCTCTAGTCAAAGCCGACTCTACTTTCTGCTGTTCTAGTATCCACAAACTCTTGCCTGAAGCCACGCAGTGGAAGAATGCTTTGAGCATCACTCTATTCCTGGAATACTTGAGAAGGTTGCAGAAGGCCTGATGGCAACAGGAGAAAAACCCCTGTGCTTCTCAGAGGAGCTGGGGCTACTGCATGTGAGCAGATGGCTGATATAAGACAAGTTCTTTTGTGTGCCACTTCTACAGTCAGATGACAGCAGAGGCCAATTGAACATAGTTTTTTGATCTTTTTTCTTACCCATTAGAGGAAAATTATCTGTCTGCTAAATATTATTCTTCCTGGTATAGAAGAACAGACCAAGAAACAGACCATGACAGGATGTTAGATGACACAACACATAGAATCATAAAATCATAGAATAGTTAGGGTTGGAAAGGACCTTAAGATCATATAGTTCCAACCCCCCTGACAAGGGCAGGGACACCCCCCACTAAACCATGCCACCCAAGGCTATGTCCAACCTGGCCTTGAGCACCGCCAGCGATGGAGCATTCACAGCTTCTGTGGGCAGCCCATTCCCGTGCCTCACCACCCTCACAGTAAAGAACTTCTTCCTTATATCCAATCTAAACTTCGCCTGTTTAAGTTTGAACCCATTACCCCTTGTCCTATCACTGGAGTCCCTAATGAAGAGTCTCTCCTCAGCATCCCTATAGGCCCCCTTCAGATACTGGAAGGCTGCTATGAGGTCTCCACGCAGCCTTCTCTTCTCCAGGCTGAACAGCCCCAACTTGCTCATCCTATCTTCATATGGGAGGTGCTCCAACCCCCTGATCATCCTCATGGCTTCCTTTGGACTTGCTCCAACAGTTCCATGTCCTTTTTATGTTGAGGACACCAGAACTGCACACAGTACTCCAAGTGAGGTCTCACAAGAGCAGAGTAGAGGGGCAGGGGACAGGATCACCTCCCTCGACCTGCTGGTCACGCTCCTTTTGATACAGCCCAGGATACAGTTGGCTTTCTGGGCTGCGAGCGCACACTGAAGCCGGCTCATGTTCATTTTTTCATCAACCAACACCCCCAAGTCCTTCTCCACAGGGCTGCTCTGAATCTCTTCTCTGCCCAACCTGTAGCTGTGCCTGGGATTGCCCTGACCCAGCTGTAGGACCTTACACTTGGCATGGTTAAACTTCATAAGGTTGGCACCTGCCACCCTCACAAGTGTGTCAAGGTCCCTCTGGATGGCATTCCTTCCCTCCAACATATCAACCAAAACACACAGTTTGGTGTCATCGTCAAACTTGCTGAGGGCGCACTCAATCCCACTGTCCATGTCACCGACAAAGATGTTGAACAAGACCGGTCCCAACACCGATCCCTGAGGGACATCACTCGTTACTGGTGTCCAGCTGGACATTGAGCCATTGACCACTACTCTTTGTGTGCGGCCATCCAGCCAGTTCTTTATCCACCGAGTGGTCCATCTCTCAAACTGATGTCTCTCCAACTTAGAGACAAGGATGTCATGTGAGACAGTGTCAAACGCTTTGCACAAGTCCAGGTAGATGACATCAACTGCTCTACCCTTGTCCATCATTTCCGTAGCCCCATCATAGAAGGCCACCAAATTGGTCAGGCAGGGTCAGTATGGCAAATTTAAAAATGATATTCACTGAAGTCCAAATGGGACGATATCTGCAATCCAAAGCACATTGCATCTGTGGTCTCTTCTAGTGCTGGGTTAAAGCTTTTGGGACCAGATAGTCTTTTGTATGCAAATATAAAAGTGCTAGTAAAAATCAAAGGGGACCAAACTTTCTTCCTAGAGCTGGTCATGTTTGTAAGCAGTAATTCAAAAAATTTCTGGAGCTGCTCTGGTACTAAAACTTTCCTTCTCGACCAGATCATATCCTCACTTTGTTCTCCCCTGAG
This sequence comes from Ara ararauna, assembly GCA_028858755.1. Taxonomy (NCBI): domain Eukaryota; kingdom Metazoa; phylum Chordata; class Aves; order Psittaciformes; family Psittacidae; genus Ara; species Ara ararauna. The sequence continues at coordinate 91,730,678 of CM054377.1, read as the reverse complement.
GATCATCATAACAGTTTTCAGGTACAAGTATACCTGGTAGGCTGGAGAGCTTGACATCACTTTACTCCAGGCAACCCAGCTAATGAGAGGTCTTCCAGGCCATATTACAAGCAAACTGTTTTGATACTTGTTTTGTATTTTCCTTAGCACGTGCTCTGTACTATAATGTTTTCACAACCTCAAGGTACAAAAGTGCAGCAACAATGGGGCATCTTCAGTGGCTCCATGGAGGGTAGTAACATGCCAGCAGTAAGAAATGGGAAATATGTATGGAAGTACTCATCTCTGGACAATTCTATTGACCTGCAGTAGGACTGATGCGTAAGCACAGAAGATGAGCGACATATGCAGGCAAGAGACCGGCAAGTATATAATTAATAGCTGGTATATGTGTCACCTTCTCTTAGAAGACAGATGAGCAAAAGGGCTCATAAACTATAGCAAACTAAATATGCAAACAGTAGTGGTTAAGCTTGGTGCAAGTCAAGAAAAGGTATAAAGACTATAGGGAATGTTATGCATGGGAAAGTAGGTCTGTGGTCTTCAAAGTTTTCTCTCAAATGGCTCATTGACCCTTGACCATTAGAAAATGCCTTTCTCCAGCCTAGCTCTGCTTCTGAAACTCATACTAGGCACTGAAGAGAAATACTGAGGAGAAATAACATATTTGCAAATCCATTTTACCATCTCACACTTTTTAATGATGAGGAATAAATATAAGGGATGCAGTGAAGGCTAAAGTATTGTTAATACTTTCTATTAAAGTGCCACCTTCATTTTTATCAATGGAATGTAGCAATGAGACATGCGTGTTATCTTTCTGTGTGTGCATTCACATGGGGTATCTATAAATATTCCTTCAGGAAGCTCAAGAATGGGCTTTTGAAGATGCTAAAATAGTTCAGTATGGTATTAGCTAGCCCCCAAACTCCAAGTGATCACCACAGATACATATTCCAGCCTCTTTCATTTTTTTACTGCATTAGAAGCTATTTTGCCAGTAAGCACACTTTCTTTACAGTTTCCTAATAGAATAATTTGCTTTGCATATTTTACAGAAAAATCAGGATATAAAAAGACCTGCCTTGAATGGTTCTAATTTAACAGCTTCTGGGATTTATTTATAGAGATCTGGAAGGATTTTGAATGCAATGTGGTTTTGTCAGAGCAAATAAAGGTACCTATTAAATGATATTTGGCAGCTAGCATCACCCAAACTTGCTTGTCATTCATGATTCTGAGCAGCTGGATGGTTGAACCCTAGGATTCTTCCCATCGCCTTCCTGTCTCCTCTTTATCCTTCATCTTTTCTATTTGCTCCAGAAAACCAGCCTTTGTTGGACTGGGAATGGAGGTATGGTTATGGAACTATGGGCTTTTCATGCTCTACGGCTACAGCCAAGCTCACAGTCTTAGGGCTGCATGATTTTACTGTGAGGTTGAACGATCTTTAGCTCGCCACACATTAATATCAGCTGGTGTGTTACATGCTTACGCAGAGCTATGCATTTAAATGGGAACTGCATCTGCTTCTACAGGAATCAGCAAACAGCTTAGGGAAGGGGAGCGCTTTAATTTCAGTGTACAAGGAAAGCTGGGGGGGGAGGAAGGGGGGCGGTGGTCACTGCTGATATGAATGCTAGGGTCCTACAGGATGTGGGCTGATAGTGAACTGTGAGATACCTAAGTGAATTTTTGCTTTCCCAGAAACATGAGCAACCAGAAGTTCCCATATGTAGTTTTTCCAAGACTCCACAAGACACCTCAAAGGGAATAACCAATAATCTGCAAAATACAAAAACTCTTGTTTGCCAATTATCGAGTATCTTAGTGAGGTTTCATGCAGAGCTGAAAGCCTACTTCTGGGAAGCAAAACAAAACAAATCAAAAGAACAACAACAAAAAAACCAAACAAAACAAACAAACAAAAAAACCAACAAAACACCCCAACAAAACTAAACCCAAAACAAAACAAAAAAACAGAAAAAGATAAAAGGAAGATGAAGCCTACAAAATTAAAAAATTGGGGCTTAGGTGGAGTTATTCCTTTAGTGTAAAAGTGGTAGTGATGGGAGAAATAACCTGGGGAAAAAAACAGATGTGTAGCTAGTGTGTAAATTCAGGAAATAGTGATGAAAGCATCTCTGCGTGTTTTTATATGCTTCTAATGAAAAACAATTGCTAATAAGAAATGACTGGTTAAATTGTGTCAATGACCAGTCCTATTCCATTCTGCTGAAGCCACACACCCTCTGAGGACAGCTGGAGCTCAGCCAGAATGTCATGACCATGGTTAAGGTCATAGGTCCTCATGTGCCAAGTAATACAGTTTGGTTCCTAATCTTTACAAACTCTTTTTCCATGGGGAAGCAAACTGGAATATACTCAGTTGGACATGTTAGTATTTTTAATCCTTATGTCCTTTTGATATAAATATTAAAACTACCAGTTAGTTTTTGTTTCATTATTAAGCCTTTGGTTTTCACAGGGATTTCAGAACTTGGCCTAGATTAGAAACAAAAATAGTAAGAGCTCCTTTTCACAAGAAATAAAATTTAAAAGTATTAGGGGGTATATGCCCTCCTTTTTGGCAACCAGCACAGGGAGTTCTTTTTTTCTGACCCTGAAAAAAATCATCTAGAGTAGCTCAAAAAAAATTTTTTTTGTTTCCTTTTTGTAAATGCTATTTGTAGCAATATTCTACTAACATTCACAGAAGAAAGTCTTTTTGCAGCCTTTTTCTGGCTAAAATTGCACTTGCTATGAATAGTTAGTATGAGGCACAGTGCAAGGGGATTGGACTGAATGTTGATATAGGTGTATTTTTGGCTCAGCCGCAGCCCCAGTATGTAATTGTGATCTCTACATCAGTTTTCCTTAGTACCATAGTTTGTCTATTCTACTTAAACAAGAGTGTTTAGTTTTAAGACATGATGTCTTCCTACGTATTTGGAAGTAACCATACCCAAAACAATGGTTTGTACTTGAATCCTTATTTTCCTTTACTATTGAAATAACCACAACCTTTCAATGGCTGCATCTTCAGAAGAGTTGGGCAGCCTCGACATCATACTTTAATCTTAAATTGGGCTTTCTTTGGAACTGTAGCAGTCAGGAGCAAGCTATTATGTGTGGTCATGTGAATGCAAGAACAAATAGAAATGGTTGCATCCAGGAGTCTGGAAATCATTATGGTCCTGTCATCATGGGCAGCGCATTGTATAGTTCTTTCCAGGATCACAACTTCAGCTTGAAAGGCCACTATACTTCCCAGATTTTTCAGAAAATAAAACCTGGCTGATTTTTTGGATATTCCTGGTAGTTGGGATTCCACATCCTGAGCTGGTGCCACTGCTGGCTGCTCAGTGGCCTCATCAGTCTCCGACACTGCTGTCAGCCAGTCTCCCTTCCATTCTTTGGTGCTGGCAACCACATTCTGATGCAAGACAAAATCTCTCTCCTCAGTGACAATGTTTTTTGGAAACAGATAAAGTGCCAGACAATATCAGACCTGCGGCTCAACTACTGTAGCACCTGCTCTCTGGCATTCTGTCATGGAAGTAGTTCTCATCTTGGTCCCTAAGTTAGAAGAATGAAATGTTCATGCCCAGTTTTGTGTGATTTCATCTGTTTCAGAAGAGAACTGCAAGAATTTTGCATATTCTCATTACAGTTCGAAGAAATTTCCCCTTCGAATACCATGTCTTCTATGTCTCATTGCATAGGCATGTTTCAGTCTGAGGTGCATTTGTTATCTTGCAGTTCAACCAAAGGTTCCCTTCTTCATGCACTATGAGACACTCAGTCTAACTCCTCCCAGCCTTTCTCTAGTGTTATGAATATACACTGTGTTCCCTAGTCTAATTTTTAAGGGGAAAGTTTATTTCCTCATTAGATGTTTGAGTTACCTGAGACCCGTCCATACTATAGCTGCACCGCACATTTGCAAAAAAAAGATCCCTTTCAGATGAGCTGGCCAAGTGACCTGTGGCAATACTTGTCATGACCAAATTTCATGGCTCTAAATCACATCATAACTTTGCTGCCCCTCCCCATCGGTATCCCTTAGAAAAATATGTCCTATTTTTAATGAACTCAGCCAATATGGTGAATAAGTTTTCTCTCCATCCAGTCTCATCTCATAAGGAGACGATGGCTGATTCACAAGTAAATAATCCCAGCTATAATTGTTACTGTTGCCTGCTCTTTCATTCCTAGATTTTTACAATTGAAAGGATCATTTGCTCACCTTACCTGAAAATGAAAAATGCCATGAAAATTGCCTCCAATCAACAAAATGCAGCAAATAAGTGAAAGACCAGCAGAAAAACTGGTTCATCAGTATGTTAGAAAAGACAGCAACTTTCTTTTTATACTGAAAAAATGTATGTGCTGTTAAATGTGCAATTTAACCTGCTCTTCAAATTACCAGAAATCTTCACACACCCTGCATCCACATATGAAAGATCCTGGTTGCTTCATATTTGAATTCCTGAGCTTAAACTTTGATGTTCCAGGACAACTGGGCTCAGGCCCAAGAGCCTGGCATTCTCTCTCTTCCCACATCCACATAAAAAGTAACTGGGACTCTGGTCTTGCACTGGAGACTCTCAACTGTTCTGCATATATGGAAAAGTGAGTCTCAGAAGACAAGCTAATGAAAATAAACTATTCTGCCAACCGTGCATAAGAATTTTGTGCACAATCACCTGTGTGGTGTGGGTGCATGCTTGCCTAAAGAACATGAGCTTGAGAGCTGTAGACCTAGCCAGTAAAAAGGAAGAGTCAAACAGGAAAAGCGTTTAAGGCCTCACTTTTCCTTTTTTCAATAATCATAACATTGTTGGTTTCCCTAGAGAAATTGAACTATCTTCCTTTTTCTCCTCAATGGTTAAAACTACATTTCTTGGGAAAGGCTAATAAACTGAACAATAGAACACTGGAGCCTGCAGAGATTGGGTCCAGTTCGTACAAAGAAAAACAAACAAACAAAAAAACCAAAAAAACAACCCCCAAAAAAGCACTCTTCTTAAATTTGCCGCAACAACCTCATGCCTAGAAACGCAGGAGGAGGCCCACACGTAGTTCGGCCATTTATTATGAGTTTTGCATCCTTTTGGTGGTATTTTTTGATGACAGGAGCAACTGGAGAAAATCAGAAAACAGAGTTGGGGACGATTCTGAGTCACTTCTTGCTTTCCCTGTCTCTCTCAGGGGTTGGCAGCCCCTGGACCTATTTCTGAAATTTCCTGAGCATTTTCCATGAAGTGCTGACTTGCAGTCGGCAGTCTGTGTCACTTAGAGCAATATTCAGCATCACAAAGGATCAGATTCCATAGCTGAATCCAGCCAAGCTGGACTTACAACTTGTCAGTAGTAATCCGCTGTGAGCAAGGTGACAGAGTACCAAAGATCAGCATGGCTGGATGGTTGGCACATGTGTCCCACATTTTTGGGGCACATGTATGACTGTGTGTTACATTAATACACTCTGACTTAGTCTTATGGTAAAGAACTATCAACCTCATTCAATGTATTCATTGTGGCTGAGTGCTCACAGATTATCTGTAGGAATGCAAATACAGCTGTTTGTTAGACATGAAACATTCATTTAGCTCTCTGCATTGTCGAATACATTATTAGCTAATTTATAACAGGAGATTCTTTACCTCCAGTATTTGTGATGAACCTTATTTGAACCTATTTTGCACCTGTTCCATGCCTCAGCTTGCTCTGGGTAATGGGTAGTGATACATCTTAGCCAGAAAGAACTGCTCTTGACTTTCATAAATATGCTGAGCTTCCAAGAGTGGCAATTAAAAAATAAATACACATTAATTAATTTCCAATTTCTTACTGGCAAATACAATGTATTTCATGTTGATTAACAAAGACACAATGCCCATGAAATCCACAAAATAATTTTTTTCCTTATCATGTTTCAGAAAATAAATTTGCTTTAATACTTATTGTTAGAAACAGCTCAAAATCAGACATGACAATTCTAGAAATCCTAAAGCACCAAATCTGAATTTGTCTGAAGGTATTTCATCTCAGTTTCACATTCAGCATTATTTCTCACTGGTTTATTTTGTGCATATAAAAGTATTAATTCATTGCTGTGCTTAATGAGAGAAAGTTGTTAGGAGAATTCTGAGTAGCTGGATTTTGAGACAACTTGTCATTGCTGAAAATGCCAGGGCCATTTCTTCAGTAGCCATTGAAATCCTTAGTTAAACAATGACAGACATATAGCAAACAAGCAGTCAAAGAAAACCAAGCCTTATTTCAATGAAACAGTACACAACGTCATGTCCCTGTGAGGGTAGTACTTATCTCCCTTAAAGAAGTCACTCAGATATTTCAGGTTTAAATAGAAGATGTGCGAAAGACCATATCTTTCCTTTTCCATCTGCGTGCCACAGGATATGGGAACCTACTCAAGCCTCATAGGTAGGGAAAGATTCAGATCAGCTGGAGAGAGGCCAGGAGAAAGCAATGAGAATTACAAGAAACCCAGAGCACATAGGCTGTAAGAAAAGACTGGAAGTCTGGTGGTGGGTGAAAGCAAAAGCTAAAGAAATCTAAGGGGGGAACATAATAACAGTCTGACTAGTTACAAGGGAGTGCAAAACACCTTTTCATGTCCATTGAGGATGAAGGAATAATTCATTTCAAGAGAGACTTAGGTTTAGATTTCAGGGGAAAAAAATCTTGTGATAAAAGTAATGAAACACTGGGATTTGTTGCCAAGGGAAGCTGTTGAATTTCACCCCACAGTAGAGATTTTTTAGAACATGTTGCGAAGATGCTTCGGTGTAGATATAGCTGTTCCCATCAGAAAGGTGGAAGGACAGACCAGGTTTTCTTCTGAAATACAGGATTCTGAGCTGCAGACTATTTTCTTTGTTTCTGTTATAGTCATTGTTTTTATTGTCTGGGAGTAAATTAACCAGATTTAAACATGAAGATATTAGAAGGAAAAAAATCTTACTTTTTCACATCTATTTTCCCCTTCACTTTTAAATGTATCTCCTCTCCTCTGTTCTTTCCTTCTGGACCCCATGAGAAGGAAATACTCTGTCTCACTGCTAGATTAACCCTCCATAATCCTTATTCCATATCTATGCAAAGCTGTGCTTTTTTTTCTTCTGTGTTTCCAAAATATGCCCCTGCAAATTTACACTAAGCCCTTAATGACTGTGCATTGGAATTATCCAGTTTGCAATGACAGAAGGAATTCTATTCCTGCAGATGTCAAGGTTTGTTCTGAGCTTCCGATTCCCAGATTAGCAAAAGCAAACTTTTATTATATGCTGCCTCAGCCACCATCAGCCTGGCAGGTAAAGAGGATTCTCACTCACTGAACTGCTCTGGATTCTTTTAAAAATCAGGCCTATGCAAAAGCTTGAAGTCATCTGCTGCTCTTCCAAAAGACTGCGGAAGTTTTGTTATACATTTCAATAGCAGTAGGAGTACTGGGAAAAGATCATTTATCCTTCCCCCCCTTTTTTTTTCCACAGCAGTTCTCATAGAATACTAACTAATGCCAGCAGGATTTAAAATTGAATTCAGAATTATTTTAATTACATTAAATGTTTTATATTTTTTTAACTAAATGCATAAATAGGATCTGTTCAGACATGCCTAGCAGGATGCATTTAAATGCTTCATGCATATAGGCTCTTCGCTGCTTCCTTGTTTGGTTTTGTTTTCCCTTTCTTGTTAAAAAAAAAATCTAGTAGTGAATGAATGAAACATAATTATGCAAATATCCTAAATCCAGTTGTCAGGCAGGATGAAGGCAATACTAAAGCAAAGCCGATAAGCTGAGGGCAACATTTACATTTCATTATTTATTAGGGGCTACATATGAAAAGGCATTTGAGCACCCAGAGAGACAGCCAGTCAGTAATATATACAAAAATACCTAAGCACCTAAGGTGCATTATTCTTCTACAGTTTTACTAACACAATATGGGTAAATTAGTGGTCGAAATTAGTAAGCAGTGGCACTCCAAACTAATCTATCTGATGATTCAGCAATCCAATGCATTTCTCTGAATGCAAATCCCAAGCTCAAAACAAGTATCATAGGTATGCATACATCTACACTGTCATTTTTTAAAACTACTGTGTGCTATATGTAAGGAAAGAACATTTTGTATAGTATATAGAAACTCTGCTAGTGACAGTTTTATCTGTTCGTATTGAAATGCTATAGGAAGTTACGGATCATGAGCTATAATTTCAGTGGTAAAACCAAAAGTTATTTCCAAACCTCTCTTCAAAGGTGTGTCATAAATCAGGGCAAAGAGAACATGACAGAGGACTTTTTTCCTGGAAGGGATTGCAGAAAAACTAAAAAGAAAAAGCAATGGTACTACTTTTTATATGTGTAATTTATGAAAGACGTGTTGGTTTTGACACAGCTACTTGCGGATGCTGACATTTGTTAAAGGATTTAATCATAAGAATTAAATCATAAGAGTGCAAGCCTTCGTGTGTTGAGCTAGGTTGGTAGTTATGAACAAATGAAGTGAGTGAAGGATTCCAATCAAAATAAACCCTAAACTTTCATATTTTTAGCAGCTTGCTACAAAACTCACACAACAAATTTGTGCTGGGTTCAGTCTACTGAACAAGTTACATTACTGACTTGGACAACGGATCAAGGAATACACATAAAACTGGCAGATGGCATCTTTCTAGGAGGGATTCCAAGCACTTAGGAGGACAAGATTAGTACACACAGAGATCCTAAAATGTTGCTGAAATAATCTAAAACCAACAGTATGAAATTCTAAGGACGGCTGTGCTTGGGAAGGAAGAAAACCAACTGAAAATGTAAGATGGTTAAGCAGAAAAAAATCTGGCCATAATGGTGAATTAAAAAATCTAATAAATTTGAACATTATGCTGAGTAAAAAGGCCAGCCTCATTCTGGAGTGTGTGCCATACGTAAGAGATGGAGCTCTTTATTCTGACCTATGCAGCAGTAATAGGACTTCAGCTAGAATACACAGTCTCGTTTTGAGCACGACACTTTAAGAAAAGATGCAGACAAACTAGAGTGCAGGCAGGAGCAGAAACACTGCTAAGAGGTTTAAAAACATGACAGAAGGTTGAAAGAAATGGGGTAGGTGAGTTTGGAAAAAAGAAGTCTGAGGAGCTCAGTAATAATCTCCTAATATGTAAAATGTTTTATAAAGATCATGGTCATCAGTTACTCTCCATGTTCACTCAACATAGGAAAGAAATCACTGGTTTAATATATCAAAAGGGAGAAAGAGTTTAGATTATATTAGATTAAATAAGATTATATTGAATTAGACAATAAAGAAAAACTTTCCAGCTGCAAGGCTTGTTAAAGACTGGAAGAGGCTGCCTAGAGAGCTGCTTTAACTTCAGAATTGAGAATTGTCTATAAGACGATTAGACAAAGATCAGATAAATGGTCTGACTACATCTGACCTTCTCTCAAAGCAGGGAGATTGACTAGATGACTTCCAAAATGCCTTTCATCCCTACATTTCTACGATGCTACTGCTAAAACACTTGGTAAAAAGTATTCTTAAATTATCCTTAATCCATAGTTATTTTTTAAGTAACTCATTTTTTAAAAAACAAGATTCAATGCATTCAGAAGCTCTTATTGATCATGTCAATGTCAGATAGCTCATTTGAGATTTGCATTCCAGTTTGGAAGGCTCCTTTTAGAATAAAAGGCATGATTTGTACTGATTACAAGAGAAGATTCTGTGTTCTTCAGGATTGAGATCTGTTATGTTTCATCACAGAGCAGTGCACTTGTATTGTTATCAGATTTGTAAAAAATTGCAAGTCAAAGTTAGAGGGGTTGGCTCAGGAAATACATATTAAGTACATAAACCACTATCTATCTGTCAATTAAATGTTTATTTTAAATATCGTAATACACAGGTGGAATGCGATAAAATAGATTTGTTCATGTGTAGAATTTTCAGAGGTATTTTGAAAGGGACTATATGTAACCTTGTCACTGAAACATTGCATCCTCTTAAACTCATGCCGTGGCATAGCATTTTCAGCCAAGAAAATTTTTTTAATTTGAGCTCTCTCTGCTTGCCAGTGCCAAAAAAAAACCTGGTAAGAAAGTAGCCTTATCTGAACCCTCAAATCATGACAGATGCTTTGCAAAGATTAACATGTCTGTAATCGAAAAAAAATCCCATGCAAGTCATTCAGTTTGAAAACGGTAGGACCTGTAGAAGAAAACTTTTCCCAGGTGACAGTGTGCTTTAAATAGACATCAGTAGGCAACATGTTGTAAATATTACAATTACACACATTTCAAAGGGAGTCAAATAGCCTTTCCTTTAACAATGAGCCAAGTTAATTCTTCCTAAAATTAAAGACAAATCTTCTGGCTGATCTTCAGACATTGAAGCAATCTGCCACATAGATACCAATAGGCAGTTACAAGTGGGTAACAGTACCATGCAGATCCATGGCAAGCAATACAGCAGCCTTCTCAAAATTGTATGTCTATGGCTTTATCCAGTCAAGAGCTTCTGCCTCTCGCATTTTTCTTCCTGTCTTCTCCTTCTCATAATTGCTGCATTCAGATCACTTTTACAATAACAATGTTCTCATTGTGAGCATGTTTTTGAGACCTTACATATACCTTGTAGGCTAATGGTTGGCTTTGCCCCTCCGAACATGGAGGTGTCAGTAGGTATTAATAATACTATGAAAGAGATAACAGTATTTCCATAAATTGACCTTCTCTTATCATGACTTCACCCCATTTTCTTCAGTTCAGTTTAATGACTTGAAGAGTGCTCAGTGATGAAACCATTCCCAAACATAAATTATTCACCACAGGAAAAAAAGAAGTTCCATTTTGCAATTTTCCATCAGTGACTGAACCTCTGCAGGTGAATTGTCTGCAGAGGCTGAACAATACTTGTGACCCTCATAAACTTATTCACACCCTTTTAAAAACAAAGTAACAAAAAGAAAAATGAAATTATAAGTAGAATAAATCTTTTCTTCAAAATAAAGGTTGAGCTATTCATTTCTGCTCTAAAAAAAAGTATGCATGTGTAACATGTAGTAGAAACCCCATCTTTTAAAATATTTTACTGTAACTCATTAACAAGGAATTTCATTTAAAAAATATAAATAGGAAAGATCAAAGGGCTGGACTAGAACCAACATCACCATAAATATTTTAAATGCTTGACATTACATACCAGACACAAATAAACACAGAAGCAAATTATAGCTTATATTTCTAAAGATAAAAATATACCCCATCTGCATGTTAATATTTACGTATTTTGTACTAGCTCTTAAACTACATTTGTGAAAAGATGATTTTTCTACTATCTCCCCCATTTCTTGTTGTATCACAGCACCACATTAACTAGAATTCAATGCAGAGAAAAAAAATCTCAGCCTTGTTGCAGGAAGAATTTTTCCAGGTGGGATGTGCAGGTATCTGCTGCCCTTTCCTGGTGTTGTTCCTGACCGGCTTCCTCAACCTAGGTCTTCTGGAAATTGTGAGGTGAAGCCAGCCTACTGCTGGACAGCACTGTCCGCTGCAGTCTGAGAGAAATGTTCTCAGTGGTGTGCCATAAATTCTTAGCCAGTAATGAGAATGGAAACCACACAGGGGAGCCTGTTTGCAGCTCCGAACAGGCATCAATAAGATGCCCGTGTTCTGGGGTTTTTTTTAAAATACTTTTTTTTTTTTTTATGTAAGTTGCAGCCTTAGCAGATTGAAAGTGTGAACATTTAGGGTAGAGCAAGGTCTGTTTAAGCACATACACTGTCATGAATGAAAGGTAAGATTGAATTTATGCTCTGAATAATGTCAGAGAGCAGTGTTTTCCTTTGTAGACACAACTTGATCTCATGATAATAAGGCAGTACAGGATGGAAATTTTGCAGAGATTCTTTGTAAATTACTTTCCCATTAGTCACATTAAAACACCAAAATATTTCCTTTCCTTTCAAGAGGTGTTCTTTCATAGATACCCCTTTCCCTAATGCTATTGGGAAACTCATTGTTAAGCCACAAGACAGAAGGCGTGATATGAGGAAATAAAAGAAAATCTGTTGTATATATGCATCATAATCTTCTGATATTCAAGGGAATGTAATCTTATATTAGGAACTACCTGACTGTTCCAAGAGGTCCCACATTATGAAGATCTAAATCAAATCTGCTAGACCATCATATCTTAGCAACTTGATAGATTTCCTCTTGCCTTTTACCCTTATTACTGTGTAACTGTACCAAAGTTGTAATTCCTGAAGAGTCCCAGAATGGTAAATGCAGTTCAGATCTGGGCACTTGCTGGTTTCTGCACTTTGAAAGGTAATTGAATAGGAACAAGTACAAGTGCAATTGAATATGTAGGCTAGAGGCACTAAGTTGCAGCCTCAAAGAGGTCATGCTGAAATGAATTTTTAAAAAGGACTATAAAATTGCATCTAAGATAGATGGGGTGCAAAAGCAATATTTAAATGAAATTGTTATGGATATAAGTCACTTGCCAGGCATTCTAACTATTTCCAACATAAAATATGTTTTCACTTCATATATAAAACATTGTTATTATTCACATCCTGTGTCATGTTAACATATTAAAACTTAAATGTTTAATGCATATATTAAAATTTTGTGTCATCATTAACACTGCTGATGAATACCCTTTAACAAAAATAATGGAAAAGACATGTCAAGGCAGATAATTTTTACAATTAGAATAAAAATATGTAACTTAAAGTGTGATAAGATAAAACCATTTAATTCAAAGTTTCACAATCCCCTCTCCTTGCTCATGGGAATCCAACTGCCATTTGTTTTCCTATTAAATGACATTTCAAATACTTTATTATAAACATAAATTACATCTCCTTTTGAGAAGGCAAATGCCAAACTAAATTTGAGGTCTGACTTGCATTTCTATGCTCTACCCAAGACTAAATAGATGAGCAGTTGCATTATAGATTGTATTTGATAGATAAACAAAGAGAGGCAATAGGTTATGGAAAACGTCACTTAGAACTGACATCTGCCCTCATAATTACTGAGTGTCTTATCCTGCCATGTCGCCTCCACAGGCGTCAGTTCCCCACCCTGGTTCATAACATCCAGGGGAAGAGATTTGGTCTCTTTTAAAGTAAATCTGCCTCTTGTAAAATACATACTTTTCTTTAATGGGGGATATTGTGTTCCATGTGGTCAGATAGGCAATGAGAAACATCCTTAGTAGCAGGATAGGGTGTGCAGAATAGTGAATAGCTGCATAGGAGCAGGAGGGTGTTGGTGCAGAGATGTGATCAGAGCAAGCATCCATAGACTGACCCTTGTATGGGAATGACACAGTACAGGGGAGACTACTCCTGTGAGTAAGATGCTGCTCGCTATGAGATCATGTTGCAGGTCAGACCTCAGAGAGCTGTCATGTGCTGGCTTTGCAATCCCTTTGACCTGCTGTTGGTTGTGCTGTGCACTTTCCTAACCAGGAGTGATCAAGCATGGGTGAAACACCAGCAGCCACACAACAATCACACCACACAGTCCCAGGTTTGTGACTGTTGGGTATATTTACATTGAACCTTCCAGAGAAACTTTTCTCCATCAGCAATGATGTCCTTCCCAAACAAAGCACACTTGCCAGACACACAGGAGTTGTTGGTGATTGCAGTCCATCAATGCTTCTCCCAAAGACCCGCAGGGAGCTAATGCATACACGGGTGCCACCAATGCAAAAATCCATTTGATCATCACCAGCAGGCAGATAAATCTGGGCTAGATATCTTAACATTGTGACATGTTTAGGTTTGTCCCACTTCTAGGGATACTTTTGTACCACAAAGAATTTGCCTGGATTCACAAAACAAGGTTTCACGAATTAAGGCTTTACAAGTGGAGAGAGGAAATCAATTATTGTAATAAAAGATTTTTACAAAGATCAGGATGCTTAAGTATTTTTTCCCCAAAATAATTTGTTACAGTCAGGTGGTTAAAAGATAATCTGCATTCATTAAATATGATGTATTTCTTGACCATTCAGCTGTAGAGAAAAATTTAAGGATGTTACTCTTCAGGGTCCACAATCAAAAAGACTTCTTGGGGCTTATTCTACTTTCAATTTTTTGTGAACTGACTCAAGATTTTTGAAAGCCTGACGTTGGCAATATCAATGCTCTTGTCATGCAGACAGACATATTGTCAGCATGTATTTGGAATGACCTGCATAATACATTCATGAAGAATACATTCAGCCCAAACACATACTGAAAAAATCCTTTACCACATAATTCATTTTTATTTAGTTCATGTGTGTTTATGAAGTCTTGCAAGACCATAGCATCTTTTTGTGTTTCACCTGTAACTGTGGGTGAGAAAATAAGTTTAGCCTGATTATTAGCCATATTAACTGTAATGAGGAACACAGTGTCCCACTAGAACAGCAGGAACAAACTTATTCTCACCCTTTTTATGATACAAATCGTTAAATGGGTTTAAATATTTGCATTCTGCCTAGTATTTTGCTGTCTACCACTAGCACAAAATGATTTAGGAACAGCTATTTAACGATATTTATTTCAGATAGATAGATTAATCATTTTTGTTTCAGAGAGAAAGAGTTTTGTAGGGCTTTAAAAATTCCCGTGACTAACTCCCATTTTAGCAGTTCACTTTTAAAAAACTATCACTTATAACATTTTAATCTTTCCTTTGTCACTTAAAGACCTTTTCCAGTTGGTTCTTTTTTTGAAAAGTCAAATCTTGGAATGTTTTTGTTATTATATTAGGAACATCAGGAAAATTAAATTTGGTGCAGTCTGACTTCAAAAATAGGAATCTGAAGTCAGCTAATGTGATGCTAATGTTCATGATACCGTAAAAAAAAAAAAGTACAGCAACAACCAAACAAAATGTATGTAGGGTTTTCCTCATCTTTTGGGGGATCAGTTGGCTTAATGTTAGCCAATTTGAATTTGAAAAAAAAAATGCATTTTTCTAATGATCAGAGGATGGAAGTAATTTTGAAAGAAGGTTATTTCTGAAGGAATTCTGTGACACAGAAAACAATCTACCAGTAGGTAAGAAAAGAAGAATATTTAGTTCTAATAACTAATGATGAAAATGCCAGGAAATATTTTAAATATTACATGTAGGAAAAAGCATCTGATTCAGATGAATTCAAGGAATCAGATTACTGATTGTATTTCCTGTTTAATATATCATTTTCTGACACTGAAATGACTCAAGGAAAAAAGGCTACTTTCTATTAAAACCTCTACATATTTTAAATATCAATGTTTTAATAAATTATGTGTAAATTAATAATTTCTTAAAAATGAAATCTTCAGAAAATATATCCTTAGTTTCTGCAATTCAAATGTTACTCCCATATCAATTTCTCTGGCTATAAGTTAAATTGCAATTGCCTGTAATATGTCTAAAAAGCCACATCTAAAATGTAAGGTAAATGTCTAAATAATGGAAAAATAATACATGAAGAAATTATGGTAAATTAAAGTTACGTTCATACAAAAGTAAATGCAGAAAAATTTGATTGTAATTTTCACCTAAGTCTTAGATATTTTAGAAACATAAATCAGCATTAGAATGCTGAATTAAAACAAAACAAACAAGCAGACAAAATCACAACCCCATGATGGAGCTTATTTATAATAATGATATCATAATGAAAATGGGGCGAATAAGTCAGGAAAAAAGTTAACTGTTACACAATTTCACATACTCATGTCTATTCAGGAAAAAAGATAACTGTCACTTGAAATACAGTAGGTGCACATCATGGATGACTGAATAATCATGCATATGCATGAAGTTATAGTTCAATTTCAACTTTATAATGTTTTGTCCTGAGTTGTTGATAGGGTAGCTTTAAAAAGAAATCAAGCAGCCTTTGACTATGAATGTTTTTCTGGAGCATTTATATACTAAAAGCATTCTGAAAGTGAATTTCAGAGGATGGTAAGGGAGATACGTTCACCATATCTTATTGAATTAGGGTATGTATTTCCTTATAGATTATCTTGGAAAATCCCAGTGTACATGACAATACAAATTAAAACAATTACTCTTTTATCCATTGCACTGTGAATGGATACCTACTGCAGTCAGTGCTGACTACCAAAGTTGTCAGATTAGCACACCAGGCAACTCAGCAAGGGTGATGATTTCTTCTTCGCAGCGTGCAGCTCTACAGTGTTTCACAAGTCACTGCTCTGTAACTGTTTTCTACTGCTGAATTTCAAAACTGCCTTCTGTAGTCATCTGTATATATCTTTATGGAACCAGATACATATAAATTAACATTTTACAAATCTCAGCTTCTTAAATACAGTCATGCACGTCTGGCCTGATGGCAATAGCCCTGAGCACCTGGCAGCTTTTACTGCTGCCAGCAACAGCAGCTGAATCATCAAGGCAACTTTGGAGTCAGATCAGGTACCAATATGGGCAGTCTCTGCACAGGCAATTTAGGCAGACGGGGCAATGCTCTGGCGATGACACCAGCTAACTTAAAATACTCCATATTACATGAAATGACACCTAAGTCTCTTACCCTCTAAAACAGAAGATCTGCATATAGACGGCCCACTGGACATGGTCTATGCCCCCCAGAATCTTAAACATGCCTAGGAATTGCTTGGGGTGTTATTGACTGGTGTTGCTTGCAAGTCCAAAGCAATGGAAGAGCCCATGCTAACAATTTGATAGCACAGAGGATCAAGGTCCACGGCTAAGGAATATTCCCTTGCAGGTTTTAGTTCAATAGTATGAATCTGGAAAGTAAAGAAATCATAGAATCATACAATAGTTAGGGTTGGAAAGGACCTTAAGATCATCTAGTTCCAACCCCCCTGACAGGGGCAGGGACACCTCACACTAACCCATGCCACTCAAGGCTCTGTCCAACCCGGCCTTGAACACTGCCAGCGATGGAGCATTCACAACTTCCCTGGGTAACCCATTGCAGTGCCTCACCACCCTAAAAGCAAAGAATTTCTTCCTCATATCCAATCTAAACTTCCCTGTTTGAGTTTGAACCCATTACCCCTTGTCCTCTCACTACAGTTCCTCATGAAGAGTCCCTTCCCAGCATCCCTATAGGCCCCCTTCAGATACTGGAAGGCTGCTATGAGGTCTCCACGCAGCCTTCTCTTCTCCAGGCTGAACAGCCCCAACTTTCTCATCCTATCTTCATATGGGAGGTGCTTCAGTCCCCTGATCATCCTCGTGGCCCTCCTTTGGACTTGTTCCAACAGTTCCATGTCCTTTTTATGTTGAGGACACCAGAACTGCACACAATACTCCAAGTGAGGTCTCACAAGAGCAGAGTAGAGGGGCAGGATCACCTCCCTTGACCTGCTGGTCACGCTCCTTTTGATACAGCCCAGGATACGGTTGGCTTTCTGGGCTGCAAGCACACACTGAAGCTGGCTCATGTTCATTTTTTCATCAACCAACACCCCCAAGTCCTTCTCCGTAGGGCTGCTCTAAATCTCTTCTCTGCCCAACCTGTAGCTGTGCCTGGGATTGCTCCAACCCAGGTGTAGGACCTTGAACTTGGCATGCTTAAACTTCATCAGGTTGGCATCAGCCCGCCTCACAAGCGTGTCAAGGTCCCTCTGGATGGCATTCTTTCCCTCCAGCATATCAACCAAAACACACAGCTTGGTGTCATCGGCAAACTTGCTGAGGGCGCACTCAATCCCACTGTCCGTGTCACCAACAAAAACGTTGAACAAGACCGGTCCCAACACCGATCCCTAAGGGACACCACTCATTACTGGTCTCCTGCTGGACATTGAGCCATTGAGCACTACTCTTTGCATGCGACCATCCAGCCAGTTCTTTATCCACCGAGTGGTCCATCTCTCAAACTGATGTCTCTCCAACTTAGAGACAAGGATGTCATGTGGGACAGTGTGGAAGACTTTGCACAAGTCCAGGTAGATGACATCAACTGCTCTACCCTTGTCCATCAGTTCCGTAGCCCCATCATAGATGGCCACCAGATTGGTCAGGCAGGATTTCCCCTTAGTGAAGCCATGCTGGCTGTCACCAAGCACCTTGTTGTTTTTCATGTGCCTCAGCATGCCTTTCCTATTATTAATGTATTAGAGACATAGCTTTTCCTCAGCAGCCACGGGAAAGCAAAACCAGGGAGAGAGTATTCAGGTAAGATGAAAAGCTGTGTTTCAGTCGCTAATGTTAACAGACACACAGATCATCTCAAAAATTTTTTTCCAGACACTACATATTTTACTCACACTTTAGGCAGGCTAGTGTTTCTGTGCCTAAGCTCTGACCCACATCACAATTTAACCTCAGAATAAATGAGTGTTTAGTTAAAAACTGTCATGTATACCCAAGTTTGGGTTTATTTTCATATGAATGTTTACTCAGCTAATGCACCGCAAATTAGCATTTAATGATGGAAGAGTCACACAAAGTTCTGAATGCTAACAAAACAGAAAATAAAGGAAGAAAACTCACAAAACACTATTTCTAATGAGACAAAAATCTAGATGCGTAGTGATTTCAGCTAGTCACTCATTAGTGAGTTCAACTAGTCACAGGCTGAGCTGCTTTAAACACCTACAAACAGGAGTGGGAAAGGTACCTTCATGTGACCTTTTCATACTCATGAAGCTTCCTTTACCAAGCCTCTCATGAGCTTGATGTGATTGCTTTAAAAAGCTGAGGTCAAATAATCTTTTTCAAAGTTCATATTGTTTCCCCCCTTCCAGAAGAGCAGTTGCTCGCCATTATTTCCTTTGCGGTGCATGCCATGCCCGTGTCAGCAGGGCAGGCTGTCCTCTCTAAAAGGCTTTCCCAGTGAAAGGTAGGCTGACCACCCTAATGATGATAGCTGCCACTTCCACTGCTTGCAGTGAGGAAATTCAGCTTGACTCAGAGTAGCAGGCCTTCTCCCGATTTCCATCAACAGCAACTGCAGTAGTAAGCAATAAACAAATGGGGGAAGCAGAAGACATTCTGGAGTGCCAAGGGGAAAGTACTTTGAGAGTGACTGAAGAGGGTTGAAGGGATGGGTCTGAAGGGACTGTGAGAATAGGGTGCATGAACATGAGGCATGGGGGAAGGGTATCAGGAAACAGTCAGCAGGCATGTAAGTGTAAGGAAAAAGAGAGTGTGAAGTGTCCGGACAAAATGGGGAATGCAGTCTGTAGACTACAAAATAATTGCACTGTAAAGCCTCTGATAATCATTAGGTGCTAATGTGTATTAATTGCTAATATGTACAGATATATGTAGGCATTCATGTAAAACGTGCTTATCACTGCTATATTAGTAGGTAATACATATATGTTATATAATACATAACTACTTATATATATTTATATTTCATGATATTCAGGGTTTCAGCAGTACAAGGAAGTTAGGGCAGTATAGCTGATCCACTCTTTCCCCATTGCCCCCTAAACATGCAGAAAATAAAACTCTGTGCTTCATTTAACCATCAATACAATGAAAAAAGTAGCTACAATGGGGTTAGGAAAGCATGTCTGTTGCTAAGCCAAATGGAAATTAAAGGCTGTCCTGAGAACCTGCTGAGGACCTCAGGGGCTAATAGTGAAAGGTAGAAGACACCTGTAGCTTAAAAAATCTGCCCGGCCTAGGGAAAGAGTAGCCATTTCATCCTCCAATACACATGAATATGGTACTAATGGCTTTTCCACATAAAGGAATGTAAATTTTACAGACACCCCAAAATGTAAAATGCAATGTCTGGGTGTAGCTCTTTTCCTTGTGTCCATAGGCGTTTCATCCAGTTGTCTACCTGTGCATGGGGACATAACCACATACAATATATAAACACATACAGCTAGCTTAATGCCTGACAAACTTCAATACACACACATATAGAAAGTATTTATTAAGGGGACTATTGCCTCTTCATCTCCTTTTGCATTTTAATAAAACCAGCCTTTCTGAAGTAGCTAATTACATAGAACATATTAGTAAGTCTCACCTTTCTCACCTTCTCCTCTTCCTCTAAGTTCACAAACTGGAATACAGTTCATCATTCAACTGCTTTAACCAGGAAGACCTTAAGAGTGTTCCCCCACCCAACATCATTTCAATTCATATTTATTTTACTTTGCTAGAAAGTGTGTCTTTGTAACTCGCGGTGCTGGGCGACGTACCCTGCTGTGACATGAGACGTCGGGTTCTGTCAGTCACATCAACTGATTTGATGTGACGGCCCCTAATATGATGGGACCACTGCCCTGCAGAATGTGTACTATGTCACTGTGGTATTCAGATGCTGGTTTCTCTGAGAAGAAATGCAGTGAAGGAAGGCAGGCTTCCCATGGCAAATAAGGCTAAATGATTTTGTAAATGGAAATGCAATCAGGTGTTTGCTGCATATGCATGTATGAGAAGCACACTGGGTTTATTTTTCTTTTCTATTTGTTAGCAATGGTACTTTGATGAGACCAGCTCATGAATTTTGCACAAGCTTTCTGTCTCTTCTATTAAACCCCTCCTAGGGTCTATCTGTGAGCGGGACTGGTGTGCTGCCTCTTGGACTGCCTCTCTCCTTGAGACAAACACTGTTTCTGGAAGACCCATGCACTACTCCCTGGTGGGTGCCACAGTGCAAGTAAGTTCGCCTTCTGTCGTCCCTCCATGTTCACAGCCAACAGCCATTGTTTTTGCTAGCAGCTTTTCACAGCAAGCATGTCCCATGTCCCTGAACCTCAGAAACAAAACAGCTTGAGGTGTCTTGTCCTAGTGATAGTTCTTTTTCAGAATGCAGATTAGACTCTGCAAAAGTGCCATAAAATTTACTCAGATCTTAAAAATGTCTCCAGAAGACTTCCAAGAAAATAAACCTAGCAATCACCCATTAAAACATCACATTTAGCAGAAATATTGGCTTTTAAGGATATAGCTTTCTCTACTTTTCTAGCAGTCCCAGCCCTCAGATCTCTGTACCTTGTTCCCACTAGCAGTCTTCCCACATAAGGTAGCCACATGAGCTGCTGAAGCCCAAAAAAGAAAGCAAGTCAGTCCTGTCCTTGTAATCTGCCGGTGGTACAGCTCCCAGTGAGGCTGGATGGGTAATGAGGGTAAATTATCTCTTTCTCAAGACAGCTCCAGGTGAGAGCTCAAGCAAGTATTATTTTTATCTTCTAAGAGCACCACTCTATAAATTGTTGACCATCCCAACATTGTGTTATCAGTAGTTTCACAGGAGTTATCTTAAAGAATTCCTCTGGCACTAAGCAACTATTTCAATTTAAGATAAAGCTGATTTTATGACAATATTTAAAATGGCTTTGTTTACATGGGTTACCTAAATCATAGTAAAATTGCTGATCTACATTTAACTCCTAAACACCTCAGTTTCTGTACATACTGGTTATGGTAGAAATGCACCACTGTTTATGATTCTCATTATGAAGTACTTCAATAAATAGCATGCAGCAACATTGCAGGAACAGGGAAAGCCTTTTGGGTTACATAGATGTCTTGTCTCAGAACCCACAGAAATGTATAAGAAAGACAGTAAATGTCTTCTGGCACAATTCCTCAGGAATATGTCAGACTCTCTCCTATTACACAAAGGATCATTTAAAAAAAAAAACAAAAACAAAAACAAAGCCAAGCAAAAGCCACACAAAACCTAAAACATTAATTTTTACATAGCTAAATTATCAGTTTATGTTCCTGATTACAGTTAAGAATCTCACAAGTACTGTATGTTCCATGACTATAAAAACTGTTTTTATTTTACTTTGGAAACTACTGACTTGGAGCAAGGTTGACAAAGCATATCAGAACAGAAAAATAACCCCAAAAAGTTTGCTTGTAAAGAAAGCAGCATCAGGATTGTTTGTTGCTAGTACAAAAGGTGCTATCTTAATAGAAAACAGAAAGAGCTGGGTGGAGAAGCAGGGAGAGACAGAGAGCAAACCCAAGAACTGAAGCTTAAAGGAGTCTTAGAAGGTATTCATTTCCACAAGCAAAATTTACAAAACTAAATCAAGTTCTACATAAAACAAACAGGAGAAGTTGTATGTCACAATCGTCCCAACATTGAGATCAGTGGCAGAGAGGTTATCAAAATGAACAAATGCTGCATAGAGCATATGCATGAAACCTTCCTTTACTGCTATATATAGCTGCCAACCTGCAGCTTTGATTCAAGCAGCTTTTAAAAACTCTTCCTTGGAGCCAAGAAATATTTTTCGTGTACTTAGGACCATAAATTGCTCTTTTGAATGCAGATGACTGTCTTGTTCCTCCTGATGGGAAGATGAGCCGGCGGGAATGGCATTCCTCCTGGGAAGTAAGTTCAAACACTTTCAATCTGGAAACAAGGCTCAGGTTTCCCAGTCATGTGCGAGAATTCCAACCTACTAATCAAATCCTATTTTCCAAAAGGCAGACTTTCCTATTTGACTCCACCACACCCTTTTCCCCTCAGGCTTCACACCGTGTCTCAGAATGACAGTGACTGCGCACTGCATTAATGACAGTGCTGCTGGGTGCACACCTATCTCCCCAGGCCCATCATGAGGTTCAGGTGTTGGTATGGCAAGGTGGCAAAGCCCTAGAGGGCTTAGGCTCCATAATGCTCTATCTAACTAAGATAAGAGCAACTCTGCATGCATGTGATAACATCACTTTAAGGCTAATATAAGCTTTGTGGTGTAAATACAGGTTCCTGGATAGCCTCTCCTGCCCTTAATAGTTAGGCAAGGTAATTGTTATTTATTTTTAATAATTCTCTTTGATTTAATTGCCTATATGCTGTACAGGGTGCATTTTAATTACCAAACTGCTACTTCGGATCCTGGCTAAGTACTAAAGCATAAAAGCGAGTCTCCAGATTCAGGAAAAGATGAGTTCCTCATTGCTGGACAACAGCTGGTAGTGGTCCATAATTTACAATCCAAGATTTTCAAGGTACAGATGAAATCCTCTCATTCATGGCATGAGTGGAGACAGCTGGCAGGGAGGAGTTTAAGAGGGCTGCTAACATCCACCCATTTCCTCCTTCCCTGTCAATATGCACAGATAGATGTTGTGGCCGTGCTCCAGCATGTGTGATGTGGGACAATCATGACACACCAGAAGTGCTGTGTCCAACCTGCATTTCTATACCAGTTGCTGCAAAGGCATCAGCTAACATGCAGGAATTTCCAGGAAAGGGCTGTCTCTGCCAGCACAACTCCACCGGGATTGAGGTTGGTAGGATGCCATCAGAGTATCATCAGGCTGACTCTGGAGAACAAAGAAATATTTCTGCTATGGACATCATCTCTGACAGGGTGCAATGAAATCACTGCCATCTGAGATGGCTGAAATAGCTTTGGGAGATAGCTAACAGAAGGGTCACTGGAGGGAATGGATGTGCCTTGGCAAGGACATGAATTGCATGGTCTAA
Source organism: Ara ararauna (assembly GCA_028858755.1). NCBI lineage: Eukaryota > Metazoa > Chordata > Aves > Psittaciformes > Psittacidae > Ara > Ara ararauna. Next base: position 91,707,210 of record CM054377.1, on the reverse strand, counting down.
AAGGTGTCTTCCACCTCCAGTATTTATGACTCCTTGATTATTAGTAAGGAATGAGGTAGAGACAGCAGTTGATGGATTAAGATGCTAACTAATTTTAACGGCATGTCTCTTCAGCTGGAAAGTTAGGCCTTTTAACCATCCCCATGTAAGTCCCCACTAGAACATCCACTGCAGGTTTTTCAGTAAAAATCATGTCATTTAGACACTTAAGCAGGCTTCCTCACACTTTGTGCAAGTGGCAGTTAAATGGTGCTATTATGTTTATATCTAGCAGTTAGAAAATTGCGTTCCTTTTATGTGAAAAGATCAGTAGCCTCAACATGATAGGCAGTACTGTGGGGAAAAGTAAAGTTGCTTCTCTTGGGCTAGCTTGATTGGTCTTTGTTCACAGCAGGATAGAAATTATAACCATAGCATTTGAGGGGCAAATACAAAAAATAAAGGGCCGGTTACATTTTTGCAAGGGAAAAGGAGATTCTGTAGCTTAATTAGTTTTGAGGCCTTCTTAAAAAAAAATATTTTTTCTTTCTACTATTACTTTTAACACACGTGACTCTTGGTTGCAACAACTTCAGGTCTTGCTATGATATCCATTCCTTCTGAATAGCTTTTCCTTGTCTCTTCCTATATGTGATTCTTCCATTAGTTTCAATCTTGAAGCAATATCATGTAATAATAGAATAAAACTTTCTTTTGTCTTTCTGTATGCATATAGGCCTCAAATGCTTGGAGGAGGGAGGGAAAATATTATTTCGTCTGGGACTTTTAACAGGCAAAAGAAAAAGTGTCTGCAATTATATTTGAAGTGTGGACATAGTACATAAAATAATTACATTTCATGGCTTTTCCTTTTAGGGAAAAAAATTGCCATTGTAAAAGTAGTTTCCATGGGGTGAAATTTTCAAAAGAGCCAAGCATCCACAATTGGGACCAGATTTCTAGAAGGCTTTAGTTCTGGCATAGAAATAAGTGGCCAGATGTCCAAAGAGCTCTAAACATTAGATTGTGAACATTTATAAAAATCTGGCCTGTATTTAAGAGCACAAATGGGAGCTGAGCTCTCTGGAAAAATCTAGCCCCCATGCTGGGTGTTGAACTGGCTTGAAAAAAAAAAAGTCGGGGTATGATTCGAATTTGGTGGGGGGAGAGTTTCTTGGTTTTGGTTTTGTTTAAGTTTTTTTCCTGTTGTTTTTAGAAGAACACTGATCTTGCGTGTCATTAAGTTGTTTATTGGTTTTGTGTAACTTTTCACTTCTAAGCACATATTTCGGTTTTGGCATCCAAATAGTCCAGTTGCCTTTAAGCAATATTGATGTGCTCAAAACTAAGCATGTGCTTTGCTGGGCTGAAGATTTAATTTACAATTTGGAATCCCACCCTGTTTAGCTGTGAAATGTGTATTGTCTTTACCAAAAGGCCACACGTGTGGAGGAGGTGTGATTGAATGATGGCCAATCACAGTAAAGCAAAGCTTATCTCAATGGCTGTGGCTGCCTAACTCTGACAGTGTCCTTGTAATAAGCTCTCCTCATAACTTCTAAATATTGCAGCTGGGCCATAAATAACATGACAAAGTTCTTTTAGCTAAAGTATTGACAACATTTCTTCTGGAACTGGACAAGAGTCAAGTAGGCCAACAATAGAAATTCAGATATTTTGAACTCATTATTTTCCAAACTTTTAAGGCACATTTAAAGGGGTGGGGTTGGACAGGAGCTCCAGGCTGTTCTTAATTTCTCTGAATAAGATTTATTGTCACCTGAGATTAGAGTTCAGTGGCAAGCTAGGCTGCATACCCATAGCCTGTATTTTGAGGCCTACAGAAGAACTCCAAATTGTTTCATCCCAAAATAAAGATTCATCATTTTGCCTCACACCTCCTTGGAATAGCTATGTGGCTCTGACTATTACCATGTGTCTGGTAAGTACAGTATTTTCACAATATAAGGAAGCAGTTCATATACACACCTGTAGCACTGCATTGTTTCAAAGGACATTGGGATGAGAAAGTACTGTATAATAAAGAGGAAACCCCCTTTAAAGATGAGGAGATGAATGTAATCCTTTCAGTAACCATATATGGTAAATGTGTATTCTGAGGATTTGGTCCCAACACCGAATTTTACCTATATTCATTATATATAAAAAGGAGGTGCCTCTTACTACTTTTGCCTAATCCTTGAATACATTCTGAAAACAATCATAAAATAATTGGAATAATATATTGTGTTGTGAGTTACAGACTTGAATTTCATTTAACCTGTGGAGTCCAGCTAATGTCAGGGATTGGCCCAAGTCAGGGCTTCAAGAAGGTTTCTGTGCCAACCCAGCTGTGGGTCTTTTCAGAGAATTGTTCTAATGAGCACTAAAAATAGGCAGCCTTCATTCCCTCTGAAGCCCAAGTGTTGGTTAGAACGTTGAAGGGTAAGGTAATATTCTGTTTCCTTCCAGAGAGGGCCCACATTATCTCTATCCCACATTATCTGTTTTTTGTTTTCAACATACCTATGGAAGCCTTTCCTGTTATCTTTGACATCCCTAGCCAGACTCAATTCTAACCGTGCCTTAGCTTTCCTGACCCAATCTCTAGCTTCCTGGACAATGTCCCTGTGTATTTCTCAGGCTACCTGTCTTTGTTTCCAGTTTCTATAAGCTTCTTTTTTCCTTCTGAGTTTTCTCAGCAGCTCATTTTCCATCCATGGAAGCCTCCTGGCCTTCTTGCTCCATTTCCTTCTTGTTAGGATGCAATGCTCCTGAGCTCGGAGCAGGTGATCCTTGAATATCAACCAGCAGTCTTGCTGGTTGCCCTCTTGGGCTTTATCCCATAGAAACTTCCTGAGCAGGTTCCTGAAGAGGCCAAAGTCTGCTCTCTTGAAGTCTAGACAAGTGAGCTTGCTTCACACTCTTCTCACTGTCCTGAGGATCTCAAACTCCACCATCTTGTGCTCATTACAGCCAAGGCTGCCCTGGAGCATCATATTGCCACCCAGCCCCTCCCTGTTGGTAAGCACGAGGTCAAGCATGGCACCTCTCCTTGTCGGCTCCTCTGTTGCAAGAGGGAGTTGTCTTCCCCTCAGTTGAGGAACCTCCTGGGTTGCTTGTGCTGGGCCATACTATCTCTCCAACAGATATCAGGATGGTTGAAGTCACCCATGAGGATAAGAGCCTGCAAGCATGAGGCTGCTCCTATCTGTCTACAGACTGCTTCGTCCACACAGTCCTCCTGATTGGGTGGCCTGTATCAGACCCCCACAGTAAGGACACTCAACACAGTTTTCCCTTTGACCCTGACCCACAAACTCTCAGTTCGCCCATCACCCATCCCCAGGCAGAGTTCCATAACCCCCAGCGTTTCATTGACACAAATAGCTGCACCCCCTCCCCGTCTGCCCAGCCTGTCTTTCCCAAAAAGCCTGTAACCTTCCATTCCAACACTCCAGTCACAGGAGCCACCCACCATGTTTCCATGATACCAATGATATCATATCCCCATAGACGTACACATCTCTAATTCCTCTTGTTTATTCCCCATACTATGGGTGTATAGAGGCATCTGAGCCAAGTTCCAAATGAAGCCTACTCATTGGCTGGAGCAAATGAAGTAGCTCTTCATTGCTCTGAGCATTCATTATAAGTGCTGGCATCTGACTGGGAGTGTTGGGATGGACTGATGCCCCCCTCCTGCAACACATCTAGTTTAAAGCTGCAAGTCTCCTACCGGAGCAGCTCTTCCCTTTCTTTGTCAGACTGACCCCATCAACCTCCAGTAGACCAATAGAAAAAGTCATCAGATGACAGCATAGCATTGATTTATGGAAAACTAAGGCATACCTGCTCAGGTTAAAAATGTTAACCCTGTTCCAGGAGCTATGGATATCAGGAATCTGCTACAAGTTGCCCTGAATGTGTGGGGAGATAGGAACACATCACTGTCTACATAATACGCAGTTCTTTCAGAAAATCACAGCAAAGCTTGCTTCGAATATTGCATCCTATATAGAAGCCTAAAACTGTTAATAGATACTGTAAAGCGAGGAACAAGTTCTAGCGTACCAGAGTGAATGTATTTCAGGTCAGAGGATCTCAAGGTTAGCTGATTGATGAGATAAACAACTCTCATCACTATGCTGGATCAATCCTTAGTTAAGTGCTAGATTTATGACTGCCTCTCCCACTTGCAGATTCTCTCATTGTTTCTGCTTTCGCTCAGGGCCAAATTAAGTTGTTCTACTATAAGTCAATGTTTAGGGCCCTGGGTCCTGGAGTAGAAAGCGATTTCACAACCTCTTCTTTCAATTAAAAGAAAATACTAATTTTGTGAATTCAGTGTTTGTCAGTGTGTAGCACGTACTGCCTTCACATGTCCAACCCCTTTCTCATGGCTTTTAAACAACAGATCACTGCGTCATATAACCCTGATTGGAATATTTTCTGGAGTTGACATGGACTGATTTTTAATTCCTAATTCCCCTGATCCCAACCTGTGGGAACAGAAAGGTAAGAAAGGGAGGAGAAGTGTGGTTCTGTCATAGGTATTCTGTTCTGCTCTACAGCTGAAGCCACCACATCTCACAGCTCCTATAATGTTTTGAAGGTATTTTTTTCCACAGAAAACCTGACATTTTATGGGGTGCCAAGAATCTGAACCACTAGGCAGCTACTGTGTTGAAATGCCACCCAGCTGTGGGTGTGACCCAGATGTAACCAATAGGTCAGCACCTTTCAATATCTCCATGCCTGCCAAGCTCAGAGCTAGAGAAACCCAAAGAGAAAAATTTTTCATCTTCTGCTTAACCTTCTGTTGGGAGCAGATTTTTCCAACAGAAAATTGTTACACATTTCCATACAGCTTCATTTTCTGTCCATCAGTGTTACTGTTCAATCAGGCTGCTGTGTCAGGCAGCCTCCATGAACGTGTGTCTTGGAGCTCCACCAAGGCTTTTTCCCATAGAGAGATTGTTCAGTTCTGCTAGAGGTACCGAACAGCACAGTATCTCTTGTCAAAACATTTCCTTGTGCATTTATTTAGCAATGTTATCTACACCTATTCAGAATATCACTTTTTTTTAAAGAACTATATTGTCAACTCTGAATTAAAATGACTAAAAATGTTGTGTAGTCCAGCTGTGATAGAACAGCATGAAACAGAAGGCATACGCAAAACTAATCCAGCCCAGCACTGACATCTGGACTGATCGTAAAGGAACTGAGAACACCAGTCTTTTAGTAGATGGGTCAATAAAACATCTAGGCACACTTCTTTAATACTGTGTACCACAGAAGTTAGTTACATTCATGCTGACCTTCTGCAGGCTGGCAAGAAAAAACCTGGGTGGAGCAGCAAGACTCCCTAAGCAAATGACCCTCTATCACAAACTCTTTCTAGTTAGACAGGGCAACCATTACTGTAAACTCAGACAGAAGCAGAAGCTTTTCAAGCAGTGTTTTGCAACTCCAAAGCACGCCTTTAAGTAGGAGGAGCAGCCTTCTCTGCCTCTCTTACTTAATTCCTTGCACAAAACAATTACTGCGGGCAAAGCTAACTGCAATCGTGAGTTCTGAATTCAATAGAATTTCAAAATCCAGAGCAGAGTAGCTCTGCTTGTGGGCTAAGAGCCTGGTAAACTTCACTAAAGAAAAATCTTGATCTCTCAAAGGCCTGTGAATAGTGCCACAGCTGAAAATTTTCCAGGGCTATTAGTTTTCTATCTGAAACTTAGATTCAGGGATGTAAAAATATCTTGAAAGATAACAATATGATAGATCAAGGCAATAATGCAAAAAAATATATTTGGCTTTCATCAACATAAGGCAATTTGATAAAGTCAAATAAGTTTCCAAAATGACATTTACTGGAGATTTCAGAGTGGGATTTTAATTTATTTGAGATTTATCTGGGATTTCAGTCAGTGTCCCAATATGAGCTGAAAGAAAATTTCAAATGATTAGACTTTTGTATGGAATCTGGAGACTAAATTCTCAACACGAAGGATTACTGATGTAAATAGAGTTATTCCCATGTGTAGCTATGCAGCACTGGGGCCTGGTAGAAACCAGCAGAGGTGAAACACTTAAATACTGTTGCACATTAGTCTTTTTAGAAAGGGGAACTCACCTGCTTCTCCTGTGCCTTAATCTGCCACTGTCTTTAAAGGGCTGAATACATAAATAATGATCATGTAATGCATTGAATAGGCAGGCACTTACTGGGTGCAGTCTATACAGTTGCTTCTAGCTGGGATGCCAGTCCTGAGTATTTAAATTCCCTCTTTTGCCTTTCACTCGCTTCTTCTCTGCCAGGTTGTAATTTCCATACGGGGTTGTATCAACAGTGGTGGGAATAATGCTTCTAACTGAATCTCCACTTCTATTAAAAAGAAACATTTCCACATAAATCTGCTAATGTAAGGCATAGTATTCCTTACGATTTTTTCCCTGTTAATGATGAAAACAAATGAGTAAGATTTATCTCTTTGACAAGTCATGTGGGTGTGAATCTTTAATTAGCATATAACAGGTTTAGACTTCAAGTCCCTATAGGCGTGGGAATCACTTAAAGAAGAAAATCCCACTTGGTAAATCTCTGGCTCAGGAAGCCAAGAATGTTATTTTAAGAGATACCTGTAAAGATGAAGATTGCAATCTTCATGCATGTCAAGGTAAAAAAGCAAGCTATTTCATCTCCCAGAAACTCGGTGACCATACTTTGATGGCAAGCCAGATGGCAGCTGCTCCCCAAGCCTGGTGCCAAGAAATATGATTGGAGTTGCAATTTACCTTCCGTGGTGAAGCTCAATACTGGAGCATACCACAGCTGCGAATTTGGCTGCTGCCAGTAGGTGTGTGCACAGTTGGTTTCCTCCCAATTTGGATTCATCAGGTAAGAGGCTGTATCAGTACCCAGCAATTATGAAATTGGCATGTATTAGATTGTTTACTCACAGTAATATTCCTACTGGACTTTATTAAAACACCATCTGTTGTCAGTGCAGACAAAGAATCAAACCAGAAATATCCATGGAGGGAGAAAGAATGTGTGCATGTGCATGCGCGTGTGTGTGTACGTTCAGCTGTGTTGCAGGATCAGGTCACAAATTCATACTCTTTTCTTCCTTCCTGTTCCTTTACAAGTGACTTTTCGTAATATGCCTACATTCCTAATCAATATTTGCCCTCTCTTAATATCACCTGGAAAAAAAAATACATTATAAAAAAGAAAAAGGAAATTGTGGTCAAAGTGAAGTTGTATCTCTGGGAGTTATGCTGGAATGGAAACAAATGAGTCTTTACATATGGGTGGAACTCGACAGCATTAGCTTTACTACAAAATAAAGCTGAAATGGTTGAAGAAAAAGTCATCTGACTGAATGATGTTCAGCTAGAACAAACTTCTAAGTTAATGCGTAGTATATAGGGTGAGTAATAAAGGATATCTGCCAATAATAATATCTTTAGGGCTCGAGAAAAAAACAGGACTAGCTTTTACTATCAGCTGCTTTCTCTTGCCTGTTTTTTTAAAATCTTTCAGATAGGGATCAGCTATTCCTAATACACAGCTGGTCTCCACAAATGGCCAAGTATAATTTTTCATATACCAGCATATAATTCCAGGTGAAATTAATTAGTTGAAATTCTTCATCAGGTAACACACTAATAAAATATGATGTAAGTAATTAAAAATGCAAATACAGAGAAGAGAGCAGTAAAACTTTGATATGTCATTTCAGTCCTACAAAAAGGCATCTGTCAATTTAGATCTTTAGTGCATGCATTCACACACACATACACAAAAAAAGCCTTTAAAAATAAAAATGTAAACAAGTCCCAGTTCACATTGTAAGATTAAAGCTGTAATAAAGGGAGAGAACACAAGCCAAGAACACCCCGTGGGAGAAGGAGGAAAGTGTGTTAAAATGCTTGGGTTGTTTATGAACTAAGTGTTTGGAGAGATCTCAATGCTGAATGAAGGAGTTGGGGTATTTTAAAGGACCCACAGAGAGGTTGTTTACTACTACAGGGAGTCACTAAAGCCTGTTTTGTTCAGTATACCCAGCCATCAGAAGGAAACATTAGTCCTAATATAAGTGAGCACAATCTACCACCTGCAATGGGATTATGTATAGTTGAGAGGGAGGGGTTTGCCCCCAATATGAGCCCGTCTTTGTTGCATTATTTAATTTCATCTCAACATGGGCCTAAGTTCTTCCTTAAGTTAAAACTACAAAACCTGACATGGGAGAAGTTTGACTCTGGGCACAGTAGACCATGATTTCCATGACTAAGGTATAATTCCTTTTCCTCTGTTTTACTCCACAGTCACTGCTCCTCTACCAAAGTACTTAAGCCCTGAGCCATGCATGTTCACTCTTGTATTATACTCTACCACAATTAGGATGAAGCCAGATCATTAAAGCAGCAATTTCTCCAACAATATGTGCCCCCAAAATCTAGACCCTCATTTTTTGCAACCCACAGAGGACTAATCTCCTCAGGTTTATAAATGTTCCTCAAATCAGGAGGTTAAGGCACTTTGTCTTTATGCTTTAGCTTTATTTCTTTGTTTATACTCTTAATGGAAGGAGCATAATATTTTGCCTTGGTTTATGTCCTGCAAAGAATTATTTTTTTTCTTTGATCACCTTGTCCATTGCATCCTTCAGCACATCCAAGGAGCAGGTTCATCTTTTTAACTATGCACATTTCTGCCGGTGCACCTAAGACGTGAGCTTTTTCTCTCTTTCCTCTTCTGGTAATTTTGGACAAAACAGGGTGCTATGCACCATTCTCAAAACCCATTCTGCCATATGGCTTGTAGCAGCGGATTTCAGCCTCACATAAGGGCCAGGCCAGCTCCTCAGGCAGCAGGACCAGGCAGGTTAGAAGATAACACAGACATAAACTGTCTCCTAGGGACCAGCCCCTGTAAAATCCAAGCTTCTCTCCCATGGAGGAGGCCTCCCAGAGAGGCAGAGACCAGAATAATTTTACACCTGTTCAAGCTGAGCCACAGACCAAAGCTCTGATTTAGGTTTTGCGGCCCAGGGGAATGCTTGAAAGGAATACCAAATAGTGACTCACATCAGACTTTCTTCGACCAGGTGAAATGAAGAAAAGTAGCAGGATTCATACCTGTCCCCAACACCTAACGCTTTTCAGCCTCAGATTTATGAAATTGCAGTGTTCAGAAAAAGAAGGCTCCTGGATCAGTACTGTATCAGTTAGACTAGGTGGACTCCCACCCTTCACTATGTCATGAAACATATCGTTAAGCTACTTAAGTTGGATCAGTTAGAGGTAATACAGCTCTCACAATCTGACCTTCCAATGGCTTATTCTTTCATAATGCTAACATATGAAATGTGGATTTAAATGATTTGGAGGTCTTTAATTTCTCTGATGATACTTAGAAGTAAAAAAGCAAATTTCCCAGTAATGTCAGCCTCTCTGTAGAAGGAGAAAGACAGTTCCCATTGAAAAGTATGTTTTCATTCTGTGTATCCATTCTGCCTCAAAGCCTCCTCTATGGGGGTGGCGTGCAGGGGAGAGGAGAAGAAAAATAAGTAAATACATAAAATGAAGCTGCCAACTGTTCTACAACAGAAAGTTTTTTATGATCCACAAGTCCATTATGAATTCAACAGAAGTAACTAATTACAAGAAACAACGAATCCTCCTCCCCAGAGTGCAGCATGCAGAAATGACCTGTTAGAAAGACGGATGCCAAATATGTTTGCCAGCAGCCGGGCCAGGGTTTGCCCCGTGCTGGAGCTGGAAGGCCAGTGCTGGCACATGCGCAGCCTCCCACCCTACCTGTGCATTGACACTTCCAGAATAGTCTGCCACGCTGTGCAATGCGAACATGCTGAGGCTGTATAACATCTGTGCCAGTACTTCTGCATCCTCATAAATCATTTCCCAGCTCTTGCTGGGGCAACAAGAAGGAAAATGTTGGCATATAAATGTAAATCACTGTATATCCTCTGGAATACGATAATAATTGAGTTGATTTACCAGCCATTCCTTGTTCCCAGGGATGGATGGGAAGTATTGGCAAAGAAAGGTCTCTACTTCCTGCAAAAGAACAGATTTGCTGAACTATATAAAAGGTTTGGAATAATCAGAGATGCTTCTGTCTATGCAATTCGTTTCCTGTTAGACTGAGCATGAGGGCTCCACCTCATTGCAGGGTGAAATGTAATTACTTCATCTCTGGTCATGTCCAAAACAAAAGTGTACAGGGATGTTATTGAGTCAGTGAGCACATAAGGGCAATTTTTTCCTTCCTATGTGGGTTACAGATACCTCTGAAGTCACTGGCTGCATGTATACCCAGGCAGAACTGAGGCATTCTGAAGTAACTGAAGTAAATATGTGAATGGTCCAAAATTTCAAAAGTATTGCCCCAGATAAGGAATTTACCAGATAGAATAAATTACCAGTTACTTACTTTTCTTGCCCAAATAGGAAAATTTTGCTCAATTGAGGTCAGTGATAAAACTCCTACTGGGACCAAAGTGTCACCCATCAAATCTAACGTCACTTTGTGACTACAACTGTGACGCCTATGACTCACTTTGCAGGGGTTTTTGCATTTTGCTTTCCTCAAATTTTTGTTTAAAGCAAACTCACAATCATGCTTAATATCTCACAACCTACACATTTGTTACAAAAAGAACATGATTACTCTAAAACACAGGAAGAGTGCCAACCTCAAGCCACACCAGTGGAATGAAACGCACACTAGTCAATTCATAATTTCTCATTACCTTCCAGCAAGAACACTTTATTTAGTTTTCCATACCATATTGGCCACAATAAAATATGTAAAGTAATTCTACAAATGTGTCAGAATTTTGTGGGAGACTACTTTTCTTATATGGCAGTTACATAATGCTAACAAATGCTATCAAGACACACACACTGAGGGCTGAATTCAGGGTCTATACACTTCTGAGCACAATCAGAACCATACAAAACATCATGCAATAGAGAAGTTTTGTTATAGGCCATCTATACTACAGTTTTTTAAAAAAGGTATATGAGTATCCGCTTCCGGCCCATTGCTGAGGTGACTGTCTCGAGAGTGGACGCCTGCAGCTCCTGATCGGGGGGAGGCTCGGCGTCCAGGAGCTTCAACTCAGAGCAGCAACAGGCACCGAGGGAGCCTCAAGTCCTCGACAGGGCTTACCCAGGAGCCGGCAGCTCAGCGGACGCAAGGAGCTGACTCACAGGGGGAGGTGCCAGGAGGAGCGGCACCAGCCCTGAGTGGTTAAAAACCTGCCCAGGGAGAGCGAGTGACCAGGGTGGGCAAACAGGGTGGGTTCGAGGCAGTTTGCACGGCAGTTCACGCGGGATGGTGAGCGGGATGGTGAGCACTGGCCGTATGACCAGGGCTCGGTCTGGGAGCTCTGCTCCAGCTGCCCCGGCAGTGGCCAGTGTAGGCACCCAGACAGAGCCCATGAGAGGGGAGGCTGCAGTGCAGAGCTCAGGGTGTAGAGAGTGCCTGCACTGCTCTCCTGCAGGAAAGGAGGCCACTAATCCAGGAAGCTGGGAAACAGTAACAGAAAAAAACAACAAAAAAGAGGAAGAGGACAATTAAAAGCAAGGGGCTTCCTGCTAAATCTGTTGTCCCCACCCAGAACCGCTTTGCTGTCCTGCAGGGGGCTGATGAGGAACCACACTCCCACCAGGAACAACCGGCTGATACACCGGTAAAGAAGATCAGTACTGGTGCTGCCAGGAAAAAGCGGCGGGAAGTAGTAGTAGGGGACTCTACTCTGAAAGGAACAGAGGCACCCATCTGTTGGCCTGACCCAGGCTCAAGGGAGGTGTGTTGCCTACCAGGGGCTCGGATCAGGGATGTTGCAGAGAAGCTGCCTGCTCTAGTTGGTACCACTGACTATTACCCACTTCTAGTGACCATGTGGGTGCTACTGATATAGACAGCAGTAGCCAGGAGAACATAAAGAAGGACTACAAAGGTCTGGGAAAGGTGGTTAGGGGATCTGGAGCGCAGATTGTCTTTTCGTCAATTCTCCAGGATACAGGGCAGGACCTCAAAAAGGCTAGGAGGATTGGCCAGGTTAATAAATGGTTAGAAGGGTGGTGCTATAGTTAGGGGTTTGGGTACCTTGAACATGAGACTCAATTTAGTAGGCCAGGTCTCCTGGGGGCTGGTGGAGCTGGTCTGACAAAGAAAGGGAAGAGTGGATTTGGGAAGAGGCTTGCCAGACTGGTCAAGGATGCTTTAAACTAGATGTGTTGGGGGAAGGGGGCATCATTCCATCCCAACACACCCAGTCACTTGCCAGCACCTATAATAAATATTCAGAGCAATGTAGAGATATTCCATGTCCTCCAGCCAATGAGCCAGCTTTAGTTGGAGCTCGGCTCAGATGCCACTATACAAATGCCCATAGCATGGGGACCAAACAAGAGGAATTAGAGATGTGTGCACCTCTACGGAGGTATGATATCATAGGCACCACAGAAACATGGTGGGATGGCTCCTATGACTGGTGTGTTGGAATGGAAGGTTGCAGGCTCTTTAGGAATGACAGGCCCAGTAGGCGGGGAGGGGGAGTTGCTATTTATGTTAGGGATAGGCTGAAGAGTATGGAACTCTGTCTGGGGACAGGTGAGCAGTCGACAGAGAGTTTGGGAGTGAGGGTTAAAGGGAGAACAGCGATGGGAGACATTATTGTGGGGATCTGTTACAGACCGCCTGACCAAGAGGACTCGGTGGATGAAGCGCTCTATAGACAGATAGGAACATCCTCAAGCTCGCTGGCCCTTGTTCTCATGGGGGACTTCAACCACCCTGATATCTGTTGGAGGGATGGTACAGCCCGGCACAAGCAATCCAGGAAGTTCCTCAATTGTGTGGAACACACCTTCCTTCTGCAAGTAATAGAGGAGCCGACAAGGAGAGGTGCCATGCTTGACCTCGTGCTCACCAACAGGGAAGGGCTGGTTGGCAATGTGAAGCTCCAGAGCAGCCTTGATTGCAGCGATCATGAGATCATTATTCGAGATCCTCAGGACAGTGAGAAGAGTGTGCAGCAAGCTCACTGCCCTGGACTTCAAGAGAGCAGACTTTGGCCTCTTCAGGAACCTGCTCAGTAAGATTCCATGGGCTACAGCGCTAGAGGGCAGGGGGGCCCAAGGCTGTTGGTTGATATTCAAGGATCACCTGCTGCAAGCTAAGGAGCAATATATCCCTACCAGAAGGAAGTGCTGCAGGAGGGCGAGGAGACCTCCTTGGATGGATAAGGAGCTGCTGAGGAAAATTCAAAGGAAAAAAGAGGCTTATAAAAGGTGGAAGCAAGGACAGGTGGTCTGAGAAGAATACAGGGATGCTGTCCGGGAAGCTAGGGACCAGGTTAGGAAAGCTAAGGCCCAGTTGGAATTAAACTTGGCTAGGGATGTTAAGGATAACAGGAAGGGATTCTATAGGTACATTGCAAATAAAAGACAGGTTAGAGACAACGTCGGCCATCTCCAGAGCCTATCGGGAGAACTGCCTACCCTGGATTTGGCGAAGGCTGAGGTTCTGAATGACTTCTTTGCCTCAGCCTTCACTGGCAAATGCTCTGACCACACCACCCAAGTCTTGGAAGGCAGACGCAGGGACTGTGAGAATGAAGACCCTGGGCCCACTGTAGGAGAGGATCTGGTTCGAGACCATCTTAGGAACCTGAACATATTCAAGTCCATGGGAGCTGATGAAATCCATCCGCGGGTCCTGAAGGAGCTGGCAAATGAAGTTGCTAAACCACTGTCCATCATATTTGAAAAATCATGGCAGTCAGGTGAAGTTCCCGACGACTGGGAAAAGGGAAATATAACCCCCATGCTCAAGAAGGGGAAAATGAATGAGCCGGGGAACTACAGACCAGTCAGTCTCACCTCTGTGCCTGGCAAAATCTTGGAGCAGATTCTCCTGGAAGGCATGCTGAGGCACATGAAAAAAAAAAACAAGGTGCTTGGTGACAGCCAGCATGGCTTCACTAAGGGGAAATCCTGCCTGATCAATCTGGTGGCCTTCTATGATGGGGCTACTGAACTGATGGACAGGGGTAGAGCAGTTGATGTCATCTACATGGACTTGTGCAAAGCCTTTGACACTGTCTCACATGACATCCTTGTCTCTAAGTTGGAGAAACATCAATTTGATAGGTGGACCACATGGTGGATAAAGAACTGGCTGGATGGCCGCATGCAAAGAGTAGTGGTCAATGGCTCAATGTCCAGCTGGAGACCAGCAACAAGTGGTGTCTCTCAGGCTTCGGTGTTGGGACTGGTCTTGTTCAACATCTTTGTCGGTGACATGGACAGTGGGATTGAGTGTGCCCTCAGCAAGTTTGCCGATGACACCAAGCTGTGTGTTTTGGTTGATATGTTGGAGGGAAGGAATGCTGTCCAGAGGGACCCTGAGACACTTGTGAGGTGTGCTGATGCCAACCTGATGAAGTTTAACTATGCCAAGTGCAAGGTCCTACAGCTGGGTCGGAGCAATCCCAGGCACAGCTACAGGTTGGGCAGAGAAGAGATTTAGAGCAGCCCTGTGGAGAAGGACTTGGGGGTGTTGGTTGATGAGAAAATGAACATGAGGCTGCTTCAGTGTGCGCTCGCAGCCCAGAAGGCAAACCGTATCCTGGGCTGCATCAAAAGGAGCATGACCAGCAGGTTGAAGGAGGTGATCCTGCCCCTCTACTCTGCTCTTGTGAGACCTCACTTGGAGTACTGTGTGCAGTTCTGGTGTCTTCAACACAAAAAGGACATGGAACTTTTGGAACAAGTCCAGAGGAGGCTCACAAGGATGATCAGGGGACTGGAGCCTGGAGAAGAGAAGGCTGCATGGAGATTTCATACCATCCTTCCAGTATCTGAAGGGGGCCTATAGGGATGCTGGGGAGGGACTCTTCATGAGGAACTGTAGTGATAGGACAAGGGGTAATGGGTTCAAACTTAAACAGGGAAGTTTAGATTGGATATGAGGAAGAAATTCTTTACTGTGAGGGTGGTGAGGCACTGGAATGGGTTGCCCAGGGAAGCTGTGAATGCTCCATCATCGCTGGCGGTATTCAAGGCTGGATTGGACATAGCCTTTGGTGGCACGGTTTTTTTCTGTCCATGTCAGGGGGCGTTGGAACTAGATGATCTTAAGGTCCTTTCCAACCCTAACTATTCTATGATTCTATGAAATAACATGTTGTATTTCACATGCTGCACTGTTAATCTGAATAGTTTAGAAGTGTTTTTACTGGTTTTACCTGTATGTGTATGCCAGATATTTTTGTGGACTTTTCTTAGGTCTGAGTACTTTTTTCCATTTATATTACTCTTTTATTGTGAAAGATCAAGCACTTCATAATTTTTCTGTTTGTGCATGGCTGAAGATAGTGATGTCTCAGATCAAAATTCCAAATTATATAAAAATCTTTTTTTGTCAAACCTACGTCAAACAAAAGTTGTGATAGCAGATACTGTGTTTTGTAACAGGATTTCCAGAATGATATACATGGAACAGTGTGTATTATATACTACTTCATTATTATTATATACTTAATTATTCTACATTATACATTATTATTTTATTACATAATTATATGTTTCATTATTATATAATTGTTATATACTATTTAATGATCAACCAGTACCTTACTGTGTGCCCACAAAAGACCAAACAAACCAAGGAAAAAAGCAGATAAAGCCAAACATCAGAATCTATCTTTGCAAGGAAAAGACTACCAGTGTAACTCAAATGCATAACACCTTTATTTTTAATGCCTCAAGTGAGCAATACCATGCAGTAAATTGCACAGCAGTCAGGGTATCTATAATGACAAAAGATCATGTAATATTTCAGTAAGTTAGACTTTTGGCTTTCCAATGCATCTCAGACCTAAAAATATTCTTCTTACTTAATGTAAGTTACTTGAATACCCATCAACTAATCTAAGCAACTTACACAAGATGCATTTCATGATGGCATGAGTCATCATCTGTCAGTGCCAGCTTTGTCTTTAGGAGAGCCGAGAACCTTGTTTAGGCTAGAAATTAGTGCAACCAACTTTACTTCATCAGGCAGCTAGGATGAGGGCAGAATGTATTTGGGGACATAACTGAAGCGTTCCACAAAAGTAACCTTGCTGTTCCCTGGAGACCCAACTAAGCATGAAAAAATAATGCTATCAGAAAGCCTACTCAGCAGTGCCAAACTCTGCACAGCTTAGGGCTTGGGATTCATATTTCCAAATTAAACAATTTTAAAAAAATATCTGCCAGGTAAATGCATCCGTGACCTCAGAGTCCATAGCCAAGAATGAAGTAAGCACAGCTGGAAAAATGGAAGCTAGGTATACGGGTCTTGATTCTTATTGCATCACAGAAACCTGACTAACACCAATCTTTACCCACCTACTAACAGCTTTACATATTCTGTGCAACGCATTTATTGCTGCCTATTATCTAATAGTCTTCTGCCTCCAAAAGAAAATTTTTGGCTAACACATTGTGAAGTGAAATTAACTTAATCTCAGGTCTTTCTTGCCAAATCAGACTCACCAGCATTCCAAAGTCAGATAGGTTTTAATCGCCAAGGGAGCAGTCACCAAATTTTCAGCTGAGTCTTTCCTCAATACCTTCTTACTATTTCATGTCTGACTTGAAATCATGAAATGAGTGGGTAAGGTAACATATGCAGAAGTTTTAGCAATACATTGTCTTTGTTTCAGACGGAAATAACATCATCTCCCAGCATTCACTTAAAACCATTGCAAAACAATGCCTAGATAAGGGCCAGCTGGTTAAAGCAATTCTCATATCCACACAAATAAACCAAACTCTATAAATACTCATTAAGATACTTCTCCCAAACTCCATTAAAAAAATGAGAGATTGCTATTTATTTATTATTATATTGTTATTTTATATAAACTATATAAAAAATCTATATAAAAAATTTTATATAAAAAATCTTGGGATACACTCAGAAGAAAAAGTGTTAGGGGACACAAAAAGAGAGGAGAAGAGCCAGAGAGAGAGAAAGAAAATACCATCTTTTTGGAAATGAGAGTCACTTTATTGAAGAAATAAAAATTTCCTATAAAAAATAAAATACTAATCACTGCAGTTTGCATAAAACCTCTGCCTGCGGAGTCTGAATAGGAGATGCTTCTCTAACTTCTGTGTTTCACTTGCTCATTCTTTTTATTTGTCATTTATTTGTTCTTCTGTTTTCCTGATAGAAAGAAGAAGGAAACAAAACAAACAAAGGTAGGTTGTCAGGCAGCTACAAATTGTGAACTAAGAAAGCAAGCTTTTACTGCATTATAAAGAAAAAATCAATTCTAAGGAAATCCTGCAACTAGCCCACCCATAATCTTGACCACATTCACAGCTGTTATAAATGGATTTGGCTCTGTTGGTGAAGCTGTGCCTTGTGCTGAGATCTCTCAGTAGAACACCTAATTCTGAAGTTTGATACTCAGATTTGCTGCAATTTGCCATGGCATTCTGATATGTGTGCCTGGTTGTTACGTCTTCCACCTCTAGGCATAATGCAAGTAGATAGCACTAATTAACAATAAAAAGCACTCTACCAAAATCAAAATGCGTTTAGATTCCTAAGTTTTTTGATGTTTAGATTTTTGTATTCATTTTAAATACAGAGAAATTACAATAAAATGAGACCATTTTGGGATTAAAAAATAGTTTTACAAACTCCTTTTTTTTTCCATTGACCTTCTCTTCTTGATTCCTTGTTTTGATAATTTATATCTTGCCTGATACACTAAGTATCAGCAGTAGAGGCATTTCTAGTTTGGACACTCCCCAGAAAAATGGGACCCCAAACCTGTTTTGCTTTTCTAATTTAGAATTATTTAGACAATTATTGTAACAAAATGTGGTTATATAAAATAGCTTAATGAATATTGGAAATATGGTAGAGGTGTGCAAGCACTGCACATTCATTCATGGATTATCTGCTAAAATCTAGAAACTTTCTAATGAAAATGTAATAGATCAAGGACAGTTGCATGACTTGATGCTTTCTATTCTTCAGCAACTTCAATTTTAATGAACACTCCGTTTGGCAATTGAAAAATGCTGCTTCACAGATTATTTATTTTACTTCTGCTACCCTCAACCACCAGTTTTAATTCTGAATTACAACTGAGTTTAGCAGTACTACAGGGATTCATTTACTTTGAGGACAACAAAACATCCTGAAGAGAAACCAATATCTGTGCTATATTGCTGCTTTGTACCAAGCAGACACCAAAGTTCATGACTTCTGGTGTATAACTAGTATTTATCTTCGCTGTGTGGATTCAGTATAATGATCAGGCAACAGATTTTCACCAGTATATAGGCAAGCAGTTATACTGACATGAGCCAATAGTCATTGGTCAGAGGCATAGCAAGGCTGCGCAGATCATTTAATGATAGGCCCTTTGCCTTGAATAATTACAAATCTTATATGCTGACACACCTTAATTCATGAGATCCTGGTATGTATAATTTGATAGAAGTATAAACTTGATTACACTAGTGAACTTGTTTTCCAGAGTGAAAAAAAAAATTGATAACAGGCTTCTTTGTCATGAAAGGGTAAAGAAATGTGACAATCTGGGAACCAGTTTTAGGACCCCATCTGCTAAACCAGAGAGAAATCAAGATTTTACAGTTCTATAAATATTTTAGTGTATGCCATCATTTATGAACTCTGGCAGCTATCATAAAATCTCTCTGACTTTTGTTACAACTGCATATAAGGCCAGAAAATTGCATCTCATGGTAAACCATAAAAACCTAAGTAAAAGCACCATTCCTTTCAGTATATTCTAAAAATATACAACCTCCCTGTCAGTACATGGCAGGGTAGTTACCATCCCAAGACGCCTGTTTCTCTCTCATTTTTTTTTTATCTGATCTTACCCTGGTCTTTTCAAACCCTTTTGTATTTCAGTATCCTTTTATGTTCCATAAATAACAGCCATCACAATATAACAACTGAAATAGCTTTTACTTTGTCACAACGTACTATAAGCAAGAGACACTTGGGTGATGCTAATGCCATGGATACAGGAAGAATTTATGCTGACCTTTTCTCTAATTGTTCCTGAAATGATTCTCATTCAGTGGTGAGTTTCTTTAGAGCTCTGAAAGGGAGCTAGCTTCAGAGCAGTTTCTGCTGCTTTAATCATCCAGCAGAAAAAAACTTTGTAAAAATAAAACGTTTCCCTGAGATTAACAATGCTCCTTTTAAACTTAAACCTGCAGTCCTGCCCTGTGTTACAAAGTGTCCTTAGAAGACATAGAAATCACATATCTTCAAGTTTATCATCACAGAGCATAGTCTGACGTTCCAGGTAAGATCTGCACAGCTTCAATTATAAGACAACACTGGCTAAAGACCCTAAATTCAGGAAAGAAGTTTGCCAAATTTAAGCTGAATTTCGGAAGGTGTCTTGACAGTACAAGATGTAAAATCTCTGTCCCCTCATTTGAGCAGCCAAACCAGAAAGCTGAATATTGAAGTGACTGCACATGCAACTATTTGCAAAATAAATGGACAAATCAGGTTTCCGACATACTCTACACACATGCCTCTGCAAAGATAATCAGCTTAAATACTAGACATGTTGCTTCTCCTTTTTCATACAACTTAAGACTTCGTGTAGCTCCTAGAATTGCTATGTCTTAGGCCCTGCACTTGTTTTAATCAAACTTATGGTTTGATCTTTCATAAAAAAATACAGAGATGTTTCACATATGTTTGTCTCTTAGTGTACATACTTGTGCACATCACAGACTATGTAAATCAATATATATGAGATATTTATGGATAGTAAAATAATAAATATTTAATACTTTTTATTTTTATTTCTTTTCTAGTATGTTCAATCTGTGGTTAATTAATTTGTTGTGGCCTCTTTTAAAAATATTGAATGCTTGGTCTATATCTGGAAAAAAATTATTATGGAAATTTATCCTTCAGATAGCAACTCAATTGACCTCATCTTAGTTACCAGAGAGGTAAATTTAGTGACTGGTGTCTGAGTAAATGTAAGAGAGATTTCAGTAATTTTTGAAAGGTCATGCACCATTCAATAGTAGCTGTGTTTCTTTCTCAAGAAGAATTACTCTTCCATGATGAGCACACTGACTCTTCCATGTGCACACATAGTGCAATCATTTAGGACAACTTTAAAGCATTTTGGGGTCTGAATAAAAAATATCTCCTATCTGTTGTAGGAATGTTTTTGCTCTTTACATTACGTCTTCTGTAGTCTGAGCTCCACTAGTTCATCTAGGTGATGGAAGCCAAGAAATTGTTTCCCACACAGAAATCTTCATCACTGTACTCTCCTTCATACACAAGCACGATTCTCCTGATTTTTTCAGCCTTTAGGTCTTCTAAAACAAACTGAGAAAGGATACACATGGATTCTGATTTGCACTATGATTTTTTGACCTGTTCAAGCTATTGCCGATTTCCTGAAAATTAATTAATTTCATTTTAGGCAGGATTTCCCTCAGAATCCACATGTTGACCCACACCTAGAAAATATTTGGTTTCTAAAATTCTGAAGCCACCACATAATGGTGTTTTCAGGAAAATAATTTTATTTCTTCTTTTACTGTCTATGATATCTCATAGCCTGAAAAGCAAGCAAAATTTCTGCTACAATAAAATAGTTAAACAATAAACATAGTCCATGTGAGATGTGTAGCTAAAGTCTTACTATATTACAGTCTTCCAGATGTTGCACCTTCAGACAAACATACTGTCTTTCTTCTTTTTGTGGTTTCTAGTTGTTGTCCCAAAATGTCCCAAAGCATTCTTTTGTTATATTCTATAAAACTAGCTTTTCTATGTTTAACATAATGCTTTTTCCCTGTGTCAAATTCTAAGAATAAAGAAAAACTCTTATGACGTACCAACCTTCCATTTACACCAGTGTAAATGTAGTGCTTCACCTAATTTATGACAGCAGGAGAATGAAGCCCAGAGTCTCTCAGACTTTCCAGAAACAGGCTTTGAACCAAAACCCATGAAGTTACTGGGATCTTTTCCATAGATTTCAGATCTCTGCATCAGGGTCATCATGAGGACTCTGATGGCCTTGATACTGGCAGCAGCTGATTTCAGAAGGGGCTGCACAGCAGTGAGAAAGAGTTAGCTCAATAGAAGCTGCTGGATTTTCTCATTTGAAATTCACTGGGTGAAATCCCATCTCAAAAATAAAGTGACAGCACAACTCCTAACCTCCACACAGCTGGAATGCTTCCCACCATCTAAATACAAATACACCGCTAAAGTTTCACTCATTATAAGCGTGGGTACCAGCAAAACACAGTGAATTTGAGGAATCCAGGAAAGGAGCTTGAGAACTATGAGGCTGCGCACTTTTTGTGGCATATTTTTACAAAACAGCACACAATTCGAATCAACCAAAAGAAAAAGAGGCAAAACGTAAAGGAAGAGCTAAAAAGAATGACCAAATGGTTAAGAGGTAAGCACTTCACCTGTAAACCAAAAAGGTGTAACATATTACATCCTGTACGATTTCAGCATGCTCTCTCCCTTTAAAAAAGTGCCATGGACTATATGCCTTTATAGGTCATATTGTTACAGACTGCACGAACTACACTGAGGATAAATACAGGTGCTGATGATAAATAGTTTCACTTAACGCTTTCAAGATTTCAATATATGCTGCTAAAGATAAAATACTGACATCCTTAAATGGACAAAAATATCTAAAAAAAAAAAAAACAACAAAGAATTCGAACTTTCTGATGTCACCCCAATTTTTAAACTGGAAGAGGCTTCCTAGAGAGGTGACCAATGCCCTAGTGCCGTCAGTGTTCCAGAGGCATGGACAATACCCTTAATAACACGCTCTAACTTTTGGCCAGCCCCAAAGTGGTCGAGCAGTTGGACTTGATAATCATTGTAGGTTTCTTCCATCTTCCGGGTTTTTTCTCCCTGTTAACTTCTTTTCCAAAAAGTACCTGCTGGGGAAATACTGGATGTCATTTTTTCCCAGCCGTACGCTAGCGGAAGGGATTGAATGGGTAATCGTGTCCCATCGCAGGCACTGGCTCTGTCACTCTGTGGGAAGGAGACCTGTGCCTTCTGATGGTGGTGAGAGATGACGATTGCCTCTGGATGATTTGAGCATCTGAACAGATTTGCAAAAACCATGTGTGAGCTGGGTTTTGAAATTCGTCCGTGTTCATCCAGTTGAGTTGGGTTTCACAGGGTAGCAAAAGGCCTGGTCTGTGACACCAGTGAGGCTCAAAGATCAAGCCCTCAGCCTGAAGCAGGATATGCTCCTGAACTACATGGTTGCAAATCTTGTTTCTGCGGGCAATACCTGCTCATGTCCTTGTGATTCCCCACACTCCCAATCCCACTCCTCCCTCAAATAGTACTGTTTAAAAATGCCTGAATTGATTCTTTTGGAGAAATAGAACAAAACACAAGAGCCTGGGAACATCAGCGCTCCATCAGGAGTCCATCTAGCCCAATGCTCTCTCTCCAGTGGCACCCCATAGGTGTCGAAAGGAGAGCAGATGAGGAGTGCAGGTCTATTTGTGTCAGGGTCCAGAGGGTGTTCATAGGCCTCATCGCCTGAGACTGGTCCCCCTTGGGGGGACACACTGCAGATAGCACCTCAGGTCTACATCAGAGCTTGTCATGCAGAACTAGATGCATGACATAGCATAGGTCTTCTGTTCTATTCTGTACCATTCCATTCCATTCCATTCC
Organism: Ara ararauna; assembly: GCA_028858755.1. NCBI lineage: Eukaryota > Metazoa > Chordata > Aves > Psittaciformes > Psittacidae > Ara > Ara ararauna. Next base: position 91,684,421 of record CM054377.1, on the reverse strand, counting down.
ATTCGAATCCATTCCATTCCATTCCATTCCATTCGAATCCATTCCATTCCATTCCATTCCATTAGAATCCATTCCATTCCATTCCATTCTGTTCAGTTCCATCCCATTCCGTTCTCTGTACTCATGATGATTTGTATAATGATGTGACTGTTATGTACGCCGAATGCCAAGGAGTTTTAACACCGGAAAGACTTTCAAAGGCACAAAACAGACACAAATCAGGTTAGGGGTAGAAAGAGTATTTCATTTATTTATAAAGAAAGTATTTTTATTTATCTTCTTTTAGTTTAGTTAATTTTAGTCTAGTTTAGCTAGGATTCTAATTCCTTTTCCCAGATCTGTCAGAGCTGATGCCCGCAAGCCTTAACCCAATGCCCATGCGTAGCCAGCAGCGGGCTGACGCATCCTTCAGTTTAGCTGGAAAAGCGCCCTTGCGGCATGACAAAGGAAAGCCGGGGCAGGAGCGGTGCTGTGGTGGGGCGAGAGCAGTGGGTGAACCCAGCCAGAAAGGGCCGGGGAAGACCTGACTCGGGGTGGTGCTCAATGCTACAGAGGACAGCAGCAAGTCCCGGGGCCACGCTGGGGCCAGCCTGGGAGTCCCAGGGCCACGCAGGGGCCACCGTGGGAGTGCTGAAGGCTGCCTCCCCCCGGATGCGGGGCACGAGGGCCAGCTGCGTGGAGCACGAGCCGCTGCCTTTGGGCCACAATGACCCAAAGCAGCCCCGTGAAGGGGCTGTGCTCGGCGGCGGAGGAGGCAAAAAACCCCGGGGACACTTGCTAGTCCAGCCTGGGGGCAAAAAAGCCTTCCCCCCCCAGCTGCAGGACACGAGGGGCCACCTTCGTGGTGCATGAGCACCAGGCCATAACCCAGAGCACCAGGACCAGAGGAGCCCTGCCAAGTGGTCATGCTCAGTGCTCAGAGGAAGGCAAAAAACCCCCGGGGAGCGGTGCCAATCTGCCCCGGGGGAAAATTCCTTCCTGACCCCAGGGCTGGCGATCGGCTGCTCCCTGAGCACATGAGCAGGACCTGCTCCTGGTCCATGGGCTGGTTATGCCTCTAAGGGGACACTGGACCTGCCTTGGCTGCCTCCACCTGGAGCCATCTCAGGGGCTTCCCACAGCAGCAAAGTGCCGCTGGCCTCATCCCCCCTGGGAGCAAGAACCCCTCCAGTGCCTGGCACTGCAGCTCCAGAGCACTGCCGGAGGGCACTGGGCTTTATACTGCCCCAGGGCATTGTGATGCTTCGTTGCCGGGTGCTGGCACTATGACACAGGGGTGAGGGAACCCCTGCAGCCCTGCCCACCGCAGCCCTGCTGCTGCTGCCCCTTTGCCCAGTGTGCCTTGGGGAAAGGCCTTTGGGGCGCTGGCCCTGAGGCAGTGCCTGTGCCCAGGAGGCCCAGGGGCTGTCCCTGTTTGTGGCGGCCACACACTGGGCACTGCTGCTGGGTGTCCCTGGAAATTAATCCCTGTGTTGGGACTGTAGCAATAAAGGCATTTATAACCCGTCCAGTCTGTTCAATCTTCTTATCAATGATCTGGGTACAGGAGTTGAATGCATCATTGGCGAGTTTGCTGGTGACGTTAAGGGGAGGGGTGCTGTTGACTCTCTTGACAGACAAGAGGTCTTGCAGAGGGATCTAGACAGACTGGAGTACTGGGCAATCCTCAATAGCATGAACCTGAACAAGAGCAGATGCTGAATTCTTCGTGTGGGATGGAGGAATGCCAGCCACAGATGTAAAGTGGGAGAGAGGTGGCTGGAGAGCAGCCCTGCAGAAAGGGATCTGGATGTGCTGTTTGGCAGCAGGCTTGGTGTGAGCCAGCAATGTGCCCTGGCAGCCAAGAGGGCAAAGCACATGCTGGGGCGCATCACACCCAGCATGACCTGCCGCTTAGAAGAGGTGATTTTCCTGCTGGAATCAGCGCTGGTGCAGGCTCACCTTGAGTACTGGGTGTAGTTCTTGACCCCATCATTTAAGAGATATCCAAAAGAGGAAGCATTCGGAGAACAAAATCACAGTTCTAGTTACAATGCACTAAGGTTGAGTGGCCCAAGGAAGTTCTGAATCCTCCATCACTGGCTGTGTTCAAGGCGAGGCTGGACGGCATCTTAGTTGACATGTTTTAGTGGGAGGTGTTCCTGCCTATTGCAGTGGGGTTGGAACTAGATGATTTTAAGGTCCTTTCCAACCCTAACCATTCTATGATTCTGTAATTTCTGAATAAGATGAATAGGTCTCTCTGCTCACCTGCTAATGTACATGGGATTCTGAGGACATATCAGGACATATTCCAGCTTGACCTTATAGCACTCCTCCTTATCCCTTCTAGCTTTCTGTGTCAACTTCTTTCATCAGTGTCAGCTTCTGCATAATTTTGTAAGAGGTGGTATATAAGTTCCATGTAAGAGGTTTATGTAAGACAGACATTGCAGCTGACAATCACCATATTGATGATATACCAGGATATACACATTGAGAGTACAAACCAGCTCTCAAATGTATTTCAAGTCAGACAAAAAAAAATTATGATGACAACAACAAAAAAAAAGCAAACCCCAAAAAATCCCAACCAAACAAGATAAAAAAAACCCCCAAAAATACCCAAAAAACCAAACCCATTCAAATCAACACAAATGAAGATGCAACACATAGATGTTTGATTTGCAGTTCCCCAAATTTTCCACATATCATTTGGATTCTGCTGAGTGCATTTGGGGAAAACCATGAATGGTTTATTCCCCTAGGATAGTGGTTTTAGCTTAATTGATTTTAGCTTAATTGGTTTAAAGGGATTTCAGTTTGTTTACTTAATGGTATAGGCTTGTCATACTTAGTTCTACATACCTTTAGAAAAAGAAACAAGAGCATCTTGGGATGAGGAGAAGTTTGTTCAGTCTTACCTTAGCAAGGTTCTTGCCCCCACACCTCTTCCATTCTGCAATATCACATCTCTGTGGAAACAACACGGAAATATCTTGGAAGAATACAAGAAACAGCAGGGTGCATACAAGCTCCCAGTGATCACTATAAAGTGACACGCAGTGTCAGTGTGTGTTGGATGGTGGGACCTCAAGCTCTCGTTACTTCCAAAAGTCAGTGCTGATTTACAGCCTGCAAGGTGCTGTTCTTTGATTTTCATCCCTGTGTCTGACGCTACTCCTACACATTTCATTCCAGCCCATGATTAAGTTGTACAGAGCTCATTCAAGCAATTGTTCAAAATTACAGTGCTTGACTTTCTATGGTGAACTGTTTTGTAGACATTTGTAAATGAAAGATAAAATTAATCTAGTGACTTTCTTGCCACACTATTGAACTTAAAGATCTGAAGGTAAAACCTGAATATTCCCAAAAGGGAACACAGTTTTCAGTAAAGGCAACGGATGAAGGCTTAGGACAGCTGGGTCCTCTGCTCAGCTGCACTGTGGATTCTCTGAGAGACATATGGCAAGCAGATCTGCACAGGTCCTTACAGCTCTGCTGTTCCACAGGTATCAGCACCTACTCATCTTGGGGACATAACCTAAGAAGATATCTTAGGTCTGTGGTTAATCAGCCCCTCACTTGGGGTGTTTAGATGTATTCATATGTTTGCATCATTCTGATAGTGCACAGCCACGGGAGTGGTCAAGCTTTTAAGTTGTCATGTGTCATCTCTAAAGGTGACATAAAAAAATGATATAAAAATATCTTGAAGAGAAATAAGTGAAAAGATGGGTTTCACCAGTACACTAGTAAAAAAAGTAGATGGTACACAAAAGCATATCTAAAAATGGCAAGCATCACTTAAAAAGATAGAATTCTAAACCAGAGGTCCTTCATATTGACGTCAGAAACAAAAGTGAGAGAACCCTCCCCAAAGAGCAGACCACTCAATCTCTTCTGTTCATACAATGGCATGTCAAAAAATGGGCAAAGAGCATTTAGCAACTGGCTGTGAAGCAGGTATCGGTACCACAAGTAGGTGAACTGGAGGTCTGCAGAAAGTATGCTAGAGTCTTTAATGACAGGCCAGGCAACATGTGGCTCATTATAGGTAATAATAACATGCAGGCTGGGTGCAGCACAGTACTACCTAGGCCGGACAACTCTGGGTGCTGTGTTGAGGCACCTAATTCATGAGGTTTTGTCAGAGAATGAGATGTGACTTCACAGTGTTATTTCTTTGGGTGACAACCACTCAGTGTAACTATACTTGATGATCTTTTGCTGGAATGGATGCTTGTATTCAAATTTCAGAAAGATGTGCATCACTGTAAGTGGCTGGATGGCCACGTACAAAGAGTTGTGCTCAATGGCTCAGTGTCCAGCTGGAGACCAGCAACAAGTGGTGTCCCTCAGGGATCAGTGCTGCGACCGGTCTTGTTCAACATCTTTGTCGGTGACATGGACAGTCAGATTGAGCGCACCCTCAGCAAGTTTGCCAATGACACCAAGCTGTGTGGTTCAGTTGATACATTGGAGGGAAGGAATGCCATCCAGAGGGACCTTGACACGCTTGTGAGGTGGGCTGATGCCAACCTGATGAAGTTTAACCATGCCAAGTGCAAGGTCCTGCACCTGAGTTGAAGCAATCCCAGGCACAGCTACAGGTTGGGCAGAGAAGAGATTCAGAGCCGCCCTGAGGAGGACTTGGGGGTGTTGGTTGATGAGAAAATGAACATGAGCCAGCTTCAGTGTGCGCTTGCAGCCCAGAAAGCCGACCGTATCCTGGGCTGCATCAAGACGAGAGTGACCAGCAGGTCGAGGGAGGTGATCCTGCCCCTCTACTCTGCTCTTGTGAGACCTCACTTGGAGTACTGTGTGCAGTTCTGGTGTCTTCAACACAAAAAGGACATGGAACTGTTGGAACAAGTCCAAAGGAGGGCCACGAGGATGATCAGGGGACTGGAGCACCTCCCATATGAAGATAGGCAGAGCAAGTTGGGGCTGTTCAGCCTGGAGAAGAGAAGGCTGTGTGGAGACCTCATAGCAGCCTTCCAGTATCTGAAGGGGGCCTACAAAGATGCTGGGAATGCACTGTTGTTGTGGTTTAAGCTGTAAATCACGCAGCCTGTTCACTCGCTCCACCCTCTTTCTTCACCCCCACTCCGAGGGAGGGGGGAGGGGAAATGGGGAGAATAATCTAAAGAATGTAACTTCCACTGGTTGAGATAAGAACAGTCCAGTAACTAAGGTAAAACACAGACCACTACTGCTACCACCAATAATAATAATGACCAGGGATATACAAGGGAAGAGGAGACAACTGCCCACCACCCGACCTCCGAGCCGTGAACTGAACTATTCTGGGTTCCTGCCCCCAGTTTTTACATCCTGGGCATGATGTACTGTGGTATGGAATACCTCTTTTTTCAGTTTGGGTCAGGTGTTCTGTCTCTGCTTCCTCCCAGCTTCCCCTCCTCCCTGGCAGAGCATGAGACTCAGAAAGTCCTTGGTCAGACCAAAACATTCTAAGCCATAAATATAAACATCGGTGTTATCAGCGTTGTTCCCAGGCTTAAAGTCGAAAACACAGCCCTGCACCAGCTACTACAAAGGAGAAAAAATGACTGCTGCTGCTGAACCCATGACAACTCTTCATTAGGTACTGTAATGATAGGACAAGGGGTAACAGGTTCAAACTTAAACAGGGGAAGTTTAGATTGGATATAAGGAAGAAATTCTTTACTGTAAGGGTGGTGAGGCACGGGAATGGGCTGCCCACAGAAGCTGTGAATGCTCCATAGCTGGCGGTGTTCAAGGCCAGGCTGGACATAGCCTTAGGTGGCATGGGTTAGTGGGGGGTGTCCCTGCCCCTGGCAGGGGGGTTGGAACTAGATGGTCTTAAGGTCCTTTCCAACCCTAACTATTCTATGATTCTGTATTTCAAACTCACAGGCTTTCGAGAGGTTTGCTGCTAAATTTATATTATTCTTTCCAGTTTTTATCTCCAAGACTGTTGACACCAATGTACTTTTTTAAAGCTCAATGAGTTTTCCCACTTTTGCTTTGCTTTTTTTTTACTTTTGATGTATTATTAGTTTATTTCCACACTTTTAGGGACATATCCCTACTGGCTTTAACTTGGTATGCAGAGAAACTATCCTCTTCCCATAGGAATTAATTCAGTTTTATGCTTTTCAGAATCTGATTGGTTGATGGCAAAATTCAATATAAAACTCCCAGATTTTTCATCTCTCCATAGAGACTGTATTTATGGACATGAAGAGCAATCAGCTGATTGCTGTAACAAGCTCTTTCATATGAAAAGTCTGACATTACAAAATTCAAGCCAGAAGAATTTGCCCCTTTTTATTATTAAACCAGGAATAGAACTTTTTTTTTAACAGATTCTGTTTAGCCATAAATATTACATATACATTTAGCAAATTTTCATGATACCATTTTTTATAGTAGAAATTGTTCCTGGAAGTAATATTTTAAACTAAATACTTATCAAAACATTACTGTAAGAACATAAACATTTCAGCCAGTGCAATGAAATCATTCAACCAGGACAAAGAAAATGTACTTCTAATATTTAAGGTAGAGAAAATTAGTATAGCGTGTCATCCCATTAATTACAGCTGTTCACATTTCCTTATAAAGCAATCAAGAATGTCAGCAATCCACATTTCTTCATCTCAAAGTATAGCTCTAAAAGGCAAACTCTTACCCTGAAGTTCAAGAAGACCTTCTAATAAAACTACAAGAACATGATTTAGTTTGGGTGACATGGTTTAGTGTGAGGTGTCCCTGCCCATGGCAGGGAGGGCTTGGAACTAGATTATCTTAAGGTCCTTTCCAACCCTAACTATTCTATGGTTCCATGATTCTAACTGATGAAAATCAAAGACATGTTGCCTTTTACAGAATTATTCACAATGATCTTCCTGAAATAGACAAAAAAAATCTGTAAATTATTATTCTTCAAGTCAAGCAGAATTTTCCGAACCTGACCGCTACTGACTGAAAATAATGTGAGCCTTCTCTCTGGTGTATGAGAGTAGTGGATCAAATTCTCACCTAATCAAGTCTGTTTCTCAAAACCAGCCCAGGAATACAACCAGGGCATAGATAGAATAAATTAAATTATAGCTATCTGCTTGATACTTATCTGCTTGATACTGGGCATATATGCTTCCATTAATGCATACTGTCAGTCTTAAACTACTGGGGACTGTATAAGCGAAAAATAGATTGAGAAAGAGTGCACAGAAAATACTCAAAGTCCATTAAAAAAAGTCGTTCGCTGTGTAAAACCACAAAGGCCTTGAAACAATTAAAAAAAAAAAAAAAAACGAAAAAAGATATCTGACATCTCTTATTAAATGTAACGTTTGGAAGGTACAAAAATACAGCAGCAATGTAACTTTACTCAGCAACAACTGAGAATGACAAACACAGAAAGACTCCCAGCAGGAAGAAATCATTGTATGTATATGATAATGGAGCAACACATGGGTGAAACATGGCATCTGGGGTTCTTGGTGGTGTTTAAATCCCTTTCATCCACTCCCCACCTCTATCTCACCCATAGGACTTGGGTTTTGCCCACTAGAGGTTTTTTGATTTTGTTTTCTTCTGAAATATCTGGTCACAGTGGATCTTTAGCCAAGCCTTCAGCTGCACATCTAGATAGACTCATCATGTGCCCTCAATGCTTAGGCAACTTGGAGATGTACTCCCACCTCAGCTGTTAGTTCCCATCTGAGTTTTGTTTCATTTTGTTTCGTTTTTTGCTCCAGAGAAAGTAGTGTGCTCTGCCATATAAGCACGGCCAAGTGACAAGTTGCATGTTTCAATGCTGTAGCTCCCTTTCACTTCAGTGCATCAGTAGTCTTTCTACTGCTCATTTCCTCTTCCATTTTTAATATTTCCAGACCATCATCATACTCTATAGTTGAAATATCATTATTATTTCCAAATTGTGTTCACATATTTTCTATTCCATCTTCCAGATTGTTAGAAAAGATGCTGTAGAAAACCAGGCCATATGCCAATTCCTGCAAAAACTCGAACTCCCACATCAGAAAACCTGTTGTTATTTGTCTCAAGTTTTCCTTTAGAAAAATTTAGTACTGCAACAGTGTTCCCATCCCTGCCAGTTGGCACTGTTTTCCAAAGGAAATTCTGTGAAGCATATGACCTAGTGTTTTCTTAGGATCCAGAAATATTACCTCTGTCCTCTTCCCTTCATCTGCTCTTTCTGTCATTCAACTGAGAGCAGCCACAGTACACAAGTTGCTGCGGCACAGTTTAGAGTAGCCACTTGCTACTTCTGTAGTACCCTTCTTTGCTACTGGTTTTCAGATTTTCCATCCTAGTAGCTCTGCCATTTTACTGGACAGACACGTTACATTTACTAGATGCTAAATGACCAGTTTCTCTTTCCCCTCCCCCAATTTCTCCTGCACTTTACACTCTGTGCTTCATATACTCTTTTTTATTCGAGGGGCCAGTGGTTTAGCTTTTAAAAGTAGCCCTAAATGATTTGGTATGTTCATAAATTTTCTTAAGATGAAGAAACCATCATCACTGTGTTCTGCTCAGTTGTGCATTTAATTTTCTCAGATATTTACTTACCTGCACTTATCAATAACCATGCCAGCTATGTTCTTCATTGTTTCTTAATTGCCTGTGCTCTTTTATTTCCCTTTAAATGATAGTTTAAAAAAAAAAGCTGCTTAGTGGTTCAGTCATATTAAAATCATAATTGATTTTGCCTCACTCCTCATTTATTAATGGACTTACAGTACCTTCTCACTAATAAACCTCCCAGTAATGAGTTTAATCCACTGAGGATACTTTTCCACCTCAACAAACCACCAAGCAATTTAGGACAGTTGGTAGTCTCTGCTTAAGGGAGTCCAAAAACTGGAGTAGAAATTTATGCAGGCCATAATTAAAGTACTTTTGGAGAGCTGTGTGGGGAGTTTACTGATATTCTTTGCACCATGCCCATCTGTGGTCAGTGTAATTAATCCTTCACTCACAATCCAGTTAAGAACTGAACTTCACCGACACTTTTTGGTAAAGGGGAAGCTTCAGCTAGTTACGTAGCAATCAAACTCTGGTCGTTTTCTTCCTCTGAACAGCAAAAGTTTGTGAAATTGGTGGGGGCAGATCTTTTTGGAGCTGCTCAATGTTGGGGAAGGTGTGCAGACAGCAGAAAAGCCAGTCACCGGGATAGAGGCTGTTGCAGATGTGTGGAAAGCCCAGTACACCCAGAAGAATCACAAGCAGGACTTTGCTGGTTCATAGTTAGTAGTGGAAGAAGATTACTTCATGGAAGTAAAATATAATCAGTAGCTTCTGCTGGAATTACATAAGTGAAAGCACAGTTATACACTTGAGGGAGAGAAGGACTTCGGGCTGAGCAGCTCTGAGATTGCAAAAGTTTAATCATGTACCTTTCTGCATTTAATGACAAATCCTTGTGACCTCCTTTCCTTCCAGGATTGTAAGATTTTAGGAGCAAGAAACTTATTTTTTCAACACGTAAAACACTGGAGTTATGGCACAGGAGGGGGTTCCTCATAAATCTAAGCTTGCATTGCTGCTTAACAAGAAATTCCTGTAACAGTGCTATTCTCTCCTCTCCCCTCACACAATTACTAAAAGACAAGCGAAAGAGGACAGTGAGAGGAGTCTTCTGCTGGTCTGTGGGAGTTCCATGGCAGATCCTTTGGTGACTGATAGGATGCTAAGGGGAAGAAAATGGGCTAACCTGGGGAAGCTAGTCACGCTGGGCTCAGCCCTCCAGCTGATGCAGTGACCTCTTCGGAGTGCCTGTTGACTGGGAGTTATACGCTCCCTGTTTTGCATCTCATGGGAAGGATGGTGCTGGTGTCTTGCCTTTTTGATTTGCTGACACTTAATGCTAATTTGCAAAGGCATAAATACCTCCTAATGCATAAAGAAGAATCAGGTCTAGAAAGATTAACCTTTGTACAGAAATCCCTTACTTTCTTCTGGATCTCTCCTTTTGGGATTTTTGGATTCAGGAGGTATAATGATTGATACTTTTGGTGAGCTCTGGGATGAACAGTATATGTGTCGCTTTTTGTCATGTTCTTAGTGCTCGCCCCTTTGCCACACACATACATAGATAAATGCTAAAATGTGATCTATCCAAGATTTTACATTCTTCTATATGCGATTAACCCATTTAGAGTTTTATCCATGGTAATCCATCACTGGTAAATAAATAACACACACAAAAATGCTGGTGCCACCCAATCAGGATAACAGCAAAGTAGACTCCCTTTGCACTGAGATAAACAGTTTTACTAAGGGAAGAGGAATGTAAAATCTGGGAGGGGATGCAGGGAGAGAACATGAGAGAGTGCAGCTTGTCTAACAGTGTTTTTAGTTGTCATTAAACACAGTCAGGATTTCCAAAGCTGACGTACATGTTAACACAATCCAAAACTCCAAAACACTTCCATTAAATTATTTTTTCAGAACTCCAGTACAGCAAATGATGCAAAGCCAAAATTCCCCAGACAATGCACAGAACATTAGAGAATTAGTTTAACATTCTGACAACCCTGCAATTTTATTTAAACAAGTTCTTCCCTACCCAATTCCCTGCAGAGAAGTATTGTACCCTTTTGTTGATTGTAGTGGACATATTGCAGATCTCCGATTACCTTCCCAAAGGACCACCCACTACAAGAAGTTTCTTGTGTTGCAAGCACAGCATAGCTCATTCCTCCCCTGCTCCTATTCACCTTTTTTTCTTTCTTCTTGTTTTTTTTCCTTTTTTTCCCCCCTCCCTTTTAATTTTCTTAGTATTCTCATATGCTGTGGATGAGCTGACAGACTAGCCTGCCATCTGTTCTTTCATGACATGGTGCAACCTAACCATTTATCCTGAAACCACTTTGGAGTAAATAAAATGTCTACAATAATAATAATTTGTCAGTTAAAAAGAAAACGGAATCATGCAACTCCTGGTGGGAATTAGATAGATTTCAGAGCTGAACATTTTATTAACTGTGATTATTAGACCAGGAGAAGACAGCTGTGGGAGGGAAAAGAGTCACCTACAGTAATTTATTCTGAGGCATGAATATAAGACAGCATCCCAAGATTCTGGATAGCTTTGATCCTTTGTAACCAGTGATGCCAGGTGCAAGTAGATTTCCCACTCATGAGTTTCTAATATTTTGCTATTATTAGATGTGTTAGAATACACATGAGAATTTGCATTAGAATTAGCACTATTTTAAAATAACAACAAATATATTAAAAAAAAAAAAAAAAAAAAAAAAGAAAGAAAACCAATGACCAGCAGGTGAAGAGGCAATATACATTTTTCCAAACATATGAATAAGTCCTGATGTCTTCAGGGAGAGATTTGTCTAGAACAGCCAGTTTAAGCAAAGATTCTGTGAGTAAGAAGAGTACATTATACACGCACCCCCTTCAACAACAGGCAAAAAGCAGAAACACAAACTGCTACAAACAGAAATCAGGTTTGCAATGTGATATTAGGAATTAAGAAAATCAGGAAGATAACTGATATCAGTGGACGCACAAGATCTCACAAAGCAGGTCTTTATGAAGTTAATCTGAACATTGTTTTTTCACAATGCAAGCAAATGCTTGCTATTTTAACTCTATGACGTTGATTCAGGCAGAATGCAGTAGCAACATAACCAGTTGATGAGTCAAAATATATCTTAGCACTCGAGTGCTTAGCACATTTTCAGTACTTTCATTTTTGCAGCATGAAGGAAGTGATAGATAAATCAGAAAGATTCAGTGTTCCAGTCAGATAATCAGCAAATTGCCAACCAAGATTTCTGTGAAGGAATTGATACAGTCTCCATGCATAGATCACACTGATGGATCACAGGGAAGAATTTCCTCATTACAGTCCTTATTTTGAATATGAATGGATGTCGGGTATATTCTAATTTTTTGTGTCCTGAAAGAATTCAATATTTGTATCTGTGCTAACACATGGTATTTTTGATCAGTAAGTTATAAAACCAAGGTTTTTTTCTGCCATGTTTCTGAGTATTAAGGACATGAAAATAAGTAAAACAACTTTATATGTACAGGTGCTGTCCCCAGCACTTCACATCCTTCAATTATCATCTTCTAGAGAACCAATTTTATCAGTAAGTTAGAAAACAGCATAACAATGTGAGTCTGAACTTTAGACCCAAAGCTGCCTGATCGGCCTGAGATAATGTAGACTATCTCCTGCAAAGTAAAAAGCACAAAAAAATTAAATTGTAGGAAACATCAACATAAAGGCTGTGCAACTACAGGCTACAACTTTAACATATAGAGATATCAGACCACCTACTGTAGTATTCCAAAATCTTGGTAGCTCTAAAATGAAAATACTGAGTACACTAACTGTGTGTGTTTGCTCTCATGCTGTCCCATCTTAACTGGTGGGAAACTGAGGTAACTGCCCATAAAACACAATGCGTGGCAGCAAGGAATCTCTTGTTTTATGACGCTGCTCTTTACAGGCTAGATTGTGTCTGTTCTTACACATTGATGGTGAGGCATATGGCAGACTCAAGCTTACATCCTCATGAGCTCATTGCAACTACTGACAAGAACATAAACAATCAGGTAGGAACATGTAGAGAGAGGGTAGAGAAAAATCCCCACCATGATATAGGCCAGTGAAGATAGATAAAGAAATGAATCACATAAGATCTTCATCAGTCCCTCAATGACTGAACCACTGTGATTTCTGTGACATGTATGTATCGACGTATGTGCCTGTTTAGGTTCTCCTACCACTTCTCCTGCAGTAGACAAATAATTCTGGCATCCTGACAATATGCTTCATTTCCAATTTTCTAGGTACTTCAAAGGAGGATTCACCTTGCTGTTGCAGCTGCAAACTTCTTGCTTCTGCACGTTTCTCTATGTTTTACCATCCACTTCAGAAAATGGCTAACAATTATGTGCCTGATGTTTCTCTAACTTTGACCACCTTGAAATGTGATTTTGTGATTTTTGTTGAAATGTAGGACATGGATCCCTTGCAGGCTTTTACAAACATAAGAGTTCCCATGTGTCGTTGACACTGATGAATTGCTAGATCACTATAGAAGAACTTGGAAATGGCAACAGATCTGGCTCCACTGTAGCTAACTTGAGCTCCTGAGAGGGACCAGAGGGGGGTTCGAGTCTTCTTATTATATGTTATCAATTAAGCACTTAACAAGCTACAATAAAAAGCAACTTTCCAATGGAATTTTTAATGCAATGGAAACAAATTACCTTTGAGACGGTTATGATTTGGAATATTGACTAGAATGAAAATAAGGCAAATGCCAACACATATTCATCCAGATTGCCCATAACGACTTGCCAGGCATCCCTGTTTCAAATCAAGTAAATCTGCCTGGCTTCTCTTTGACAGCAACGCAAAATGCTGTGTGTAACACATTGAATGGCACAGCTAGTGCTGAACGCTAGCAAAGATACTGCAGCTTTTGTTTTGAAGTGAGTACCTGTTATGCAATTCTCTTAGAATGTGCTTCTGTCAAAGAATGAAAGAAAAAAAGCCTCAGCAAACAAAATCTACAATTTCCGTACATTTCTCAACTCAGAGGATACTGCCACACTTGGGCAGAGTGTATTCACAGCAATTCTAAAATTCTGGTGTTGGCACAGATATTATATTTGTAGTACTCAGCTGAAGTAAAGGATCAAATGGTGCATGAGGGTTGGGATGAAGGTGCTTAGTGGAAGTGAGAGGCTTCAACTCTCTAAACAAGATGATGTCATAAACAAAAAATAGCAGGGGCATTCAATAATATCAGTAATGTGCTGATTAGGCACACGAGAAGCTTTCAACAACTCCCTACTATTTTGAGAACTACCATGAACAGGACTTAGGTTTATTGACATGCAAACATTAATTCACAAGCTTAAGATCTTGTCTACGTAATTCTGCATACATCCAAGAAGACAAAAGCTGAAGTTAATATTAAAAACTCTGACCACTTCACCACAGACTCATTTGAGTGACAGCTATGAGGGAGAATGCAAGTGGTCATCTTTTCATTACACTTCTCACACAAAGTCAGCCACAAATGTGCTCTCAGGCTATAGGGATGAGTGACACACTTTGCCCCATCTCTGCTTCTTTGCCCTTGGGAGAAGTGGGGAGGGGAGCAGTAGAGAGGAGATGAGGTGTTGACTGTGTTTCCTGTCCGTGGAGGCACACGAAGCAAAACAGAGTATGTGTGAAGGCATGGACAGCCCTGCGCTGAAGAGTGGTATAAGCTCTGCAGGCCACCTGTTCAGAAGGGAGAAATTGTCTCTTACTGAACTCCCACATTTGTACAACATCTGACACTATCCCTTTGTAACCTCACTCTACGTATGTTTTCTCACCAGTGTACACAATGTTACAGGCACCGATCCTCCTCCCCCAAGCAAGAGGACCCTTTAATTTCAGGACGGCACATTGTCATATCCGCAGATTCCTGCTGCTTATTTCTTGTGTGATGTCCATATGCACAGCACTTCTAGAGATGTGTGGTCGTCTCCGCGGTACAGACAGAGAGAATATCATCTTTGTCATGGCCAATGCTCTCTCAATGCTGCACATTTGTTACAGCTTACTTATTTTCTTGGTTGTCCTCTCTATTCCCTGCAGTGCTTGCAGAGTGTATTCAACATGCCACAGAGCAAGCATGCAGTTGGTGTTTCCCCAGACATATTAGTAAATTTAATATCTTTCAACTTCTTAGACATTTTCAGTGATGTTCTCAGCACCTTAAAATCTCTCATGACCATATGAAAAAAACCCTTTCAGTGCTATACACACACATGTGGGCTTTCTCTGGTGCTGTATACAAGTTCAGCTAGATACTCTCCGGCCTTTGATCTTCTTTAATCAGAAGGAAGTCAGCTAAGGAAGGAGGATATGAACTTTCTTTCATGCCTGTTCTATTTCTTAGGTCCAATAAAGAGGACAGCACGAGGATGCTTGGGGAATTAAGTGCAAAATAATCAAAGAAATGACTGAGAGGAGTTTGCACCCTGCCAGCTATCCTGAGCTTCACCCCTCACTGATGTGGCTAAGCTCCGGGGAAGGAGAGTTTCCTTGATAACAGGGGTTAGTGTATTTTTTAGCCTCCCCCCCCCACCTTCTCTACCACCTCATGCTCATCTTTATTAGCTTTTTCACACTACACAGTACTCTCATCGATTACAAGGGCTAGCACAAAGCAGCCTAATGATGGGTCAGTCTTAATGAGAAAAGCGGCTGCTCTTGAAGTGGTGTGGCTTCATCTTGCACCCTGCTGAGTCCTGGCATGTAGAGCTTTGCCTCCTTTTAGAGAACAGAGCCATGGAAAATCAACAGTGAACGGCCTGATGCCTCTGAACAGAAAGGGCCATGTGCATGGCTATTTAGTGCTGTAAAAGAGAGAGCATTTGCACAAATGGGAGTGAACATAAGGAGGCCTTCAGAGAAGAATGGGGCCTTGGCAAATTTATAGACTCCCCTGAAAGAAAGTGATTACAGATCATTATCCAATTGAGGCAGATTGATGGGTTAGGGTCAAAGTAATACTGCAGAGCTCACTGGAGGGACAATGCCTGCTTGTCAGTTCTGTCCAGGAAAAGAAAGAGAAGGGAAACTACCACACAGAGAGGAAAGATTTAAGCTTTTCCAGCCTCTATCTGAAAAATCTTTACTTATCTTGAACATGTGCTCTTTAAAAAAAAACAACAACCTGAAATTGCAGGAGCAGTATTGCGGAGTTAAAACTGGGCATTCACAATTATAAATAGTTGTGCAAATACCAAGCAAACAGCATGCACACAAAACCTTGTGACCGTTACTCCCAGAGATCACAATGAGTATTGGAACTAGTAATGGATAAATCACATCTTCATTTCATTATTAAAAAACAAACAAAAAAAAAATTCCCCAAAAAACCCCGCACAAAAACAAACAAAAAAAAGATGTCTTCTAAAATGAATGTGTGCATTTTTTTAATTTTGGTGAAAGAAGGACGGTTTTGTTAACAGCTATGGTTGAACAGATTTGAAACTCCGCAACATCTGGCCAGGCAAAACTCAGCAATACCAACATTGAATAAAAGAAGAATAAATGTTCTTCTATTGTTTCTTCTGAATTGATTTTTAGAGTGCTTAAAAGTGCTTTGCATTCATGCGCTTTTCAAATAGTCATAGAAATGGAAATAGCATGGCCCAAAAAGCAGCTCATAGCATTTATTGTGCATTTGCCTCCCATTTTCCAATATGATTTTGGAATGCAAAGAATTTGAGCAAAGAGAGAAGACAATGCATTCATGAGAGACCTGATTTGGTTTTTAATTGTGTTTATTTATTAACTTCTCTGTTGTTCCCCATGTCTCAGAAGCAGAACACCACAGATGCTTTAATGGATGTGTCCCTGTGTCCCAGGAGATAGCAGAGTAGTACTGGCCCCTTTTCAAATAAAGGCTCAGTAGGGCAGCTCGCCTTGGGGCCACTGCCTTGAGAGTTTGTGAGGGTTCCCTCAAGTTCCATTACAAAACCTACACAGACATGGAAGTTACAGCCCTAGGACTCACCGTGCTATTCATGGCACCTTGTGCTCTTGCAAAGGGTATGCAGACATAAAAGGACCCATTCTGACTCAGAGTCCACTGAAAAATAACACAGCAATTTGCTGCTATGGACTTTGGCTCAGGCATGAAGCAGTCCTGATAGAGCAACCTGAAAAATCTGTAGGAATACCAGGTCCAGGTATCAGTACCCAAACTGCCATCTGTTGCAGCGGTGGAAATGACCTTTTCTGCATCTATTAGATAAACTCTGCCTCATCCTAGCAAATAACTCTGCATACTTCAGGACTTGCTTGTTCTCACTTAAGGATAACAAAGGAAATATAAACACTGCTGGCTCACACACATCTGCAATTTTGGAAAGTGTTAAAATCATCAGGAGAGACTCCCAGACTCTCACTTCAGTACCTCTTTTGTACAGCACATGTGTTTCTTTATGTTCATTTGGTAGCATCCCAGCTGCAGAATGGTCATGTTCCCTCCACGGTTTCAAAAAGAGGATCTTTAATACCTTCTCTGGAAGCAAAGTGATCACTCACCAAATTCCTGTTTCTTTTTTTGCAGGGTAACCTAGACTCTAGACACCACCATTTTTAATTTTCTCTTATGATTCTCAAAGCAACTAAATTTTCTGTGTAACCAGCAACCCTTCTCCACTGCCCTGAGATAATTTGTCATCTCATCTTTTAGCTATAAACCAGAAAGGATCACAAATTGCTTTCATCCCAGAAAAAAAATACTAGAAAGAGCTATGGAGGGCCTGTGCAATGCCATTCCACACAAGGCATCTTCTCCCACCTGGGCAGCTGGTTAAAGCAGGGACAGGTTGCATGGTAGGCTGGACATGTTTACTAAGCTGGAGTTTTATCTTACACCTATATTCCCTAAACTAAGCTTGACATTTTGAATCTTTTCCCATTTTCCTTATTCATAATTTTTTTATTGGTTGTGATATAGGCTCCTCCATTCTATACATTCTTGAATCTTTTAGTGTATAATGGAGTTGTAACTGAGACAGGATACATTGTATGACACAATATATTATGTACTTACTTTAGGTTAAAATACCTAAAGGGGGCCTACAAGAAGTCTGAAGAGGGACTTTTTACAAGGTCATGTAGTTGCAGGACAAAGGAGAATGGGTTCAAACTTAAACAGGGAAGATTTAGGCTGGATACTAGGAAGAAATTCTTTACTGATGAGGGCCCAGCAGACGTGGCCCAGCAGATGTTGCCCAGAGAAGCTGCGGCTGCCCATCCCAGTCAGTGCTCGGGGCCACACTGGATGGGGCTTTGAGCAACCTGGTCTAGTAGAAGGTGTCCCTGCCCATGGCAGGGGATTGGAACTGGGTGATACTTAAGGTCCCTTCCAACCCAAACTATTCTATGATTCTATACATTGTATTAAGATTTTTTAATCTTGCCTTTCCTTCCAACTTTTCTCTGCTTTGACCCGACGGTATTCTTTTTCGCCGTGCTTGGTTTAGGAAAAACTTGCAGCTACTCTTTTCCTGAAGTGCTGCTGGCATTTGTTTCCACTTGCCTCCTCCAGTTTGGCAGGAGATATGCATCTGCGCAGGACTCCATATGTTTCCAGAGATAATCTGCTTTTTACTACCAGTAAGAATAACCTTGAGTACATACTGCGCTGTCACAACGTATTTTCTATATGAATCAGAAAGTAAAACCAGTGCATTGGAAAAGCAGACCATACTTTTAACAGGCAAATTCATAAGCCAGGCTTTTATGAACAGAGTAAACTGAGTGGTGGGGGCAGGGGATATCACAGGGAAACAGATGTGTGCTTATGAGCCAAACTCCCTGTCCTACCGACATCATGTTACGTTGGGGTTGATCCACAAAGAAGTATCCCCATAAATGGAGGCTAGGTGCTGAACTGTTCATACCATTTCAGTGAAATCAGTGTGAGCACACTGAGTGGAAATCAGCACAGAACAAGGTCAAGGGAGCAAAATGGCTGTTCCCTTCCACTCCAATCAAGAAAACTATCAGGTATTCAGGTTAAAAAAAAAAAAAAGGCAACGCAGGAAAAAAACCCAATAAAATCCAAACCACAAATCCTAGAATCAGCTGGGAATAAGGGAGGAAAAAGAACATTTCTCTAAAGGACACTTTCCGATCTATTTATAGCTGTAGTTTGCATGGCACTTAACTCTTGACCCATAGGGTTCTTAGGCAAGTAAGAAATGTACAGACATGTGTATTCTAAGAGCTATATTTCATCCATATGTGCAAAACAGTCACAGGAGAGCTGCAGGAAACTACACACTTGGGGTAGCAATCTTCCTAGTCCAGGAACAACCTAGTCCAGGAACAACCTTTGAATCATAGAATAGTTAGGGTTGAAAAGAACCTTAAGATCATATATTTCCAAACCCCTGCCATGGGCAGGGACACCTCCTACTAAACCATGCCACACAAGGCTCTGTCCAACCTGGCCTTGAACACCGCCAGGAATGGAGCATTCACAACTCCAGTATCCTGGAAGAATTCCCTTATTTTTAAGTTCTTGAGGCAAAACAAAACACAATTTTCTAACTTTCTGCCTAATATATCTTCCTTTTTTCCTCCTTTTTTTATTTTTTTTTTTTTTTTTTTTTTTAAGAAGGAAGGCATCTTGACTGTGGGTGAATTAGGCTCACCAAAACAAGTTTCTGCCTGCTCAGTCTTATCATAAGAGTATATGGTGTTTTTTGTGTTGATACAGCATCCCCTCTACACAGAGCTGGCAGAGTACTGACAGCAATTTCAGATGTATAATTTGTTTAAGAAAAAATGCCAAAATTGGACTGTATTATCCATTGCCAGTTTCTCAATTCCACCTACAAAGAGCTTGAATTACAAAATAACTTTTATAGTTTAGTGCCTTTCTTCACAGGGAAGAACATCTTAGGGGGGATGGTTAGGTTAGGGGACTCTCAGGGATGCTGGCATACCGAATACCTACAGTCATTGTGTAGATGGGGATTCCTACACTGCAAAGCTCCCTAACGACCTACTGAAGCCTCCTCTTTACCAACAGAGCTAGCTTTGTTACTTCAGTTGTAGCAGGCTACTGCCTTTGATTTATCAAAAGATGTATCCTAGTGTTGCATTGCATATTAGTAGCAATACTATTGCATCTGTATAGCCTAAGGACATAAGTAGCCTCAGGTTTATATGATTTATATGTAACTTCTATTTAGAACAACATAAGCAAGTCCAATATTTTAGGAGATTCTGATAAAATCAAATGTATTACCCTTCTATTACTTTTATTTATGCATTAAGCCATGAGTAAAAAGACATTTAATTTTACCAATGAAGGGATCACGAAGACCCTTTTCCATCTAAAATTCCTTCACATTCTCTATTCTTTTTCTGTCCCTAAAGACATGTTTGGCCACTGAGATCATGACTTTATGCCCAATGAAAAGCTGAAGAACCTCTCTGCCCCAGGTCATTCCCTCCAATCAAGCCCAGGTCCATAATGGGGCTGAAAGTTGTTATCATATGCCTGCTCTTTACAGGCCTGAGTAAAGGACAAGGTTGGACAAAATATAGCAGGTAGACAGGCTGTAACAGCATGAGAAAAATACCAAGGGAGCAGATTCAGCAAAAAAGGTCTAAACATGAAGGATTAATTACGTCCTGTACCCTTTCAAGTGGTCCTGCCTTACTGAGACTAAGATACATGAGTGTTGATGATATGTTAGCCTGTACTTTTGAGCATGTGAAAACTAGTCAAGAAGAAGGGTTATATATTTTCAAAGTCAGTTCAATAAAGCAAAACTCCAGTCCCAATTCCTTGGACCTACCAATTAAACTGCAGCCAAAAATGTTGCCCATTTGCCCCACAGAGGACATAGTGTATTTCCCAAATTGCATTCCCACTGTATTCCCAAAATGCATATGGTCTAGTCAAAACTGCCACATAACAAGAAGCCAGCCAAGAAACCCAGACAGTTGGGTTAATCAGACAAAGAGCAGCTTCATGTTCATTCCGTCTTAAATGAAGATCTGAGGAATGGTTATGGACTGGGGAGGGAAAGAGAGAGTACAAGAAGTACAGCAGGCCCAAAGAGAAGGGCACATGCAGACAATCAATTAGGTAATGCATCCAAGCCTGATCTGAAGACCTGCTGCAAACAGAGCAGCCATTCATGACTATGACATGCAGGTCAATAGAAGCAATCATATGCTTGCCTGGTACTTATGGCTATGTTTGTGAAACATCACGTGGCAACATATGATAAAACTCAACTCCTGATCAAAAACTACAGTGGCAAATTAAAAATGTCTTTGATTTTTTTTCCCATTAAAAAAAGAAAAAAATACTCAACATTATTTTTTAAATACAAAATACATCTTTTTTTCCCTACTGACTTCTCATCATGCATTGAAGTGAATTTTAAGGAACTTACCATATCTCATGCTCCATTTCTGAGTTATTTCTCTTTCTGGTTATCTGAAGAGTATCATTATTATTTATCTTCCAGGAAAATACATCAAGCTCCCCTGCAAAACACACAGAAGACACTACCCTTAAACACAAGGAAATTGCATTGTTTGTTTGAAGGCACACATTGATCAAAACAAATGTCAGAAAATAATTTTCCTTCCTATTGGGTGCTACTTCCTGTTTGGCCAGATGCAGTATGTTGTTCGCCTTTTCTGTTTCTGAAGTATCTGCTAGCAGTTACTGCCAGAAATGTGATAATGACTATGATCGACCAGTAGCTTGAACTGGTGGATCCTGTGTTCTGAGCCTCAGACTACGCAAATTGCAGATACTGCTTTTTCTAACTGAAGCCACACATGCCAGCAAGCACAGTGGAAGAGTTTGGCTTCTGTTTTCCACGAGGACAGGAGCAAGCCCATCTACAACATATTGGAAAGCCACAAAATGGAAGCAATCCAGGTTAAAGATTTTCCAGTAAACAATCATGCTATGAGCTCCTAGGAGGCCCTGTATCTTTATTTGAGAGCTGAGTTAAGCTGTTTAGCTCACTAGCAAGTTTAGGCAAAAAGATGGCTCACAGGCCAAGCCCTAAGAGCTTACAAACAATTCTGCAACCTTGAGCTTGTCTGGAAAGCTGCATTAAAAAAAAAAAAAAAAGAGAAGTTAGCACTCTCCTGGCAAGGTTTCGGGAGTATTTGTAATGTTGGCAGAGCAAGAAGTTGTTGAGTTGTACTGTTCTCTTCATAAGGTGAGTTTAATGTACAGACCTTCCATGTAGAATGGGATTTCTTCCCTTTCTTTTGGCCTCTCCCTTCCTTCTGGTGTGTGGCATGTGTCTGACATCAAGAAACAAAGCAAGCAAAATGAGAAGAAACAGCAGCATGAAGCATCAGTTTTAAGAAGCTTTTCTCTTATGTTTTTCCTAGTGATGCCTTGGAGAAAAAGCAATCAAAACTCCAGTGGACCCCAAGAACCATATTTTCTGCCAATAGATTATGGAGGCAAGAAGAATAAACACTCTTGAACATGATGAGCATAAATGAGCTGGTTGCAGAAGTGCTGTCCCAAAGCAGTGTGTTAATAGACAGGGGAAAAAGAGGGAAAAGATACAGTGCACCTAATTTGTTAAATCTGTGAAAACTTCACATTGGAAACAATTCTGTTATATTTGCTTGATAATCTCTGAAGAATAAAAGGGCTAACACAGTAAATTTTAGGATTGCTTGTACAAAAAGTCTGATTTATAGAATATGATCAACTGTGCCTTTCATCTGGTCTGAAGGAGCCCTCAAAAGCTGTAAAAGAATTTGTGTGAGCCTCTTATCATCCTGAAATACATGTGACTAGAAATCTGCTAGAATTAAGCTGCCAGAGGCAGCAGTCCTGTTACATACTGTTGGCCTGTATGTCTGATACGTGACTTTTTTTAAATCCTGTCAGGGATAATCTATCACATAACCATCTTCTGGATTATACTTTGAGACTGTGGTCTTTTAGCACAAATAAAAGTATGCTTCAAATTACGATGCCTTCTATTAGGAAGATGATCACTGTGTTTGTACAGAGGAAAATCTTACCAGATAACCAAATACATAGTAAAGACCAATGCAAAGTATCAGGAGTAAACAGAAGCACAAACCAGCCCTAAGACTGAGACACAGTAATGACTATTTTATAAGAAAAATTTGTCTTCTCTGCTAGTGCTCAAGAAATGCAGGTTTGCATTTCCACCTATTCTGAGATTCATAGATCTGATGGAAGGGCAGTACCCTCAACTGTATATGCCCCAAACTGATCTCCAGGAAATAGCAAGATGACATGGTTTTTTTTCCTTCTGGATTCATAGAATACTCTAGAATGCTGTTATTTGCTCTTATATCAAATGCGAAGGCCTTTCAATGAGTTCCTTTCCAACATCTCCATCATTTTCTGCCCCAAATCAACTAATCTTCTTTGAGTTTTGCATAGTGCCACATATAGGTGGAATTTGTCTTGCTTCAGCCTGAAGTCCAAAGTCTTCTGATTGTGAATTTTTCTGTAAGAAAAAAAATAGCAAGCAATGAATATATGGTAGATGCACATCTGGCCTTGGCATGTAAGAAACTGTTCACCAGGAATGTTGCCTCATATTAATGGATTAGGAAAATATAGTGAATACTGTACCATTCAATCTCTCTTGGAATTGAAGAGAGTTGCTCTGGAAGAACCAGATGAATAGTTGTCATTAAACCTACTACAAGGAAAGCTGTCAGCACTAGTAAAAAGATGTGGACTGTGGAAGGGGATGAGCTTAGACACAACACAGGATGAATAAATAATTAACAAAATAGTTCAAAGGCTAGCAACTTTCAGATTAGACCATTATGACAATGATGAGCAGTTCACATATTCTATAATGAATTAATAATATCCATAGTGATATTACTGGTTTTCAGTAATATGAATGCATTGTGTGGGACAAGCAGGAGTGGAACACATGAGGATCCCACTGAACCTATTCTGGAACATCTGTTGCTCAACCTAGTCATGAATGATTTGGAGGACAAGGTCAACAATGAGGTGACTAAGTTTGGTGTTGATACAACATGATCTGTGGTTATCAAACTGACTGTGAACAGCTGCAGAAGGACATCATGGTATTGGGTAACTGGGTAAAAATATGTCAGATGGAATACCTTGGTGATAAGGCCAAAATAATGCATATGGGAAAAACATATGTCACTATATAACTGTGCCATGTCCAATACCTTATTTGCTTCTGGATACCTGACATCTCAGAAGGGACATAGAAAATTTGGAATGGTAGCAAGCAGAGCAGTGGAGATGATCAGAAGTATGAAATTGCTTTTGTATGTGGAAGGACTAAAAAATCTGGGACCCTTTCCCTGTGAAAGAGTCAACTAAAATGCTAGAATGTGGTTGAAGTTCATAAAATCATGAAGGTCATGAAGAAAAATAGTATGGATTATTTTCCTTTTATGTTAAGCTATAGGTATATCATGTGTGTGCATATGATTTTCCATGATCCAAAAAGTAGGGACCAAAACTGAAAGGAACAGGAAACAGGTTTACATCAAATGAAAGAAAGTGCTTGTTCTCAAGAGACATGGTTTATCAATAGGTTGTCAAAAGTATAAATGAGTTCAAAACATCCTTTGACCTACTCATGAAAGAAAGATCCATTGGGACATCTTAAACACAAAGACAGAAATAAAACACCCAGCTCAGGCAGGGCAGATTTTCAGGCCTGGAAGGCTACACCAGAATCTTTGTGCTCATTACGCTGTCACCCTCACTCCACAGGCTTCTCTTACTAACCACAGCCAGAGACACTTGTGCTTATATTGCACCAGAGAGAAAAGTCTGGGCTGCATTAATATGCCTCTGAGGAGCTTATAAAAATTCTAAGACAGTGAAATTAAAAAGCTAGGATTTTTTTTTTTTAGGAGATTCAATCAGGATTTCTTATTGTAATGACAATTTTGTTTTATCCACTGCTTTCAATAATTATATTTGTAATTTAATCCCCTGCTTTAGTAGACCCTCCCACGCACTTCAGGTCCTTGAATGCAAAACAAGTTATATGCAAGTAAGCCAGAAGTGGACATGCCTGGTTGCCTGGTTGTTTAATTAGAAACTGAAGCAAAAGGCATCCTGCCGCAGGGAGACAACCAGGCTGCAGACTGTGACACTGCCATAGCCTTGCTCTGTCTCTCTTTAGCCTTAAGCGAATCTGATCTTGGGCATCCTGACCCTGACTAATTACATACTGTTTCCTGTGATGCTGAGAAGCTCCTTCCACCCCTTGCTGGACTATTAAGCTTCTCTGCTCTGGCTGCTAATTAAGCAGCAGAATGACAAACTTTTTTTGGTGCTGCTGTTTTGGGTTTTTCTGGGGGAAGGGGGATGTTTTGTTTTGCACCCTTCTTTCCTCCTCCTCCCCAACCCCCGATATACAGAGGTCAGCTGGATGCTTTCTTTGTCACTTTGTCACACTGTTGAGAGGTAAAGATGTCATATCACCTTTCAGAAGACAAGAAAGGTGATAAATGCACTAGCTTGAGAGACAAAGAGTCAGGATACTAATGAAAATCTCTAGTGACTAGACAGCAAAGAGAATCTCATTTTAAAAGACTCTGTAAAGGAAAGATAACTTTATCAGCTATGCAAATGTTGAGTCTAAAGTACACTGGTTTAATGCGGCAACATTTTTCTGTCAGGAAAAAAGTATATAGAGAATTATTAGCAAATAACTATGTAAGCAAGTTTAAATGTCATGCATAAAATAAGTGAGATATCAGCCTCTTCTAGATGTTATCTTGATATTTAAATTTACAAAAATATAATGTGGCCTAGACTAGGGGACTTGTTTTTCAGATACTTCCCCCCCCCCCCCCCATTTGAATAGGAATTGTGCAGGAAAATGACATGTTTGTTTTTTTTTTTTTTTTTACTATCCTAATGAAAATAGTGACTAAAATAATTCATCAAAGTTTTACCAGCCATAAAAGCATCACTGAGCCATTATATTAGTTTATTAGGTAAAATTAAACAGAGACTTTAAATTAATGATAACAGCTTGCAAAATAACAAATATATTGTGTATGCAAAAAGTAGCTCCATCTGATGTGCACCAGCCACCATATGTAAAATGCCTATTATTTATCCTGTCCCTTTGAAAATCATTTCATTGGAATGTATCAGTTAAACTAAAACACATGACCCTTCTTCTTGTGACATGAGCGAAACCACTGAAAAGAAGTCTCTTTTTTTTTATTTTTCCCCTCCCTTCTACTCAAGTGAACTTTCTGGGAAAAAAGCAGCTTCAAGGATTTTTATCAGCATCTGTATAATGGCAAGTGCATCACATGCATCCTGAACCATTAGCTGCCTACATATGAAAGAATTTGGTCAACATTTAGGAATTCACTTAATGAAAGGCTGGCCTATTAAAGCTCTGCTAGCTTTGGAAGTTGATTGAGCTTTTCTTTTCAACTTCCTGCATCGTTGTAGATGATGCTATGCAGTGCCCTCATGTGATATAGTCTAGACAACAAGCTTTCATTGTAACACTTAAAAAATTCAAGTACCAGGTGATATATTTCTGCAGTACAAGGCTCTTTAGAAATCTCTGTGTATAATTACAAATTTAAAAAGCAACAGCTCTGAAAAACATCTATTTATATTTTGGAAAGATAAAGGAACAACACTTCTCTCATACATCCACATGACACTTGAATAAACAAAGAGAAAATCAGTGAAAAAAACAAAAGTCAACAGACAACATTTCATCTCTCAGACCACTCAAAGCAATAGAGACCAGAATTAGGCACCCTAACTACTGGTTGTCAAGTTTTGGCTGAAACATGGAATCAGTGACTTGACACTCCTGGTGTTTCAAGGCCAGTGTGAAGTTTCAAGGCCAGTGTGAAGTTTCAAGGCCAGAAGACACACAGGAGACTGGGCAGGCATAGGTGTCTGAGGCTGGTGTGAGAGCAGCAGGCTCTCTACTGGGTTAGCATTGCATCTGTTGATTAATGTAAATGCCTGATACAGGAGAACAAGCAGCAGGATGGCATTAAAAGAAGTTAGCATGTGGAGAACATATCAGAAGGGGAGCCCATTGACTACATTCCAAGTACAGCTACATTGCTGCATTTATGGGATGAGCAAGACATGTTTTCTCAGAATTGCAGAGAAAAAGGTTTCCTTTATATAACCTATTTTCTCTTCATAGCTTGGGTAAGTGTAAGCACTACAAAACAATGTCAGATGGGTGGCACTGGAGACTGGAATAATTAACCAAAAGAACTTTAATCTCATTTTGGGATTTGCAAGCAGAATGCCCATGAATGAGGATAGGACTGGGCTCCATTTCCATGGGATAAGTCAAACATAGGGAACAACATGTAACAATTGTTCCCCTTCCAAGGCTTGGGAAGAGAGTTGTGTCACATGAGCTTGGCACAGGGTCCCTCTACAAGACATCTGATGAATAGGTTTCAAAATTAAATTTATGAAATTAAATTTAATTTTAGAACAAATCTACAGACAGCACACATTCCAGCTCATTTTTCTTCAGGCTCCAAGAACTAAGGGTTTGGGGATTTTTTTTGTTTTCTGTTTCCCAAACTGATTACCTACTTAACTCCTCAAATAATTACCCCTGTTGACTTTGATCTGTAGTTACTGTGGAATAACACCTTCTTCTAGGAAGGCAGGTTGCCAGCTTCCTTCAAATGAAAGGCCTGGGTTTATGAAGTCATTTTATGATGATCTCACCAATTATCTTCTTGTCTCTGATCTTCCCTTTTGGGTAAGGTTATTGGGAAAGCTGAGTAAGGTAACTGTAGTCTCAGGACAAATTTATCCTTGTCTATTGTAACTTGCCTTTAAGACTGGATGCAGCACAATTACTCCCTGTGGGGAAGAACTCAACATAATGACACACAAGAGACTGTGCAGACATAGATATTTAAACACAGGCAAACAACACCTTTTATACCAATGATTAGGAGATTTTTCTTACAGTTTATATGTGAATTTTGTGCGGTGTTAATGTCATTCTGCTTTTGACTTGTTCTGCTCCTTTCATTCAAAAGAAGTCAATAGAGTAACTAGCGGCAGCTGTCCCAGCATCACCAGAAGGAGGGCTTCTCTAATATAGATTTCATTCAGCGTACACAAGACCAATGACAACAGAAATAAGGATGTATATCATGTTCATGATACTGTGCTTGTATTACCAGAGTCTGGCTGACAGCGGAATGCAGAAGTTTCTTCTCATAGAATCCATTTTTCATGACTTCGCCCTCATGAGATCTGCAAACACCCAGACAACAGAAAAATCAGTGGCTAAAAATAGTGCAAGCTGTAATAATGGCTGGAATCAGACACTGGAGGGAGACACAGTTGCACACACTAATCAAGACACTTTCTTGTCCCTTCTTGCACAAGTATTGAGTGTATGCTCTTAAAGCCCCACTTGGTCTACCTCCATTCCTCATTCATCACATCAGCAAGGAAGGGAAGAGAAAAAGAATGCCTGGGCCAGTTAATGAACCATAAAGCCCTACACTTCGTTGCTGGGGGAGGAGAAGCGCGCAATTCCTGAACAAAGCCTGCGGAAATTCAGCAGTAATGGTGTGGAACTGTTTTTTGAATCAAGCCCTGAGAACCCATCATGATTTGCATTCATGTAAACACCTACATTTTTTCGTTAACTGAGCTGATTTAACTGCTAATTAAAACTAGTCAGTAAGCACAATGCAAAATTAATTAAACCATTTAGCTGGTAGATGCAAATGAGGCAAAGTTATGGCTTGGGCACAACCAAAATAAGTACAAGTACTACTCATCATCTGGCAAAATAGTTCGTGAGGTAAATACTTTCCCCAGAGATGATGTAAAGCAATAAAAAAAAAGAAAAAGCAAAGCATACTGCTGACTACATATGATCTTTTATTGATAAAATGTGCTGGAATCCAGGTTCTCCTCTTTGAAACAGTGACAAATTGGGCTCAGTAGATTTTAAAAATGTTCTCCCATACAAGAAATCTTTCAAAGTTATTTCTGGATGCTAACTTGCTCTTCTCAAGCATGCAAAGTTACTGCTGTCTGTCACTGGAAAGAGTTTTTCCTCAATCTGGACTTTGTATTTTCAAAAGTTATTTTTATAGCTTTACATGTTCTCAGGGGAAAGTGTCTGCTTGGCAAACTATATTGTCTGATGTTAAGTGGAACTAGCGTTTTCTGAGAGCAAGGCCAGAAATGCGTGGCTCTGTGATATCTGCTCTCTGCCTCCTCTTTCTACTGGACCCATGTGCCTCACAACCATAATTGTACGTATTCTACTAAGACCACCTGGGACAGGGACACACAGAGTTATTCACATTGTATAAAGTGTGAACCAAAATAGGTTAAATAAGCATTAGATAAAAAAAAAAAAATCAAACATAAAAACCCTGAAGATGCCCATAGGTGTATTTCAGCACCAGCCGGACACAGGGAAAAGTCTAGTCCTTGTGAATCACCTAAGCTCCTTGTGTGGTGTGTGGCGTTATTCAGGAAAGCTTCCTTAGGCAAGTTCAGATATCTAACAGGTATCTCACAATGGCGCAATTCAGAATTAAGTGATGCCTGCAACTAGACAGTGTAAACTGTCCTTCCATCTTTTCCCTTATTTCAGGTGTTCCAGAATGGCACTGAAAACAAGAGCACATGGAAGGAAAGATGCCTGCACTCAAGAGACTCAGCCCAGCAAGAAGAGCTGAGGGAAGAGGTAGGACTTAAATCTCTCCTCCCCTGGCTCGCCATAGCAGTGTCCCATCTCCTCTGGCTCCCGTGCACGCAGATCACGCCTTACTCACAAACAGAGGAGGGTTCAAGCTTTAATTTTTATGACACAGAGTTGTCATCACAGAGACTTTACACATTTCTGCAGTTGTCAAAGCACTCATTCAGAATGGAAGAGACCTTGCTTCCTTTTATCCCACTGCCTGAGGGAATGCAAGCTTGCACACCCTGCTGCTGGGCATCTAAGCCAGTGGCCTGATGGCAATGCTGGCAGGCACAGGAAAGCACACGCCACAGAAACGTGCTCAAAGACCCTTGGACCGAAGACAACATCCCAGAGCACTGGCTGGGCAAGGACTGGCTGCATCCTGTACCTGTTTCACAGACATCAACCAAGCTGACCCCCAGGGGGACTTCACTAGCAAGATGTGTAATTCCTGACTTCCTGGTGGGATTGGTGATGGGTTTACCAGGAAGGCTGAGGCATTTCTAGCAATGAGCAAAGTGTGACCTGTCAACATTGGAGACAGTTAGGATAAAATAAAGCACGCATGTTGTTTAGAGACTGTATAAGCAGAAAGCTTGGACTTTGGCTAGGTCTAAAACAACATGCCTGAGGCACACCGTGAAGCAGCCAACAGCTGCCAGCTCTTTCTCCTCACTCATAACCCCCAAAATGCTCTGCTGCCTTCCTGGTCTCTCCTGAACAGCAAGCCCAGCCAAGTGCAGGAGGGGCTGCCTATGCTAGTGGGATGCAGGGCTGCATGTGCTCCCCACAGCAGCTGGGAAGTGACTCTGGCTGGGTCCTCCATGGACCAGCCTGGCAGCCAGGCATCCTGACTGTCGGCTTTCAAGTGCCATGCAGAGCATCATCTGTTTTGTCAGCACAATGCTTCATTTTTCTATCTGTGCCACCAAATTGTTTGAATCTAGTTGGAAAACCTAAAAACAACAGCTTGCTTATTTTAACAAAGTAAAGAAGTCTTCCAGCCCTACATCTGATTGCTGGTTGGTTTACATTTAATAATAGGCTTCTGTTTGAGAGGCTACCGTATTGTTTCTCATTACCATTACTGTTATGACAATCTAAAAAGTCTTTGTTTTCTTAATATTTTTCTCAGCCACCGTTAGATGCATTTCTGCCTTTAGATGCTTCCATTCTAACACACAAAACACATGGTGGGTACTTCCATTAATAGTAACAATACCCCAACTCCTCAAGTGTTACAGTTAGTGCAATGCTTATCATGCTCTCTCTCCCAATTTCAAGTAGATTATCATGAGCCGTGGGAGGCGATATGCTGAAAGTGTGCATAGCTCCTTCTAGAATAGCATCTGTCACACAAGACACCTGTTATGGTTGTTGTGCATTAGGCTTGCTGACTGTTATCTTTGAGGCAAACCTAATGTAGTTACACTGTCAAAGGTATGGTACTTATCTGCATACAGCAAAGATGGAACTAAAGCAGGCCAAAACAATTTTTCTTTTGTTTAAGTACCATTACTAATATATTTCACATAGTTAAAAATGCATTATATCAAGGACTCCTTTTTTAAATGTGTGTGCATAAATTAATTTGGATACCTTTAAATATAATTTCAAGCAGCAGAAACAAAATAGCATTTTGCAAAAAAGCATTTAAGCAGAAACAAATGCATTACAGTTAAAGTTTCATGAACACTGATAAGATTGCTGAGTAAAACAGCTTAGTAAAAACAAAACAGAAACAAAAGACTATATACCTCTCTTTGGGCAGTGGGAAACAGCTTCAGCCCCAAAATCCCCACTTGTAAGGAATACTTGACTGACCAAGAACTGTCCCTTTTGAATGGAGAGGGACACAAGGCAGGCTTTACTGAGCAGGCCTTTGAGCTATACAGGAGAAAGTTGGGCTAGGGGTGCTGAGGTACAGCTGGTACTTCAGCTGTGTCACGATGCACTGCTTTCCAGTTACTTGGAGAACAAGTGCTGAAGAAAGCAGCTCAAATATGAAAACCAGCTCTCAGCTTGGAATGCTTCCTCCTGGCCCTGCTGCAACAGCAAAGCACGTAGCTGTGTAAGACAGCAGGCTGCTGCAGCCAGCACAGTAGCTGCATATTTAGTCTGTTTTCCCAGATCCTGGAAGCCCAGAATTTCTGCCACCAGTGAAGACAGAGTCAGGATCCATGGGATTTCTAGGACACCAAGACAAACATCTGGGTAGCAACTGTAATTTTGTTCACTCTTCCCAACCTCTCCCACTTCCCATAGGCTGATATAGAAGCAGCAAGGCTAGTTCAGTAGGCTTGTCCATCCTGGCTCTGCTACTTTTCCGGTCCCATCCCCCAACTGTTGCCTCCTGCTCCTGCTCAGTTTTGCCTGCACAAGTGAGCTGGATCTCAGAAGCTGAAGATATTAACTCTAGCTAGGTACCTTGATAGTGTGGTTGTTCTAGAGTTCAAGCTGGTGCAACAGGGTTGTACGTCACTTTACTGTGCTGCGTAGGCATATGCACTATATTAGCTATCTCATTGTCTGCACAGCACAGGCCTGTGACAGCCATTTGATCAACTGGCTTTCTACTAACCCAGAATATTTATTATTTAGTTCAAAGTTCATTTGGAGTAAGGATTGTCTTCTGTCATATACCTGCATGGTGCCCAGTGGAATATAGACTGGCTTTTTGTCAGTGCCTCAAAGTAGTTCTGTAACCTAAATGATTATTCATAATAAATATAATGGCTCACATCATTGTCTAATGATACTATTCAAGGGATCCTGGGGATGCTCCTAGAATGCATCTCATCATACTAAAAATGTAAGATCTGGGTATAATTCCATTCCCTTTTACAGTATTTTAGATAACCAAGAGGCTATTTTCAACTTGTTTCACCCACTTATAACCTTATGAGTATTGCACAGGGAAAAAATAGAGACTAGAAACCATACACATGGTTATAAGAAACTATATTCTTTTACAAACAGCCCTATCTTTCTCCCTTTTCCTGTGCCAGAATAGTATAACTTGGATTACAAAATCAAGCACTCAAAAATTAGGAAGTTCAGATTTTCTCTGCAGATCTAATTCAGCCACACTGTTTGTATGTGTTACAACAGCATGTGAGTAATTAAAGACTATCATTGTCAAGTGAATTTCACCTTATCCAGAGCAGACTGGATGGTGCGTGTTTAATGAGTGACTTTGCAATACTCTTTCTCCTCATTATTCAGTGTGTGGTCCTAACTGTACAGTTGGCACCCTATCTAGATCTTAAAATACTTTTTCACAATCTTTCCTGTGTCTCCATCACTGTTGTACCCCAGTGCTTCATAGGTATTAATGCATATTTTTTTCACAATATCCTCATGAGGTAGCAACTTATTATCTCTTTTACAAATGAAGAAGTGGGACACAGGAAGATTGAGGTCTAAAGTGCAACTTCATCTTGGATGCCCAACCTGAGATGCCACTGGGTTTTATAATCTTTTCAAGTGCAGAGTGCTGCCATTTACATCTCTAAGCTCAACATATTTCTTCTGACCTTATTCTAACCTCTCATCTTGGGTAGACAAAAGAAGCAAGATGCCACAATCAGAAATCATCGCTGAAAACAAGTTGCCTGAGAACCTGATGGTAAGGGCAAAAAAGGAATCCTACTGATCTGGGCAATGTTTAAGTGCCTCTACTATTAATCTCTTTTACACACAATCCTCTGCTCTATGCACCTGCATCTTTCAGATCTCTCAGACAATCAAGGGTTGCTCAGACAACTGTCTCCTTCATTACGCAACCTTGATTCAGTCCCAGAATAGGCCCATCCCATGCACTGAGTAGCCTAAATAATAATGAGCCCTCCAGCCCCATCTATAATTATAAAGTGAGCTTCCAAATATAATATCAAACAAAGACGCTTAAGGAATATTAACTGTGGAATAGAAAACAAGCTCAAGCTAAACACTGACAGATTTATTTGCTCCAGCAAAAAAACCAAACAATGTTCACTTAATTTAGTGCAAGATAGTAGCAAAAAGAAAGATTACTATGGATCACATAAAACATCACTGTGTGAGGTTTTCTTGATGGCCATGTTCCATGGAGAACAGAAGATCTGCGTTGGAGACAGCAGATGCAGAATGTCACCAGTTTTCTCATTGTATGTATCAATAAAACATTTATGTCAAAATCAGCATGTAACTTGTGGCAAAGCCACGAAGTGTCTTTTTGCTGTAGTATGTATGTTTCTACATTTGCTATTTCTTAAACAGCAGAGCATCTCATCTGATACCCTGGACAGAGTCCTCATGCTGCCAGGGGTGCCTGGAGCCACAGCTGGGGGCAAGAAGGATACCCAGGAGAGTACTAAATACACCTAGACT
Source organism: Ara ararauna (assembly GCA_028858755.1). Lineage (NCBI taxonomy): Eukaryota > Metazoa > Chordata > Aves > Psittaciformes > Psittacidae > Ara > Ara ararauna. Next base: position 91,650,749 of record CM054377.1, on the reverse strand, counting down.
GTGCCATCTGCTGCCAGCACTGCCACCCAGGTCTGCGGTGGAAGACTATCTTCACTATCAGTGCTAAACTATACTAGCAACTTTAATTACCTGTAGATTGGGTGGGAGTGTGTGTGGAAGTTGCTATCTTGTAGAATAAATCATCACCTCCCTTCCCTTTTTCCATTATGCAATAGAGGACACCAAGTCTGCCTACTGACAACAATAGGACCAGGATTTCCTCAGACTACTATGGGGGGTCTAGTCCTGAAAATGAAGCAATATTTTGGCAGTATTTTGAATAAAATTCTTCCAGCTGAAAACCTGAAATTTTGCTCAAATATTCTATATGCATTGTCTCGATGGAAGGCATGAAACTGATGTAGGACCAGACCCTTCTCTGAGAGCCGCAATAGTTTTCTTCTTCTGCCTGCTCAACAACATAGTTTTGTTTAGTCTGATACCATCAGGCACTTTGAAAATAACCTAACCTCCTACTTGAGACAGTGAAAGGGAAGTAATGCAAAAATGCACTAGGAACTACTAGGTAAGTTTTGGGGAAAAAAAAAATAGCCTACAAAATATTCTTATTTTTAAATACTTTAAATAATGAATTAGTTGCAATAGTTAATATTGAGCACTGAAGCACTATTTTAGAAAGAACTGAAGTCAACACCTCAGCTTTCTCATAAGGAGACTCAGTATTTTTAAAAAATAAGAATCCCTCCAAGATATGCTCCCATACACATTTCTTATTTCTGAATAAGTTGGAACAGCTAATTGTTAAAAATATTGCTAGTTCGTGCGATAGCAAGGAAACTTGTGTTCAATCTTTTTAATATTATTCTAGTACCATAAAATCTAATCTGCATTCAAAATTTCTCTTTATGAAGCAAGAGTTTACTCTACAAACACTGAAATTCGTGAAACAGTTCCTCAAGGCTACTTCTGCTATACTCCTAGCCACTAACGACCCTGCTCTGCCCCTTACCTTTTATGCCCCCTACAATCTAACTTTATTAAGGAATAGAGTTTTACACCCACCTTCAGCTTATTTTTCTTTTGCTTTTTCCATCTCTTCACTCAAGTTTATCAACTTTTTCAGCTAAGCAGATGGTACATATGGACCATCCACTGTGCAAATTTGCCTAGCTACCTACTTGCATGGCAGCTGGCTAACCAGTCTCCGCTTCTCAGCTGCTGGGTCAGTCATAGAATCATAGAATTGTTTAGGTTGGAAAAGACCTTTAAGATCATTGACTCCCACGATTAACCTAGCACTGCCAAGTCCACCACTAAACCATGTCCCTGAGCACCACATCTGCATGTCTTTCAAATACCTCCAGGGATGGTGACTCCATCACTTCCCTAAGCAACTGTTCCAAAGATTGACAACTCTTTTGATGAAGAATTTTCCTCATATCCATTCTAAACCTCCCTTGGCACAACTTAGGAAATGGACACAGCTTTTTCTGGGTAGAGGAGCTGACAGGGTTTTTCTTTGTTACCTAGCCTCAGTTTTCGTGTGGCATCTGCTCCCCTCTGTAATTTGGCTGATGTCCTGAATCCTAGGTTCAAAAGTTTCTAGAAGAGGAGTAACTGATGGACACAGAAGATCTGCAGCTCCTCCAGGACTCAAGCCACTACATAATCTGCCAGGAAAACTATTTGTTGATTAAAAGTTTTATGGTTAAAAACTCATATATATCTGAATCTGAGGGAAATACATATCAAAAAAACCAGCAAGGCCAGTATACAGAAACAACATATGCAATTGCTTAGATACATACCAAGAGGTGAGAATTTTGTATACGATTTAGGGTATACCATAATGCCATTCAAAAAAAAAAAATCATTTTTGCTTCCGTCACACTAAAAATTTGCAATCTGTTATATGGAAGCTTGTTTTTCCCTTTCATTGTAATTAACTTTCTATTGAATTAATTACTCCAGGTGAGCTGGAAGCAGCTGTTCTATCTCACCTGGTGTGGCTGAGTGTACCCACGCCTAGCCTTGCAGTTCACCATTCAGATGCAAATCGTCCTGCTCCCCACACGAGATCACTGGCACACACCCAAAAAGCCTGCTAGCAACAACAACAACAAAAAAAAAACAATAACATGGCAGGCAGCTGCTGCTGCACAGAAGGGAAAAAAGTTTTAGAAAAAAGGACATATATTCCCTGCTTGGCCATTTAAAAATGTGTATTCTACTGAATAGAGCAGGTGAGAAAATACTCGAGATAAACACTGTGTGAATTCTAAATAACTTACACATGGCACCTACAGGTCACTGGCCCTTTTTCTACATGAGAATGAATATTTTGGCTAACTCAATCCATTTTGTACACATGCGTCTGTAGAAGTGTATACAAACATGCACAACCAGTAAATTGAAGCTGTGAAGAAATTAGAATAAAGCAGTTAGCTGAACTGGATTATAAAGGAACTCTGTTAGTTGCAATAACACTGTAATCAAACATATAAAAAAAGCAGGAGTCCTCATCTGAAGATTGTCCATCTGGAGATAATTAATTGATTCCATGCACATTTATAAAATAAGGGCACAAAAGAAATAAATGAAAGCTTCTTAAAATAAGATTACATACACTATTTTCTCCCTATGAGAGAGCAAAAATAACCCGTTGTTACATTTTCATTATTTGTTTATTAAGTGTTTCAACGGTGAACAGAACAGAATAGAATAACATTATGGCAGAAGCCAGACCCTTATGGTCTGATATACCATGTGACGTAAAACATGTTTTAAGAGCGTACTGAGGAACTGTGATGACTTGTCACAGCAAAGATGGCCTCCATTTTGCAATGGTCCCCATGCATGTACAGCAATATTGCCTGTATTATCCTTGAGACAGCATACACTCTCTTTTTTCTGCAACATCTAGTAAGTCAGTACCTGTTCATGTGTTTTTCCTTTTTGTTGCTTTGGTGTATTTTTCCCTTTCCTCTTCAAAACCTGCTCAAAGCCTAGGTTAAAGCTCATCCTGCTGAGAGACAGATGCAGGGATGAGTTCCCTATTATCTAAAGTACTGAGTTGTTCATAGCCAACAACAGGAGCAACAAAATAGGATTATGAAGAACAGGCATACATGTCATCACTGTTAGTAAAGTAATTACAGATTTGGCACTAGTGCAGGTTTTCTGCTTGCCAAAGCACTGGATGGAAGTTTAAGAAGCAAATGATTATCCCTATTCAGGGCAAAGCTCGTCAATCAATCCTATATCAATTCCCCTGGTGCAGCACAGTGAGACTGTGATTGACTTATGAGGGAGCACATGGGATGTCTTCGCTCAGCTGAAACCCATTTCTGAGGGCATCCTATCCTGAAACTTCATGATCCTTGAAAGCAGTGAGCTCCAGCGTCTCACTAGAAACAGTAATTCCATAAAAAGATTCTTTTCTGTTCTCAATGTAACGTTGCAAAAAAAAGCAAAACTGCAGTCAGGAGAAACCCTAATTCAAAAACTCCACTTAACAGTATTAGGACTGCCAACCACACTTCTGGCTAAGTTTTATGCTTTTCTAAGTACTGGTGTGGAGCTCAGGTTTTGCTAGTGATTGTCTCAGTAACTATTTCCTTTAGCTTGTACTTTGACATTGATGTTAGAATAACAGCTGGCCTGAATTTGTCTTTGGGACAAGAATCATGTGTTGATCCCATTACATTTCAGGACATCAGTAAATTCACACACAGTAAATAAGCTGTAGGTTTTATTGTTACTATTATTTGTCCTATTGTAGGACTGGAGAGAGTCACAGTCCAGGAGTCGATCATACTCAGTAGTCTTTCAACAAGAAAATATTCTCTTACATGCAAAAAATTACAGTCCTTCTCATTTTCTGTGTGTGGCACAAGTCCAAAGTGTATTTTGAAAGTTCTTATCCTGTCTACAATTGAGACTTTAAAATTTTTGAGACATTTAGCATGTCCCATGAAGGTCTAATTTTATCACAATGAAAATGAAGTTATATGCTGAAATTATCAATAATTAGAAACGTGAATAATGAAGACTAGATCTGCAACAGAAAATACAGGGAAGAGGTCTCAGAGCTAGTGGAAAACTGTGGACAGCTTGGTCATAGACTAGCACCATTGCAATAGACTGTAGATGGGACTCAAGCCAGTATCTCCACTTGACACTGCAACTGACAGTGTGGACATAGCAACTCAGGGCACATTTAAATCTGACACCTTTGCATCACATTCGTTCAGATCACAGACATGCCAACGAAGTCACTGTGGGGCCAGTTGGCACAGCGCTGAATAGAGAGACACTTTTACCTGGCTGAGAAGCCCTCAGCAGCAGTGCAAGGAAAAAGCATGCCACAAGGGACAGTGGACCCCACCATAAGCACAGTCAAACCACATATCAAAGATCACGAAAAGTCTTGCATCCCTCATATTTGTCCTTTGCTGCCCAAGCCTACCTATATCACTTACTTGTGACTTCATTTATTTTAACAAGATTCATCCTCTGAACCAGTTGCTAGACTAAAGGTCATGAAGCAACTCCTCAGGTGAAGAATAGGATAAGTAGGATTGCAGATCTGGTTAAAGTGAGCTACCAGGAGTTTCAGTGCCTAGGTTGCTTGGGCATCCAGCTTCATGCCCAGCTGGGCATCATCATAAAAGGAATGGTAACTTCGGTGGAAATCTATGTCCTCTCTTTCTTGCTCATGAACCACATCAGGAAATTTCTCTCCTCTCAGGCACAATTTGTGATCCCAGCCACAGAAATGCCAGCTACTGGGTTGAGAAAGTAGACAAGTCTGGATTAAAATGTTATTTTGGATGGGAACTAACACCTGAAAAGTAAATTTATCATATTTTAAAACTACTTACATTTACAGATCATATTTACATGCTATTAAGTATGCTATTAACTTGCAATAAAGAAAGTGAATATAATTACACACTTATTACAGAAATGTGTGGAAGGACAGTTAGAGCATTCATCACATAAAAAATTAGATGTGATGTGTATTTCTATGTAAATGTTTTGTATGATTATAGAAATTAATACACATATCTATGTCTGTATATATGCATTATATATATTTAAATATCTTAATAAATAGAGTATCTCTATCTTTATAGACAGTCTCTATATTTATTTACATATATACCTGACCTATCTGATTTTTACTCTATCTTTCTAGGTCTTAACATACTCAAATGTGACAAAGTACTATGTTGTGCCATTTGCTTGTAAGACAAAGTTAAGGATAACTACAGTTTTCTTATCATCATCAATAAACAAAAAAAAATTGGTGTGAATGCAATAATAAAGCCTTCAGTGACTTTGAAAGACAGGATTTTTCCAGCTGTTTATTAACATTAATTAATTGATAAAATTTTCATTTGTCTCAAATAGGCTTAACTCTATTAACTTCAACAGAAGTAAGGAGGTCCACAGTCATGAAGCACTTCTTTATGGAAGTGTATTGCATACTCTAAATACCAATACCAGAATGCATTCAGTGTCAAAACAGTATCAATAAGGCACAGATGCAGGAGCAGCTGATTGGAAGCTCTTCAGCTGGATTCAGTGAAGATTTTCATATGCACCACGTGAAGCTACTGGATCAGACCCACATACTACTGATTTCAGTGAAAATTTTAAGCCTGATTTGAATCCTGAAAACTCTGTCTTAGGCAAGGGACCCTTATTCCCTGATCCAGCTAGTATCCCCTACTCACATGGCCAAAAATTACTCATCTGAGCAATCCCTTGGCTACTGTCTATTACTAAATGCAATTTAGCAAAATACAGGGTTGCTTGATAAGGTTTGTATTGCTCATAAATTATATCACAGTAATAAATTTAAGGCACACATGCTGTAAGGATAACTGAAATGTGAATATTTCTCTTTTTGAAGACGAAAATGGAGAAACTATAAAGATATATTGTTGGTTTAAAATCTTCATTTCCGGAAGTTTCTTCTAATTTTAGCTACTACCTCTAGCTAGAAAGCAGAGAGGAAAGAGGACCAGGGCCATGATGAGTACAGCTGCACTTCTGAATGAGCATTATTTATTTTCAGTTACTAAAAATATATATATATATATATAGCAAACATAAACAAAAAAAAGCTTACAGTCCTCTTCATTCACATAGACAGCTCTCAATGAAATATATTTACGTATTATTTCCCTAGTGACTCATTTCAAAAGAAACCAAAACCCAGCAATGATCCTGTAAGTAAATTAAATTATTTAACTGCACGTGAATGGTGTTATTAGTATGGCAAAATCCACTGATCCTTGGAAACCCACTGGAGATGATTTCCAATATGCAGGGTTTATGGGAGTAGATGCAGGCATATCCCAGTAGGTTGCTAAGGAACTAGCAGATACATGCATTTTCTGCAGATCTGACATGTAAAATATATCCCTGTTTCTTGGATTAGCCAAACTGAGAAAGCTATGTGAAAAAAGATATTCACATCAAATTCTCCTTATTTTCCTTAATCAAGAAACCCCTGAGAACTGTAACTATGAATAATTCAATCTTTCACTGACATTTGGCGCAATTAATAAGAGTACTTTAAAGCTGCTGGCTTTGTTTATCTTTTTATGCATAATTAAAGGGTGTTGATATTCAAGTTTTCAGCCAAGGAGCAAGCTAGGTTTGGTTTCACTGGCAGCAGCTGCAACTGGCTTAACTACAATATGATAACTCGATATTGCCCCATCTCAATGCACGCAGTGCAGTTAGCTTAATTCTCTGCCACCACTCCTTTCTTAATTGTGCTGGTATTTTGTGCTCTCTCTGAATCAGTAGCTGCTTGTCTGCTTCCTTCTCCCCTCTCCTCTGCCACACACGTTAGTAGCTCGAAGCTGTGATCAGAACTTGTCTGATTTTCACATGGGTACTAGTCACTGAAGGCATGGGGTTTGCAACACAATTTTCTGTTTCATGCTTTCAAACAATTTCAAATGTAAATTCAAAATAAATAAATCTAAAACCCAGACAGCTACCAGTGCATTACCTTTTCTCCTCCTGTGACTAGATGGATTCCTGACTTTGAAGTCATAAGAGAAGTCCAGAGACATTCCCTTTTTAAAAAACATGCTGCAAATTTCTGTGGTGGCACTATATGCTTTGTCATTTCAGTTTCCTTTTGCCTCATCAGAGTATTCCTCCAGCAGATTACTTTATTACTTTTGCCAAAAAGAAACCTTCCAACAAGGTCTCTTATTAGAGATTTCACAGAATTTTCCATTTTTCCCAGTGTTTTTATTGATAATTAAAAAAAAAAAAAGCTCAATTTAATTTCCAGCACTTTCAGGCAATTAGGAAATTTTTTAAATTAGGAACCAAAAGCAATGTATGAACGACTTGTATTCCTCCTTTGGGTCAGAACTTAAACTGCTGAACTTCAGATTTAAAAAGACTACAAAGGTTTTTCTTTTATATTTTCTGTAACTTTGCTAGCATTGCCCACAGGGACCTTTACATATTTTGAAGTGGCACATGTAGACATATTAGCATCACCATTTTAAGTTTTTCTATGTATATGAAAGCTATTATCAATTTTCAGACTTTTAAATTTTGCTGAACAAAGAGAAGAGTCAAAATATGGCAATTTTTTCATCAAATTAAACAAACAGTTGATGGTTGCCACCACCCCACAGCCTCAAAACAAGCTCTACTCCCAGAGCAAGAGCAAGAAGAAACTTCCTAGGTGTAGTCTCAGCCAACTTTCTCTTGTAGGATCAAACTTTACTCTAGGGTAAATTGGTTAACTGTGTTCAATAATTACCCATTTTCTTGTGGCAGCACGATTGTAAGTGAAAAGTGATTACAGGTAGTATGGGTATCAGGTTAAGAAATACAGCACACGGTTACATGCATTCACATTCTCTGGTTCCCAACTTTTCCTCTTTTTCTGGTGATCACATAGCCCATGTTCCTGAAGCCCTTTAAAGCATTTTCAGAGTTGTGTGGAGCACTGAATCATCCCTGTTAATCTGAAAAAGACTTTCTCATTAATGATGGAACAAGCTGTAGAATGTAACACAGTATTTTCTGCTGGCTCAGTCTGGATTGATGCTTGAAGACAGTTCACTAACCAGAGAAATAACACCTTTTGTTTTCATTCATTAGGTTCATACTTCAACCTAAGCTTGGAGAGAGAAATCCACATTCAACTACTTAAAACCATAGTTACATACTTTAAAAGGTCATTAAAGGGTCCAAATACCTGTAAAAGCAACTGAGCCCAGCTGGAGCTTTGTGCATAGAAAATTAAGGTTTGTATTTTCAAACATGGCAATGTCATGCAGAAGCCAAAGTATGAGCTACAAAATGGCATAGGACCAGAAAAAAAAATCCAAAACCCATTTAGGGACCAAAACACCTTTACAATTCTGAACCCTTAGAAGGGTTAAGATGATGGGCTTCACAGGGTGCCCTGGTTTCTAAATCACTGAGTAAATTTAAAATAGATATCAGTTCTAGAGGTCACTTAGCCACCTTGGAATATTTTTCTCCCAGATACTAAATATGTGATTAAAGAGTCAGCTGCCTGTAAGGCTATTGGCTTGTTTCCCCAACCCAGGAAGGACTAACATCATGCCAAAATCTTTTTCAGGCTCTTCCCTCAGGCTCACTCTATTAATTCAAGGGAAAAAAAAGTACAAAAGGAAAAGAAACAATCTCTCACAAAACGTGGGCTGCAGGGGCCGTTTTCCCATGCTGCAGCTCCCCCTGCTCTAAAGCCAACATTTCTCTTGTAGTTCCTCACCTTAATGAGCTTTCTCATCTCTTGGCAAGCACTGGCTGACCCAAATGAGTCATGAACAGGCAGAAGTTTCTGCCTCCTGGGGGCCTTGACCCTTAACGTGGCTGCCTCTCCTGCTGTCGTGCCTGAGCTCAAACTTCAGGGCTGGCGGCTAGCATTAAACTCTAGGAAATTAGCACAGTGCACATACAGTTAAATACCTACTTGGATATCCGCTGTCTAGCTTCTGTTTTTGAAAACGTGCCTGGTGTTTCGAACGCCCTCTGCTGAAGTGAAAGTGAGTGAGGCACTACACAGGGCGGGAGCAAGGCGTTCATGTGGAGCTGTTAGCTTGCCGAGGCAGCTAGAACTGTATTAGGGTCAACAAGTGCTTTACAGCATTGCTGCTGCCTCTGTTGTAGCATTTGTGCTAATGCTCCCTAGATAGAGTAATTGGCAAATTTGCTCCAAACTCTAAAGCGCAGGTACAACAAAGACCACTTTATCACACTGAGCCACAGACCAGTGCTGTCATTTAAATGTCTTGAGGCGCAAGGATGGTAACATAAACACCAGTATAGGCAAAGAAAAGGGCCCATTCTATAGATGGTCAATAGTGCACACAGTTTAAAGAGAAATGCTCTGAATCATTATAAAGTGTGGAGGAGAAAAGAATAAAGAAAGGAAATTTGCCCTCTAAACCACTGCAGTATTTCCCAGGCACACAAAAGCAGACACCAACCCCACCAGTATCAGCCTTCAAAGCACTACCCTTTTTCCATCACAGATTTAGTTATCTCCTGCCTTGACATGATGAAATCTCCTCTTGGTCCTTTCTCCACAGCCAATATGCCCACAGATTTAGATACCCAATATTTCCTTGCAGTACCTACTATGCTTATATCGCACCTTAAAAGCATGGCCAGCCACTCACTGCTTCTTTTTCCTGTGCAAGAAGGATACCTACAGTCCCAAGGCTGAGAATCTCTTGGTTTAGTTTATATTAAAGAGCAGTGGGGCAGCAGTAATGCTCACTGAAATTGCAGAAGGATCACGCAAGAAAGTATTTAAAGTTAAATAAATCTCTATGTAGTTTAATGCTGGAGAAGATTTTTTCCTTTGTTCTTGTTTTAATCTGGTTTGCTGCCACTGAAGTCAATGGGAGGTAAAAATTTAATGCAATTCAAAGCAGGTCTTTTTTAAAGCAGGCATAAGAGCACAGAAAATGTAGCTTGTGCAGGCATTAGCTGTTAGCTAGAATAAGTGGGAAGGTTTGATCCAATTCTAATTCTCTCAGTGGACGTAAGTAGAGAAGTGAGACAGACAAATGAGGGGGAAAAGGGATTTCTTTTTTAAAGTATTGCTTTAATTCCTTCCTACATGCATCTCCACAACTGCAGTGAAAAGAAATGGCTACTCTATTTTCTCTGCTCCCACCACAAATTTTAGGTTTTGTGTCATCTCACAAGTGTTACTGTCACTTAATAATTTCTAAAGTACTTTAGGTGAAAATGGCACTTTACAAACCATTTGAAAAGATAGACTCCACCTGTCCCAAATGCTCTATAATCTAAGGCCAAATCTTTATAAATCCAGTGGATCTGCAACTCGCATTTATTCCACAAGGGCTCAGGAGCTCTCAGGGTTCAGCACTGTTCAGCTGAATGAAGTCAATGGGAATTTTGCCAACGACTTCATTAGTTGAAGGTGTAAGCTATAACTCAGAGGAGTAGGATGTCAGAGCCAGCAGATCAAGCTTAGAAGGGAGACAGCAACTCAGGAAATGGAAAAACTGGCAGCGTGTATAACTCTTCTGTTTGAGAGATAATAATCAGAGGAAGAGAAGACTGTAGAAACAAATCCATCTTGTGATATGTCCTTGACTATCTCCGTTGACCGTGGTGGGAGTTACTGGCCTGAGTAAGGTGAGGATTTAGAGATGCATGTTCCTACACAGTACAGTCCATGAACTGTAGACATTTACAAGCATTTCAGGGCTAACACCCGGACTGTTAAACCCAGAAAACTAGCCACTTGGGATTAACCGTGCAGTATGATATTCATTATTCACAAGCATGGCAATCCAACAGAGACTAACTATGAAGTCTGATATTCATTAAACTGCAGTAAAGCATCTCTGAGGTGGCCTGTGGTGCAGCCCTGTGTGTGCATTTCTCTGTGTGCACTTACGTACATGCACTACAAAATATGAAGGCAAGGGGGAGGGCATATATTTTAGAAAGGACACAAATTCAGCACAAGCAGTGGCTGGCCTCACAGAGATCTCTAGTAAAGATGCCAAGTAATGTTTGGCTTCCAGGTCAGACAATTTTTTTTATCCTAAATCTACTCATGCAAAGACACAGCTTATAGCTTGCAGATGGCTCATTCTGCTGATCTGCCAGTATTCACACTCAGAGTGCGGAATTATATCACATGCGCAAGGGGATTGCTGTCTTTTTTCATGGCTTTGTTATTGCAAGCAAAAAAAAAATATAACTAGCCGGAAAATAAGAAAAAGGAGGATACCGAACTCACATATTTTGATGAGATTTTTTCGATTTAATTTAAGAAGACGAGGATAAAGGCAAACATGAGCTTCCCATAAAACATGATGTCTTACTTGTATGCTTATTGAGGCAGCCAGAAACTGAGGATGTGGTATATATTTTAATTAAAAGATGCACTAACATTAGCGGGAAAAAGTTTTTCTCTTACTATGGTGCTTATTTGCATTTTCCATGCTTTGCAAAATCATAATACCTTTTCCCCAGCAGTGCTAATAATTAATCGTAATTCTTAATTTTATAAATACTAGGAGCCTCAAATTCATTAATGACACCAAGAAAAATAAATCGTTTTGAAAGCTAAAATTCAATTCCAGATAAGGAGAAAACCAATCTATTTGCACGACAATATAATAAATTTTAAAATCTCAGTAGATTTGCACCTTTGTAAACCAGGAGTGATTGTATTAATTTATTGAAGTTATCTAAGTATTTTACCAATATATCACGAAAAGGCTGACCTGTGAAATCTGCAGTCTGTAAAAAACAAATAAAAAATCCATTGATGTAATTTGAACTAAAAAGCCCCCCAAAAAATCAATATTTTGTCATTTGGAAAATTATTTGGGTTGACAAAGATGGTTTCATCTGGAAATATATTTTTTAAAAGGGGAAAGGCTAAGTGTTTCACAACAGTTCCAGGACAATGGAGATATGGACCCACCAGAGAGAGTCCAGCAAAGGGCCACTAAGATTATGACTGGACTAGCACATCTCTCCTATGAGGAAAAGCTGAGACAGCTAGGACTGTTTTGCCTGGAGAGCAGAAGGCTCAGGGGGGTATTATATAAATACCTGAAGAAAGGGTATAAAGAAGATGAAGCCAGGCTCTTTTCAGTGGTGCCCAGTGACAGGACCAGAGGAAACGGTACAAACTGAAACACAGGAGGTTCACTCTGAACAGCAGGAAACAGTTTTCGTTGTGGGGGTGACCAAGCACTGGCACAAATTGCCCAGGAAGGTGGTGGAGTCTCCATTCTTGGACATATTCAAAAGCCTCTGGACATGGTTCTGGGCAGCTTATTCAGTATGACCCTGCTTAAGCAGAGGGGCTGAAACAGATGATCTCCAGAGATCCCTTCCAACCTCCACCAGTATGTGATTCTGTGAATCATCATTTGAAAGATGTCATTAAACAAAAATGAGTTTTCTTTTGTTTGAGTGAGGAAAGTGAAACATTTCTCTCCTTTGGGTTGACCTAAGTTATTTTCCCCTCTTTCCTGGGGAAAAGATTGTAATCTGGTTACCAGATTGTAATCTGGAGCCATTCCTGGTTCAGTTTTCCTTTTGAAATGTTCCCTAAAATAATTGAAATTAGCAAACACCCTATTTGACCCACTGTCCTCTTTTCTGCCTGCACTTCCATGTCTTCATCCTTGAATATATACGTAAAGCAATTAATTTAGCTGAACTTTAGTATATGTGACTTGGCAGCACAGAGTGGCCTAAAATGAATGCCAAGAACCAGTGACCACTGTGGTGCTGTATTCCGTTCACCCTGCTCCTCACACATACAATCCTCAGGCTCATTATGAATTATTTGCCAGGGACCTTTGCATGTGAATGTTATAATAAATATGAAGTGTTAACTTAACTAAGTACGACTGCAGTTTATTCAGACAGCCTTGAATGGCTCTGTCAAGCTACATGTGAGGAGTAAAAAGTGGTTAAACAAACTCTATAATGAGGTTCCTGGATAGACAGATATGCAGATGCTTGGTTCCAGATCATGAGAAGTGCAGCAAATAACAACAGACATAGTGGCATTAACTTTTTACTTGTGTTACCATGATGCTTGAGAGCCAATCTGGGACTGAGATCTCCATGGCATTCAGCATCATACAAAGATTAATACAATGGCTAGTGCTGCAAGATATTAAAACTGCAATATAAAAAACCCCCTGCAATATAAAGAAAGTTATTAATGGTTAACAAAAGGATATCAAATGGATAACAAACGGTTAACAAATGGACATCTAATGGATAACAAATGGTTAACAAATGGACCTCACTTGGAGTATTGTGTGCAGTTCTGGTATCTTTAACATAAAAAGGACATGGAACTGTTGGAACAAATCCAGAGGAGGGCCATGAGGATGATCAGGGGACTGCAGTACCTTTCATGTGAAGACAGGCTGAGAAAGTTGGGGACTGGAGCCTGGAGAAGAGAAGGCTGCATGGAGTCCTCATAGCAGCCTTCCAGCATCTGAAGGGGGCCTATAAGGATGCTGGGGATGGACTCTTCATTAGGGACTGTAGTGAGAGGACAAAGGGTAATGGGTTCAAACTTAAACAGCGAAGTTTAGATTGGGTATAAGGAATAAGTTCTTTACTGTAATGGTGGTGAGGCACTGGAACGGGTAGACCAAGGACATTGTGAATGCTCCATCGCTGGCGGTGTTCAAGACCAGCTTGGACATAGCCTTGGGTGGCATGGTTTAGTGGGAAGTGTCCCTGCCCATGGCAGGGGAGTTGGAACTAGATGATCTTAAGGTCCTTTCCAACCCTAACTGTTCTATAATTCTATGATTTGATATCCAGAGAGTAAAAAGAAATAAGGACAAAATATTAGTGAGAAGGATGAGCAGTGAACAATAGACTTACGTATGTGAAACTTGGGGAAATTTAGAAAAGCAAAGAGAATTTTAAAGGGTGCTTTGAAAGGCAGGCAATGGACTGGCCCTGAAAGTTTCTTCGAATTATTCCTACAGAGGAAGGGCAGAACAAAAGAGAGTATAAGATTAGGTTGAAAATTGGCATAAAAGCAGTGGAACATAAGCTAAGAAACCTTGAAAGTGAACATACCTATTCAAGCAATGCAAATAAAAGGGGTGACATGGTTTAATTGAATGGATAGAAAACCAATATTTGCAGCATTATCTTGAAAGGATGTAGTAGCACAGAAGAGTATTTTTCCAGAAGCAAAAAGAAAATGCTACTGAATCATCACATGATGAGAGCCCACACAGCTGTTTACAGCTTTGCAAAAGGAAAGCACATGATTTTGTGCTGTTGCACTGAGAAAATCAGCAAACTTATAACCTTGAGGAGGACTCTGGAGAGAGAAAAGCAAGTGAAAGAAGATGACCATGTGGTGAATCTGCTTATAAAGGAGTAAGCAAAAGAAAAGAATGATACAGCTGAATACAGAATATACAGCTAAGAGAAAAAGAACGGAATGAGTTTCAGGAAGTGTGTGCCCAGGGAAGAAGAAGATGACTGGGGAGCAAGGGGGACGGAGAACAGCTAATAGAAGTGAAATAGAAAAGGCAACTAGGAATTCATGTAGATGATAAACACACTGCATCAAAGCAAATCAAACACAGAAAGTATTTTTCTAATACTGCTTTCTTCAAAAGCTGTGGTTACTGTTACCACAACCTTTCTTCTAGATCTTAAATAGTGAAAAGGTGGTAATACCTATGCCTGTAAAACTCTGTTAAAATGCTATCTAGTAGAGGAAGGTACCACAGCATTTGTTCTCTAAGAGAAGAAAATTAAGCTCTGCGATTTGTAAGGACAAGCTACCTGGAAAGCATTTTGATACATCACTTGTCTAGGAAGGAAAGCAGCAGCAACATTCCAATCATTTTCAAATCCCATTACAAAAAAAACCCCACCAAATAATCAGTGCATATTTTAAGTGAGCATTGGGTCCTTTTTCCCCCTACTTTTATCTATGCCAGGTTACCAATCCCTAAAGAGGGTAATAGTTTCTGCAGCACTCCTTTGGGAGATTTCAGCTAGGTGTGGCCTAATTGAGAGATGTGCCGCCACAAGAAATGTTCTGCAGGGCAAGGAACAAAGATTATGTTCACATTTAAATCATTCCATGGTAGGAAAAACAGCAGGATTTGTAACCTGTAATGGCTACAGCACCCTTCCAATTAGGGCTTAAGCGACAAAATCAAGTCAGGATATGCAGAGTGAGGAAAATGCACTGAATAATCCATGTGGAAAATCATGTCCAAACACCCTCAGCTCCAGTTACGAAAACTCTTGAGAAGCATAACGAGAGACTGGGGATCTTACAGAGCTATGAAAAATAATCAAGACAATAGAGCAGCCTGCTCTAGAGTCAGATTTCTCATCTGTAGCTCTTGTCATCCCTGATTCATGACCCTCTTTGCCCATTTGTAAAAGAGGAACAGTATTATTTTACAGGGTGGGGGTTGTGAACCTTAATTTGTTAACATTTCCCAAAGAATTTTGAGATCCTGAGATGAAGGGACCAAATTTAATGCTCATTGTTTAGGCTTTAGCCTGTCTGTGCTCAGACAGAACTCCCACTGAGACTGGGAGCTGAACAACAATTCCAGAAGTTGGTCCATTTTTCCTAGGAAAATGAGACAGTTGCGAAGTACAGTTTGTTTGCTGCATTCATTCAGTACCCTGGAGATACAGCATTATGGTTAGTTACACATCTCAGAAAGCTTCTTCAGCAATATTGCAATGGCTTTGAATTCTTACAAGGCTATGCAGTCCAAGTAAAACAAAGCTGCCGGCAAAAGTAACAAGCCAGCAGTCCACACCTGATTAAACAGCATTATTTTTTAGTCTAGCACCATGCCAAGTTCTCATGTCAAAGTGGATGCACAGTATCTGAGAACTGCATAAACTGCAGGTTTTACCACTGCAGCAGTGAGCAACTTGCTTTGCAGGAAGGTATGCCTAAGACAGGTTTGACTTCGGCGGTTTTCAGAAATCAACCTTGTCTCCCCACAAAAGCAACACAACCTTTCCTCAAATCCCAGAAGTGCTGGAATGTAAATAACGTAAACTGAGCCTTTAAATGATCTGCACATGCATACAGTACCTACAGTATTTTTGGTTGCTAACTGTAAGCAGCTGCCAATTTCCCTCTAATGCTCAGACGACTTGCTAACTGATCTGCAAGTCCCAAAAGTGTGTTATCTTTAATGTGCCTCTAATTTTGCTAAGAGTCTACTATTTATAGTGTGTTGTTTATTTACTTATTTACCTTCAACTAATTAAAGCTATCATTTAAAAAAAAATGCAGGGGGAAAATAATACCAAATGTGTGCATCCTTGGTGAGAGGAGAAAACCCAATCTGTTCACGTATTGGATGAATGTTACAAAAGTTCTGTTTTGCTTGGAAAAGCAATGCATGAGTAAAAGCTCAAAAACCTAGCATTATTATCTCTAATTACAATTGGCAATATGTGGCAATCATAATTATTCATTTATGCAAAATAGCTTACAGTGTGTCTCGTATTTTATTCCCTGTTAAAGGATGGCTCGACAAAAGAAGAAGAAAAAAGATTATAGTGCTGAACATAATTGTGCTAAATGCTCATTTTGTTTAAAAAATACTACAAAACTAAACTGCTATTTCTGCAGAGACAGAAAATGATTTAACAAAGATGTATAGTATACTCTGCAGGTGGCAATCCATCCAGGAAACATATTTCTCTGAAAAGGAGAGATATTTCACAATGAAATTGAAGAGCACAATTTTTTCCATTTCTGTCGGGTTTTTTTTTTTTAGAAAAAAGAAAAAACCCTCCCTGTTTTAATCTAGCATATGCTTCCCTTGTTAGTAAAATGCTAATTTGCAAATAGTCAGAGGAGAGACCATGACCATAATAACTTGCTATGATTCTGCAATGACACTATTCTATTTCAATTCTACCACAGTACACTAGGCAACTGAATAAGATCAAGTGCTCTTTGCAACAAAAAAAAATGGAAAAGCCAGTTCACACTACTCACATAAGTAATTCTATTTATGCATGTGTTTCTAGTGGAATATCCCTCTAATTTTGGCCTATTGAACTGATTCTGTAAAATGCCACAGCTCATGAGAGTTGCCAGTCATCCTTAATCAGGTTCTGATGTTTCGGCACTTCACAGGACCCCTTCCCGAATAAAAAGGACTCATATTCAAGATGCTAAAGTCCAGAGATCAGCTCTCAAGAAAATAAATGCTGCTTATTAAGAAAAACCTGACTGAAACACACAGGGATGATTTAACCCTGACATGCTGCACCAGATGAGCAACCCTTACTCTTGCATCTGATCTGAGTCTTGGGTCTGATCTCACTCTTGCTGATGGAACAATTTCTGCCCCTCTGTCATACTTATTCCTACCTCAGAGCAAAACTCAAGTCAACAGAACAATTCCTCTGAAAAGGAACATCCGCAGAACCAAAGGTTAGTTTGATGGCTAGGCATTAAAAAACTGCTTTCAAAGTGTTTTAGATATATAAAAATGTAGACTTTAAAACCAAATAGGAAGCAGATTCTTTTTTCCTCTGCTGATGGTGTTGATTAGAGCAGAGGAAATGGAGATCACCATTGGAATGCATGGGAAAAGCTCAGCTTCCAGAATAGTATGATAAGTTGCACTATTTTTTTAAAAAAATTCGTCACCTTCATGAAGCAGTTAAAAGAGTGGAATTTGTGTCCTAACTTAGTAAATGATGGCAGAACATGAGGAAAATGAAGGTGATCAGTGTACAGAGAAACTTTACAGAAAAGGAAAGAAATCGTAAATCTGGAAGAAATACAGTATTGTCATTACTTTCCGTTTTGCTTTTTCCATCAGACACAATAAATGATTAACATGCAAGTTTGTCTCTTTCTCTTGAGAGTGCATGTTTAGGATGCAGAAGATACTAACTAGGCCCAGCAGTGATTTCTTACTATAATTAATTCATTGTGTCTTGGTCCATTACCACTAAAAGTCTTTTTCCACTCTTCACACAGCGCCAGGAAGAAAGACCTTGTTCCCATTACAGTCCATGGCAAAATTTTGCTTTTTTTAATGGGAAAATAGGGTTGGGTTCTGTCTGCTGTGCATATTGTAACAGGCAGCTCATGCATGCTCAGATATCTGAGTTTGCTAACACAGTCAGCATTTGCTTAACACACTGCATTACACACTTACATGAGATGTCTTGATTACAAAAAATGGATTGTTAAATTGTTTCACTCTACAGATTGCAATCATATGGTATTGAACACAAAGAGAATGAATGTACCTCTAGAGCAATGCTATGAAAAGAAAAGCACTATTATACTGTGTAACAGATGAAAAAAACAAATAGGGATCATTGGTCTGGATCTACAAAGGTATACTTCAGTGAGGAAGGCATTCAGTTGGGATAGGTGAAGCTGCAGTCCAATCCCTTCTCTAGTGACAATCCAATATAAAATAGCAAAGTGTGCAGACAACCAGGGAGGAAAAGACCACCCTCCCCACTTAAACACAACTAAGCCTCTAGCACACTTTTAGCAATTCATGTAGATGTTGAAGTCAAACATTATCACTAATCTGAAGGCCTGGCTGGATTGTAGACAGATTATTTATCACCCAGTCAAACACCACAGGATTCAGTAAGGGCTGTTTACATTATATAAAGCAATATGCAGAGGACTACAAATGTTTTTGTAGAAAAGGTGTGCAAAATGCAGAACTCCCAGCATCATAAACTGCCATTTCTGCATCTTCTCATTTTAGGTGGAAGTGGCAACCTTTCAGAAATTAAGAGTTGCAAACCATGGAATATAAATCAAGAAAAAAGATTTAGAAAGAGCAGTAGCATCCATTTCAATATTTCTTTTTAACTTAGAGCAATAATTTGAGCATTTCTTCTACCCAAACATGTCATGCATTTTAAGGAATCAATCTGAAGTGCTTCACTGTTGGTCAGGTCTGTAACTGAAACTCATATAGCATTCTCATGGGTTATCTCATAGCAGTCAGAGTTAAATGTATGACATATTCATTCTGTCCTATAGACCTGGTTTCCTGTCCAGGGTATACGTTCTTTGTGGCAGTCAAAGAGTTGTGACATTCATGACATATAACTGAACGAGGCAAAAAAGAATCATGATTGAACTATAGGAAAAGCAGGGCAGTCTCCAAAAACAAGTCTATGAGACAGACTGCAGACCTAAGTTACAATTCTTGTCAAGATTGTAGCTTAATAATTAACTTGGGCCAAATTTACAACTAAAATGAAAACGGTTAGATGAAAAATATTCTGGCATCAGAAAAATTTTCCTGAAAGTTTCCTAAATGAAATTTCAGGTTTGCAAGACAGTGAGTAATCCAACAGAAAAGCATATTGTTCAGCATTTCCAGGCAGGTTTCTAATATGAGGCATGTTCCCGTTAGAGTATAATGATTAGCTATTATAGAAGGTGAAGATTCACTGTAATATGGATAATAAAGAAGATAAAAACCAACACTTTAAAAATCCAAAAGCCAAAATAATTGCATTTTCACATTTTTCTAAATGACCCTGCGGACTTCCTGAAAAGTTTTGTCTATTGTATCTCTCTGATTTCACATGCCACATTCTTTCTGCCAATATTATCATGGCTAGTAACAGCCTATAAACACTAGTCCTTCTCATTTTATCCATGGCACAAAGTATTCTGACCTTAGAGCTATTGTCTTCAATTATTCACAAAGTTAACTTTTACATTATAAAAAGTACAGTAGGTTTAGTTTGGTTTTGTCCCTATGTGACTTGAAATAGTTCCCCATATCATGGAGATGTTTTTTAGAATCTTGAATTGCATTTATCCATAGTTTTCCATGGTATTATACTTAGTATTTGCAAAATGTAATTTGAATATTAACTAATCCATCCTCTGGCTGGGAATTAACTTGTCTTATCACAATTTTTCATATGTGGAAAAGAATAAAAAAGGGCTAATATCAGAAATGAGGACTAGCAGATGAAATTCATAGGGGCTTGTTGTAATGAATTAGGTGAAGCATATGGGTTATGTCAACTTTAAAGTGATTCCAAAGCCCAGGTTCAGGGATGATCTGTAGTTTTACCCATAGTGGCAGTACAACCCAAGCCTGAGCTGTCTGCCACATTTTCAGGTCTAACACCTAGTTTCATTCACACTCCTTTCATAGCTTTTTAAGAAACTATTTAGATTGTCTTGGAAATAAGCAGTCTTTGGTAATGCAATCGTAGAAATCCTTCAAAACTGCTTACAAACACTGAACAGCATACCAAGCAATAAAAATTAAAGAAAGGCTGGGAACTCTCCCAAAGTATAGTTTACACATATTTTTCCAGCACATAATGAAATAATATCTAATTTACTGATTAGTTTCCAAAAATGTTTTACCCTGGTAGAAAATCCTACCAATGGAATAGCGAGTAGCTTGATTTAATTGTGCAAAAATCAGCTGGCGGACAGTAAAGGTTTAAGGTAGATAACTCAAAAAAAAAACATGCACCTCAATGATAGAAGGTTTTTTTGATCTTTCCATCATAATTTACTTCTTCTCATCCTTCAAAATCTTACTTCAAAAGGGAAAACAGGGCACGTTTATGAACTGGGACTCTCAGTGTGTGTAGCCCTGATGTCCTGCTTCCAGCAAGCAGTGCAGTGCATTGGCACCGTGCTGAAATGGATATATAAGCCAGGTGGGTGGAACTGTGTTCCACTAAGTCAAGGGCAAACCTTCCACTGACTGCAATGGGGCCACCCTTTCTATCACTCATTGTCCCATTCAATAAGAAAATATGCCTTTTCCTCTAAGGGGAAACAGATTCCCTTCAGGATCAGTAGTTTTAAGATGATATAAGAATGGGTATGTTTGTAATTATTTGGCTTGAACTGTACACCGAGGACTAATAAACAATTACTAGCTTGGCTTAACAGTTTTTTAAATCACTCAAATAGGTTCTGAAGAATCATAGGTTACCCAGGGAAACCTGACTGTAATTCACTGGGAAGCGTACAATTTCTTTGGATTCAAGTTTGAAAACAAAGCAAAACAAAGATTTGTCATGTTTCATATTTCCAAACCAATATGCCTACACTCATGTGGTTTTCATCTTAGGCAGAGTGTAAAGAGGAAGTAAAATGTCAAGCTGTTTATTTCTGTGCAATTTTCTTATCTCAAAATAACACAGAGTTAGCTAAATCCGATCTGTCTTTAATAACGGACAGAGGAATTCCTTTGCTGGGCACTCTTGCTTTTACATAAATCTTATGATCTGGAAACAGAGGAGTTAAATCCCTTCTGACAATTTTGTCAAAACTAAAAATGTCATCCAAAGCAGCAGCCTTATTTTCTAAGGAAATAAATAAATTGGTTTCCTTTAGTTCAGTCTGTATACCACCTTTTCTTATTCTTTTCTTTTTTTCTTATATTGTTTTACAGCAGATGAAAAAGAAGGGAAGAGACAGACAAAAGACACCTAGAAATTCACTCTTCATGATCATAAGATTACACTTAATGGTATGAGAAAAATGAATACGCTTAAATCAGCAAATTGTTCTTTACGGCCACAGAGCAATCTTCATTGTCAAGCATGTGATCAAAGTGCCCTATCTAAAAGTTGAGAAACCAAGTGTTTTTATTGGACACCTTAGGCCTGATTTCAGCTACATCTTTCTTTTTGAAAATAAATATATAATTCAGCATCTAAGACAGCTCTTCTTCTTTATGCCCTTTTTAACTGTCCATTTTAGAGATGAATGAAATGAATGAATATGGAAAAGTTCTCCATGTTACTGTATCCTTTATTCTGACATCATAGTGCAGATAAAAGTAACATCACATTTATGAAAAAGACCATTTTCAAACATATTTAATTGCAATTTGATACATTTATATGTCTGTCCACACTGTGTTTATTTTCAATGCACAAAGAAGTACCCACTTCCCCAATCCTCTATGCTCAGTAAGAAAGATTTAGCTGCAGAAGCATGGAGACACAGCAGTCCCAAGGAAATATGAAAAGAGAAACACGTTCCCTGCATTGTTCCATTTTGCTCTCAGATTCTGTATCCAGGGCACTCTACCCATCTCATGCATACGGACAAAGAGAGGAATAAATGTCTGTGGCTCTTTGTGCAGTCATGTTCGAACCTAAGGGTAATGTTGCCTTTCTGACTATTATATAGGGTAGCCTCAGATTATGGTACTAGTCTGTGGCATGAAAATATATGATTTGTTGTCTCTCTTGCACTGACAGACATACCCCTTCCCACGGAATGTAGCTCCCTCGGATCCAGCAGCAGCTGATCTCATAGAGTTGCTCCACACACTTGTTTTACAGTGCAGAACGCTCCAAACTGTGATTCAGGACATTGTGAGTCTAGCCAGGTACTGGTTTGTACCCGATTCAAAGATCAGATTCAAGGTTTCAGGTCAGTCTTCATGTATTCACCATACTGTCAAACAGATGTCTTTTTTTTAACTTAATGAGGGCTAAGAAATTAAACAGAAAATGTTGGGTTTATAATCAGATTATGGCTGCTGTTGAGAAGCTATGCCATTGTACTTGTTGGCTGACATACACATGTCTGAAAGTGCTGGCTAATAGAGAGGAGTAAACTATCCTAAGATAGCTGGTAACAAATAGAAAACTGCAAGATGAAGTAAAAACTTCATAGACCAACATAGACCTTCCGTTTTTCTTTATAATCTTATCTTTCTTGCAGGTGCATAATTAAATGAATCAGGATTGGTTTGTTTGCAGAAAAGAGTTGATCGCAATGACAGTGCTCACATTTAGTGCCGTTTAACATCTAGTCCGAAGATACAGAATCAGTGCAGATCACTGTTTTCTTCAAACACATTCACAGCCAACAAGCATATTTTAGATTAAATACATGTATATGTTTCATTCTCATCTGTATCTTGACCTGTAGGGCTAACAGAAATTGAGAGTGCTCCCCTTGCTTACATGAGATATACTTTGATATCTGAAGACCAAATTACCTGTTTGGCTCCTGAAAGCTTGTGAAGTTGGCAAACCAAGTTTTGCAAACCGCCCACAACCACCTTGCCCATATGTGTCTGTATTCTCATCCCTCACATATGGGCTGAATTCTACTCAGTGCACACAAGCAAATGAGGCACAAAAATACCCATAGTTAAATGGTTTTTACCTTTATTTAGTTACTTAATAGTTAAGTAACTAGTTTAGACTAGACATCCAGGCTCCCTCAGAATCAATGGCTATGGAGACAGGCACCTGCAGGGGGTGATTCATCTTCTTCAAAGATAGGGGTCTAAAATAGGACTTATGAGTTGCCTTCTGGAGGTGCCTATCTTTCACCATTGACTACAGAGGGAGCCTAGATGACTAGCTGAGATTAGGTACCTAATTTTTAGGCAGATAAATTGTCTTGCCTGAGGTTACATGAGAAATCTGTGGCAGCACTAGGATTTGAACCCACGCATTTTGCATATAGCTGGTAAGGAATTATTTAGTCAAATCTAGCACTTTTATTACAAAGGTTTTGCATGTCCACAATAGGCTACTGGACAAGAGACACACATACATCAAAAAGTCTAATAAATTGGTGATTAGTCACCAACCTCCCACATACCTAAGTGTATGAAAGATCTTTTTAAATTTCTAAAACAGGCAATAAAAGATTTTACCTGTGGCCTGACATCTTTTCAGTGAATGTCCTAAACACAGCTAATCTCAGGGATCTTCTGAGAATCTGCAATAGAGTTGGATAATTTAAAAGATGGCAAGAGAGAGACAGCTTTGACAAGACTCAAAAATACAGTGTTAACAATTTTTTAGGGAAGAATTTCATGGAATATGTCTAAATTCTTGCTGATCAAAAAAGCCATCCCACATAAATGGTGCCTTTTTAGATTAAGCAAACTCAAAATATCCAGCTACTTCATAAGGAACCACTTCTCACATATTTAATACTCCACTGAAATTTCTCATGTTTTTTTGCCAACATAGGGTGCAAAATATTACACTGAAAACCAAGACTGAATGGAAAGACGGCCACATTTGTCTGACATGCTTGATTGAATTCCTATAGCTTGAAGAATTCAGTAGAATCCACAAGGATTAGTATAAATACAACCATCCAGACTCCAAACCCAATTGAATTCTGGGCAAATAGCCAGATACCAAAATATTTGTTCACATAAGCTGAAATCCTCTGTAAAAACAACTAAATAGTAGAATTTGTCAAATGTTTGCTACTGAGGAATTATAGATTTTATGCCAGATGCATATATTCTCTTTTCTACATTTCTACATCTTGGTTCTCAGCTACCTTTCCCATCTGATCAAAACATGCTGTCATCTTGGAGAACTAATTATGTGATAAAATGGTTCATTTTATAATTCCAATATTCAATTGTGACCCAACAATATTTTTACTGCTCATATACAATCTTCTTCATGCATGTGTAACTCAAAATTAAGTTCATTGTTCTCTCTTCAGGTTCAAAGAAATGCAAAAAATACTGAGAATAAGAAGATATACTCCAGTCTAAAAGTTAATTTGGGGGAAAATTTACAGCTCCTTCAGAGCAGATCTTTGCAGAATGAAAGGACATTCTCATATGTAACCAGAACTTCAAGATTTTTTGTCATGAAACAATGCAGGCATTTTATGATATATTAATAAAATAGAAATATTGCAGAACTTGGAATAATTCACTTGTATCTATTTAGTCGATACTTTCTCCTTTTGTTATTTTCTACTCTGAGATACCCTGACACTTGTTCTACATTTAAAAAAAAAAAAACCTCCTTTCAACAGATAAGGGAACTGGTTAAGGAGGGGAAGGGAAAGGAAGGGAAGGGAAGTTAACAAAGGGAAGTTAGGGAAGGGAAGTTGGGAAAGGAAGGGAAGTAAAGGGAAGGGAAGGGAAAGGAAGTCGTGAAAGGAAGGGAAGGGAAGGGAAGGGAAGGGAAGGGAAGGGAAAGGAAGGGAAGGGAAGGGAAGGGAAGGGAAGGGAAGGGAAGGGAAGGGAAGGGAAGGGAAGGGAAGGGAAGGGAAGGGAAGGGAAGGGAAGGGAAAGGAAGGGAAGGGAAAGGAAGGGAAAGGAAGTTGGGAAGGGAAGGGAAGGGAAGGGAAGGGAAGGGAAGGGAAGGGAAGGGAAGGGAAGGGAAGGGAAGGGAAGGGAAAGGAAGCGAAAGGAAGGGAAAGGAAGGGAAAAGAAGGGAAAGGAAGTTGTGAAAGGAAGTTGTGAAAGGAAGGGAAGGGAAGGGAAGGGAAGGGAAGGGAAGGGAAGGGAAGGGAAAAAATGCAAGAGGAAAGAAGACAACTTAAAAAAAGAAAAAAGAAAGAAAAAGCAAACGTACAAGAGTAAAAAGAGAAAAGGAAAAAAAAGAAAAGAAAAGAGAATTGAAAGAAAAATAAAGGAAAAAATTAAAAGAAAGATTTGTTCGAGTTCTTTGTGAAATGCTGCCATCTATGGAGTTTCAGTAGTTATTGCTTTGTACAGTGACGTCAAGGAAAACCACAGGGCTGATTAACTCACAACGCGGTATCTTCCGTAAATGAATAATTTTTTTCAGCAATAAACAAGAATAGAAATTATAGCTTTAGCTATAACATGAAGTTGGCACTAGCTTCTGCCACAACTATTTCTTGGTTTTATAAACAGCATCAGTAGTTATCTACTGCAACATTCGATCAAGGCTTTCTTGTGTTTTGTTGGGAGAATGCATTCATTTGGGTGATTCGTGTTGCCTTGTTTTCATTTCTACTGGTTTCCTAAATTTCAAGGCACGCAAGCACAAATTCTTCATGTCATTCCCCATGTATATACACCCTAGCATACTACTACCTGCATACTCAAAAGGGCCAAATAAATAAGTAGCTAATTACAGTTATCTCATTTTAGCCGTATCATCCCAACAAAATAATTTTTGAAGCTTTAAAATTATTGTACGCGAGCAGGTCACTCCTTCTTCCTTAGCTTTTCTGCTAGCGATAAGCAGGAGCTGCATCAGTTTGTAATATAAGCAGCTCAAAAAGATGGTAACTTTGAAGAGATAGAACTATTAGAAATATTTATCACCTGTACCAAATAACAGCCATTTTAAAAATCCCAGTTTGGAAAACGTTTAGATCTTCAGGAAGACATGGTCCTTGCTCAGTTCCACAAGAATCTGGTAATGCCTTTATCATACTCACTAGAGAACTAGATTCAAATGAAAAGCAGGAGACATGCTTACTTACATTGTGATTAAGTGAAATATTTAATCATTAAGGTAGGCATAAGCATATACAGCAGTAATTCTAAGGCTAATGAAAATCTGGATCCCCAAAGCTACCTTGTATCTAAGGGCTGGTATTTAAAGACAGGAGAAAAAATAGTATTTACAATTTCTGAAAGGTGCCTTAGATCTGTTTTCCAAAATTGTCCCTCCCTTGCCACAGTCTTCCCACGCCACCAGCTCCCAAAAGTGAAGCGTCACCAGCGAAGGTACTTGCCGTTGCAGAAAGGTATGGTAGGAATAACTCTTATTCACACCTCCTCAGAAAGATAGGGCCAGTTCAGCTCTCATCCATAGGGATCAGCCGTATCAAAGAGAAGTATGTCAGTGGAATGAAAAATAAAATGAGCTCTACACTCCCTGACAAACAACAACGTAACTAAGAAGACACCTGCTTTCACGTTCTCTTATTCTACTCAAATTGCTCAGTACCAGGAAATCTACAGGCAGGAAAGCTAACTATTGCTTTTCCCACTTTGATTCTCTCTAAGTCACTTACTTTTGCAAGTGTTTCTCATCTTTATACAACATGTTGACTTCAGAGGGTGAGATTTGCCTAGCAAGCCACAGTAGAATAATCACCCCTTGAGCATAAGCATCAATGGAGCAAGTTACTAAACACCTCTCCCCTCTGCAGGTCATTCAAAAGGAAGATGCTGAAATCAGTGGAGCTGCATTAACAATGAATTGCATTATAAGCAAAATAAGACTAAATGAAGTTAAAATTTACCTCCTAGAGAAACCTTTCCAGAGGTCAAAGATGAGACACTTGTGAAGAATGCCCAGAGGCAATGGCTGTTTTAAGAAATTCATCTCCCCTGTTTGACTTTCAACTCCCAAGCACATACCCTTCACCTTTTCTTTAGACAGGGGACAGTGGCCAAAGGTCTATTAACAGCAGCCGCAGCAAACATCTAAATGCTTCCTTCGTTGCACAGCTGGTGAGGCAGCCAAATCTACCTATAGTGCTTAATAAGGAATGGCAGTTCTACTTGTTTGGCTTTTGGTGATAGAAATTCTAAAAGATGGGCCTTCTGGGTTTTCGCATTTGCCAGCTAACAGCATAATCATGTGACAATGACCTCTTACTGATTTTGGAATGACCTTGTCTGCATTTAATTCAAACTCATCTAAAGAACATCGGCTCTGATAATGCTGCCCACATTGCAGTAAATGTTTCATCAGGAGGCTTGGAAGAGGCCCAGTTTGTTGCACGTCGCTGAAAGAACAGCTTTATCACTGCATTCCAGCATGGAGGCAATGCCGGCATGTAAGGCTACAGCCGTAGTGCGAGGTTGGATGGCAGACCAACCAGTCTCCGCTCATGCTCTGAGGAAGGGCCATGAGCCCTGGAGCTTTGTGGCCATTGGGTTGAAGGCCATGCTAAGCGACAGATTCTCCAATCACTCTTCCATCTCCTGCATGCAGAAATGACAGCAAATCAGTGGAGGGCACAGGTTGCAATCACTAAAAGAAGATGGGGAGTGAGGCAGTGATCTTCTTCACTGAGATGTAGTATTGGTTCAGGTATGCAGCTGGGTTCATAAGCACAGCTGCTCGAATGCAGCCAAGACTTTGCTTGTGAGCACTCAGCTACAACCACCTTCTTCATTATTTTCTGCTGAGCTAAAATCAACCCGTGTGCTGTGTGGTGCAGGCCATACACCCACCATATATTGTCATGAAGGTGCAAAGGCTACATCCCCACCCACCACCCTGAAATGGAACATCACCTGTAATAATTTGTTTAAATAATATAGGGGCAGAAGAGCAGCTCTCATTTCACTCACCAGCAAATAGGGATATCTGTTCATAAACATGCGCTATTCATGTCACACTATTTCTCATTGCTGCATTAATTATTTGGCTTTTTCAATATTTTCTGTCACCAGAGCAGACATCCAGAACAAAAGTACCAAACTGGTACTGAGGAACCCAATCACCACAAATAAGGCAAAATTAACAAATCACTAAAATCTTTCGGTTCAGGGGAGAGCATCTAAGTATCTATTGAATACTTGAATATAATGAATTATGGATCACTATTATCTCACAAAAGAGAAAAATACCATATTTTTCAGCTAACGCAGTAGGAACATTATTTGGCTGTTCTGATGAATCTGTGACACACGCCTTCAATGAAATACATCTTTCCAATGCCCTATTTCTCATGTACTGCATAAAGAGTACCATTTCCCTGCTTTGCTGGACAGATTCAGGCTTGAATTTGTATGTAAGTAGGGTGTCTTAGCTGACAAACCTGAGGATAACTCCACATTTTCAGACTGAACCAGTGAAGTTCTCATTGCTGAAGGTACTGTACACTACAGTATATGTCTTACTCTTCTGTCTATAAGAATTCAGATGTCACCCACCTGCTATTGGGTACAATACACCTTTTTATAGCCAGCAAAGCTGCCTGGAAGGCAGAACAAGAGATGAATAACCATTTCCTAGTCTATTTTATTCAGCTGTGAGTCTTCAACATTGCTGAATTGCTTCAGATATTAAGATAGAATAACTAAGACTGGATCATATATATGAGATGGCATCAAGCAAAATACTAAGGAGTAACATACGTGCATAAAAAGTGATTACAATAAGTATGAGACAAATAAATTAATATTTTGCCTTAGATGGGATTCTTTATGTTTGGTAACTATTGCTTCTGCTGATGATATAACACATGCTGACACCAAATATCAATTCTAGGTAAATCCAATTAAGCCCAGAAGCAAAACAGCTGGATTAGCAGTTCTCTGCATAAATTATTTTTCTTCCATTTACTTTGTCTTTTTGCAAATGAGCCTTTTAACATAAAAAAATTTAGCACTCAAGTTCCCCTTTTCTTATTAATCCCAGAAGCCTAAAATGAAGAAGAAAGAATGGATTTTCTTCCTTTGTTGTTTGTGTGCATACGCTGTTCAGCTCCCTTCTGTAGCCCCCCCAGACTGTAGGTAGTATTCCTTCTTTTTTGAATAAGTCACTCAGACTGTGCTTACTATGGCATCAGACCAAGCAACTTGGGCTTTTTTTAATTTCAAGATGATGTCTGAAAGCACAGTTGTTTTACGTTTTCTATTGATCGCTATTTCCTGATACTAAACAAAACTAATATAAAATTGGTAAGCTCACCACTGCTTTAGTTCCGTTAGAACAACATAAACTATACAGGAGTTGTCTTATCTCCTTTTTTCTTTCTTTTTTTTTTTTTTTCTCCCCTTATTGTTTTTCTTCATTGTATGGCTGCCAGCATAAAGGGCAGTGTAGAGATTTGGAATCGATAACATACTACTCTTATGGATATGCAAATAATCACAAATTGTAATCATTGATTGATTTTCAGCATTCTGATAGCGACACGTGTTGAAGGGACTCTGATCCCAATTGTGCTAGGGAAATCTAGAGCTGAGATTCACAGCTGGAATTGCAATGAAGGACTGCTTCAGAAATGCATCATTTCAGTCAATGAAACATGTAACGTGCTGTTGGTGAAAATTACTTTTCCTTTCTGCTCATGCTCAGGGTTGACAACAGCAAATGTGCAAGCAGCAGAGCTATGTGTAAGCCTCCAAGGTTGAATGCCACTAGCCCCGAGGGTGGGAGGAGGTGGTGACAAATACCATAAGGTGCCAGAGCAGCAAGGCTCAATTCATGACTCACCCCAGAGCCCATATCAAACACACTGGTCTTGGCATTACCCCCACATACATTCCTCCTTCCAGTCCCCTGAAAACATACCAGTTTGAAATTACCTTTCCTCTAAATCCATATTTTCCCATAAACCTTTCACATTATCCTTGCACAGGAGCCTAATGACCACCTTTCCTGGTAAGCAGGTCACACATGAGTATCTGCAAAAACCATCCTAGAGAGCCACAGTGCAGAAAAATGGCTCCCACATACCAGATGTCAGACCAACAGCTGGTTCATAATCTAGATAACTTTATCTATATCTTTATGAACCTACATGTATTTATATATAAAATGCTGACTATAAGAAAGTTATATTATTCCTGCTGGTGTGACATGATTTTTTTTAAAAAATATTTCTAACATATGTCTTTTCACACATTAAGGACCTTTAAAGAAAAATACCCATTCTCTTTTCTTAACTGGAGCCAAAGACAGTGAAATAGTTTGGCTTTGTTACAAATGCAGAAGAATTAAATGCAGAAGGTTAAAAAATGAGGACTACCATTGTACATGCTGAAAGGAGACACACTACCGTTTCTCTTATTTTCCAACAGTAGTAAGAAAAAAATTTTCTTTCTTATTTCTGCTGATGTAAAATGCATTCCATATAAAGACTGATACTGCTTCCAAAAGCATAAGCAGTAGCTTTCTTGTGGCCTTTCTTGGAGGCAGACACAAGGCCAGAGTAGTAACAGATCATGTTTTATAAAAAAGTATTTTCTTATGCAGATGTATTTCTGGAGATGTGTCACTAACCTTTACCAGCTGATCTTCAAAAACTGACAGACAGAGGGAAGAAATGGAGCACACAAAGTGTCTGTGGTGATGCACGAAAAGTGTTTGGCATGAAATGGTACGAGTCTAAACTGCTTCAGAAATCAAAGACAAATGAAGATCCATGAATTTTAGCATGAAAACTCTGCCTGATCTTCTTTGCTAATGCTCTGGAATTTCCTACCAAAATCTTTGCCTGTTTGCAAGGGACTAATGCAAATCCTTTTCTTTTAAAAAATACATGGAAAAAGTGCTTACCAGTCATTAAATTGGAAAAAGGCATGAAAGAAAAAGCTGGGCTTTGGAGAAATGGAGAAGTGAGAGAGAAAAAAAGATTATGATACTGAAGTAGTAATTTTTTTTTTTCTCCTAGGTAAGTAGCACTGGCATTGATATGAATAAACAGATTTTTTTTGTCTATATGTACATTCATGTTTGATTCATTATTTTTGCACAAGAATAAATTTCATCTTTTGTCTCTGCTTTTGTTTGTAGAAAATTAGGAATTTCATCCTGTATCAATTATAAATAGCAATAAAATAGCAGCTGCCAGTTCCAATTAAATGAAACTTACTTTGCAGAGATAAAATGCCTCCTGCTTTGTTTATAAGCAGTACAATATTCTTGAGGAGACCAAGTCATTCACAGTTGCCACTGTCTTGTGGGAGCCAAGGGCCTCAGTTGTGGCAAGGCAGGCAGCAGCTCTGTGCAAGACCCATTCTGATGCCCTCAGTAAGCCATTAGGTAGCAAATGTGGACAGATTCATCTTTTGACACAGGATTAGACGCATAAAATTATAGTTGGAGATACATCAAATTATTATTAAAATTTCCTCTAAAAAAAAGATTTTAATTTATGTATGGAGAATGACTTGTTATTTATTGCAAGAATTGGACGAGGAATTTGGGCAAATGGCAATGTATGGAAAAAGATTAGGGATAGAGAGAGGTATCTGGAAGTAGTGTAGTTCACTAAGGAGATGATAGACTCAAATATCTCATCTTGAGCTCTGAATCAAATAATTTATTTTGTATTATCCATACGAATTTACATACCTTCACGACACTCATTAAATAAATAGCATAATGTGGATAAGACACCTTCAGTAATAATTTAAACTTTTATCTTTTTTTAAAAAATGTTCTTAAAGATTTTAATATATCCTTTTTTTTTAATCTTCGATTATCAAAGTCATTCAGTTTATGCCATTGAAGTTCCTGACTCATAGACTAAATCATATTCTGTGATGGCATGTGGACTAAAACCAGCCCTCTTGGGCATGTTCTGGTGACTCTGCTTAATGACCTGGTGGACCTCCACCCTGGACTGAGTATTGATACAGTGAGTACATCTGAATGGGTATATTTAAACCACCATTATTCTATACCACTGAATGATTACTATAGTCAGTGACCTGAAATAGACTCTCATCACATAATCCAACTAATTTTGTTACCACCTATTCAACTTTGCAGTCTAGCCTTAAAGGAAATAAGCTTTGTCAGTTAATATCCACGACTTTTCTTTAATAGCAACATTATTCCTAGAAGGCTTTGCTCAAGAAAAAGGAGTTGAAAATATTCAATTTTCAATGAAAAAGCATCCAATTATCTGTTTATAAGGTTTCAAAGCATAACTAAAAGCGATGGGTTAGATATTTCTCTAGAATCTGTGTACTCATGATGCAGAAACAGGAAGAAAATTGTAAAGATAGCAAGTGCTCCCCAATATCTTTCACAAAATATCAGAAAAAAATTGAAAATCTCTTCACTGAAGACACAAATGTACAAGAAGCTGTTTAAGGAAATGTGGTACTGTGCAGCACCATAGAACACTGATAACAATACTACTTCTAAACTGTGCATCTTATAAGAAGCATCATCTGGCAAATGAAAAACAGATATAGAGAGACAATGCCATCTGTTCTTGCAATGGTTGCAAAGAGCTGCAGTTTGAGAGGTGATTATCAATGTTGAATGTTCCTCTGTTCTATACTCAGTTCCAACACTGTCAATCTGCATGCAACTATAATGGACCAACCAGTTGCGCTAATGTATGATTGGCACAAGTATGGTGTCCTGGGAGCTCAGCACCACCAAACAGGGATCTCAGATGTAGATACAGACAGCATTTTTCTCCACTATCTCTTCCAAACACTCAAAAATATTTAAACTGCACATTAGCCAATGCTGCTGGTTCATTTCATCTATAAGAACTATGAAGTTTCTTGAATGCAGGCTCCAACATAGCGTTTCTCAGCTTTTACAGTCTTCAAAAGAGACCTCTCCTAAAAAGTAACGGATTTATTTCACAGCTGTGATTTAGCCCATCATGAAATATATATCCCTATTGTTTCCTGTCTTAATTTCTTAAGAATACTCCTACTCCAAGCTGCATTAACCACTCATTTTTGTATTTCAACAAATCTTAAATAAATAACAGCTGATGATCTTTGATTTATTTTAAAACACCTTCTTGATTACTTTCTGAAAGTATCAGTACTTGAGCTTTTACAACTGGGGTTGTCAACTATTACTTTACCGAGACATCATTAAAGGACAGATTGTGATTTGTTTCCAGGGTCACCATTGCAAGTGGAATGGAGTGTTTTTGGGTCTGCAGGGCAAACTTAGACAGGGCTGTGCAATTTGCTAACTGTGTTAACCAGAAAGGATAACAAGAAGAAGACTGGTGCTACCAATCCCTGTAGTGTTAATTACTCAAGAAAGAAATTTTCACTGGCAGTGGTAAATAATTGTAATGCTACCTATTTTTAATAAGAAGTTTGAATGTCCATTTATTACACACATAAAGAAAGAGCCAGCAGATATTTTAACTCATAATTCTGATAATATTGCAAAGGACCTTTTATTTATAATGCATAAACAAACAAAATGTATTTGAAAGCTTGACACAATGAAAAGTAGCACTTTTCTCTATTAAAAAAAAAAAATGAAACTCATGATTAAATAGAATTTTCTCCAAATCTCACTTGGTTAAATTGCAATACTTGCAAAATACTACATAACCTCACGTGTTAGGCAAGCCTAACACGTGAGGTCATGGTCCGTGGTGGCTTCTCCCTGGTGAGTCCTACTTTGGCTGCTCCCTGGAAAATCCAGCTTTGGTTCCTCTCCAAAAAGTTCCGCTTTAGAGCTCCCTGGAAAAGTCCCGACCCTTGGAGACCTTTCTAGATATTGTTAGTCACTTCTTCTGATGTAGGCTGGCCCCCCACGTCAGAATGAGTGTGCATTTTTGTCAGTATAAAAGCCTGAGCCTCATGCGATACAGAGAGGCAGAGCCTCATACCACCCAGGTCAAGGTTGCCTCCGTGGGGACACCCACTATGGTAGAGCCTGCCACCTCGCACTGCAATGATGATTCTCGGAGCTGTTTTCCTGATTGTCCTCACAGGGTCCTTGGGGTTGGTAAAATATCCACTCTTCAGAAATATCCTTTACTGTATCTGTTAGCATCTTTATATTTTCCCATATTAATAAACTAGTTGTGAGTTCCTTATTAGTGTCTCATTTCTCTCACCCGGAATAACTCCAGAACACCTCACTACATTTCAGCAAAGATTTAAAACATGTGAGATACTAATGAAAATACAGTTTGCCAGGGTTTTCTGTCATCAGAGCTACAACTCACTAGTGGTATATCATGAGCTACCTTTAATAGTAATTTGAACAAGACCACTTAAGACCTTTTTTGGAAGTTGGTAACTTACATAACCCACACTCTAAATCAGTCACAAGGTCCCATCATTATGCAACTAAGCATTAAAATATTGCAGCAATCACAAACAAAGTTATGAAATGGTGCCGTTTCCATGGTTCTTTAAGCTTGCTTAATGCATAAATAGAATATTGAGGTCCTACACTGGTTGGGTTTAATGACTTGCTTTTCAAAGTCAGGTTATACAGGCCAGAATTTTATCTATTGCATTAAATAGATACTTGGAGGCAAAGCACAGCTCAAATTATTGAGGTCACCAGAATGTCTCCTTGTTAAAGTCTGGAAAAATTTAAAGGATCATAATCAATTGCCTATATCATGCAGCTAGCATCCCATCTAGCCTCTGAAAAATATATTGCAAAATAAAGTCAGAGAATCTGATTAACAGAAAGCAAAAAAGGTCTTAGTGCTTTCAGGAAAAGAGGAAAATAAAAGTTCTCTTTAGAAAGATTCAGTACTGTATGTAGAGTTTTCTGAGGGTTTTTTTCAGTAGACAAAGAAAGAAAGAACCCAAGCAAGAGTGGCTAAGTTTTCACTGTTTAATTAATAACTTTTCTTTATATTTTATTTACCTAGAATATATTTTATTTACCCAGAATCGTACTATTTTTATGTCCCAATGCCAAGAAATCTGGTTAGTAAAGTGCCAGATTCTTTTATTTGATTTTATTTGATTTCATTAGGGACCATCAGCCTAGCTGCTTAAGTGCCCGACTACTGTTTGCAGTTAAACATTCATTAGGGAATCCCCAGTGGGTTCATTCATTTCACTGAGGTCCAATTACAGTGCCACAAAAGCAGTTTTTGCAGCAATTAGCTGATTTTTCCTGTTTATGTTCTGTCTCTTTAGGAAGAGGACTATTTTGTGGAGGTCAGATTTTTAATTAGGCGCAATTTAGGGCCTATAAGAAAACTGATAATTTACTAAATGGCTATGGTGGACTTAACTGCTCAGAGCAGAGGTAAATAACACAACAGGGACACCAGGAATAAGCTCTCCTGTTGTGCATGGCTCAGAGCCCTATAGTGTGAGGAATAGATTACGTGTTAAATGGCTGTCAGGGCCCTCATTCCATTGCCTGTATCGCCAGTGTACCTAACCTCAAGAGCCACCATGTTACTAGCAATGGCTACAGGGAAGCCA
Organism: Ara ararauna; assembly: GCA_028858755.1. Lineage (NCBI taxonomy): Eukaryota > Metazoa > Chordata > Aves > Psittaciformes > Psittacidae > Ara > Ara ararauna. The sequence goes on along the minus strand of CM054377.1, from coordinate 91,615,098 downwards.
ATCTGAACAGGACCTGCAGAGAGGTCTTGGATTCATGCAGCTGCAAAAAGATCTCAGAGTGAAAGAAAACAACAAATATCAGGTTCTACTTCTTGAGGATCTGACAGCACCTTTCTCAACTGCTGTGTCCTCTGAAGCCAACAATATTAAAGCATGTGTGAGAAGTCCTCACAGGCACTATAAGCATTTTTTTACCATAATGGATTCGTAGAATCATAGGATGCTTAGGGTTGGAAAGGACCTAAAGATCATCTAGTTCCAATCCCCCTGCCATAGACAGGGACTCCTCACATAGGACCATGTTGCCCAAGGCTCTGTCCAACCTGGCCTTGAACACTGCCAGGGATGGAGAATTTATCACTTTTTTGGGCAACCTGTTCCAGTGCCTCACCACCCTCACAGTAAAGAACTTCCTCCTTATATCTAACTCGAACTTCCCTGGTGTAAGTTTTAACCCATTTCTCCTTGTCCTATTGCTACAGTCCCTAATGAAGAGTACCTCTCCAGCATCTCTGTAGGCCACCTTCAGATGCTGGAAGGCCGCTATGAGGTCTCCACACAGCCTTCTTTTCTCCAGACTCAACAGCCCCAACTTTCTTAGCCTATCTTTATACAGGAGGTGCTCTAGACCCCTGATCATCCTCATGGACATCCTCTGGATTTGTTCCAACAGTTCCATGTCCTCCGTGTGTTGAGGACACCAGAACTGCACACAATACTCCAAGTGAGGTCTCACAAGAGGAGTAGAGGGGCAGGATCACCTCCCTTGACCTGCTGGCCATGCTCCTTTTGATGCAGCCCAGGATACGGTTGGCTTTCTGGGCTGCAAGCGTGCACTGAAGCCTTCTCATGTTAAGTTTCTCATCGACCAACACCCCCAAATCATTATCTGCAGTGCTGCTCTGAATTTCTTCTCTGCCCAGCCTATAGCTGCGCCTGGGATTGTCCTGACCCAGGTGTAGGACCTTGCACTTGGCATGCTTGAACTTCATAAGGTTGGCATCAGCCCACATCACAAGCATGTCCAGGTCCCTATGGATGGCATTCCTTACCTCCAGTATAGCAACAGAACCACACAGCTTGGTGTCATCAGCAAGCTTGGTGAGGGTGCACTCCATCTCACTGTTCATGTCACAGACAAAGATGTTGAACATGATCGGTCCCAACTCCAATCCCTGAGGAACACCACTCATTACCAGGTCTATTTCTGTGAAGGTCTATATTTTCTGCCCTTAAATGGGGCATTATGTTTTCTAAGCAATGCATGCAAGTTGCATTACAATTTGGGAAACTAAGAACTGCGATAGCTGATGAGCAGAACACATTTAGAGTAAACAAGGTCTTTATCTTGTGACCTCTTCTGAAAGAGTCCAAGCAGACTTGTCACTGACAAAATTTTCTCATCTAAAGACTGTGATATTTGAATTTCAGACATTGTATCACAACAAAATTTCTGAAGAGTCTCACAGCCGGCTTAAAGGCTGCTCTCTCACAGGAAGTAGGCAAGGAAAGGCCGAAAAGCCAAAAGGCCAAAAGGCCACTGCATTTTTCTTCAACCTTTGACCAAGCACTCAATTGCAGAGTCATAGCCAGACATATAAAAAAACAGTACTAGCAGGAAGCCTAAATTATGAACTTTGAAATTTCATTGCCAGTTACCGTTTCTGGCAGCATCTATAAAAACACAACAAAAAGTAGGGCAGACATGCCTGTACCTTCTAGGTGGAAGAAAAATGTTCAGTTAGGCTGTAAATATGCATAGAAAATTAGTCATGCAGAAATGCAACATCTGAATAATTTCAGAAAACCTGATATTTTGATTAAAACACACTCTACATCATGATACTTGTCCTTCCCATGAGAACTCTTGACCCTAGCATGCAGTTCACAACCAGGCCTACAGATCTTAATTTAAAAAAAAAAAGAAACGGTGAAAAAAAAAGTGAAAAAAGTAAACTCTGGAGGAAACATAAGGTTTCAGGAATCTTTAAAACATTAAAAATCTGCTATGAGGCAGTTAGTCCCGTCATAACTAATTAGATAGCAGAAAAAAAATTCCCTTTTTTGTTAATCCATCAGTTTTCCTTGCGGATAGAAACTGGATTGAAAGATGCTGGCTAAAACCAAAAATTGAGCAGTGACATTTTAAGAACCTGAAACCAACTCTTCAGATAAGTAGTGAACTAAAGAACATCTCTTTTAGACAGTGTGAAAGGAATCTATGCTACAGGTGTATAGAGGGTGACTCTATGGTTTACACTACCTAATACATCACAAGTTGCTCAAACTTACATTCTGCTTTTGGGTAGGGCTTTTATAACAATGAAGAAGCAAGCAAATGGGAATGACTTTATGATTATTTGTTATTATTTCTTTAATCTAGCCAAACATGTATAAGGGTTGCAGAAGGCCTTTCTTTTGTAATAAGTTTTAAAATATTTTCCATATTTTAGAGAAAAGTTTTGGGGTTTTCAAGCAAACAAACAATTTCTTTTCAATGTCATTTCAAGAATACAATATAACAGGCAACACACATTGCAACATTAACTCCTAATTACTTTGGTTACCAAATTTCATTTGGAGTCCAGCTTGACTTGCAAAGAACTCCGGATGGTAATTAATAACAATCAGCCACTGAAGTAACTGTATAAATAATGTGCTGAACTATGTCCCAACAGGGTTAATACAAACACACGGACTTCAAATTCAACTCAGTCAAATGAAAAAAAAAGAAAGAAAAATCCTGCAAGTGACTATATTTCCTACTTTTTCTGCTTAGCTGTTCCTTCACTGTGTTACCCATCATATCTCATAGTCCAGGTTTGTTGTCATTAACATAATCAGAAACGCAATTTTCTTAATGCAAGTTATAAACAACGAGCATCTAGGTGATAGGTGTCATCCACAGCAGGTAGTTCTGATGGAAACACAGGTACAATTAAGTGGCAGGGAAGATTCACTATTACAGTGAGAATAACTTTCAAACGTGTGAGATAAAGAGACATTTTTGCATCTCAGAGAGGCATTTCATCTTACGCTGTCAAGTATTCTGTTGTTTCACCCCTTCACAGTTCCTTGCAGAAACAAGGGATAGAAATGAGCTGTTAGACGTAGGATCATAGGTCAGTTGAGGTCAGAGGGGATCGAATCCAACCTCCAGCTCAAAGCAGGATCAGCCTCACTTACTTCATTCTCTTGTGACAGCATATAAATGAATTAATTCAGCTAAAATAACATATATATGTATACTAATTATGATTATTGAAAAGTTATACAAGTTAACCCTGGCTTCTTAAGGAAATTCAGCTAATGAGATCATGTTGTGTGTGCTTATTCTCAAGTGTTCGCCCATTTTATCTATATTAGCAGAAGGCTTAAAGGTGTGGAGGCTTAAGGAGATTCAGAGGAAAGGTAGTGTCATGACCAGTCCAGCTGGAGGGAAAGCTTCAAACAAATATTACACCTTAGTAGAACCAGCATAAGCCAAATACCAAATGTGAAGGCACTGAAAACCAGGCCACATACGTACTACTCAAACTGTTTCCTTGCTTCCTTTTAAATGCCCCATCTCTTCCTTAGATGCAAATAGAAAACAGAAGAGCACACACAGAGAGGGCAAGCACTCAACAATTTCAACTTAACTAGAAGCCCAAAGCACTGGAAATCCCATGAGAGAGAGGATTTTTTGATATTTGCAACTTAGAGAACTTGAGGTGGTCTCAATGATGCTATTTATTTAAGGAGGTTTTTGGGCCTCCAGACTGTATTCCTCTCTGCATAGAATCATAGAATCATAGAATAGTTAGGGCTGGAAAGGACCTTAAGATCATCTAGTTCCAACTCCCCTGCCAGGGGCAGGGGCACCTCCCACTAAACCATGCCACCCAAGGCTATGTCCAATCCAACCTTGAACACCGCCAACGATGGAGCATTCACAACTTCCCTGGGTAACCCATTCCAGTGCCTCACTACCCTTACAGTAAAGAATTTCTTCCTTATATCCAATCTAAACTTCCCCTGTTGAAGTTTGAACCTGTTACCCCTATTTACAAATGAGTCTGGTGTTTAGTGGACACTCAAGAACCCGAAGAAAGTTGCTTAACGAAAAGCTCCACTTCTCCCAGTGAAAACAAAGCAGCCCCAAAGAATTCAGCCAGAAAGGGACCAAGTCCTGGAGAGCAGGATTGAAATGTTTACATGGCCAGGTGGTTAACCATTTTTTTTTTCAGGTCTTTCCTTTGTGTTGCTGTATTGCTTTTGAGGACAACACAACAGCAGGGTAGCAATCCGACCTGCTGTGTTCACCTGTTCAGCTTCTTCCCTCAGACAGAATTTTAAAACCCATTAGGTGCCAATACTGCATAAAATCTCTCTAGAAAAGTGTTCAGGAAAGCTTAAAATTATATTTGGCACATTGTTAGATCAGAAGGCTGATTGAGATAGATTGTCTGATATTTATAAGCTAAATGAAAATAGGCAACTGCTTTATTATTTTAACCGTACCTCTCAACACTGACTGTTAAGCATTCACATGCCATAAGATATACAAGGTGTACATCTTTATTAGCAATGTGTCAGCAGCCTGGTAGATAAATAGAAGAGAACAGGTACAGAATCACTGTTAGCACAGTAAGAGCCTTTGAAGGTTCTGAATTCAAGCAACAGAGGCAAGAACAATCTTAACTAATAATGGATAATATAATAACATAAAATAATCTGTTACCTTGTGACACACTTTAGGTCCGGTATTACTTGATTCTTTGTGTGTATGAAGCACAGTGATGATGCTTTTGGAAGGAAGGAAGGAAGGAAGGAAGGAAGGAAGGAAGGAAGGAAGGAAGGAAGGAAGGAAGGAAGGAAGGAATTACCTTTTTCATGCCTTCCTACTATCATTGCATGAATTGTAGCTATTACATTCTTTTTACTGATATGCATGTTAAAAAAAATGATTGTCAAATATCCACATATACTCAAGTAGACAATTTGCAAATATGATTCATTTGTCTGGTTTCATTTTCTAAAATTGCCAAATGACCTTAGTCCTCATTTTCAGCTAACAATCAGTATTTTTTTAATGAATCTGCTTTTAATAAAGGAAGAATTAAGGGGAAGGAGCAGAGGGGAATTGAGAAAATTAACAGTTCAGCTGATCTGCTAAATGTTGAAGCAAAGAAAAGAAGTACAGTCCAAGGTATAATAACCTTTAGATACACACAAGCCAGAGCAATATTTTGCACCTGAACCGTAAAACCACATACTGAAAACTAACTTCAGTGCCAAGTTACATGCCAGGAAACTATTCCACATTTAATGAAATCGTGCGGGATGTAAGTCAGTCCAGAAATCTGACCTTGGTTTTAATTTGAAACTGACAAAAATCTAGCTGTAAAGAAGCACATCTGCTATTTAATACTGTGGATGCTGTGCATTTATTTAATTATCATAATTTTTATGATCCTCACCTGGACTCTGTTTCATTCCAGCCTTTCTTGCTGGAATTTTTTCATCTGCTATTCACATAACTTAATGTGACAATGATTTCATATTCATCAACATAATGCAATACAACATTCTTTGTGTAGAAAGTCTCCTTAAAAAAGAAAGACAGGCCATAAAATTATTAAACAGCATCTAGACAACCGCAAGCCTCAGAAGGTTACACTGTGCTCTTTATGAAATCTCATGTGCAACAAAGTTGACAGAGGAATAATTATTCAGGTGGCTTCAGAATAAAACCTTTACCTGAACATTGCCTTTCATGTTCATTTTTCACTTTAAGGAAATAAGAAGAGGAGTTACTTACTCAACAGTCTGCTTACTCCCAAAGAAAGCTTTTGTTCACTGAAAGGACTGTGATTTTGCAAAATTTGTAACTCTGTTATTTTAACATATAACGGCAGTTGCACAGACTGAATATGTGAAAGAGCACCTGCTACGGCACATGAATATTTGGATCTTTCCTGTAAAACTGTTCTCAAGTAATAGCAACAGAAATAGAAGAGGATAAAAAGACAAGGATATGTGTAATATGTCATGCTGCCTATGAATTGCTTGTTCACTGGTAGTCTAGCAGACGCACTCCCAAAGTCCACACTTCCATGTCATCTGCTGGGATAAGATCTACTGTGTTGATTTGCTTTTAAAGCTAATGAAGATACTCTAGGCTGGAAAGTCATGCACTGAATGCTTCTACAGTGCCTAGATTGCATGCTTGGTACACACCACCTTGAGCTTGGTACTGGTAAAACAAGCACATGCAGCATCTCCAGAAAGGCACCTATAACAGTGAGCTCATCACAGAAGCACTTGCATTGGATTTGAAATAGTGCTTCTCCTTCCATCATTAGTGGTGATCTCTCTGTGTCAACATACTGAGTCTGGGCCATGTGGAGTTCCAGAAGGGTGAAAAAATGGAAGGGCAACAACCAATATTACAGTGCTGTGCATTTTTCACCTCAACGTGTAGTGACTTGTACTCAGAAAAGGCCCTCCTCAAATGTATCAAAACATATTTGAGTTACTAGAAGGTATCAACTGGGATCTCATACCTCTCACATACCACTTACACAACCTACTGATGAGATCAAATGTGAATGACTAACAGTTCTTCAGAGGACATTTTTGAACACTGTCATCCTGATGAGGCACTGGCGAATGTAACTCCTTGTCATGACAGATTCCGTGAGTAAAGCTAGCTGTGCCAATATGGGCAAAGTCTTCCTTGTCCTCTTCCTCAAAGCAACATGACTGGTAACATCCATGCCTCTGCCAGACACCTGTCTTTTTTGAATACCTACCTCTCTTTCCTCTTCTAAACAACTGCCATTTGTTGCCAGTCTGTCGTGGTTTAAGCCTCTCTAACTCACGCTGCCCGTTCTCTCACTCACTTCCCCCTTTTTCTTCCCCCTGCTCCTGGAGGGTCAGGAAGGAGAATCGAAAAGAATGCAACTCCCACAGGTTGAGATAAGAACAGTTTAGTAACTAAAGTATAACACAAGACCACTACTGCTACCACCAAGAATAATAATGACAAAGCAAATACAAGGAAAGAATACAATTCTCACCACCTAATACCAAGCCCGACCAAGCAGTGCACCCCCACCCTTCCAGGTCTCCGCTCTCTGCTTTACATCCTGGGCATGATGTCCTGTGATATGGAATAACCTCTTTGGTCAGTTTTTTGTCAGGTGTCCTGTCTCTCCTTCTTCCCAGCTTCCCGTCCTCCCTGGCAGAGCATGAAACTCAGAAAGTCCTTGGCCAGACCAAAACATCACTAAGCAGTAACTGAAACACTGGTGTTATCAGCGCTGTTCCCAGGCCGAAAGTCAAAACACAGCACTGCACCAGCTACCAAGGGGAAAAAATGACTGCTGCTGCTGAACCCATGACACAGTCCAAAGTGTGTCTCAGTTGACAAAACTGCAGGCAATAGTGGAGTCACCAGCTAAGGAGGTTGACTTCTCTGAAGTTAGGTGGGAGCCCTACTTGCCAGCTCCTGGCTTCCAGCCAGAAGACCTAGACAGTACAGACATCAATACAGTATTACTAGCTAGAAAATGGACTACTCAGGCATGCTGCCCAGGAGGCTGTAACACAATAGATTGGACCCAGCTAGTGACAATGGTGTCGGTTCTGCCACTGAACCTGACAGAAGTAACTGCACTTCCTTGTTTTTTGAGCACAGAATTGGTGTTCCTGCCTTAGGAAGGGAAGGCAGTAGCAACCATACAAATGTACTGTATTTATAACTAGATCATACCTTTATTTTTGTTTCTTATAGTGAGAAGAAAAATGTCCTCATTATAGAACCATCTTTCCTCTCCTGTCTCTCTCCTCCATCTGGTGGCCCAATCTGAATACTCATGCTGTTTCTGGGACAGCAGCCAGTCTAAAAGCATTAGCCCTGAAAAGAGTCCTAAGAAGTAGTTTGCCTCACAGTATCCCCTTTTCACCCAATTTCAACTTTTTCAGATACAACAAAATGCAAAGACGGAAGAGTTTTGTCACTGGAAAATTATACAGGTGTGTCTACCTCCTCAGTGGCAGTGGTTTTGCCGCAAGGCAGCCACTCCACCATCCAGTAAAGTGAAGTTCCTGTGGCAAACCCAGATCCCACTTGAAGTGAATGCTCAATTCAAAGCTCACCACCAGAATACAGTACGCACCAGTTTTATTGTAGAGTAGCCCTGAAATCTGCTAACTACCATTTTCTTAGCAACAGTTTCTTTTTCCTCAGGAAAACCCTTAGCTATCTTCTGCCCATCTAGGGATCTCTATTTCTAGGGAAATTCTGAAAATATGACCAGAGTTCAAAGGAGGGATCAGTGACAGGCTGCTCTTTCCCAGATTTCTCTTTACCTGGCTATAATTGAGGATGATTCACTCTGTCCTTACATCTGCCCTTTCTCTTTTCCTCCTACTCTACCTTGCAGAAGTAGAAACTGATACTGTTGTGATGAGTTTACTTGCTGCAGAATGTGGCTTGTCATCAATTACTGCAAGCACATTTGAGAGTTCCATTTCACAAGCCCTTACACGAACTAACCCTGTAGTCTTTGAACAGTCCTAGCGACAAGTCACTACTTCCTTCTGCATGCATGACATTAAATAAGACCAGTGCCTCCTAGAACCACATGAAAGAAAAACACTGACCACTGAATACTCATTGGGGGCCATATATTAGCCCATAGAAGAGGCAATGCCTCACAGGCTGTAAGTCAATAGCAATTAATACCAATTAAGACTAAACTAGAGTATGTATGCTGGCAACTGTGCAAAGCTTGGATGAATGTTTTATTCTGCTGCCACAGTAAGAGTGCTTGGTAAAAGAAACAATTAAAGAGTGATGAGACAGCTTTGGGAAATAGGCAATATGAATTGCTGTCTATTCCCAGACCACTTCCTCCTTCTTCACCAAAGATTAGTGCTTCTTATTGCCTGCATGCAAACTGCAACCTGAAATTTAGTTGTTTTGACAGGGAAAATAGCACTGAAAGAAACACGAGGAGACAAGAATCTCATTATTTCAATATTGTGTACAGTACTGGAATACTTCTGTTTATGTTCTTCAGATTGTTTTATCTGAGTCACCTATGTAGCAAGTACTCCAAGTGACCCTGACTACCAAAAAATATCCATGTAGAAAGTGGCAACTGTTGGAATGAGGAGAAATAAAGCACAAGGATGAGTAAAAACAAATAAAAACGAGTCCCACCGCATGAAAATATGTACAGCAAAAAAAGCTTTCCAATGAGCAGACATTCAGTAACTTAGATGCTGGCTTGCACCAGCTGACAAGCAGTTCATCAAATGGCTTACATGCACATAAAGTCCTAGAATAATAATCTGGTTGAGGTTGGATCTCACTCTGCAGATCATCTGGTCCAACCCACATGCCCATGCAGGGCCACTTAGCACTCGTTCACCAGGACCATGTCCAGATGGCTTTTGAGTACCTCCAAGCCTGGAGACTACAGCTTCTTTGGACAGCATGTGCCAGTGCTCAGTCACCCTCACAGCAAAAAAATGGATCACGGGATCAGTTGGAAATCATTCTTGAAAGCAGGCAGTCTGAAGGCATGACTGTACCATGAAATATGTATATATATATGTTCACATGCATGTATGTGAGCACATGCAGGATCATTTGCATGCGTGCATGCAGCCCTGTTTGTGGCGTTTCTGTCTGGAGCCCAGGGACAAAGCCTGGGGAAACAGTGACTACTCGCAGGTACTTTCTTTTGAAATGTTTGTTTTTCTTTCTCACTGGTTTCAAACATGCTCAGCATATCAGTGAAACAAGAAGTAAACATAGAGCCCTCTCAGATTACATCTGTTCCCCAGGCCATCTCCAAAGCAAACATTGGTCTCCCAATGAAAAATACAACTATTACCCATTATTGGACATATCCAGTCACTGCCTGACCACCGACTTGCACAGTTAATGAATCTGCTCATTTCTAATAAAAATAAACCAGACAAAGGAAGTGGTTAGCTAAAGCTGAACCTGAAGAGAGCAAGAAAACGGATTTAATAAAAAATACTCAAGGTTGACATTTCCTTTTTATTTGAAACATGCGTTTCCCGGGAATGACATGATCACATATATACTATTAGTAAAGCCACACACTGGCCCCGGATTTTAAGATCTTTACCCATATGACTTAATTTGGGAAGCAGTAAAAACTGGAAGAGAAATTCCTCTGGCCCTGTTATTTCACAGTTCAAGCTTCAAATTAAAGTATTTCAAAACAGAGCAAAAAGTATATCAGCCCAAATGAACCAAGCCACTTCTTATAGCACTAGCAGAAACAATATCTTAAGATTATATCTGTATTCCCCAGTCCCCTTCCTGTCTATTCAAGTTATATAGGAATCAAGTCAGTTCATATAAAGCAGTGATCAAGAAAAGCTCCAGCAGAAATAATCTGCAAACCACAGGTTTTTAAAGAGATTTTACAGGATACATCTTAGATACTTTTCGGAGAATAAGTCAGCTCACACACAGAAGATTCCCTCCAAATTGAAATATTTGTTCTTAACACTGGATCAACATTTCAACTGAATTTCAATTCAGGTATTTTAAACTTCAAAGAATGTAGTTAAGAGACATTTTAAATCTACACAAACTTATTTCCAAGTAAAAGTGTAAATCAATAACATTGCTTCTGAATTGCTTGCTAAAATTCCCTAAAACTGTCAGTGACACCAACCTTCATTTTCTTGTGAATTTTGGCAATGAAAACTTATTTTTTAGCAAAAATCTTCCAACAAGAAAAAAACACTTTCCTGAAAGAGACTCTCCTGTCTTGCAAGAGGCATTGAGAAACTACGATTGTATTATGCTTTCATTGCATTTTTCTCCAAAGGAAAACCACAAATACTTTCAGTTTAAATATTATATTTTTTAGGAAAAACAGGACAGGACCAGTACAAAAGGAAAATCGAGACTGTAATTTTGCTATTTTTTCTGAAGTTTCTTATTTTGTATTCTTCAGCAATGACTTTAATGTCCCATTAATGAATTTACCAAATGCAATCAAAACCAAGAACTGAGTTTTAACACTGAAGAAACTGTCATCTTCTGTGCTGCGGGTCTGGATTTGTACTGTGAAAACCCACTAAGAACTTTGAAAAGAAACCAGTATAGTGTTTTTAATCCAAGTTCCGGAATTCAGGGTTGCAAAATTTCACGCTTTGATTCTTCAATAGAAAAAAAATAAAAATGTTTCAGCTGAAAGAAAACTTCATAGATATAAGGCAGTGGCTATTGACTGTGTTATCAGTTATCAGTGTGACCATCCTTTCTTCCTTGGCCAACCTAAGTGCTCACTTAGAGAGCAGACAATCCCCAACCCACTACTGGAATGTTGGCCATCAAAAGTAGTTTTCACTGCTAAAAGAAAGCTGCTTTCACAGCTCCAAAGATGTTCCATGTCAGCTAATTACAATGCTGGTAATACAGAGAAAGGATGCAATTTGGAAGTGTCTGACCTTTACTAATGTCTTTCTTCTCTAACAGGTCGACCTGGTCAGCTCTAAAAAAATAAATCAAACCAGAGTTACCAGTATGGCCTTGAGTGTCCATTAATTTCTCAGTGTGCAAATGAACAAACATTCCCCTTACAACTTCCTTATTTGGCCAACATGAAATCCTGGGGCCTTTCATTCCATGTCATTACATCTGAGCAAGGTGTGACTGGACTACAAGTACAGAGCAAATGATATTCAGAGTTTCTTCTTCATGTCTCTCTTCAGATATTCATATCTAATTTAGAGAAGCTGTGAGGGAAGGGAAGTACCCTTTTCTCTATAGCTGTAATTCCATTCTTAAATTGCAAGGAAAAGACAACACACAAAAGCACTGTACTCACGGAGAAGAGTCCACACAGCCAGACTGAAACACAGAACTGGTTTTGTCTGCAGCAGGCACGGGACTGTACTCTTGCCCCTTATAGCCTACCAAGCAACCTGATGCATGCATTAGAGAAAAATTACTTTAGAGAAATGTGCATTTTTCCAAAAAGGCACAACAATAAGAAGCAGAAGTAAGCCAAGAAGCAGAAGTAAGCCCTGTAAGTAACTAAGGAATAATGAGGAAGACAGGCACAAGACTTGTCAGGGGTGAGATTGGACATGATAAGCAGAAGCTGGATTTTTACTCCTGACTCTAGCATCCATGTGCTGCATGACATTCATAAAGTCACTTTGGTGACAGGTCTATAAACATGAAGGTTTCAGACCAGTAGCAGAATCATCACTGAACTGAGCAATGAAAGCAAATGTGACAAAGAAACATGGTTTAGGGCCAATTTAGACCAAGCCTCACTTTAGTAGACCACACCATCCTGTTGCAGCAATGGATGCTTTCCCTGGGCATGGAGGGATGCTTTCCCATGCTTTCCCTGGGCACGGAGGGATGGAGCTACTCAGGAACAAATGCACCCCAGGCAGTATGCTGAGAGCTGCTCACATACCCTATAGAAGCTGCAGGATAAGCTGGTTAACTCTAGTGTCAGAAAGTGACTGCCATATCAGAATAGAGTCAATGTCTGGGAAATGCATTTTGTTTCTTTGTCAAAATATCATCTGTGTTACTATATTTGTGCAAAGGTAGTAAGTTCTTCCTCTCCTCTCTGTCTGCATAGACTTTCCAGAATTCCATTTTATCTTCTCATAAACACAAACCTAAAAAATACAAGCCAAACATAGACTGCTAAGGCTTCTTCAATTTCATTGGAACCACCACAACAAAGAGGTTGAGCCCAAAATGTGTTTATACAGTCAGCAGCAGCAAAGTACATTGTAATTTTCATATCATTCTAATCTAACTCCTTTTTGCCTTGTTATCTATTTTAGAAAATCAATATATAAAACACATAACTGATTGGCAAAAAATTAACTGCACATTTCTGTTTTAACTAAACAATTAACTTGGCATTATGGGGGGGGGGGAAGTTTAGTTTTTCAAGTTATAAACAAGCACTATTTTGCAATCTTTGGCCTGTAACTGAAAGATAATAGTTTTAATTTGCATTCAAATAAAGTAAATCTCTCAGTGTAAAAGACTTTTTATAGTTCCTATAAACCAGAAACAGATTGAAGTGTAGACAGTGTAGACAGTGTAAGGAGGACAGGAGGATAAATCAACCAAACAAGATGTTTAAAAAAAAAAAGAAAAAGGAAAAATAATCCTTTCTCAGTGTTGACTTAGTTTCACAAATCTCATATGAACTACACTAAAGCGTCTTACAATCTCTCTACATATCTGCCATTAAAGAATTGTCTTTTGCTCAGAAGTCCTAGACCCTTATTTAGTGATACCAAGCTGGTGAACCCTGAAATGCTGACATTCTCTTGTCAATACCAAAGCCTTGGATTGGAGACACTGACAGTCTACCAGGAAGGACTAAATACAGTCAGATACTCAGTCCAAGTTTTTTACAAATTTGCCAGTGTTGCACCTTTACTGTGGTGGCATACGCAACATGAAACAGATTATTTTCTTTTTGAAAGTGCAATGTGCGCATACACGGTTTCCTCTGACGGATTATCAGTGTCCTGAAGCTCTGAAGAGACCTGCTAGTTTTCCACCCAGGGGGAACACTGAAACAATGTGCCACTGTCAAAATTATTTTTGCTTTTTAGTTTGCTATAGTTTAATGCAAGGCATGTGAAGAGCTCTGAGAACAGGGATCAAAATCAGGACACCCATCTACAGTTAAGTAAACAAAGCATACAAGACAAATAAGCGCAGTCTCGTGACATGCTATCTATGAGCCAGACCCCTGAGATCTGCCTAGCTTCTGTTTGTTGCCCAATGCCACAACTGCATCTGAAAGGCTGAGCTGTTTCTCCCTCCAGCCTCGGATTACAGGTATTTGCATGGGAGATGTGCTTATGCACATTGTTTGGGAGGAGTGGGTTACAGAGCATATGTTGCTGGATCAGTATATTAATCACAAGGCTAACTTACAAAGGTTCATTTTACCTTCTGGCTATGCTTTATGCGAGTTACCCAAGCTCAGACCTTTGAAAGAACCTCTTTTAGGCCCCTGCCCTCAGGAAAAGATGCCAGTTAATGGGTCCTGTAGAGGCGATACCAACAACTTATCTGTGCAAAGTGATGGGAGGTAAAATCAATCCTTCAATGTGAATTTTGTTCAGTTAGCTGCAGTTCTCCTTTTTTTTGCTTTTCTTTTGCCCTTTTGAGGAGCCCTTCTTTTCTGAGGAAGTATATAGAGACAACAGGTTGTCAGCCTGGGAATTTGGACTCCAGCTGGAACAGCTGCTTCCCAAAAGTTTAACACTAGACCTAGCACTAAATGGGCATAGTGTTGGGTTAGGTACAAATATTTGTCTTTCAGTTTCCAAAATAAGTGAAAGTCTTAAAGTGATAACTAATTTAAGAATTCTACTTAGCATTAAATTATGTTACACCACCACAAGTTTCAAAACTTCTATTTATCAGCATAAATGTATATACCTAATTGGGAAATAATTTACAATAATGTAGTTATAGATTAAGCCTCATGTCTGCACATTCAAAGATGTACCCTTTCTCATTAGGACTGTAATTTCACTATACTTTGAGTAGTGTGGAATTGATCTGCTTTGATGGAGCTAGGAACTTGGTAGGAACAGCATTTGTATGGCTGAGGTCTTCTACCAGAACAAATATGCTTCAGTACAACTGTTTTGAGTGATATCATATAATAATACACCTCAACTTATTTTATCTGGCTTCCTATCTTAGCTGAATGGTCTTGGGTTTTTAATACATACATGCAATGAAAGAAAAGCCTAATCAAAAAGTTCTGAGAGATCCAAAACACTTTTACTGCAGAAGGCATATACTCCCATCTCTCATTGTAATCAAGGTCTGAATCTGGCCTCAAACAACAGTATCATCACCTGTGACAATAAAGGCTACGAAAAGGTTGTGCCTTCTATACTGTATATTTCAACACAATGAACAAAAGAGTAGCAGAGGTTTTTTTTGTAACAAAATATCTCGGTGTAGGCTGTGTTAGAAACCTTTCTGAAGCAAAAATTAGAAAGCCTGGTGTATAGTTCTTAAAAAGTGATTCCATAATAAACTGTGTCTGTTAATTAAGAAAGAGAGGCTTGGTGGTTTTATGGTATTTTGTTCAATTGTAAGCCAATGAGAGGCAGGAGCATCATGAAGACATAGAAGTAAAAAGTGGAATTCTGCCCTGTCACTACCTGACTGATTATTTGCTTTAGAAAAAAGTATTTAAGAACAGCTCTAATAATATTTAGCATTGTATTATTCAGACTTAAAATATTATGAAAATACTGTATTTCTGTTCTCGGAAAATGTCTCTCCACTGATTTGAGGTTGCTTCTAGAACTTGTTGCTTTTAAGAAACTAGAATAATAACTAAATTCTTCCCATTTCTGGAAGAATCTGTTTTTAAGGACTGTATACTCAACTAACAAGATAAACTTTTCTTGTCTCCATGGCTTTACAAGTAACAGCCTCACTGACTTGAAGCAGAATTTTTAAAATGGAAAGGAAATGACAACCAAAGTGACTGAATGTTTATACTAGCGAGTCTTCCTTTGTATGCTTACTACTAAGGACAATGTTATTATTCACATTCTTAAAGTTAACTTCTTTGGTGATCTTTGACTACAAAGTACATCTTGGTTCCCTGTAAGGAACCTAGGAATCTTGGTTCCTTACCAGAAGATAAGTCCTTTACAACTACAGTGTAAGAAATTATAAAGAAAAAAAAAAAGGGCATTATTAATACTTTGAAGCAAAGAAGAGATGGTGGAGGCAGGAGGAGAAAAAGCAAAGCAGACTTGGAAAAGGGAACAAGTGGGTATCTTTGGGTGACCCAGAGGACTGTTCCGCTACTTAAGGTGGTATAAAACCACTAAACATTACACCCAGTCATGTTGACATGCATAAACAAGCAAGTGAATGCAACAAAATGGAAATGAAATAAATAAGTGTTCAGCCTCTTATTTGACTGATTAAAGCTGTTCTGACATTGGGAACAGGATCAATGTTGGACTTCTCTTTTATTAGATAAGTTGTTTCTCTACAGCTTATGCTGTACACATGGTGTACACCCTATGTTGGCACAATGGGTGGCAGGATGCAGCTTTCTGCGTCTTGTTTGGAGAAAAAAAATAACTTTCTTTATACAAGTGGAAAATCTAGTCTTGTAAATGTGACTTTGAGGTTGGTGCCCATTCTACTTTATTAAAAATGTAAGAATGAAATACAATCCAAAACCCCAATTTACTTTAAAAAATTTTAGAGCAATGCAAAATTAACTATTACTTATGTTTCTAGACACAGGGCAATAAAGTTTTAAAGCCTCATCTGTCATTGCACCTGAGTGGCCTTCACAGAACATGTGCACAATGGCAGAGGGCTAAATTCAGCACTAACATAAGTGGAGGCAACTGCAGTGAAACTGTTTATCCAATGCCAGTGGCGAACTCAGCCCACAGTGCTCAAAAGGAAACAATAGAATCTCCTAATATGAGTCCCCTGAAAATTATTTAATGGCTAGAAACCTTTGAGGGAACAGAACAGATGAAGTTCCTTAGTGGCCTTTTACAATAGCCACTCCACTAATGAACATCTGGAATTCTCACTGCTCTCTTACTTTTATACAGTCTAATTCGTATTGCATTAGACCTTTATGTGTTCGTGATAAACTGGCAGCAAAGGCTGCCTTAAATAGAAAGAGAGGATGAAGACAATTTTTCCATTAACAATACATTTCCCTTTGGAGTCTGAGGTACATTATTGGTTTGTTCCAAGAGCAGAATGTAAACTGCCTCCTATTTGTGAAACATTATTATTATAGCTTCTACCTGGAGATGTTTCTTGAAACAAAAACCTCAGGACTATTCCTGCACACAAATCAAACTAAGATACCATGTACAAACACAGGACCACCATAAGCTACACTGGAAAAATTAATTCACGTATATTACTTGGTTTGAGGCATGCAGTTCCCACTGATTTGTCAATCAGCTGCTCCTAAAGGCCGTGCTGTTTCAGTTCAGTCCTTCTGCAGGGCCTGAGGTATGAGAAAGCAGACATCTGGCTCTATGTACTACTCCCTGTTGAGAGAAGGTAGTGATCACACGCCACACTCCAAGCTGCTTACAGTGGCTGAAACACATAGCTCTTTGACTGTAACAGTCTCAAGTTCCAACTTGAAATATTTCTATTCAATTTATTTATTAACGCCACCTTGCAAGCGTAGCCTGATTGCTGGGACATTCCTCAAAAAACACCACAGCGACACCTCAAAAATTGCTCCAAAACCACTCTTCACTTCCCTGTTGCCAGCCCCCAAACTCTGTCAGGAAGAAGGCGAAAGAGTTCTTCTCCTCAATTTCTTCATCCTCTCTCTGAATCACTGTTTATGCTCTTCCTTTCCAGCAACCATGCTATAATTAAAAATCCATTCAGTGCTCATTAATAAGAATAAAGGGCTTGTAAACCTGGTGACACCATGCTGAATATTTTGTTTGTGAGGATGTTTCTGAAAAATTTTGTGTGCTGCATTCAGCCAAGCTTGTTAAAACTCCCTGCTCATTGTTTTATCTGGTTTTAGTGCATCAGTATTTCTTTCAAAACTGTACTCTTAAATTACTTCAATTCTCATTGAACTGTTTAAGCATTTCACTTTTCTCTTCAGCCTTCCCTTCATGAGTTTCTCCACAGATTTAAAAAGCTGTCCTTTCAAAGTTCATCACCACCATGCTACATGTTTGTTGCAGTCAGATCCTTCACGCTCCTCTGACATCTCAGGTCCAGCTCTCAGAGTGGTGTAAGTGCCACCGACTGTCACAGACCTGTGTTCTTTCATCCCTCCCATGAGGCCCTAGGCTGTGATTTTTCAGTATAGATTTCTTCACTGTTTTCAATAATCAGACTTCTTTGAGTTTCAGTAAGGGCCTAAAAGAAGTCTCCTTCCTTTTTTTTTTTGTTTTTTTTCCCCCTAAATTTTTATTATTTGGCAGGCTAGAATTGTTGTAAGTCCTCTACTCTAAAGCACAGAAGCAGAAAAACTTGCACTGCATGGGGTGATGCTGTGCTCTGCTTCAGCTCAGGTCCTTAGTTCTGATGGGAAGGAAAAGAGCACATTAGTAGTGTATCTCTCTGTTCCTGCTTTTCTCTTTGGCAAGAACTGCTACTCTGAGCCAGCAGGTGTTTAATGCTATTAAATTTATGGGTAGTGAAAGCTGTTGAATTTTAAAACATCTGGGTAACATAAATTATAGGAACTTTTTTCCAGTACAAGGCTGAAAAATGGTTTTGAAATCTGCAGAAAAGCATTAGCAGCATTGACAAATATGCATTTATTTTTGAACATTTGACCGTATGACTCTGGGGTCCCAAAAGTATCCTCATGTTTGTAGCTACAGTGCCTATAGCGTGTGAGCTAGGAAATACCAGAGAGGCAGGCAGCAGCCAAATGTCACCATCTAACTTTAGGTGGGTTCCAGATGGATCACCTAGTATGCCAGAAAGCATCAAAAGCCATTGCTGTTTCTCACATTGTGTGCAGTCTCCTGGATTTCATTCTGCAGTGTTTGATCCATGTTGTTCTTCCCCACATAGGTCTGGCTGCTCTTAACTATAGTATCTCACAGAAAGAGTAATAGGGGTAGGGGCAAGGAAACGGGGAGGAAAATCTCAAATTTGAAAAGTTCATTGACTCCCATGATGTGAAAGAGCTAGTGTGAGCAAGTAACATGAAACATGCAAAATGCTTACAAGTATTTCATTTGCTTTGCAGCCAACGGTTTTTGCTTGAGCAGTAGTGTGATTTTCCGAGCCACTGAGGACCTGTGGCCAAACAGGAGATAGGATGAAAAGCAGCCACTCGAATATAACCTGCAAATGCTTTACATCTCTGAGAGTCCAGCCCTAATTTAGATACCTGAAGGCTTCAGGAGCCTCACCTTAAACATTTGGGTTTCAAGTCTCTGAACTGCACTGTTGCAAGTTTAGTTTGAGAAACAAGTACTGATTCATCACAAACTTGTAGGCTGCCTGGGCCAAGCCATAGAGCTATTACTATTCTCCCAGCACTCAGAAGCTGGCATCACTGACTGTAGGCAACCTGCGGGCTGCAAACATACAGGTGTGACTTAACAGTTTCTGTTGGAGTAAAGCCAACTATTGCTGGCTAAGCTGCTCCCATCAGGCTAAGCACATCCTCCCCACAGAGCAGAAGACAACAAATTTGCATCTATGTGAACAAGACAGACGTGCCAAGAAGCAGCACAAGATTGGAAACATGAGGTCCATGTCCAACCTAGAAGCATAGCTCCTGTGGTCTGCATCCTGATGCTGTGCTTTCTTCTGTAGGATACTCTTCTGACACCTACATCTTTTATGACCCTTATTTTGAGTACCATTTTTTATTCTCCTCCATCAAGATTTGCTAGAGCTAACTGATCAGCTGTATGAGGAATTTCAAGCCCATGAATTTGATACGCAGAAGAAATACTGCAGTGATTTGTTTAACAGCTATAATCATCAATGCACGAGAAATAGGAGCCAAGAAAATAAAGTATTTCCCATAAATGTTTTTTTCTTTCAACAGCAGTTATTTTAAGCTTTGTCACACTAATGTGGCTCGTATAAAAGAAAAAGATACATTTCTGTCATGGATCTTCAGTGTTGTCTCTTAGCAGAAGTACAGGAGATAAGAGAAGGAAGAAGGAAGGCATAACTATCCTATAGCAGAGCACAATATTAATTAGGTAAACATTTCCATTAAAAGTACATACCACATGCACAACTAAATATTTTCTCTGTTATGATTGAGGATGGAACAGTGACCTATTTTCAAACACTCCTGATTCAGGGAAAGGTCAGATGCAAATAAAAATGTGATGTCTGGCCTCTAGCTTTGTAGTAAGCTGTGTTTGTTAATGAAAACATTGATGTTTGGGATAACATTAGCAACTCTGGACAAGGAGTGGACTGAGATACAGGATAAGCACATTACCTCCAGACCACCCTCAGTCAGTTACAGCTCTGATCTCTTTGCCCCACAAAAGAGCAAAATAATAATAATAATAAAATCATAATAAAAATAATAAGCCAGGGATTTTCCTTGCCAGTTAATGGACCTGAGTATTTCCCTTCTGTGGCTTTGCAAATCTCAGCCGAGCACTTTCCCCACATGACCATGCGCTCCTCAATGAAGCAGCCCATTCTGCCCCCCCTGCTGCAGCTGTGGAACATCTGGGTGGGAAGATCCTTTGCCCCCAGGACTCCCCAGAGCACAGTGTGGTTACTTGAGTGGTGCACAGGGAGTATGATTTGGCTCTCTACATTTCCTGTTGTGAATTTTTAACTTACCCTGATTATTGTTTGTTTTTATATGACTGCCAAGTTATTGGAAGTTCTTTTCCTCCTACCCTCACCTTCACTGGACATCATGTATACACACACATACATATTTATATATACATTATTAGACTTATTATTTCAAACCATTAAAACACATGCTTTCCAATAAAAAACGTTTCCACTTTTCTCAAGACCTGTGGAAATTCTGAAGGTTTAGCTTCATACACTATCAAAATCCTCAATCATGTAAATTTTTACTTTTCCAGGTTAAAATCATTTTTAACTGAAAGCAAAACAAACACAGTTACCACTGGCACATATCCTTGACTTTTTTTTTATCAGGTTCTTTTTTTTTACCAGCCATTCCCTGAAGCTACATTTCAAACCCAGAGCTTATTTTTCCTTCTGTACAAAAGAAAAGATTCTATATGCCATTTTCACAGCTACATAAGGAGATCTATCATCATTTTTTCTACCAACCACTTCCCTTCATTCATCCGCAAATCTATCTCTACTGTTAAATATAGTGTAATATAGAATAAAACCCTGTACAATGGAGTGGTTACCTCATCCAAAAATCAGTTTTCTTTGTTAACTAGTGATTTTCCACTACTTTCAGTGCCTGAATAATATCTTCAGAGCTTAAGGCAAAAGAAAGCACGTAAAGCAGGATTCTACTCATTAAATACCAAACACTCCCAAATTATTCAGAGAATGAACTAGAAAAATGTTAGGTGGCACACCATAAACTTACATTCTTTTACAACTCCTTACCCTTCAGATTTCAGAAATTATTTTGCAATACTAAAATTTAGTGAATGTTCACCATATAAAATGGTGCTTAGGGAGGAATGAGCTGCTAGCAGCATATTAAGACAGCAGACTGTGTCAGAGCGTCTTACTCTTCAAGCGCCCAGGCTGTAGTTTCACAGGACTACCACTATTTAGGACTCAGGACACTTCAAAAAAGTGTGATAAATACAATTTTTTCAGCCCGCCAAAGACACAAGAAGAGTACCAGCAACTCAGAAGTGAGTCTGAAAAGTCTAATTTGTTTTCAAGGACCATTTTGGTACAGCAAGATTTAGCAGTTGGGCTCAAGGGTTAATCTTAAATCAGGTCTTTAATCAGAGGCTCATACAGCTGGGAAACTGAGGCACAGATGCACAGGACACTAGAATAGATGCAATTCGACCTTATCACAGAGACAATTAAAGAATAGGGAATTTAGGAATCTAATAACCCATATTGGAATTTAGCCAAGATGCTGAAGCAGATGCACAAAGCTGTTGCAAGGATGCTTTGTGTATTCTTTATCATTTTAATATCTTATGTTATACCATATGCTCCCACATTTCAATAATTGCAATACAAGCCACAAAAGAGGTAAAAGAAAATGTTGACAAAACATTTACAGAGATTAAATTCCCTTAGGATCTTTTAGGTCTGGGATTTTACAGGCATTCCATTTCCAAAATGCTGCTAGACTTAAATAATCCTGGGGAAATATCCCTTTCTCCAGGGAATAGTTGGAAACACAAGCTATAGACTGTGCCCACTGATGGAGGAAAGTCCACAGACCAAAGAAAAATAGGAAAAGAGAAAAAAAAGAAAACAACACAAAACCACATGTGAAGGCCTGTGGCAGGAAAAAGAAATATCCTGAGCAGGGGACACCAAGCCAGGAAAGAGCATGGCCAGGAGAAGCAGTCAGGAGAGCTCCCACACAGCTGTTTCCTATTCTGCCCCCTCTTGTAGGACTTTGTCCTTTAGCTGACTCTGGCTCTCCTTTAGCAGGCTTCCTGCTCTTTGTAGATTTAAACAATTCTTTGTTATTTGTTTATATGCTTTTGGCTGTTTGCTTTGCAAAATGCTTTTTAGTATCCCCACATTTCTGCCTCATATTTACCTGCCATTAATTATAACCATCTTCATAAGCTGAGCTCTTCCCTTCCTGTACAGAGACATGTTCAGCTTTTCCAGAATTTGCCTTCACCTATACGTATTAATTTACAATCCTGCTCTTTGAGTTTTTCTTTTTTTTCCTAGGGGTAGTCATTTATTACTCATTTTATGGGATGTTTAACTAGCCTCCATGCTGAGCTGCAACACTTTAATTTCCTCACTTTTCACCTTAACATCTTTTTTACTAGCTTCCTCATTTTTAAGCCTTCAATTTAGTGCTCAATTTAGCATCAGTATACTGGTTCTCAGTACAATTCATCCTCTGAGGACACTATTTAGAATTATATTATTACTTAAGTACATCTACTTTAATGTCACTTTTGTGTGACTATATCACAGTACAGAGATACATGAGCTTGCAGTATGCTAGCTAGCTCAGGTCAAACTACTGCTGATGGGATAACAGCAGCAAGCACTGAATGCAAAATTTGCCCTAGTTTATAGGCATCACTGGTTGCTTTGCTCCAAACCCAACGTGTCCAGGTAAACACAATAGATTTGGAGGCTCCCAATACAGAAAACTTGGCCACCAGCAATTTCTGAAAGGGTGGTGGTGCTGAAGTTTGGAAGTCTTGCTTGTGGTTTTTTTTCAGTTTCATGACTGTATGTGGGTTCTGTCCAGTTCTTGTTTGCACAAGTATATATCTACAAGAACTCATAAAAAAAGAAAACTTGATCCCACTTTTTAAGCTACAAGGTAATATAAAAGGAAAGGGAAAGACGAGAAAGGCTTTGCATTCACCTCCTTTAAGAGTACAGTCACATCAAGAAACAGTATAAAAAAAAAAAAAAGAGCATCATACCAGAATCCAGTAACTCTGACTGAGGGTTTACCATACAGTGCATGTGAATAAAATGTCTCTTGACAGAAAAACCTGATAAAGTTTGGTGCCTTCTTTTCCACAGAAAGCATTAATTGCCTTAAAAATTAATTTCTGATCATTAATTTTAAATAATTTTAGTCATATGCACCTCTGTGCTCTCTTTAGTGACATGGCACTCCTTTGTGGGATTGTATGAAGTACCTGTTGTAAGATAACATTAATCTTTGTTTAAATGTCTGAGATTTATCCTAATTTCAGGTTTAAAGTAATCTCCTCTTTCAGTTATATGTCTGCGTCTCATACTTTTGCATTCAGATCTGAAGGATAAGTCACCTGAGAACTGAAAAATAAACACAGAAAATGGGGTATCGGTACTTCTGATGACATAGACTGCTTCTCAGGCCGTAGAGTCACCCAGCAAGGCTGGTTACTTTTTGTTTTGAAGCCAAGAGCAGCCAAAAATTCAGGTGTGGATTTATCACAACAATGGAAAACAAATCGGCTTCTTTTCCTTTCTATGAAGTCATTACCAAATATATTGACTTGGAACCCCAGGGATTTGGAAGCAGCCAGATTCAGAACAGGAATAAAAATACAAGGGTTTTTCAGCAATAATAGAGTGAACTTGAAGCTACAAAGGGAGAAAAAGAGAGAGAGAGACAGTGCCAAAAGCAGTTATTGAATTGAGACCAATGATTTTGCAATTGGACATAATACAGTTATGAAATTAATAAACTTGGTAAATGTTTTAGACTCATCAAGAATCTTAAAAGTTGGTGGTTCTTCTTAGTTTCAATAGGGAAGGACTATAAATTCATGTTTTCTTCATCAGGAAAATGTCTAAATTATAAGTGATAATGCAGAAGGAAAACAGGCAAAATTACAACTTTGATCTAACCTTTTCCTAACCCCAACATTGTACTCTGAGACATCTTATAAAGCTGACTGTACGGATGAAGTACATTTTTGCTCCTACTAGCATTAGTGTTGCTGTTAACTATGGACTGGCCAATGTTGCCAAAAGCTATAGCAAAGGGAACTTCTGTCTCTACCCCCATCCTTCTTAGAGCAGCAAGAAGCCAGGGATGAGATAAAAAACACAGCAGTGACCCTACAGACTATACAAGAAGATTGAGATGCTAAGACAGATTCTCCTGCCACTGACAGAGAAAGCATGTGGGGTGAGGTAATGTGCAGCAGTGGGAAAGGCAGTCTCTCCCACTAGCCTTACCACCAGCATCAGCTGCCCCAGCTCACTAGCAAGACAGAAGATGAGTGTTGAGTTCTGTCTCTGCTCATCCATCCCCAACTGCGTCCTGGCTGCTGGGCAGTGGTTGACTTTCCAACTACATATTGATTAGCTTTTCAGCTGCTGTAAGAATGGTAAGATCATATTGCAGTAATGTAGACTTCTACAGCAATATCCTTTCCTGTTCAAAATATTCAACAGGAAGCTAGAAATGTTAAGCCATCCCCTACCCAATAATCTCCTTTAAAGAACATTGCAGACCCAGTTGCTTTATGATGCTTCTGGTAATGCACATCAATAAATAGTTATACAGTTATGTGCCAAACCCTATCCAAAATGTTCCCTAATCAATTTTTTTACCTCATAGGAGATTCAAAATTCAATTGACTGGAAGCCTAGGCAGGAGAAATCTATGTTTAAACATCATCCCCTGCATGCCTGCAGAGTATAATACTATTTAAAAGCTCATTTGACATACAGAAAGACATTTCACTATCCATAAACACAGTAGCTGTGTGTATAAAAGAGTAGGTAAATTAAACTATCTGAATGAAAAAAGAGCTCAACAACGGGAGTAGAAATCAACTGAATTGAAATGAGCAAAGTTGAAGCTAGCTCTCTGTACCAAATATAGTGAGGCAGGAAAAAATTCCCACTGAAATATTCATGTTCTGAAAACATGCCTTAAGTATATATAAAAATACCAGTTTTTCACTTTGATCAGGTCATGACTTAATCCCTGGATAGGCACATTCTGACCCAAGAGTTGTCACTGTGGGATGAGGGCTTAAATGACCTATTTGGATCTTAGATAGAGCAGCTGCTCTGGGGAGACCCAGGCTCTCTGCAGCATCTGTCTTCCTTAATGAAAAGCAACTTTCTATTTGTTTACCTGCAAAAGGCTGCAAGTGCCATTACAAGAGTGTTCAGGCCAATTTCAGTGTCATGTCCTGAGATATAAAATTTTCTTTGATTTTCTACATTTATTTCAATCAGCAATTTTCAACCTACTTTCATTTTCCTGTATTCCTTACACCAAACATTAACAGTAGGAAACCTGAAACATTCCCAGTGTTACTAGAGTTGTGAAAAAGGGAGATACCCAGCTTACTGAATTATTTCCAAATACCACTGTAGTGCTCTATGCATCTCTAGTATAAAGGGGAAGAAAGTGAAACCTAATCATTAAAAGAAAACCTGTTTGGATTGTTTGAAGTGTGAAGGTCTTGCATTTTGTAGTTAGAAATTACACTTCCTTACATGCTTCTTAATCTGATGCAGGTTTTTCTTTTTCTTTTCCCTCTTGCTTTTAATTTGACATGCCAGTCAAAGTTAACACTAGAAAAAACAGCAAATATAAACCTTGTAATTTATATGCATTCATGTTGTACACCATAATAGCTTTCATCTTGGCAAAAGTTAGCAGATTGTTCTCTGCTCTCAGGAGGAAATAGCATTCATTTTAGGTTTTAATGGAGCTTTAGGGTTATAGTAACTCAAATTAAACTAAATCATCATGAATTATTTCTGAATCCCATGTTATGTGTTCTCTTTTTCCCTTTGTTGGTTTATGACTATGTGAGTTTCAGACACTGGCAACTGGAAACTTGTGCACTAAATAACACATGCCCACTGTTTGGAGGGAAACGACAACAGTTCAGTTTGTGTGTGCAATGGCAGGAATCCAGTCCAAGTACCAATGGCACATGAGAACTCATGTCTATTATGGCCCAGGCTGATGATATTATGAGCTAGAGGAACTATTTCATTACAGGAGAAACAGCTACAAGTGTAAATTCTCATGTAGATGTAACTCTACAGGAAAACAAATATACTGGCGTTATGTCTCATAAGTAGACAAGAAACTGGATACAAGCATTGGGAGTGTTGATTAACTGCTGCTATTTGGCCAAACGTAATGTAAAATTCCAAATTTATTTCAGAATAGCTTTTCTAAAATTTAGAGTAAAACATCTGCCTATAGAAAATTTCAGGTCACATTTCTCCATTTAGATCCTGTTTAGGTTCCCTGTTTAGATCTGGAATGGGAATGAACAGACAGTCAAGCGTACTGGTATGACAGTACAAAAGTACATACACCAATATGAAAAGTTAGTTTTAAAACTTACATTTCTGTATTCTTAGAGAATACAGAAATTTTTATAAGCCATAGCCACCAAAACATGAACCTTATTTTAATATTTTTCTCATCAGGTTGGCGTCCTTTCTAAGGTATCTTCCTGGAAGATTTGTGTGTACTTGCCATTGTGCTCCTACATCTAAGGGGTATACATATCTGTAGTACTTTTTGGTGAGGTTAGTCAGACTTAGCTTGTCCAACATGATAGTAGATTAACTCTATAGCTTTACGAAGAAGCACAGAGCCTGATGATATGTTAGATGTTTTGGGAACTACATCTGATCCAGACAATTCATAATTTCTGATTGTTTTCTTGCTACATTTGTTCCAAGGCAAATTGTTACTGGACTTCAACCACTGAAGTTCTTCTTTCTTCTGTGGCCCAATCAATCAGAAAGATTAAAATGTATTTTGGACTGTACTTGTTTAGAAAAAATGAGAGGCTCAGACATTCTTTAGCTTTTGATGTTTTGGTCAGTGTGCGACAAAGCTATGAAAAGTCCATGTAATTTCTTCCTTGTTTGTCACTAAACGTCTATTTTCAAGTAGATCACATATACTTGAAGGTTCAGATTTTGCCACTTGTGGCTTGCAAGCATATTTTGTGAATGCATGTTCCTGGTTAAAAGTTATCTAGAGTGAATAAGAAAGAGGATAAATAACTTCTAGGTTATCTATATTTGACATGTGGTATTTGTTATATGTAATTAGGTATGGAAAAAGAATCAAAGAACAAAATACATGTAACTAGAAAGTTATTTATGGCTGTGGCTATTGAACTACTTGGCATTAACTACTTATGTGATGAACCATTTATAGATAATGGCTTCTTACCAGAAACAAGCTTTTCTGCACACCCTGTAGCTTCTCACATGAAACAGGCTCTTGGCAAAACAGCGGCATAGCTTCAGAAAAAGAAAATCCAGGCACTTTGGAAAGCCAGTGGGGAGGCATACGTGTCCATACCACATCCAACATAGGAGCAACTGTAACTGCACAGACTAGAACCAGCTGAAAAAATGCAATTTTAACAAACTTTATATCAATCTATGAGTGCAACCTGACAAAAGGCGCTGCTACAATGGCAGTGACATTCCTAATTCTAGTTCACTCCTGATGCCCCATACATAGATGTATCTTCTGGTGTCGAATGACAGTATATTTTTACCTTGAAGGATGTTATGGCTAATGCTACTTACCAGGGTCTGTTGCTATGAGAGAGAATGATATTTTGGGGAGGAAAGGTGCACTGCATAATTTATCGATCACTGGCATCTAACGAAAGCCAAAGATACAAAAAAATCCCAAACAAACTACAGTCTATCTTTTGGCTTCTTTTTATGATCTTGTTTTCTGAAAGAAACTAGGTTTATGTGATTCTAGACCTAAGAAGGGAAATCAAAATGAGCATCGGCAAAAAAAAAAAAAAAAAAAAAAAAGGCATATTCGCATATTCTGCATTTCTTCAGCGCTCACTGACAAACTCTGGATGTTAATAGCTGCAGATATAAGATGCTGGATGAAGGGAAGATGGAAATCTGAGCAAGATCCTGAAATGAGGAGGCATATATAATGGAAATTGCTGTGCCATCTGTTTTTGGCTATGCCAGCAACCACTCAAAATTGAGAGGCCAAATACATTCTTCTTGTCACTTTACACCCTTTGCACTATTTCATTTCTCCTTTAAGCATGAACTCTTTTTACTTCCTTGTGCTTCAGTGTCATAACCATGGCTACCTTTTCTGTAGCACTCTCTTCTTTTTCCTTGCACACTGACAAGGGCTTCTACTGCCTGTGATTCCTACTGTCTCTTTGTTTCTACACAATATTTTCCAAGTCCACCCATTTTCTTTCCTCCCAAGTTTAATCCATCCACAAAAGATTTAATTATCTAAACCAAGTATCTCAAATGATCCTCCCATAAGTCAAGACTGTAAAATGCAAGAGTGGGCCCCATTATGTTCATTTTACACAGAGAGAGGGGAAAAGGAACCAGTATAATAGGAAAGTTATAAAAAGGAAAAAAATTAAAATGAGCACTTGCAGTGATTTCAGCCCCAGTGGAAAACACACATTTATTGGGAAAAATTCTCAGCAGTAATGCTGGAAATCTAACATTTTCTAGCTCAATTACAACATTGG
Source organism: Ara ararauna (assembly GCA_028858755.1). Lineage (NCBI taxonomy): Eukaryota > Metazoa > Chordata > Aves > Psittaciformes > Psittacidae > Ara > Ara ararauna. Next base: position 91,586,409 of record CM054377.1, on the reverse strand, counting down.
ATCCTAGATATTGGTAAGAGGCTTGTTTCTCAGAACTTTGATACTGAATCAATATCGAGTTAACTTGTGATGCATTAAAACAGTGCAGGAAATATCCAAATGTTATTAATAGTTTCATAGCCTTCCCATATATTCTTCCAGACATACTTAGTTATTGTCTAAATTACTGTTTTATTGAAATAAAAACAAGCATGTTATGGGCTTACATACAGTTGCACTTTGAAAGACAGACTACTGAATGATAGGGAGTCTGGCCGCACACTCAATGTTCTTCTTTCACTAGGCACCATGACCACAGAGTGCGAAGGTTCACTTTATCTGTGGTCTGTTTTCAAACAACAGGAATGACGGTGGCCCAAAAACCACCGCTGTATTTAGGGGCTGGTGCAGGTTCAGTGACATTTAAGAACCAAGTACCTAGTCAAGGCCCAGATATGACAGGCAACCATTTCAGCAATGGGATTCATCTCTAATTTCACACATCTGCAGTGGAGGTGTCTACATCCCATCAGTTGATGCAGGCTCCCTTTCTAGTCAACAGAGAAAAATAAGCACTTGCACAGCACGATTTATCTGCTGTGGTTTAAATGAGGAAAAACAGTACGAAGAAGTGCCTGGTTTTCATCACAGATTTGCAAAGAAAGCCAAGCAGATAAACATGGGCATTGTTTACCTCTGCATTTGGCCAAACAACTCCCAGCCGTAGGGCATAAACTGAGTAATACGGATAGTCTCTTCAGCTTTATGTCCTAGAGTTATTCCATTCCCCTTGATCCTCCTAGAAGCTGTATACGATGACTTCTAATATTTTTATTTTTTTTATCAGTGTCTTAATTACTGTTCCATTGGACTTCATTTCAATACTTCTTTCCCATTTAGGCAGCTAATATATCCAATTCATTTCCCTCCTCCAATCTTCTAACTGATGATTCCTGATTTCACAGAAAGACATTCTCGCTATTAGTCTTTTGATGATTAGGTGATTTAGAAAATCTCATCTCACATCTTTCCTTTAAAAACTTGACCTCTGTTTCCCTGTCTATTCTATTCTATTTCCTCTGTTAGGAGCCTGCAACACTATAAATTAGAGTTTACTGTGATGACGGAGAACTTTTTGGTTTATTTTTATGAGGTGGATTATTCTCAGCTGGGACTTGGATGTTGACCTCATTGATTGTTTTTCCCCCCACATACGCCACTAATGCAGCACTGGAATGTATCAAATTTGACTGGACAAAATGAAAGCTGCTGAACTTGCCTATATCCACTTTTGTGTGTAGTTGCTGTTAGGCTGAGAGTACCCGAAGAACAAGGCAAAGTTTCTTTAGATGTTGGTGGAACAAAAGGGATAAAGTATCAGAATTTTTTGCCAATTATATGATTAGAGGAAGGAATTTAACAATGAAAATACTGATCCAAGCAGAAATCTCTGATTTTTAAGGAAGAAAGAGTTATATAATCTTCATGTGATTTAAACAAAGCACAACCAATTAGCCATTTTGCTCCTCTCCGAAGAACTAATATTTGACTACCATTGCCTTCTTTATGGTTATTGATGCTGAAATTGCATATTTAAAATCTAACCTGTTAGTGTTTGAAAAAATTACATTCCATTACGAAATAAATTAATCATTCATCTATGGTGGTCATGAAAATTGTTGAGGTTTTTCTTCTTTTTTCTTCCTTTCTTAATCCTTGGATTTTACCAATAGCCTGTACGCAAGTAATGCACATTAGACAATCAATAAGCTGTTAAATGACAACAGTTCCAGGCAATTTAATTACTGTTGGTAAAATAAGAAATGAATTATTGCATGTCAGTAACTAATTCCAGCTCCTTTCCTTGGAACAAGTCAACTTTTAATGCAATGGTTTATTCAGAAAAAACACACTATTGCTTCCTCGCAAAGGCAAATTGCTGAATCATTTTTTGGCAAAAATGTAAATGCCTCTTCAAAACCTTCTTCCCTTTTCTCATGGTGCTGGGTGAAGTTTATTTAAGAAGTATGTGATTGTTTCCACAACTTAATATATTAAAAAAATAGAGTATGAATGTAAATAGAGAAAAAGAATATGCAACCTAGAATGGTCTTCCTTCTACTTTAGCCATTCTGTATGTTTATATAATAAATATGTTAAAATGAATGACCTTTAACCATCAATTAAATATGCAATCCTGTAGTAAAATAAACTTATTTGCTGTAGCTGATGATATTGCAACCTGCTTTGCACAAGCAATAGCAATGGCATTTTCTTAGTTGCGCATTAGTTTTCTGAAGTATCAAAAAGTCATTTAGTATGGATAATAGCAGTGAGCAGAACAATTTATAATCCTAGATTTTAACATTTCAGTATAATATAAGGACATGAGCAGAACACATTATTATGTGCTGGTCCCAAAAGACATTGGCATCATTTACAATCTGTTCTGGCAGTCCCTTTTTTAGAAAAGTCTCATATTAATTTTGTTATTTAATACCAGAAGGAAGCCACTCAGCAGCAGCCCAGTGGCTCCACCTCCCTGGTGTATGTTTCATCACATTTTTGGAGTGAGTTGACTCCACCTCAACTGTATGACTAGAGGACACCTTTCTCAGAAATTTTATTTCACTGCTTTGTGACACAGAGAGGTAAATAGTTGCTAATGCAAAAAGCTCTGAGAAGGTTTCATTTTTCTATCATTGCATACATGTGGACTGTTGAACAAATTACTAAGAGACTCCTGAATGAGTGCCTAGAAGCAAGGGAAGAAAAATCACTGGAAATGTTGGTGGGTTTTTTTCATCCACAGCTTATTTTATTCCTTCTCACTGATGGGACTTTGTGCTTGACTGAGGGATCCTCACCAAAAATAAAGATAGCATATATGAGTTTCAACAATCAGTAGTCAACGCAAAGATTGCACAAATAAAAATTAATATTATAAATGTGGCATCACCAGGCACTTTTGCTTTTGCAAAATCTTCCAAAGACTACACATGATTAAAAAGAAGTTGCACTGGTTTCTTGAAAGTTTGAGAAGAGTTACATGATAATCAAAGTGCAGCAGTTCTTAAAGAATCCAGTCAGGTAAGTGAGTAAAAAAATACCCTCTCTATATCACAGGTTAAAAACTGAGCCAGTCCAAATTTCTCAAACAAAACAGTTTTCACTTGAAAATCACTGCTTAAACTCATTTATAAACTCAAAGATGGAAAAAAAATAAGGCAAACAAAAAAAGCCTCTGCCCCCATATATCCCAGGAAAAGCTAAGCTTTCATAGAATCATAGAATAGTTAGGGCTGGAAAGGACCTTAAGATCACCTAGTTCCAAACCCCATGCCATGGGCAGGGACACCTCCCACTAAACCATGCCACCCAAGGCTCTGTCCAACCTGGCCTTGAACACCGCCAGCGATGGAGCATTCACAACTTCCCTGGGCAATCCATTCCAGTGCCTCACCACCCTAAAAGCAAAGAATTTCTTCCTTATATCCAATCTAAACTTCCTGTGTTTAACTCATTACCCCTTGTCCTATCACTACAGTCCCTAATGAAGAGTCCATCCCCAGCATCCCTATAACCCCCCTTCAGATACTGGAAGGCTGCTCTGAGGTCTCCACGCAGCCTTCTCTTCTCCCGGCTGAACAGCCCCAACTTTCTCAGCCCATCTTCATACAGGAGTTGCTCCAGACCCCTGATCAGCCTCGTGGCCCTCTTCTGGACTTGTTCCAACAGTTCCATGTCCTTTTTATGTTGAGGACACCAGAACTGCACACAATACTCCAAGTGAGGTCTCAGGAGAACAGAGTAGAGGGGCAGGATCACCTCCTTCAACTTGCTGGTCATGTTCCTTTTGATGCAGCCCAGGATACGGTTGGCTTTCTGGGCTGCAAGGGCACACTGCAGCCGGCTCATGTTCATTTTCTCATCAACCAACACCCCCAAGTCCTTCTCCGCAGGGCTGCTCTGAATTTCTTCTCTACACAACCTGTAACTGTGCCTGGGATTGCTCCCCGACTCAGGTGTAAGACCTTGCAATTGGCATGCTTTTGGGAGTCAAATTCAATTTCATAATTCAAAGATTAATATAATTGCACAGTGAGGAAAAAGTGCATGATGGGGAGGATGAAAGTGCTGGTGCTTTGCTGTCCCATTTCTAACACTATATAGCTATTGAGGTGAAACAGAAATTGCAGTTTGAATGCTCTAATATACACTGTGTTTAAGCCCATAGAGCTGAATGCAGTAAGCATTCTGGACACAGTTGAGGCCTGTGATATCTGAAAATCATTAAAAACAGTTGTAAATGTGAAAGCTTCACTAAGGGGAAATCCTGCCTGACCAATCTGGTGGCCTTCTATGACGGGGCTACGGAACTGATGGACAGGGGTAGAGCAGTTGATGTCACCTACCTGGACTTGTGCAAAGCATTCGACACTGACTCACACAACAACCATGTCTCTAAGTTGGAGAGATATCAATTTGATAGGTGGACGACATGGTGGATAAAGAACTGGCTAGATGGCCACATGCAAAGAGTTGTGCTCAATGGCTCAGTGTCCAGCTGGAGACCAGTAACGAGTGGTGTCCCTCAGGGATCAGTGTTGGGACCAGTCTTGTTCAACATCTTTGTCGGTGACATGGACAGTGGGATTGAGTGTGCCCTCAACAAGTTTGCCAATGACACCAAGCTGTGTGGTTCGGTTGATATGTTGGAGGGAAGGATTGCCATCCAGAGAGACCTTGACACACTTGTGAGGTGTGCTGATGCCAACCTTATGAAGTTTAACCATGCCAATTGCAAGGTCTTACACCTGAGTCGGGGAGCAATCCCAGGCACAGTTACAGGTTGTGTAGAGAAGAAATTCAGAGCAGCCCTGCGGAGAAGGACTTGGGGGTGTTGGTTGATGAGAAAATGAACATGAGCCGGCTGCAGTGTGCCCTTGCAGCCTAGAAAGCCAACCATATCCTGGGCTGCATCAAAAGGAACATGACCAGCAAGTTGAAGGAGGTGTTCCTGCCCTTCTACTCTGTTCTCCTGAGACCTCACTTGGAGTATTGTGTGCAGTTCTGGTGTCCTCAACATAAAAAGGACATGGAACTGTTGGAACAAGTCCAGAGGAGGGCCACGAGGCTGATCAGGGGTCTGGAGCAACTCCTGTATGAAGATGGGCTGAGAAAGTTGGGGCTGTTCAGCCGGGAGAAGAGAAGGCTGCGTGGAGACCTCAGAGCAGCCTTCCAGTATCTGAAGGGGGGTTATAGGGATGCTGGGGATGGACTCTTCATTAGGGACTGTAGTGATAGGACAAGGGGTAATGAGTTAAAACTTAAACACGGGAAGTTTAGATTGGATATAAGGAAGAAATTCTTTGCTTTTAGGGTGGTGAGGCACTGGAATGGGCTGCCCAGGGAAGCTGTGAATGCTCCATCCCTGGCGGTGTTTAAGGCCAGGTTGGACAGAGCCTTGGGTGGCATGGTTTAGTGGGAGGTGTCCCTGCCCATGGCATGGGGTTTGGAACTAGGTGATCTTAAGGTCCTTTCCAGCCCTAAGTATTCTATGATTCTATTCTATGACAAATGATAACAGAAGCAATAACAAAGAAGGACAGCAGAAGTAATAATAGGAAAACTATGGCCAGACATACAGTTTGATCCACAATGTATTGTTTGCTTATTAAAAACTACTTAGTAGTAAATAAGAACATCCAGAGGCTGATCAGCAATCTAGAGAACAAAAGCAAGAAATGCGGCATGAACTATCCTCAAAGCGTATTTCAGAGAGCCTCTTCTTACAGGCACTGTCCACAACCTTTCTTCTTCTCTCACAAAAAGCCACATAATAGAAAAGACGGCTGTTAGGATGCAGGATTTCACAGGTGCATTAGCAAGTACAATTGCCACCCTAGGACTGACCTTGCACCTGAAAGGCCAAAGAATTTTAGGAAGTACCTGATTATCACGTTTCTTTGAAAATCCAGCTAAGCACCCTCAAGCATATCTTCATGCCCCTCTTCTGATGTCAGTCCCTTCATCTTTTCTCTAGCTAGCAATAGTCATAAGGCATTATTATATCTGACTGCTTTCAATATCAGACTTAAAAAAAAGTGTATCAGGCATTTTATAATAAAAATACATCTTTTCAGGATTTGCAGAGTGAATCAATCCAGGAGTTATTGTCCATTCATCCTTTGACCTCTCATCTTCCAAAGCCTCTGGCACATCTACCATTTTCTTTATGTATTAGCTATTAGAGGAGCAGACTTGAGAACTGCTTTCCAAGGAAACTCACATTCAATCCCCCACTTGTAATAGAGATTTACAATTTAGTTATCTATTATGAATAATTAGTCTCCTAGAAATTGCTTTGGTAACATTTAATGTGACATGGGTTCTCTGCTCTGCTCTTATTCCATATTTCAATGTTTTATATTGTAGCTCCCTTTTGACAAACCCTATTAAGCAAACCTTCCAGCCCTTACTGAAAATGTCAGGGTATAGAAAACAGATAAGAATTGTCATTCTACAGTGCCAACAGAGTCCTGCTGACCTGAATTTGGCAGTGCTTTACTAAAGCTGTAACTCACAGGGCAAGAGAAGCAATAACATCAATTGCTAGGGCAATGGAAAAGTGGACATGGCTAGATATTTTACAGTTTGCTGTGTTCTGTAGTTAGCTGCTACATTCCTTTTCTCTGAAAAACTAGTGAAACTACAATCTTCAAACAAGGCAATGTTGAACTGAGTAAGATTAAAGAAGCCTCTGGGTTGCAATGCGATTACCAGTGCATTTCAAAAAGGACACAGAATTTCAAAAGACATTTGACCGCAGAATCACTTGCTAAACCAGCAGTTTTATGAAGCATTATTTGGAAGTGCTTGTAGTTTTATCAATAACCAAATCAAACTAGGGAATCTGGATGCATTTAATGTGTATCATCTCATTTCAATATTTTAAGTACTGAACACCTAAGGGATACAAGACTTCTGTGTGTGTGATTTGAAAATTTGTAGTTCTCTTCAGAAAGAAAAAATACTTTTTCTATCTGCAGATGAAGAATCAGCATTTAGCATTTTTACCACTTGGAGCAGCCACTATGTGTTTTTCTGCTCACAGGACTAGATCTTGGAAACAGAGCTCCTGGAATACATTATTGCTCATTAGGATGTCCCTCACTGGAATCTTGAACAACAGTGGCCTCTTGTTTTGACTTTCCAAGATTAGGAATTTCAAAAAGGCAGACAGCTAGCGCACTAACTCTCCACAGCTGTATCCTAAACATGTTGCAAGAAGAGCCTGTTGTGTCTAAGCACACGCTATAGCAGACAGGCAGATAGAACCCTTATGGTATATTTCAAACCACAGATGTTGATTTAAGTCTCTTACTCTCACTTCCATTCATTTCACTTCTCTAATATGCTTTGATTAACCCTAGGTATCTAGCTTCATCCTCAGGCACCAAAAATAGCCTTTAGGAACAAATGCCAAATGATGCATACAACCACTATCATCTGCTTTGTCTGTGCTGGAAATCCAAGCTGGCTCCCACTTCTGAGAGAGAGGTCAGAAGACAGAAACTATTTCTGAGAGGAACCCACAGTCACTAGCAGCTTTGCCGCCTTCTTAGCAGCATGAATAGCAAGTCTGTAGCAGCAGATCTTTTGCTTCAACTTTGTACCCCAGCTCTGATACCCATAGGTGTTCCCCACCCACGGGCTAGCAGGCAATTGTTGTTACCACTGTTGAAATGGCTCCTTGCACTTCAGCTCCCATCAGCTCGTTTCTACCTGAAGTCCTCCTCTAAAGAAGCTGCCATTGAACAGAACTCATAATTATTGGCCATGTAATTTTCAGGATTTTGAAAACATGGACTTAAGCCTTAGTCACCTTTAGTTTCCCTGAGAAGCAATCACAGTGTGTCTTGGGAAGCAGACCTAAAATAAGTAACAAGGCTTCCCCACCTACAAATTTTTCCTTGTTCATAACTGTGTACATTAAGTCCACCTAATGAAGTCAAGAGCCTCACGTTTAAATGTTATTCTGAATGAGTCATCTCTTTTTAAAGGTGGTTTAAAAGCAAGAAAACAGCAATTTCCACAAAAGTTGTGGCTCACACCACTAAGATGTATCACCTTATGACCTGATGAGAGAGGCCAGGTGATCAAAGCCTAAAATACTTATTTTTCCTAAAAGGTAATGTAGGCAGCTGCACTCACCGATAAGACCTGCCACCTATTGCTTGTGTGATGTTAAATGATTACAGGCAGACAAATCTGCTGCTTTGTTTTAATCAGTTACTTAATCAGCTTGCTTGGAATGAACTGGTTTGGCCGTACAGACTGAGTGACAAAACATGTCAAAGCGGAGGGTGTAATAAAAATGTACTGATAAATCATCGAAAAGTGATAGCATCATTCTTTTTACTTACCCTTTTGTTTCTATCAGAGCAAGTTAACTTCAGCTCCTTTCATTCATCTTTTGTTGTTATTGCTGGGAAATTTAGTATTTAGCTCAAGATGTTTCGCATGATGAATTATTAAAAATCTTTAACTCGGACAACCTTCTAGAGGTATAAGATTTCTTCTTAAAAAAAATTATCCCTTGTTTTGCTGTGAGGGGAGACAGCTAATGAAAAATGGTCCAGAATTATTGTGAAACAACTGTCTGTAGTGTAATCAAGTCTGCTTCTGCCCTCCAACTACTTCAAGATATAATGATACATGTATCATTAAGCAGCTGCTATGGATGCCTGAGGAAACTGGTTGAAATTTGTACCTATTGTTTTTCTTTCTCCGCTTCAATCTGCTCTGTTACACTCCTTCCATCCTCTTCCCACTGCACTTTTTAAATGCTACAGGCTTTGGGAAGAGTGGCTGGGGAAAGCTGCGGGCAGAAAAAGAAGCGAAGGTGTTTTTTGACAGCTATCTGAATATAAACCAGCAGTGTGCTCAGGTGACCAAGGCGGACAACAGCATCCTGGCCTGTATCAGCAATAGTGTGACCAGGTGGATCAGAGCAGTGATCATCCCCCTGTACTGGGCACTGGTGAGGCTGCACCTCAAATACTCTGATCAGTTCCGGGCCTCTCACTACATGAGAGTCATTGAGGTCCTGGAGCGGGTCCAGAGAAGGGCAACAAAGCTGGTGAAGGGTCCAGAGCACAACTCTTATGAGGAATGGCTGAGGGAACTGGAGTTGTTTAGTCTAGAGAAAAGGATATTCAGAGGAGAACTTATCACTTCCTACAGCTACCTGAAAGGAGGTTGTAGCAAGGAGGGTGTTAGTTTTTTATTCCAAGTAACAAATGATAGAACAAGAGGAAATGGCCTCAAGCTGTGCCAGGGCAAGTTTAGGCTGGATATTAGGAAAAATCTCTTCACCAAAAGGGTTGTCAAGCATTGGAACAGGCTGCCCAGGGAGGTGGTTCCTCCTCACCATCCCTGGAGGTATTTAAAAGACATGTAGAAGTGGTGCTTAGGGACATGGGGTTAGTGGTGGACTTGGCAGTGCTAGGTTAACGGTTGGACTCGATGACCTTAAAGGTCTTTTCCAACCTAACCAATTCTGTGATTCTATATACTTTTGGTTGGATTCTGCCACTGACTACACTGGTGCAACTCTTCACCTGAAGGCATGTCTGTCGTTCGTGGGAAAGGATTTTGAGCCTCCTGGACTAAGCGGCTCCTTAACTATGGAATCTTTCAAGTAAGCTCTTTCAGGGTTGTTATTTTGAACACAGCAAATAGAGGGCAAGGGGGAGTGTGACTAATGTTCAATTAGAACAGCTTTGAAATTTAACAATTATTTGTTTAATGGTTTTTAAATGCTGTGTAATAATAAAGGCTGTAATTAGGTGAGTTGGATTCTCCTCTCCTGTCCCCAGCACCCATGTGCATGGTCTCTGGTTAGCAGGTTCTCCTACACAAAGGCACAAGGCCTGCTCTTTGCATTAGTTCCTTAGTAAGAACTAAAAAGACTCTTAGGGGTGACATTTTCCCCACTGGTCTATTCAGTACAGAGCACATTTTGAGGACTTTAAATAATATCAATATTTAACAGCAAGCCAAAATTTTGCCAGTGAAAAGGTCATCTTAGTCTGTGCCCATTTTTATTCTCTTCAAGCAAGAGGTCACAACACAAGATATAGGAAGAAGCAAAATACTAGAAGTACTTACTGGAAGAGGGGAAAATGGAAAAGAAGCATTTGCCTCATCTCTTTAACAAATAATTCAAATCTAGTTTATAATTTTTATAATTTTATTTTCTATTATTGAAACGAATGACCTGTCTCCAAGGCACCTGCCAACAGAAATGTATTTCTGGCATAGGCTGTATAATGATAGCCTCCATTTTAGTCATCAACAAAGACAGTAATGGGATCATTCCAGCACACAGGTATTCAAGAAGTTGGACACTTATAAGTGGGTGTCATGAAAATCACTACTGAGGGGGAAATTGCTACTGAGGGACCTCTTTAATTTGTAGATTAAGTTTATTTGTACACAGCATAAATCCACAACAGCCTAATTTTCCTAAGAGGAAAACAAAAAAAGATAAGAAGCTCTCAGCTAAATTTCTGTGTGCTGGCAAACAGGGGGTAAGACGATAAAGCTGCTTGAAGTTTTCCTGCTGAAACCTGAAATAATGCTAGATAGAAAACCGAAGCAGCCTCTGAGAGTCAGTGAAGCTCTAAAATACTTTCAACTAAGGAGATTTCTCCTAGATTTTGACTCTCTTTAAGAGCAGATAGGACAATATGCCTCTTATCCCGTACCCAGCGGCCAGACACCTGATCAAGAGCCTCAGTGACTACAAGGTTTGCCAATAGCTTTACTCTAAATCTTATACTGCTAATTCAGGGATTGAAAGGTTTCAAAAAAAATTCCAGATCAAAGGATCTGATTTTATGTTAAATAAAGAAAAATCTAGATCTCTCCACATCTAGAAAGACTAAGTAAATGAAAGGACAAGTATCCAGAAAATACAGGCAGGTCTGCAGTAGCAAAAATCATTTTCCAAAGACATTGCCTCAGGAAACTTCTGAAGGTTACTGCTTAAAGGGTTACCACCTCCATCAGCCTACCTGGCTAAGTAGATTCCTTCCCCGCTAGGACCTATTGTCCCAAGAGCACAGGAAGAAAAGAATATGGTTATTCAGCTAATTTTTCTTAATATGGCGATGAAGATTGGACTGCATTATTACAACAGACTGAGAACAGGCCAGCTAGCAGGGCACTGATACTTGTTACCTTCTGCTTTTGCCTTCAGAGGGCATGGGGAAAGGCATGTGAAACCAGGAACATCTGAGCCAAAAACTACTCAATGAGGTTCATCCCAAGATGTCAGAGCTCCTTGTCTCCTGTCACTGGCAATTCTGCTACTAAAGAAAGAAGGAAAGCTATATTTTTTATTCATTCAAGGTATCAAAAAACCTTGTACTAGTCATGACACAAGAGAAGCCAAATCTATTGTGATAGAAATTCTTGATTTCAGCTTTGAAAAATACCTTTTTGCCTACTAGATGTTAGCAAAAATATTTTCCAAAATATAATTAATTTAAAAAACCACAGCAATCTGTAAAACATCAATAGTGTGCAAGTCTTATGGCACTCTTGTGTTTTTTTTTCATGAATTAGTAAAAGAAAAGGAAAAAAATTCCTCTTTTTAAAATTATTATTGATTTTGCTTGTCCATATCACTTCAACTTTGACCCATGAGATTTGTTTCTCCTGTAAGATCAATACAAAGCATTGGACCTTATAGGATATAATTTTTCACATCCTTTAGATGACGTGCTATAGATTCATATTTTGGTCAGTACTTTCTCTTTAAAGCCAGGCAGTAATGAAAAGAAATCCCAACAAAACCAACTCGCAATAATAAAAGAAAAAAAAACATAATTGAGACTAGGAAATGAATTATAACTGCACTTCTTATTGGTTGGGAAGAGAAAGAAGACACTGTGGTTCTCTGTTCTGTGTAAATTAGACAATTTACATCCTGTTGTAAGGTTTCTGACAGGTACGAAAACCCTGTAACCCATCTCTTCAAGAAGTTCATCTACCATGCAGCTAAGGAAACCATGTAAGATTAAATGGTCACTTTTAAGTACAAAATAGGGGAAACAGAGGAACCAATAAGGTCTAGTTCATCCCATCACAGGGATGATCTTCCAACAGCAAAGCGTCACACACGACACCATATGCTACAGTCTATCGTTCACCTGATCCCTGAGCTTTGAAGAACTTCTTGATGCCAATTCCCTATCAAATTCCCAGAAAAGAGATCTTTACTGTCCCACCTTTACAATAAGCACAGTAAGAGTTACCTATTCATAGTTACAAGTCAGCCTCAGAGCCAAAGGTGGCAAAAACTAAAATACTGTTGATCCTTTCCTTTTGCCTATGTTGACCTCCTAGCCTGTTGAAGCCCCCAAGCAGCACAACTCTTCTAATTGTGAATTCTGCACTTATTTTGAGAATTTGTTAGTAAACAACCCTAAAGTGATGAGAGGAAGCTTTTAAACCTCTTGCCCCTCACACAGAAACCAGTGAAAGAGCTCTCTTCCCAAATTATATATTCCTCTCTTAAGAATGATTGCACAAGAATTTCAGTCTGATGTATAAAAAGAATCATAGTTGTTTGTTTGTTTGGGTTTTTTTTTTACTTTCCAAATAATCAATGGAAGTTGTGGGAAGCATAACTTGGGACTGCATATTAATCTCACATTCAGCCTTCCTTGCTAGTTTTCAACAGGACCTATTTATCTTGCTGAGTTTATGGTAGTGATTTGTTTCATCTGTACACTCCATGCACCACTAAACATAAAATTAACTTCTGTTTAACAAAGTGGATAGCAGCATGAGGGCCCTTCTGATAGCCTGGACCCTGGTAAGAGTGTTGCAAATAGTGAGAAGTTGTCAGCCTGGGAAAGTGACTAGTTTATGACACATGATACACTGGTGAGCAGATCAGTTTTGAAAAGAAACCCTGTTGGTTTCTTCCCTGAGCAGCTCCACAGGTACCCTGTGGACCTTCTCTGGTTTAAGGTATTTGTATAAAAGCATGGTAAAGCAAGAGCCTAAGAGCAGCTGGACTGGAACAAATCATGGGTATGTTTAGCCCAGCATCCTGTATATGACAATGGCCAAAAGTGGACACTGAGAAACTTGCAATAGGAAAAGCAGTATATAAAGCAGTATACAAAGGTACTTTCTTCAAATGTTCTCCCAGCTTTTATCATTCTGCAATTCCACAGTTTTCTGTGTCTGCCAGGATCATAATGCTTTTCATCTACAAACTTGCCCAGTTCTTGAGCCGATGCTAACATCAGTATTTGCAGCACCCTGCAACAGGCAGTTTCAGTGCATTGCTGTGCCTTTTGTGAAAAAACAGTTTTTTTCTGAACCAGATACTCTGGCTTCACCTGATACCTCCCAAAATTGCCATGAGCTAGGCAGACCTGTATTTCACCCACGCCTCTCCCCACTGCCCTCTTTATCCTGGGCTGAAGCACCCTGGCTTATCTCAGTGTTCCGTGGGCAAAAGTGTCTCCATACCCTTGTCACCATTCCATAAGTCTTTTTAGATGCCAGAAAAGAAACAGCAAAGGACAACCAACACATCAGCTCTGCAGAACACAGGGGAAATAAGGAGTCCATGCTCCATTGAGCTGAAGGAGGAAGAGAGTTTCGATGCCTCTGCCCAGATTTCTGAGGAGACCATCTGCAAGAACAGTCCTGTGGCTTTCCCTTGGTTCATTTTGGCTGTCATACAGGGTGTCAGCAAGGAAAAGGAAAGACAGACCCACAGTTACAGCTCCCAAATACTAACCATCCCTTGTTTGAAAGGTTTAAGAGCACTGCAATGCCTCCTTGTACTGTAACTATTGCTGGTCAGCAGTACTGTGAAATATCTGGACATTACTGTGCACATCTAGTTTCACCAGAGGCACGCTCCTTCTCACTGGGTGTGTGAGACATGACTATCACACAACACTTCTCGAGGGCTTCAGTTCGCTGCTGCACCATAGTTATAACCATGGGTTGTCAGTAATACCAGTCACAAGAGATATTGTGAAGGCCTCAGAGGTTTCCACTTGGAAATTTCATTTCTGAGAAGCACCCAGTAGTTGTGTTGCTCGGTCAAGCACAGAATCCAAACAGAACTACAGAAAATATCAACAGCAAAAGTTTTGCTGGTGTCACTGAATTGGAGTGAAGTTCAGGAAAGGTGAGACCCAAAAGCTCCAGCTTGCTTTTTCCACTTGTTGCCAGTCAATACTGGGGTAGAATTAGTCTAGACAAAGACAACAGTAATGTATTTAGACTCAGTGAGCCACAAAAAGCATGCACATGGAAAAGAAAACCTGAAAAACTAAAATCTTCTTTTTAATACAGCTCTAACACAAATTATCTAAATTTGGGGGGAATCAGAGAACAAAAAATTTAATTCCTTACCTCTTCCTTCTGACTTCAAAGGAAAGACCTGATTACTTACGCATAACATTAAAAGAGCATTTTATCAAAGAACAGCTATATGTATCCCACAGAACAGTGGAATTTTAATGTCTTTTCTTCTATAAGTTTCAGCAATACATAATACTCTTCAGAAGCTTTTTTAAATACTAAACAGAGCTAATATTGACCATCCAAGGTTTTCTGGTTTCTATGTTTTCTAATGTATATATTTCAGCAAAGAGAAAAAATTTGTCTCTGTGGTCTACATCATTAACACTCACATTCTCAGGGTGCTTCCAGCCCTCCTTAAGAAGCTGAAAAAAGCCAGTAATATTCACTTGATATATCATCAAGAATCACTGATGCATAGTAATATGTAACAATACAGAAATCTGACTGCAGACCACAGTAATATTGGCTGTCAGCACTATACTGGTGTAACAATTACAAAAGTAATTAGCATGTCATCTTCTTTTCTGACAGCTAGTTAATCAAATAACAGAAACAGAACATAACAAAAATACAAAGGAAGGCAAACAGATATAATAGCATTTTCATGCTATTGGTGATATGCGTCCACTGGAATTTTCCTTCAGGATCATTGATGAAAACCACAGAAGAACTAGAAAATTCAGGATCCTCTTGTTTAGATAAAAGGTTTTATTTTCAAGCCTGCCATACAGTCTGAGTCAGCTCCCAGTAGCAAGGCCTGGTCCAGGTGATACAAGTTTATACCTTAAAATCAGGTCAGTAGCAGCAAGGACTTCTTAGACAGGTGCCACTCATGTTGGCATAAGGAGCTGCACCTCCTGAGTTAAAAAGCAGTCATTTGCTGTAGAACACATGGTGCAGGGTGCTGAGCATTTTGTGCAAATTGTCCCAATACTTGCTGCTGTCGCAGTTGAGACACAGCCCCAGAGAAGCCAGTGGCAAAGTTCTTGTTTACTCCAACAAAATACCACCTTCTACTTTTGCAGACAAAACTCCAACTTGTTTCTATAACTTCTATACACTGAGTTCTTGGAAAAGGATTGGCTTTTTTTTTAAGGATTATCTGAAGTCTCTGCACCCCAGCAACAGTAGGTGAGACATTCCTGTCTGATGCCACAGCTCTGGCTCTAATGCCAGCCTGGGGAGATGCCCCCTAGACCAAATGAAAGGAGTTTGACAGATTAAATAAGCAGTGATTTAATGTGGTCTACTCCTGCACTGTGAGGGAACTCTCACAGCTCCTTCCCAGAGATGGCTGCTGAGCTACAATGGGTGCTGGAGTAACTGACTGTGCTTCACTGCAACTACCATAGGACTTTTGGGAGGACTTCCAGATGTGCAGTCCCCATGCAGTCTCAGTAACATAATTAGACCTGGGATTTATTTAGCACTATCCAACATGTTTTCAGCAGGGCTGATTATGTGCTGTTCCCTTAGGAGTCCTGTTATAATTTGGAGCTTCCTCAGAGCTGCAGGGATTTGAAGGGGGGGAATTAAATAGCATTACATTCATGCTGCTGAGGTATTCCCTTTCGGGCCAGAGATGGCTTAGCCTCTTACCATGCCCACAAGATTTTCTTCCTGTCAGCACATCTACAGTTGATAATTTGAAGCATTTTCCAGGGAGCTGGATGAAGTTATGTCTCCCAACATTTGTTATTCAAACATGTTACGGATATTTGGGCATTTTGGCAGAGAGTGGTTTGATGTAATTAGGATCAGTTTCTGGTTATGGCCATGCCAGGCCAGAGGCAGAGGGCACTTCTCAGAGTGGGAAGAGGAAAAGCCAAAGGCAACGATTAAAACAGATTATTATACACTTTTGAGCTAACATGTGGAATCAATAGCAAAACATTAGCAGCTGTGCTCAGCTGTAGAAAAGCCTGCAGTCTTACTGTAACCAATAAAAATAAATTATGGAATGAAAGGGAGGATGGAAAAAAAATGGTGGGGAAACTAGAGCAGAATTCAAAGAAAAAAATGTCATATAAACACTGAAAATAATTTCTAACCTGAAACCGTGGGTTTGTTTGGTTTGTCTTCTGTTTGTTTGTTTGTTTGTTTTTACATTACACTCATAAGTTGAAAGCATGCTTTAATTAGCAGGCTCCATGATTGCCACCGCAATAATGGTAATATCCCGCAAGCTCTGAAGGTGAAAACAGGGAAAGCGATAATCAAGTTGGCAAATGTTAGATGTTGCAATGTGTTTTCCTAACAAAATTAAATGGAAGCTTATCCTGACTTCTAGCTTGGCAGAAATATGGGGAAGGAAATGCTAGACTTGAGAAGTTTGTTTAGTATAAAGGCACTGTACTGTAAGTAAGCTGATAAAAAGAAAGCATCTGGCCACCAGAAAGAAGGTAAGGATCTAACTTACTGGTTACAAGCAAAAAACAAGATTATGATCTCTTTGGTTTAGGTACAGCATATGACTCAAGGTTAAGAAGCAAGTGCAATTTTTAATTCCAAAGTCAGGTAACTGAATTCATACAATACAAAACGCTAATGCATGTGAAATGTGCAAAGTTTGGTAGCGTGTTAACCGTTAGAGTTAAGAAATGCTTGGAAAACAAACCTATTAATGCATACTATAAGATAAAAAAGGTATGATTCTTTTGTGATACTTACTACATTTCTGCTTCCTATCTACACTTGTTATCCTATCAAAATGATAAAGGACTAATGGATTTAACCTCTGTAAAATAATTTAAAAAGTAATTTTAATAAAAATAAGAAAGAGAATTCTGCATCTTAATTTCTTCTTAAAAAAATTTGTGATAATTTCTGTGTGACTGGTCATAAATGAAGCTAACAAAAGTAACAAGTGTTAACTGACCCATATTTAATTTTAATCTAATCTGACAGTCAAGAGTGCTTAATTAACTTTACAGACAAATGAAGACTTTGTTAAATATCTAATTTCTTCGTCCCTTCAGTTTTGATGTTAGAACCCATAAGAAAACATCTCAGATATTGTCAAGGCATCTCTAAACAAAACAGAGAAGACTACAATGCATACTCATAGACTTTATAAGGAAAGAAAGAGAAAGGGAGAAAAGCAAGAATAAATGATTTACCAAACAAAACAAAAATTAGGTGATGATTACCTTTAACACTGGTCTGTGTTCAACATACAGTCAGAAATTTTTATAGGAATAGTGTCCATACGGATAAGATGAGGCAGGAGGATAGCACCAGATCTTTCTTAGAAAAAGAATTAATGCAGTGAGAGATGACTTGCTGACCATCACAAGGAATCTGAGAAAAAAAAAAAAAAGATATTATATCCTCAGGAAAACAAGGTCTTAGATATTTTTCCAATGCCACAAAATGGGGTTTTTTTGAGTCTTAAAATTATTCCATCCCTTTTTTGAGCAAAATGTTTTGTAGACAAAGAGTCTACCAAAAATTCATGCTGGACAAATGAAATGCTAACTTCACTGCCCCAGAACACCTACTAACCTGGAAGACAGGAGACCCACATTCTAGAACCCTTCCTGCTTGTTTCAGTAAACAGATACAAATATCATCACATCCTCGTCTGCATTTAATAGACAGTTTATGCATTATTTTAGAATGAATTTATCTCAATATATATTTTAGTACGTAGAATTTCTACTTAAAATGAGATACTTTCAAACAAAACAGTGTCTTTACGACCCCCAATTTAGGGGGTTTGTTAACTTACATTTTTCTTTTGAAAGACATTTTACTAGACAATATTGTATCTGCTAGTCATCACAGTCCAACCGCAGGATCAAAATCACATTATCGTTCCTCTCTTTAGTTGCAATGACCTGTTCATTTTTTGATGTTTCACTACAAACTGGTTAGGATTGTAGCGAGCGGGGCCCACAGGCTCCTCTTGCCTGTGCGGTAGGCAACAACTGCAGGCTCCTCTGCCTGCGGCAGGCCCCCCTGCCTGCCCTCCGTGGTGGGAGAATGAAGACAATCAATATGATCATTCATCAGACTCAGTTTATTTCATCTGAGGGTTCCAGTTATATACTCTATGCAGGCACACTTGCTAATATATGATTGGCTACTTATGCTACTAATTGATACATGATTGGTTACATGATTGGTACGTGCTTGATCACAGCTCAAAGGTTACATTCACATCCCACCCCCCTCTGTAGTTTTCCTCTTGGTTATGTTCCAGGGGGTTTCCAGCTTGCAGCTGTGCTTCAAGGTTGCAGTTATCAGTTCCTCCCTACATATCCCGACTTCTCAGGCTCCTCTGCCAACTCCCTCAAACTCTTCTCACGCACACGTTCTCTAGTAACCTTCAGCCAAGGCCTCAAAGCCTTTGGTTCACTACTGCTGGGCCTATGGTCTCGTCGTGTCCGTTCTCCAGCAGCCATTCCCCAACAAGGATAAGTCATGTCTTAGTGAATTAGGATATTCTGTAATAACATTTTATATATATCTCCCTACTTATCCAGCAGAACAACAGTTATCAAATGCCACCATCAGTGAATTGTTCCACATTGTATACCACCAAAATAATCTTCTGGGTAAAAGCAGATGCAATGTTTGAGGTTGAAACTGTATTACAAAACTCAATAGAAGTCATTTTACAGCCACACACATCGAAGATCACTGCAGTTGTTCAGGTCTGAGCTGTCAGCTCCACCAAGCAGTCTGGGGGAAGCTGAGTTCATCACAAGCTGGGAGGGATAAAGTAACTTTGACTACCTTTGAAATTGTGGCTTCGGAGACAGTAAATATTTCAATTGAGAGGATGAGACCACTATGCGATCTCTCGCAGCAGAGGCTGAGAGCTTCAATAATACAGTCTTCTCACTTTCTTTCAAAAACAGTATCTCCATAGATAAAGAAAAATCTTGCAGTTTGCATTTTACATCCCAGTTTCCTCCCATTCCCTCATTTTGCATATCCTGAGAATATCTTGCTCTCCTCAACCTCTGTGGAAGTGAGGAGCCTAGCACTTGCAAAACAAAAGTTCTCCTCATTCTCCATTATCAGCTATGCATATATGCATACTTTTGTGTCTCCAGTTTGCAGGGAGGACAAAGTAATAGATTCTTACAGGAAACTGTACAAACTTCTTTAATCCTCACAGGAAGCATGCAAATACATGCCAATATCTCCATTCTAGCACGACTCCTAAGGGATTTGTTTAAAGTCTTACAGTAAATGAACAGTCTAGCTCAAGGAACAAACTTCTTGACCTGCCTCAGAACATAATTCACTCTACCTCATTGTCTCAGTTTTCTTCCCTGAAAAACGGTTTCAATAATATGCTCCATGTATTCAACTGAGTTTTAAACTGCAGTTTACAGTGCCTAACTGCATGAGTAGTCACTCTGAGATAATATAATTAATTCATCTATGATACCTGAAAATCTGTTCTCCACCTGTCCAACCCAAAACTAATTGTTTGTTCTATCAGTTTTTAATTAATCATCCAAGGCTGTACTTCTCCAACTCCATCCATCATCATGTTAGTTGAATTGAAAAAAACAGCATCCTCTGTCTGCAGAAATAGAGTGAGGTCTTTCATCATAGAATCATAGAATCAGCTAGGTTGGAAAAGACCTTTAAGATCATCAAGTCCAACTATTACTCCAGGACTGGCAAGTTCACCACTAAATCTTGTCACCTAGTGCCTCATCTACACGGTTTTTGAACACTTTCAGGAATGGTGATTCCACCGCTTTCCTGGGCAGCTTGTTCCAAAGCCTGACTACCCTTTTGGTGAAGAAATTCTTCCTAATATCCAGTCTAAACCTCCCCTGGCACAGCTTGAGGCCATTACCCATTGTCCTATCACTTGTTACTTGAGAGAAAGCGATCAGACACCTCCTCACTGCATCCTCTTTTCGGGTAGTTGGACAGTGTGATTAGGTCCCCCTCCTCTTCTCCAGACTAAACAACCCCAGATCCCTCAGCTGCTCCTCATAAGATTTGTGCTCCAGACCCTTCACCAGCTTTGTTGCCTGTATCTGGACATACCCCAGCAACTCAATAACATATAATAATAAAATAATATGAACATTCAGCATTGCATTGTAATATATTTGTTAACTTAGTAGGACTATGCATTCTTTGTACATCATCTTTAAGTGTTCTTAATCTTTCATTCTATCTTCCTTCCATTCCCTATTAATTCCGTAACTAATATATGCTTTCATTTTTTGATTATTAACAGCCGGTATAGAATCTCTCATGTGTTGCTAAAATCTTTTCAATATTTTATCTGGAGGCTCTGACTGAAAAGTCCACAAGTATGGGAACAATGCAATTGATGACACAAAAGCTACTGGAATGCTGGGACATAGTAACTGGCAGTGTAATGAAAATTGGTTTAGTTTACATGCCATACACAAGTGATTTAGCCACTGCCACATAAGCAGTTGAATAATCCCTACAACTAGAGTAAAATCTTCTGGAAAGAGTCTGGATGGATACAGGAAAAGTTAAAGCAACAGCCAGTCAGAAGTAACGTGAGTTGGCGTCATGGGCACATGTGCAGGAAAGCAAGAGAAGAAAGCCCCTCATCTCCTGTTTGTTAAGCTATTCTTGAAAAGGTGATGTAAAATAGAGCTTCTTCCTTCACAAAGCCTTCAATTTCAGGTAGCAGTGGAAGTACAAGTTTAATTTAACCACAACCATAAAATCCACAGAAATTCACAGAGGAGTTAATTACATACTTATGATTGAGAATACACTGATTTTCTTGGTAAGATTCCAAGGACGCATTAGGATTATAGGATTTTGAACTCCTCCCTTTTTCAGGCTTAGACAGTGGAATGGCTTCAAATGACTTTATGAAAACAAATGAGAAACCCTGTCCATTTGTATGCCCAACTCAATTTACTTGGAATAATACACAACTTGAAAAGCATCAAAATCCAGAACAAAGACGTTATCAACATTTTCCTAGTCCTGGTTGTTCTCAAAATAATGAGAGAACTTAGTGATGCTATCTTTGCCACATTATCTGTGCTAGTAACTCCATTAAAGACTGAGCTAGCCTCCCAGAAACTTCTTTTACTCAATCAATGACCTTGTTTCCATGGTAGGCTAACACAAGGTGCCATTGATGATGACTTGATTTCCTTTCGTATCTAAAGTGGAAAAGGAGAAGACAGACTAAATGAAATCCCATCCATCTTAATGAAATACAATTATATTCTCCTTATTAATCATTTAAAAATCAATATGTCTCTTCTTGGCAAACCCCGCCAGAATTTGTCATTCTGTGCCAGGCCTCAATACATCTTGTCCTGTAGTGATTTTTATAAGTTCAGTCACCTGTTTCCCAGGGTAAGGAACAGTGTTTCTTTGTGCTGTGATGAGAGCGCAAAGAATAGTACTGTTAGGGAGGCTGAAAAGACAGTCTATACATAATAATCAGTAAAAACGATTTCCTTCCTAATTTCCTTCCTGTGTACATATTTAAATGAACACCGCTTTCTAAAAAAAAAAAAAAAAAAAAAAAAAGATAAAAAGAAGTTTAGTTAAAAGAGATAAAAAAAAAGATCATGAGTCAACTGGTATGTCAAATTTCATACAGAGTGTTATTTATCTTGTCACCAATAGTACCATTAGTTTCTACCGCAAAAAGTATTCTTACACACTGCATGAGTTCTTAATAACTGTATAAACTTCCTTGCAAATCTCAAGTCTGAAAGAAAGGTGTGAGCTGGAATTCTTGCCACATCAATTTCTGTTGACTTTGGACTTGTAGAAAGAACATTTCTCATTGTATCAAAAAATGTCCATATTCACTTTATCTACTTTAAATGCAATAAAAATTTAAATCCTTCAGCAACTGCAGCATGCATGAAGTTGAAAAAAAATGGAAGTATTCACTGAAAAATGTTTGTGAGAGGCTGTTCTAGTCTTCTAATAATATTACCAGCAAGGATAGGTATTCTCAGAAAGATATTTACATGACAGAGGACACTGGGATACTTATTAAAACTTGTGTGAGGAGGAGTGAAAGTTCATCCTTTTTTTTCCCCTCAAAAAACAATCACCAAAAAATCATTTATTTTTGAAAACTGCTGTCTTACAGAGGCTACTTCAACCAATCATTCACAAACACAGTCACTGATATTCCCATAAATACATCATTAATATGTCTCCAGTGGGTGAAAAAGATGACTTTCTACAGCACCAGGATGCAGCCTTAGTTTCACTGGTTCCAGCCATGGTGTGGGGCAGCTATACTTTATGACAACCCTTACCGTCACTTTCATCCTGTTACTTCTATTGGAGTAGCTTGCGGGAAACCCTGCAGAGTGCATCAGCTTCCCAGTGATATTTCACATTGGCAATGGAAATTGCAACAATCGGGATTTCATCTGGAGTGTAAGTGAGAAAAAAGAAGGCCAAACTAGCAGACTCTTTCCAAAAAGAAAATTAAAAATAACTGAAATAACTGGCAGGGAAAAGAACTCACAAACAAGTCCGACAACATCACAAAAGCACCCTCCCACCTCCTGTTCACCTCTGAGGCTTGTGATACTACAAAGTTTGCTTTGTATAACTGCACAAAACATGCATCACTTGCAAAGTCAGAAGGGGATATACAGTAATGTGTGTAACCATTTACCATTGGTGTTGATTTCTTCTCTTTGTTCTATTAACCTCCTGTTTTATGTTCCAAAATGGAGTCAAATACCTTTCATGACAATTCAATATTTACCTGCCCAAAGTAAATAAAAGATCCCTAAAGACCTATATTCAATATGTATTGAGTTTCTAATAAATCCTGTTTGCACATGGAAATAGAGGACTTGCCAGGATGGATGATATTTCAAACCTATTTAGTCCAATATTCTACCTTAGTAAACAGCATCAAGGTACTTCAGAGGAAGGTAAAGAAAACTCAGCAAAAAACATGCATAGAATTATGATTAAGGTTGGTCAGGACTTCTGAAGGGTATCTGGCCCAAACTCCACTCAAAGCAACACCCGTTTTCAGGTCAGATTTGCTGTTTGTACAGACAATGGTAGGGCCCGAGATGTGATGGGAGGACAAGTCCTCACACACTCTGGTATTCCTGTGTCCAGTTCAGCATGCCACCAGGCATACCAAGATGAGTGGTATGCATAGGCCTGCAAGCATTCACACACCTCATACACACAAGTATGTGCAAACTATGCAGGTGAGTGTTCAAACAGCATTTGCAACTACTTCTGAGACTGCTCTCCAGTGCTTTTCCATGTTCCTTATTGCAAATAAAATAAAATGTCCAATCAAAGTATAACAACCCAGAGAGCAGTTTCAGTGAGTGTCAGCAAGGTATTAACACATACACAATCCTCTAGTACATGCTGCCATCATCAGAATGGTCATCAGAAAAGCAGCAACATCCTCTGCTACCTGATTTGTATCCATTATAGATATGTACAAGCTAACAATGACTTCTCCCCTAGAAACAGCGTTTTAACAGTTTGTAATAAAAACTCTAACAATAGAAAGCCTCTTTTTGGTTAAGTCTAATATTTCATGGTGCTGCCTGTAAAACCAAAACTAGCATTTCTTGCCAGTGGGAGCTTTTCCTCAAGTTCATAGGCTTTACCTCAGGGTTGAAACTGTACATCTTATTATATAGGACCTATATTTCATGCAGGACCTTCAGCAGCTAGAATACCTCTAGTGATCAGTAATTAGGAAATCCATAATGAATCTGCTGACAACACACTCAGGAGGCAGTAGCTGTCACAGAAGAGGTGGTCACACAAAAGAAGTGTGATGACCAGCATACATGTGGTACTCGCTCAAATGGCAGTAGTGTGCACCTTTGCAGCATTCACCCCACCTTACTGATGGACATCTAAAACTTGGACAGCTCAGCCAACAGAGAAAGCAATGTAATGGGTATCTGCAGAGGACAAGTCGTCCCATCCTAAGATGGCACCAGGCCAGGCCTGCTACTTGGATACTTACATCAGAAGAAATGTGTTTGCTGTCCTTTATGAAATACTGATGATGATTCTTCCTGTAAACCATGGGATCATCAGGGAGAGGAGATGAGGGAGCAGAAAGAAATAGTTGTTGCAGTAAACAATTTCAGATGACTACTAGTCATCTTTTCAAGGATTCACTACTGAGTCCTTGAAAGCACTAAGTAGTATCATAGTGTGCATCACGTTCAATATTACCAGAATTAGGAAAACAAAAATAAACAGCCCCTGTTTAAGCATTAAGGGGGACTCATACAGGCCACAAAGCCCCATTTTGGTCAAAGATGTTTAAGACTGATTAGTTTGAAGAGTATGTACTGAACAGAAACAACTGAAGGAAAGGAGCACCTATTTTATTAGAGGAGGCCAACAGAGCACTGCATGTTTAACAGAGCAGAACAAAGGCTAAAAGGTGCCATGATTGCTGTCTATAAATGTATCAGGGGGTAAGCAGCAGGGAGGAAGAAAGCTATTCACATTGAAGGACAGCGCTGACACAAAACAAATAGGTATAAACCAGCCACAATTACACTGGAAATTACATGAGAATTTCTAACCACCAGAGCAGTGAAATATTTCCTAGTAGAAACAGAGGGGAACAAAACCACAATGATTTTAACCGTGGACCATGATGTGCTTATGAATGGGATTAGAGATGATGTGATTATCCTCCATAGTCAAGGACTAGCTTAATGATTAAGAAATTCCCCTCCCTTCTTTCATCCCAGGTATTTAGCAGTTTACTGCCTAAATACAATAGACTCATGATCATTTACATTTAGCCCATTGTAACAGTCACTGACTAATATTTACTTAATAATAAACTACGGTTATATACTTAGATAAGAAAAAAAGTACACAGAGACTATTCTTTCATTTTTTCACAGTATACTCAATTTTCTCGAACATTTCTTCATATTAAATGCTTATCTTTAAGTTCCTACAGGAACACTGATGTTATTTGTACAATCTACATGGAGATGCCCCTGCAAGCCTTTCTGTGCAATCAGTGTTCCAAAAAGATAGAGCTGATTTACTTTTTTTAAAAAATAAATCTTTAATTTATTCAAACTGTTTTATTATCCTCACCTTTTTTTTTGGCTGCTAATCTTCTGTTTCAATTCACATGCAATGTTCTACTTTCTTTCCGTCACCCCTCCACCATTGTTGGCCCAATTCAAAATTGCTGGAAAGAAAGTTGCATTGTTTAGAATCAAAAATAAAAACATTTTTCAAATGCCAAGGAAAAAGGATTATTGCACTTCGATGTTAATACTATGTCTTTTTTGTAGTTTTCCTGTTTGTTTGTTTTCAATGTTCTTCTATTGTCAACAGCGCACCGGATTTTATAGGCAGTCTAACATAGAGCAGATGCTGATTAAAGGAAATGTGGATTTCAGTGTAACATTTAAAAAAATATCACTTGCTCTAGTCTAAATGCTATATTCCTTATGAGTTTTGTTTTATTAACTGTCATGTGAAAACATAATGAGCTTATATTTAATTGAAACGGAAGTTTTTACAGCTAACTTGATGGACTGTGACTAGGCAGTTAAGACTGACCAGAATACCCCTGCTGTCTACCCTGGGGGTTGAAATATAAGGTGTGGGCACACATGGCTGTTCATTCCTATGCATCCATGGGGCTGGACCAGTGACTGCTTCACTTCCTGGCACGTGCTGACACTCTCCCTGCTACTGCTTACTCGCTCTCTGAATCTTCTCCATTTACCTCTCTCCTCGGTTCATCAAAATCCTTTAATACTAACTCCATAGGGCTGGCTATTTTTATTTGAATGTAAATGAACCTTAATTCCAAACAGAGACATGACTTCAGCAGGTATTTATACATACTGTTGTACATACTGTGTGCCAGTAGATTACATTATCTTTTTCATATATACAGAAGACATAAATTGCCCTAAATGCTTGTAGCCTAAACAGACGCTGCAAATGGAAGTCAAGGAGCAGGGAGAGTACTTATATGTGAGATAAAACTTCACAGCATTAAAGAAGGATGTTAATGAATGATGATTTTTAAGACATTGTGAAACTTGACTGTTTACTTTGGCTTCAAATCCAAATTAATTTTACCTGAGGTGCCGGTGGAAGTTACAGGGGTATGTTCCATTATGTTTTAATTTTTGGAATAAGCTCCCATAATAGTACAATGTTGGGCAGACTGTTCATTGCTACAAACTTCAAAGAATCTAGAACAGGTCACTTCAGGCCCGAACCTGGAACGACTTAACTTGGCAAAACTGCTAGCGAATTTAAGATGACCGTGATTTGATTTTCCCACCTGAAAAAGGAGTGGCTTTGTCCCAAACTTTCTGCAGTGAAACCTGATACGCTTTTCCCGCTATGTCATTTAAATTGCACTGTGTACAGCCAGTCATGATGCAGGTTTCTGTTCTTAGCACCATATCTTTAACAACATCTGCATTCATAAAGCAATGAGCAAACACAGATGAAGTAATCCAGAGATTAAATTACTGAATTTCTGAATGTACCCATTGCTTTTGTCAGAAAACCAGGAAGCACAACCCCATCTTTACATATTATTTGCATCTCCAGTCAAGAGTGTTCGTAATACTCCACACAGAATAATAAAAAGACATCCAAAATCTTTTCGACCCGCAAAATCCAAATCTCACTTCACCTGACTTTCAAATTATTTCTCTTGCTAAACCATCTTTTCATTGCATAATAGTAGCAACTCATACCTTAATTTTTGTCATTGAACACTAGATTAAGATGTCACAGACAGCTGACCTGGGGGATGGATGCATTTTGGTGAAATAGTATGTAGATACTTTCACAGTGAGCATACAGCAAATAACTGTTGGCTGCAAACTAGTACCAGGCTATCATATTAGGTAGTTGGCTTAAGAATTCACTGGCTGGTAAAGCTTAGTAGTGGAAACTAATTGTTACTTGAATAAAAAAAAAAAAAAAACAAACAATGAACTAAGTTTTTCTCTCCCTCTTACCCTGCCTTCCAACCAAATAATTTTCAAAGGAAAAACTCAAGCAGCAGCAGTAAAATTATGTGAAAAAAGTATTGGGTTAGAGAAAGCAACTCAGAAGAAGGCTGAAGGGAACATACATTACACAAAATGGGTACAAGGGCTGGAAGATTAAGCGGGTCAGATGGTAGAAGCTCCCATAAAGGTATAACCGCCAGGTCTGTTGTGGAGTGGAGGGACAAAAGGTGCTAGAATCAGGCTTTACCCCACCTGAAGTATGGCATTCAGCTCTGAGACCCCCAACATTAGAAGAACGTGGACCTGTTGAAGCAAGACCATAGAAGGGCCACCAAGATGATCAGAGGGCTGGACACTTCTCCTATGAAGACAGGCCTGAGAAAACTGGGGCTTGTTCATCCTGGAGAAGAGATGGCTCCAAGAATATCTTAGAGCAGCCTTCTAGTACCTAAAGGAAGCCTACAAGAAAGCTGGAGAGGGACTTTTCGTAAGAGCAAATAGTGAGAGGACAAGAGGTAATGGCTTAAAACTGAAAGAGTGTAGATTTAAATCATATATAAGGAAGTTCTTTATTGTGAGGGTGTGAGGCAGTGGCAAAGGTTGCCCAGAGAAGCTATGCCTGCCCCATCCTTGGCAGTGTTCAAGACCAGGCTGGAAAGGGCTTTGAGCAATCTGGTCTAGTAGAAGGCATCCTTGTCCACGGCAGGGGGGTTGGAACTAGACGATCTTTAAAGTCTTTTCCAACACAAACCATTCAAAGATTCTATGATTATAGGTGTCCCATGCATGCTTGTGTGAAGACATTTGTAATTTCCCATTGTAGTGTTGCTCTTTAAGGTGAAACCCAAGCAGGTCTTCGGGAAGACCAGCCCAGTACCTGACACTGTCATTCCTCATCCAGAAAGGAGAAGGCTTTGAAGACTCAGACAAGCTCTTTTCACTTTCCCTCAGGATCCTCCCTCCTCACCCTTTTCCCACAGTCTGCCAGCCTTCACACCTCTCCAGCACCGTAACTCTAGGTGCTGCTGATCTTCCTCAAGGATTTTCTCTAGTGGGACTGCAGCCACAGTACTGCAGGGTAGACAGACATTTGGAAGGGATGGCATGTAAACTCAGCAATGTCTGTATCATGTGCATGTTAGGCTTTGTGAAAACAGTGCCATGCTAAGGATTCATTGCTACAGAGAACTCACTCAGCATCTGATGTGAACGTTCCCAAGGTAGCCAGCACGTGTAAAATCATAACAGCCCTCTGAAACCTCTTTTCTATGGTATTTTACAAAGTGTCTTTCGCACAGTGACTGCACATGTTACACAAGAATCAACACAGATATGTGAAGCAATGCTGAAAGACTTTCAGGAGATTTGATGAGTAAAGCATGTTTCCAAGTTGTCTGCTTTCAGATTGCTTCCCTGTCACGCAAATAAACATGCATTGTGACTGACTGATGAGGGAGAGGGGGAGAGCATGGCACAGATGCCCAAAGGACAAAATTTCCAGTCATATTTTCACATCATTGAAAAAGAAGATATACCTCACTCATTTTGAAGATGGGCCAGCTTGGGGTTCACTGCTCTGTAGTCATTCCAGGAGCATGGTTGGATATTAGCATGTCCTATTCAGTCAAGCGTGGCTTAGACTTGCAGCTGTATATCAAGAGGAAAACAAATGAAGACTGGTTCTCATTAAATTATTATCCATGCATCAACATACAACGAGCCACAGCAAGTTATAATTCATATGGGTTTTGCCACAGCTGGCAGTTTATGATTATCACAGGGCTTGGTCTCAACTTGTACCATCTTCCTACAAAAAGCAGATAAAGCTTCTGTGAAGCATATTTGTTTGCCTGACACCTTCTCTTTCTCCAGGTCCAAAATATAATTACTACTAGCTTCTTCTCTATCCTTTGGGCTCCTTGGGATGTCACCTTCTCAACACTGTTGTCACAATTCTTCTAATTGAAACCCCCGATAGGCATTTCAGCAGCTAATGTATGTGATTACAACCATTCCAACTGCTGTCAACTATACAATTATAGGAAATCTAATTTTTCTTTGTCTGAGGTTTCCACTATCTGAAGTTCCCTGACAGGAACAGATGAGCACCACCAAGAAAAACAAAACCACACAGCACATTTACAAGGTACTTCAATGTAATAGTCAGAGTTACGAATACTAAAATACCAAAAAAAAAAATCACATATCTAAGTAAGTAAAATTTTATTGAGGAGATAATAGCAGGTTTGAGGACAAAGCCTGCAGCTGATTCCATGAAAAGGCTGATCTCATTTAGTATAGATGTTTTCATAAGGAGAACGAAAGCCACTACCAACAGAAAGCTGGAAAAAAGCAGAAGCAGCAATATCCCAGGAGTCTGTCCACATTTTGAAAATGTCCTAATGTCACAATATTTTCATAGTTTATACCTGCAACAGCAGAGGGACCATGGTTTCTCTGTTTGGGATTTCTTTTTGTCAGACATCTTCTATCTTGCTAGAGAGGAAGGTGCTACAGATAGACACAGAAAAGGCCCAGGAAGCTGGTTTTGACAACAAAAAAGTTAGGCAGTGTTCAGTTAGACAAATGTTGAAAAATCACATTTCCTACAATACAGGGGAATAAATCTATATTCAAGGGGAATAACTCTATATTCTAGTAGGTAAGGGAGGATTTCTGACTGCATATCCTACAAAAGGGCTATTTAAATATCAGATCAAGGTAATATCTGGGTTGCAAATACAGTTTGCCCAGACTATGCATAAATACCAGATGTGTGATGATCTCTGTGTTCCTCTTTCATACATCTCACCTCTCTCCAGACTTTGAGGGACCAAATATAGTACAAGACCAGGCTGCAGGGATAGTGTGCACCTTGCTGCTTGGGAGAACCTGAGGACAGCACACTGGCTAACAAGGAGACTAGGGTAAAATATCTTAA
This sequence comes from Ara ararauna, assembly GCA_028858755.1. Lineage (NCBI taxonomy): Eukaryota > Metazoa > Chordata > Aves > Psittaciformes > Psittacidae > Ara > Ara ararauna. Next base: position 91,556,103 of record CM054377.1, on the reverse strand, counting down.
CAGACCTGGGTATATAAGAATTCAGCAGCTTTGTCCAATATACTCACAAGGAACCCATTTAGAGGAAAAAATTATATTATCAGGCCTATAGAGACAAGCAGAAATTACTAACTTCAAGACAAGTCCTCTGGCCTGGATATTTCCCTGCAAGTAGGCTGTCATTTCCTAGACTCACCCTGATCCTGTATACATGATAATATCCTTAGTTTGTATAAATAATTGTAGCTCTATTGAGGTCAGTGAATCTGTGTCAACTTAGATAAGCTAAGGATAAGATCCAAGCTCTGTATGACATAAGTAGAGACAGACAGGTTGAGATAAAAGAAGAAAATACCCTTAATCACAAAACAAAGAAAATGTAGCAAATTGTTACAGTTCATATCTAAGCCTGTAGCCAAACTAAATGGCGTCATACTGGATTTGTGATGTGAATTTGCAGGGAAAGCAGGCACCATCATTTTACTCCAGCTTTGTGCCCTCAGTTTTCAGCAGAGCAACACTGGGGAAAAGGGGGAGCAAGACATTAATGGAACCTCAGGTTTATGTAATTAATATTGCTTCACAAATTGTTCCCTAGTTATTACAACACACCTCTCTAAAGCCCCTTGTTCTAATTTTACAAACACAGTACATTCTTCTAGACTGGGGAAATCACACATATGCAGTTCATCCTTTGTGTGTGTCTGAGTCTCTAAAACTTTGGATACTGCAGACTAATTTCAACTAAATTTGCCAGAAAAAAAGAGACTTGAATGTGTTAGAGGACCATATGTAATTAATGCAAATAAATTTCATGGCAAAGAATAAATGGATAGAGAAAAGAGATCAAATAAGTGCTTTGACTAAGGTAAAGATGGCATTAGCAACTGCACTGCTAGATATAAGAGTCCACACAGGAGCTAACCACAGATTTCACAAGTTCATTGCTCATAGAACAGTTCCCTAGGTTTTGTCCTCTTATCTACCATGGATATCTTTTCCTCACCTGCTTCACAGAAAATTGTAATATTTCAAAATTTTAGTAGCAGAGAGGAAAAAGGACTTCAAAGCCTAGCTCCTGTTCAGACTCATTCTTTCCAGACAGACCTTATCTTCCTAATGCACCATCCCCAGACTGGTAGGTGTGGACAACCTCAAACTTTTAATTGTTTAAAATCTAGATACAGCACTCCAGACTGAGGATTTTGGCACTAACAAAGCCAAATAGTTTCATAGTTGCCTAGCTTTTGCTATTGTGAAAATGGCAAAACTCAGCACCTGCGTAAATAAAAAGAAAAATAATTTTGATGCATTGTAGGACTATAGGACTGAATTTCAGCTGCACCTGAAGCAAGACTGGGATGAAATGCTTTCAGACAAAGTTTTTGAAAAGTGGTGGAAATTTTCTCCTTCATTTATGATGTTTCATGTGTGTACAACACTTCACGATATGATATCCTCATGCTTGTGCATGGGATGGGATACTCTCATGTTACAGACATTCAATTCTTGTTTTCTTATTAAAGATTAGTAACAGGGAAACGTTATGTAACATTTTGTGGTTTGATACAGAGTAAATATTTTGGGTATGTTTCATTCAAATCCACAATAAAAGGAAAAGGCAAAGCTATGACACACTAACAAAACCAAGTCGAAAACACTTTCCTAAGAACCAGATGTCTTTCATAATGTGACATAACAGAGAGTAGTACACCACAGTGATATAGCCTTAAACTGAAGCAAGAAGGCCAAGAAGCATTTATAATTCTTCAACATGGTTGAAGCACCAGTCTGTGACTGAAAGCAATACTAAGAATACAGTTTGCTTTCCCCAGAATTGAGCTTCTATTGTTTGCTTAGTTCAGCTTCTATGTAACACTGTGTTAACTTCTTCCTCAGCCATGGACTATCACTATCAAGGTGATATAAAAGCTCTACAGAAGTGAGTTTATTGTTTTCAATATTTTCATTTAAACACTTTAATCAATATCTGCCAAAACAATTAAAGGACTCAAATAGTTTCCAAGAGAAATTTTTCCCTCGGAGTCTATCTCTGGGTTTATTTATTTATTTACTTTATATTTATTCCTCTATTTATTTTATTTTTAACACTAACAAAAAAGTTAACACCATTTCCCCAAATTCATCTACTATTCTGATTCTTGTTTTATAAAGGAAATGAAATTTGTCAGGCTGCTATATATCATTTGCACTGCAGTACAATGTCCCATCTGTGTGTCAAGTACAAAACAAAAGCATTTTGTGAAAAATTGCTAAAGTAGTAATGATTTTTGTCCTCAACTCTTTGTTTTGCCTTTCAATAAAGAAGGCGACATGTGCCACAAATGATATATTATTGTTTAAGTACAACCCTAGTAACACAGTGCATAACCAAAACCATGTTTCACAGCAGAGAAACTATAGTTTACTGCCCCTATGGCTCTGATGAGAATATAATGTTCTACAGTTTATAAATGCTTTGAGGTCAACACATGATTTACTTCAGCTTGTTCATCCAATGAGCAGGAGGTCCAAAAATATATCAAGCTATTAGACAGCCCACTGGAAGCTTGGCGGAGGCTCCCAGTGATGGAAAGCATGGCATGGAAGCCTCTCTGTCAACTGGAGATGAGATAATTAGATCCAGGTAATACATTGGAGCCCCATCAGGGAACAGGACTGCAAGCATGTCATCTTTATGACTTTTTCTCATCCTCCCCAGCAACACTGGCCTGAGATAGTAAAAAGTGTGAAGGATTCATAGGTTCCTAGCAAAAGAACAGCAGTGGGATAATCAAGCTATCATCTCTCCATCATCCTCATTATCCAGAGACCTGGTGTTCCGCATAAACAGTAAAACAACATCAACAATAGATTGAGGACCTGTGCTAGTTAGCTGCAGCTTTTATTTTATGTTCGAGGATAATGCCACACAACGCTGATGGGCTGGAATCTTGTTACATCCAAAAAAGCTTGAGAGCCACATTTAAGTTACGAAATGTCTCACACAAAAGTGTCTTTCTACTAATTAGAGACGCGACCTTCAACTCTGACTAAATATTGCCTGGCTGCTGGTGAACCAGAACATGCCTGAATACGAGGGTAACATAGTGATTTTATACATCCTGTTCAGCTAAAACCATAACACCCTGGCCTTTTCTCTCAAACACACTGTTATGTATACATTTTTGGAGGACCCACTAGCTGAAACTTGAAAGTGAAGAGTTGATAAAAAGGGGATCCCAACGCATTAGAGCAGCACTCACTTTGCACAAGAAAGGTAATTGAAAATATTCATCCACATGTTAATGCAAAAAACATGTTTCAGACTCAAATTAAAAGCTTAGAAGAAGCTTATGGTTTCCTTAGACACACATGCATCCCTGAGAACTAGAAAAGAAGAATTTAGAAAAATTGCGGTCAGAAATCAGTCAGTTAATTCTAAAAAGCTCATCTTTTCCATATCCCAGATTTTTATGTTTACACAGAAATTAACAGGACAGCTTCAATCACGACTCGCCTGATGTTAAAAAAAATATGGTCTTGCATGTGTACATTGATTATTGCTAACACCTATTTTTATATGATTATACAAATATTTATAAGTATAAATATATATTATAATACATATCATTATAAAGTGTATAAATATGTATATAACTATATAAGTGCACACATTATGTACAGTAAAATTTCTTTCCCCAAAAGCACATAGATGACTTACGTTCGGTTTCCTTTTTGGTAGTTGACATTTAGAAAAATCTTTCTTCTCCCTTCGTCTTTCATTCATTCACACATTGCACACAGGTAAAGGTTATATGGGAAAGAAAGAAAATTAGTTTCAATTATCCCAGCTACAGAAGCTCTCTTGAAGCCTCATTGGTAACAGTGGCACAGCCCCTCACTGAAGACACTGACGGGCTAACTTCATGTGCTTTAACCACATTCACACTAACGTCCTTTACTTTTCTTCAATACATGATCTGCAACAGACCAGGAGAGGAAAACAAGAGGTAGTTCTTGCATTTTGGGAATGGATTAACTCTATTTCACACATCAGTCTTAATTCATGAAGCCATGAAAACCCAGGATCATCATGATCAAGTTGCCATGATGTCAAAACCAGCAAAAAAATGCATGGCTTAATCAGGCGGAATCTGAAACTAAATGTCTAATGAAGCAGATGGAATAAAAATGGTTGCTATCCAGCCCTCAGCAAATATGTACTGCTGTAGCACACTCCTATCATTGTTTTTTATTTTTTTCTGAGAGAAAAAACCTCAAGGAAAAGAAATCAAGAGCATTACATGAAGTAAATTCTAAAGAGAATCACAAAATTTAGAAGTCAGACAGCACCATCTCTAAGAAAAACAAGCTGAATAAAACACCCTGAAAGTATAATGCAGGAGAAAATGGTATTTTTTTCCAGTTATTATAAGAGTAAAATTGATTTTTCTATTCGTACAACTTACAGGAATAACGGTGAGTATCTTCATGGAGGTCCAGGAACCTAAGAGAGCAGTTGCTGCAACCATCTTTGATGTGACCAAGGGTGAGTAAATTTAAGCCACTGAAAATACTAAAAGAGGAAAAATTCATGTCTAGCAGAGAAAGTACCAAGATTAAAAATGAAAAAGCAGGGGAAGGCTAGATAAAATCAATAAGACTTTTCCCAGGGTGTTCTTTTATAAACATTACTTTGGTTCTTCCTTGACCACAATATATATAGAAAATAAAATGGCATTTTTATGACTCATAATCCCAGTCTTCACCTCTGTGAAGTTGTTCACAAAGACTCAGAAGCTGAATGGATTTAAGACTAGAAGTACAATGGCAAATCATACTCTTTTGCATGGCATTTAGGATTCACTGTCTATAAAAAAGAAGAGCTAATGGCAAAGCCACAAATTACCCCTACAGTTATAGTATCCAAATTTAAATTCTGCAGTAGAAATCATGAAGAAAGCTTTGCAATATAGCTCTCAGCTACACTGGACACTGGGCAAATTACAGAAATTGCACATTTAAGAGTTTCCTAGGTGTAATAAAAATGTAGAAAGTGGGTGTATGCTGAAAGTATGAACAAAACTGCAGGCTGAACAGAAGAAGGCTTTAGATTTAAAATTGGGTTCCATTTGTATCTGATAATAGGAAAAGACTATAGTGACTCTTTTTTAATTCGTTTTTCTTTCTTCATTTGTTACTAGTAAGTACAATGTTCATCTGAAGTAGCCTAGAATCAGGAAGAAGACAACATCCCTGCAGACAAAACAGATTTGCAGGCAAAACAGAAGAAAAACCTCAGTTAGAACCACTCATGAACAACAGCAGTGCAGGAAAAGACAGATTTAGACAGCAGAAACTAACTTAAGTTCTCTGACCTAAGTCAGAGGAAGATAGCTAAGAATTTACTAGGAATGAAATCTGGAACACACGCCAACTTTTACACATGCAAAACAATGACATAGCGAAGGAAAAAAAATGGAAGCTAAACTGAAGTTGGAAGAATATACGAAAGCAGAATCAAGACTTGAGGCAACTGCATAGTAAAAAAGAGGACTAATTTAGGACAAGAGGAGAGAAATAATTATAGAAAGCACAGGGACAAATAGATATATTAACAAAGGAAGTAAAAGGACTTTAAAAACAGGTAGAGATTCAAAATGTTAGTGAAGTGCATGATGAGAGGATGTTAGAAACACACAAACAAAAATAAGTATGGTTGGAGGAAATCTGGATATCCAGAGACAGTACGACAGAAGCAGAAATCTATTAATGGTTATCATGATGCACCATAAACCAAAATATTTTTAATTTTTTCTCTTATGATTCCAAATTGAAGAAAAAAGCAATTAAAAATAATAATAAAAAAATTGATCCAGCCCCCAGAATCTTCCTAAAATTTTCTAAAAACTAATTTCTTGGAATGCAGCCTGCTTGAGCATCTGTTCTTACAACAGTTTTATTGCCAGTATGACTGAGGAGACAGGCACAGCCCACCTGGTTGGACCATAGTCCTAGATGGGACTTGCTGTCTTCACCCTCAGCAAAGGCTGGACTAATTAAGGACCGAGAATCTTCTGAAGACCAGGGAGGCTTTGAAGTAAACTCTGCATTTACGTCAATGAGCAGGACCACTACAGACCATTTTACCCATCAGAAGGAAGAGTGATAGGTCTGCAGACAGTAGGAGCAATCTCTGCAAGATTTGTTTTCACTCTGGAGATTTCTCATGCAGTTTAAGATAATATAACTACACAGGCATACAGAGCACTGTGTGCTTCATGTAACAATAAACTTCATTTCTTAAAAAAAAAAAAAAAGCTATAGTGAACTTGCTTTGCTACTCTTTACATCATAACTTTATTTAAAATCTTTTTGAAACCTTCTAATTCAGCTTCACTCTCCCTCCCCCCACAAATAAAAACCGAAAACCACCCAAGAGAATAGCCAAGCAAAAAGAACCTTCACTTGGGCTTGTAGCTGAAGTTCAGATTAGCATAGTGTTTTTTCTTAGCTGTAGACCATCCTCTGTAAAACTCTCTCAGCTACATATGAAAAACTGTCTGTCACAAAAAAAAACCCAACAAAAAATAAAAGGTAAAAATACCAGAGATGATATCTCTGTAATCACCTGTAAATGGTGGCGATTGTGTTGTTGGTATTCTTTTGCAAATAAAAGTATGGAAAAAAAGACTTTAGATGAAAAATGAGCACTTAGAAATCAGAATGTTTTCAGGTAAGATATCTGCAAAAAATGAAGTGGATAAGTTGTATCGTCAGTCACCAGTGATGTACAATATTTGTATAGGAATCTATACAAATATTATTTTAGTGTGAGGTGTCCCTGCCCATGGCAGGCGGGTTGGAACTTGACAATCTGAAGGTCCTTTCTAACCCTAACTATTCTATGATTCTATGATTCAATTTATTGCATGCAGAACAGATAATGTCACGAATGATAAAGATTGTTAATCTGCTAAACAGTAGGAAAGATTCATTCAAAATAAGAGGTTAAATTTTTGAAATAATAGCAGTGCTGAAAGAAATCAAATAAATTTGTGATTGAATTCATCCTATGCAATAATACACTTTTAATGACAGCTGCATCTTATAGTGTATTCTATATAGAAATTTCATACAAGCTACCTTCAAGCATTTGGTAAATCAATTTAATTAAACCATAATTTCTCAAAATCATAGGACAATTTTTATTCTATACCACTACCACAGATGCATTTTTTAGATGAATTATATGGACTGTAGAGTAGATCTTCCTATATATGTAGAGACAATTCAGTCTAAAATGCTATTACTTTTGCCTTTGTTGGTGCAATAAAAATGCAATAATAAGTACTTTTACACTGACACCTAGCTATGAGAGGGTCAAGTCAGCACAATAAAGTTTGTGCTTGTGTTATAAATATTACATAGCAGGTATTTAATGAGTGAGAATGTGAAGGAATATTCCAGAAAAGGAGTGCAAATTTACCATGAACATCAGAAAAATGAAACAGCCATAAGAACACAAATACCTGTGGTTGTAAAGCACAACCTAAATCAGGGAGATATCAACACTTCATATTTCAGCATGGTTCAGAAGAATACAGCCAGGGAACATGCATATATGAAGAGCCTTAAAACATATGTTTTTATCAAAACCTGCAAGGATTATTACAAGGCAGTTATCATATTTGTGAACCATTTCTTAAGCACTCACATAAAATGAAGATTAGACACTTGATTAGTTTGCCACAACTCTGAACTCTCTTCAAACCCCCGAGAACATCTGGTAAATGGCATAAACCTTATGACACAGCTAAAAAGAAACGTTAAATATTAGAGTAAGATGAAAACTATTACAAAGATAAAACTAAGCCATTGGATCATGTAATTTATTTTTCTGTTTGCAAAACTAAATGCCATTGGATCAGAGTTCTTATACCTCTGTATCATCTGGCACTAGCCATTCATAAAGACAGGCTTCCGAATCAATGGTCATAAGGTCTGACCTACTCACGAGATTGTCTTGTTTGTATATGCCAGACCATCTCCAAAACCACATCTCTTTTTCTAATCTTCAGCCTAAAAAGATGTTGTCACTCCTTTTCCCTGGCAGAAACTGCTTTTTGGCTGAACTAATAGAGACTTATGTGACCACTGTCTTTCACAGAACTTCATTGAAAATGCATGTTGCCCAAAGACAACATTTGTCAATGCTCTATAATGATTGTAATATTTGAGCTTTACATTCAAAGCGCTTTGCATATATTACATAGTCCTGCCAATATTTCACTATACAACTGTAATTTGGCATGTGGCAAAAAAGAAGATAAACCATTTGCTTATGAAGAGACAGCTGAAGTCTGAACCAGAGACAGTGCACAGTTCCCTCCTTCTGAGCAATGTGGGGCATTTGCTCACATTTAACACTTTGTCAGACCAAGTGTTACAGTGCGTTCAGTCTGCTGCTGAATACAAGTATGTGTCAGTGGCTCATTAAAAACTTTGCAGACATCTGCAGCAAAAAGAGACAGATGTATGGGTGCTTTCTCACCAAGATGATCAGGCGCCCTTTTAGTAATGCACAGTAGTAAGCACCAGGCCCAGCCACCCACCGCACTCATGCTGCAGTGGCAAATTCACTTTGCAGACACAGGATCATGCCAGCATGAAAGAGAAAGAAGCCATTGCCTCTTTGTCAGTTCCCAAACTGCGGTCACCTTCCAGTCCATCAAACAGATGTGAACAAAAATGTGCCAGTAACAGTAGCATGGTATTGCTGTAAGTCTGCTAATTCCCTATGCTCTGTTTAATTACATGAACTGCTCAGGATACTAATCAACACATCACATCACGATGATGCAGTTATAAATGTAATTATGAAAGCAACATGAACAATTTCATTAACTACTGTATTTCAAGCTGTCTAGTTCACTCCCTTTGTTGGCAACATACTATGAGTCTGCTCAGCACTTCTGGGAGTTAGGCCACATACATATGACATGTTTGTACTTAAAAACACAATTCTGCAGACCTGAATCGAGGAAAAAGTAACTTTGATGTCTTTTGGTGTTTTGCCAGAATTAGGACTGCAGCATTGAGGCTAGTGTGCCAAGGATTCTGAAAAGAAATACATCCTTTCAGGAAATAATATTTGATTTTGAAATTGGAATTATATTACCCAAAATGGCAGGAAGGAAGCCTGCCAGTGGCCCTGTAAGCAGTGTCGATAACTGTCCATTCTTTCTTCTGCTGCTTGCTATTTGTGATCCAGCAGAATGTTGCAGGCTACAACAGGGAGAATAACCACATCCGCTGTGTTTTACAAATAAACGAGGGCCCCAGTCTCAGATAGCACATAATCTAGGCTTACAGAAGGAAAAGACAGAAGGTGAGGAGTTAAGAGGACAAACTACTCCTCCAGTGCAAAAAAAAACCCTGTGCCCGAGATGGTTTCAACAGTGTTATAGAACAGGTTTTAAAATATGTGTCCTTGCAGACTCCTATCATGCTATCTAAACCAGCTTTTCCCTCCCCCTTCTTCCCACCTGTCTGTCCTCTCCTCATCCCGGGCTGAGACTGAAAATTTTCCACAGATCTTTGCAAGGAAAACGGAGCTGGGTGCCCATCCTCAAAGCCAGCTGCCGTCCTTACAAATTAAGCCTTCATCATCTTGATTCCAGTTTTAGAGTAGATAGCACAAGTGAAGATAAGCAGAGGTCCACCAGAGCAAGTTGCCTTAAACTACAGTTATGACTTAGTAACTAACCACAGAATGACTACTGACATTATCCCAGGTGATGGATGCAGTTCTTAGGCTGTCATCTGTGCAAGTTACACAGTGTGCTGAACACCTAGGCCATATCTAATCTGCAAAGTGAAGCACAGGTTTGAAAGGGACTGAGCACCACAAGCTTTGCAACCTATCCCCATCCTCGCTGCTCTAAAGCTCAGTTTAAATCTAGACCCCAGCATGATTCTACATGTCATGAATGCATATGACAGATGCGTCCCAGGCATGATTAGCCATTTAAAAGTAGCTAACATCTTACAAAACAGCAGTGATTCAGCATATAACTGATTCAAATCCTGAGGAGCCCGCTTGAAGAATTGACTGGGCCATTTCAAATCCTGTGGAAACTACACTTAAAAAACGTAATTTCAGAATGCTCCCAAGCAAATACTGCTTCTACTTACAACTAATGGAGTTTTACTGAGCTAAAAATTAGGGTCCAGTTTCTTTATTGTTTTCATATATTGTACTTTAATGTGCATATGCCATAGTAAGTATAAATTGAGAAGATAAATATATTATACAGATGAACAAAGAAAACCCATGAGAGAAAAAAAAGAATGGTTGGCCTATTGTGTTTGATTCAGGCTGTCACTATGAGATGTATAAAGATATTAATACAAATTTTATTCAGAGATCACACATGGGAAGTACACAGAAGCTGGCTTTTGAAATAAGAACTATACTAAGCTAATGAATATTTTTATATCCCTCCTTTTATTTACATCCAATATGATGATAATATTCTGAGTTAAGAATGATCTTAAAACAGGAATCCTGAATTACACATATAGCTGGGGGATAACATTCAAAGGAATCCTAAAGAAGCATGAACTTACAACCAAATTAAAACAAACACATCATTAAAAGTATGAAAACAGTTTATTTCATTGAAGTAGCACTTCTCTTGAAGCAGCTTCAGTTTGAAGGACACAGACAGTGATATTAGCTTCCTGCACTTTGCTAAGCTGAAACAAAAAAAAAAAAACAAAGAAGGCAGCTATAATTATATTTTCTAATGAAATATGATTTCAGAATCATGTAGGGAGTTCAGACTGTATAAATGCAACTCTGACTTATTACAGCTACACGTATGTGTTGGTTAGCTTTTCCATTACAAATCTTACTTTTACGATTTCTAACCAGGCATAAAATGTCACAGTAGGACAAAGGCTGTCAATATCAGGACTCTTCTTGGAAGTACACTACTAATTTTTTTCCTCTGTTTTTAAATTTCAAAATGCTTTTAAAAAAAGTCAGGCTATGATTAAACAGAAGGAAGGCAACAATTAGAAGTCTGTCAGTCCCGTCAGTCCCGAGAGCTTTCTACACTTGTGGAATGAATAAAGAATTTATGGGTCTGATTCTCAGTTTTATGTCAGTGAAACTGAAATGACTTCAGTGGAGTTATTTTGAGTTACAGTCACAGTGAAAGGGGAATCAGGATGTATTGCACTAAATAAACTTAATATATAATATACAGTCCCACTGGATTCAGTTTTTAAGAAAAATAACAACAACAACAACAAAAAAACAAACAAAAAAAACAAGCAAAGTGAACAGCCACAAGAGTGCTGCAATAACATTTAGCAAACAATTACTCTGAAATTCTGCATTTCCTTGATATTCAGGAAGAACTCTACTGAGCAACTCAGAGTGTACCTAAAAAAGTGCATGTGATATCTCAGAAGCAAAAAGGCAGCAGAAAACTTTGCAAAATATGGAAGATTGTATACAAAATGAAAGGTAAAGCATAGAAATATCTCATGCTTATATAGTAGAAGTAAGAAAATTCTGTTAAAACTTCTGTGATTCCACTTAGCATTTCTAAAGTTTTGTGCTTCACAAGAGCAAATTTCATAGGATTCATTTTCCTTGGCAGGAGTAATAACAGTAATATTAAACTGCTTTTAAATTACAACACTCTTAATGTTGACACTCTTATGTTAGGCTGAGCACTGGTATTGCACAGACCTCACAAGAATGCATGTTACTACACATGCTTATTAGAGTTATTATTTTCTATTGCTTTGGCTCAGTGGGACTGTTGCTTTTCAAGGCAAGAAGTCCTCTGTACAAGTCTTAACACAAGCAAAGCTTTACTCACTCCAGGTCACCTTTATGCAACTGCTTTGTTTTTAGATGAACAGCTCTAGATTTACACCACCCATTCTGATAGTGTGTGTGACCTGTTGAACTCAGCTAAGGAGAGAATCTCCACCTTGAGTCTTCAGTTCTCCAAATTCATTGCCAAGAGTGGGATGCCAGAAACCTGACCAATTAAGCTAGGGTGCTCAACACATGGTACCTGTGATGCCTTTCACGAGCCATATACTCTCCACCCCTGAATGACAGCATACTGACAAGGGTAATACAAGAATAGTGTACCTTGAAGCTTCAAAGAATGAAGCTTCAAAGAGTAAAGCTTCTGTTACCCTCAGCCAGACCAGAGTTTTCACTTGCATGCATCAGAAAAGAATGTGCAGAAACAGAGCACAACAAGGCTCAGCAGTCAATCCATACATTTGTTTGGGAATGGCTGGTCATTCATGCATATGAGTTCAGGACAAAATCCACAGATGAATGAGAAGGGATATAGGACCAGGCCTCTGCACTTATGAAGAAACCATAGCACTGCAATATATCAAGCTGTATCCCTGTAAAGTCAGCTTCTTTGCTGAGGAGAATTTAATTTAACCGCAAGCATTAGAGAGACAAAGACTTTTCTTTTCTAGTAAGCTCTACCATAATCTGGAGGGAAAAGTGAAATTGCAGAAAAGTTCATGTGTGGCATTTCTCTTTCGTATTAGTCTGGTGCTTTTTTTCGTAAGACAAATACAAAAACATCAATTTATTTCACTCACTTTTGTTCTGATCAATCTCATGCATTATTTTTATACATTAAATTAAAAAAAAAAAAAAAGAAAAGATGGCTTTAATTGAACTTTACAAACTAGAGGGACCTTGTTAGTTTTCAAAAACCATGGTACGTTCCTTCATTCCACTCTCATATTTGTGGCAGTTGGGAAAAGAGCTCAAGTAATTTCAACAGGACATCATTCTCTGTGGGAGAAATACAGAACCAGTGATGTGTACAGAACAGCCTCATTTTTTATCTCACTACAAAGACCAGAATATAAGGATTCTCAAAATACATTATTTTAAATCTGGAAAAATCACACTCAGAATGCAGACCATTTCAGTCATAACTAAAAAATTACACATTAGTACAGTTCTAATATATCTATGACATTTTAAACCAAAGAAATTTGCATTTAACATATATCTAAATATAAAGCCCTCACTAAGAACTGGAAATTAAACTGCTCAAAAAATGTTGAACTGACAGAGTTTGCTTTTTAAGTGTAGGTATCCGCCATTGACATGTCATCCCATTGAGGGGTCTTCCCTGAAAACTTTTGTCCAATCAGATCATCTCCCAGAAACATTCAGAAAAGGAATGTCTGAATCCAAGCAGCCTCAGCTCGTTCCCAACATTTGTAACCAGCAACAAAGCGTTTGAATAAACCCAGTTTTATGGAATCAACATCAAAATAGCAATGCAAAAAAATTGGCTAGCTGAACATAATGTCCCTGTTTCATGAGCCCTTTTATTTCTCCAAGCTGTGGTCTCTTTTTTGCTTACATTAAGAGAGCAGACAGTCAATATGAACATGTAGAATATTTTGTCATTAAATACAAAAAATATTGAGCACTAAACATACATACATTGTTTAGATTCTCCCGAGTAGCTCCACAGGTTTCGCTGCAGCTTTTGAAACTCTAGTCCACGGTGTGGAAACCGTGAAGCTGAATATGCTTTTATAGGAGCTCCTTACCACCTTCTGCTGAACAAATACTGTAAAACAGCATTCTTGAACATTTCCCTAGTGTCAAAATAAATACAAAAATTTAAATTTGCTTCATAGACAAGCACTACCCTGTAAATAAGTTTCCCACTGATATTTTGGTATGCATGATTCCTCCCTCACAAGAATATTTACAAAACTGAAATACTTCAATGTATATATGCAAATACGTTCACACAAAAATTTGCCCAAGGGATGACTGCCCTAGAACCTCTTTGCAAAGGTCTCTTAGCCAACCTGGGGTAGTAACAATGCCTTGTGAGGAAGGTGATCTATCACAAACTGGAAACAAATAAGTAGATGAAGATGCGCTCAAAACACTTTGCAAAACAATCACAGGCTTTAAAATATGTTTTCATGCAGGTTTTCTGACCAGTTTCAAAGTAAGATTCATTTCAAATGTCTCCTCCTCTCTCCAAAAAAAAAAAAAAAATGGGGTGAATTCACCAGATGTATTATTTACCACATCTGTCACCTTGCTGTCAACTCCTAACACTTTTTTCCCCACTGCTAACAAAAAGTTCAAAAGGGGAAGATCATCTGATTTTTCTTGACAATCCCTTTCCTATTTCCCAATCTGCAAGCATATATATTTGACATCTTTAGCTCTGGCTGGTTTGTTTCAGGTTTGATACTTTTCAGAAGCTTACTGTATGTGTGTTACCATATATGTCTCAATATGTATTTTAAAAAAAAGGAAAGAAAGGGGAAAAAATCATTCTGTTTCAAATAATGAGCATGTGCACCTTTTTGCCTCAGGCCTTCATACACAATTTAGCCAGAAAGCCAGGGCAGATCATGATTTAGCATTTGACATCTCTTGCCTTCAGGCCAGGGGAGACTAATACAGATTTCTGACTCTGAGCACACCATGGAAAAAAAAAAGTGAGAGAGAGAGGCCTTTTATTGACTAAATGATAAAGAGGTTTGTAATGATAAATAACAGTCATTTTATTGTGGAATTCCCCAGAAAAGATGCATTCTGCAGTGTCTGAAGAAGCCTAAAAGCCGAAGCTGGTTCCCTGTGGATCCAAACCTGTTAAGCTCCAATCTTTCTGGGCAGAAATAGAGGTCGCAAATTGCATAGGACCTGCACTATTAAAACTGTATAAGCACGATACATAATCACTGCTGCATCCAGGACAGTTACCACTAAGAGGATTACTGAAGGCTGCTTCTGGCTTTCTCTCCCTCAGCCTGCATCTAAAACAAGCCTGGTGCACACCCAGCTTGCTTGAGAATTTTCTGCCAGCTTTGATCGATAGTTTAATTGTAAACTTTGGGAGCAATAATGGATAATTCGGCTTGAACCGTCCATTATAAGCGCTGTTGCTGAGGATGGAGCCTTCAAAATTAAACAAGAGTTGTGTAATATTATTACATTTGTACTGCTCACCTACAGTTAAATTCCATTTACAAATACTGTCTTGACAATGTATGGAGTTCAATAAACATAGGCCCAGGTGGGTTGAGTGAGGAAAGGAAGGAGAAAAGAAGCTGAAGCCAATTATTTGCCATCTATTCCAGAAATATTTTTATTTTAACCTCACATATTAAAACACACAGAAATGGAAACAGGGAGACAAGGGATAGAGACAGATTCAAGCCCTGATCTAAACTGTGGTCACTGTTTTGGCTGTAGCACCATGACAGAAATGTACCTAAATGTCTGCTGAGGGATTGTGGCATGGCAGTACCAGTGGAAAAATATCCCAGGGAAGTGGTACATTGCTCATACCATGGAGTCTAATGTTGGCTTAATCAAATTTTTATTAGCACGTGAACCAGTTGGTTGAGCCAGACTGAAGATATTTGTGCTATCATATGGGTCATTTTGTAAAGCAGATGTGACACAGCAGCATTCTGTGGTGAGAAATCACCCTGTCTTGGAAGACAAATATACAAAATGTCCAGGAATTTGTCTATTAAGTTTTCTGGCAAACACACTCTACAGTATTACATATGCAGATGCTTCCATCCAATTCTAAACTGAGTATTCTAACTTCAATTCAAATGAACTTCCTAATCGCAACAAGACATGAGTTAGGAAGGAATGATAAGGTCACAAAGAGCCTTACCATTCCTTACAAAACTACTCACTTCCATCAAACGTCTTTATGAAGTTCATCTTAGTTTTCATGGATGAACTCTTGTGTTTTGTGCTAATGACTAAGATTCAAGGCACAGAAATACTTTGGCCTACTTGTTTTCTCTGTTTTTTAGAAGTTAAAATTCATATTTAACTCTGTTCTATATATAAAAGTCAGCTAAAGCTCTTCCAACATGCTTTTCTCATGCCTGGTCAGTATGCATAGTATTGCACAGTATGCTTATTGCTTTTCTTACCACCAATCTAGGTCATCAGACAGAAAGCAGCTCAGAAAAAGGAGCAAAAAAGCAATCCCAAAGCCCCACCTGAAAAATTTAGCAAAGACAAAACAAATTATAGTGACTCAACAGGTGGAATTTGCAGGCCAGGATGTTGCTGAGCTTGGCAGATAAAGCCAAGCAGGATTAATTTCTGCTGCACTTGCACTGTGTATAAGCCATTCCCATAGAATGGATCTAACTTTCATGGCTTAGAAGTCTTCAAGGAAACCTTCATTTCATTTCAGTCATTTTAAAGAAAAGATATACTAGTTTTGTTTGTAATAAGTTCTTTGTAAAATGATGCAGATGTTGCCATCATAAAGTAACTACACATTTTTAACCTTTCACAGTGGTACTCCTTTTTGGAGAATGAGGCAAATAAAGGTCTTCTTTGCTGATCATTGGTATATAAAGCCACCATATTGTTGCCAGTTTCAACAGAGAACTCCTTACACTAGCAAAGACTCCCACAGGCTGTAGCAAAACAAAGAACAAATTCACAAATGCAAACTACAATATGGGGAATCTGGGAATTACCTATGGCTCTAATAGTGCATGCCCAGAGAGAATCAGACTAGTATCCATCATGCCAGTAATGTAGGACTCTAAAATCACCATATCAGTGATTTTGGACAGACCAAAAGCAAAATGTGTATGTAAGCTGTCTATAACTTGGTTTCTGCCTTCACATTCAAATCTTAAGTACAAGCAAACACTTCCCCAATTGAGGGCTACATGCTAGGAAAGGGTACAGATCAGAATCTCACAGTGTGTGGGACGCCCCATGTTTTGTATGCTATCCTTCTATATTCAGTATGATGGTATACAAAATTAGGCAGTAACCAAATAAAGTTACCAGTGTTACACTCTGATCCTAAGGTAATCATTCAGCTTAGAGATGAAACAACTCTGCATTGAGGAATATGGACCCAAGCCCTTGTGGTCATTGTCTTCATGGGGAAAAAAGAAGGGGCAGCATCATACCCCTCAAAATACTTGCTAAAGTTCTGCAAGACTGGACAATTTTCCCACATCTCCCTATGCCTCAGTGTCCTTGCCAGCACAGTACAGACAACAATTTTTTAAGTCTATCTGAGGGGCTGTGTAAACAGGAGACATTGAAAATTGCAATATGATGTGCAGTTTGATTTGAAATAATGAAAATGGCCCATGTAAAATGTCATGCCTATGATAAGTTCCCTCTTTCTACCACTTTTCTGCTGCAATTTTCACAGCTGGTTTAACCTTCATGTTTCCAGCTCAATCTGTTTTACACTAAGCCCCCAGATACATAGATAGGTACATACTGCAAATTGCACCAGAGTGCTATTTGTTTTTTTCCCTTTAATTGATCAGGGAAATATTTATATTTTCCAAATCTTTAACCTGATGAGGCAAATATTAGGAGAATGTTACAGAATCAGTTATCAACTACAAGCAGAAGTGAGCTTATGAAGTATTCTGCTTGCCAAAGGATGCTTCAGGGTTAAAAATGTAAATGGACTGAAGTTGGCAACATATAGCTGTTTCACAGGATATTAAGGCTAAAGAAGAAATACAAGTAAAATCAACAGAGTCCAACATGTTTTCCAGCTTTGTGGGTCTTTCAGATAAAGAGAAATTAAGGCAGAACTCTGTGTGTGAAAATAAGGCGGAAGTTGTGCTTGGCGTAGTTACCGTGGTGACACAGTTCAATCTATTAAATTGTGTCCTGTGGTCAAAAGCCATCAACCTGTGCTCAGCCAACACGGATAAGTAGTTAACATCCCTCAGAATGGAGACAATGTTATTCCATTTAGTGATTTAATAAATGCTGGAGATTTCCTCCTCCCTATTCTGAGAAACAGATTAAGGACAGCATATAATGTTTGAAGGGAAAAAAAGTAAGCTATGTACATAAGCTAAGTCCTTTGGTCATGTAAGTAACAGTTTCATTTGGCCTTTAAGAATCATTGGCTTTACTTAAAATGAATAGACCAAAAATCGCATGAGCTAACTGCAACATCACGATTCACTTTAACTTCTCCCTCCCTTTTTCACTTCCTGGGGGCAGCCATCATTCTCAGGACTGTCCCCTCCCCCCTGCCTTTTTTTTTTTTTCCTCTGGTGTACCTAATTTCTGAAATTTATTTCTATTAGAAAGCCCAACTAAGCTGTAAAAAAAAGACATACAGGATCAAACCACTGAAGATAAGCACACCTAATTATTCAGTGCATGTAGGCTCATTCTATCTAGGAGCAATGCTATTATCACCAAAGCTCTGAGTTAGTTGCTCCAGGATGAGCTTCAGACCTTTGTCTCTCTCTTGCACTTGACATGCAGTGAATCTCCACAGCTTTCTCTCACTCAGAGCTGAATATTGGAGGGGTTACGAAAACATTTCAGATGGACAAGGGTTCTGCCCTTGCTCAGCAGGCTCACCTTAAATGGACTGAACTAGAATTTGCAACTGTGGAGTTTCTTATTACCAATTCTCCTTGGCTTTCAACAGCATCTTTTTTCAAGATTAATTTCACCTTGGTATATCTGATTTTTTTTTTTAAATATGCATTTTTGGTGGAGATACAGTATTCATATGGGCATGCAGCCGTCCCTTTCAGAAAGACAAAAGTACTTTTCTGCAAGCTCTTTAGTTTTCCATTTATAAAATAACAACTTGGCAGATTCGGGTTAATTGATATGTATATTTTCTGTTTAATTGATATATATATTTTCAAGGTCACTTTTTACGGTGAAATAAATTAATATATTTCTCTGTTTCCTTTCTAAATCCCTGTGTTTCCTTCATGCTGATATTTATAACAAGAGGACTGTTTGAAGCATGGGGTCACACTCAATTTTTTGCAGGCATATACCTTTCCTTGAAAAAGGCTTTCGCTATCTACCCAGCAGTGCACTCTGATGGCACACATGACAGCATGAACAGCTTGGGAAGAAAGAGTTGCAGAAATCTAGCTCAAAGAACAAACTCCAGTTAGGAAAGAGCCTCACTTGTTGGTATCAAGTTTTCTAACAATAAAACCATCACTAAGAAATACTGGTCTTCTAATTCACTGTTTAGTAGGATCTTGTTCTATAACCCCCAGTTCTGTCTGAGCTCCACTGCCATTATAAACCCATGGTAAAACTCCTCTTGATTCTAACAGCAAGAGTCATGCCAGTTACATTGCTTGCTTTTAAACCCCCTTCCAGAACTTCCAGTCCTTATATCCAAATCAGACCTTCTGGGTTTGCTTAGTTACTTACTGTCCTTGAAGTTTTTTTAGCTTACTGTGGCCTGTGATATGTTGGAATAGGCTTGTGTTCAGCTCTGGTATCTTCATCGCCTCTGAGCAGCTCTTGCTTCCAATCACTCTGTGGTGCTGCAGCACAAGCAGATGGGATTCCTTCAGTCTGGCCATGGGGAGCTCATTGCTCCCTCTTTTCCAGAAATGATTAATGAAAAGGATAGTCTGGAAATATGTTTTATGCAGTCAGGAAGACAACTGACCAAACACTTTGATCATATCCCATTGCTCCACACCAGCTCCACCATTCTTAGCACCTGCTGGAAAACAAGAGAATAACTCCTTTCAAGGCCATAAAGCTGGGATCCATGCACAGCACAAACAAACCCGCTGCCTTTTCAAGTAAAATGGAGCCTAACTTTAGATTAAAACATGTTATTTACTACCATCTGTGGTGATACATATTAAACGAGAGGCAATCCACTCCATGACAATATTACAGTTGCAAGATGGAAGAAGGTGGGCAGTATAAGAAATTAACATCGGTATACAAGAGATTTGTATTCAACTTCAAGAAGGCAGGTCACTGCCATAGCCAGTCAGAGCTTTCTCAGGAATGCAGAAAAGGCTCTTTAACAGAGACAGCAATGAAACTTACGTTAAAAGTAAGAACATTCTGAAGTTCACCAGCTTCTGCCAATCACTCAAAGAAGTCTCTTATTGAAATTCAGATAAATAGGACTTATATACACTTGGTAAGATTTTGAAGAGATGAAAATGTAGATGAACACCTTTCAGTGGAATTACATGGGAGTATTTAAAATATCACATAGATAGATTATCTTCTATTACATTACATGTGTTGGTAGATAAATTTGTATTAAAACATGGCTGCTTAATTTCTAAGACAATAGTTGTGGTAAAGGTGATGTTCAAGTCTTGGCTAATCACAGTGGAAGAAAAATCCTCACAACAGCTTCTTCTTCTTCTTGACATCTACCTCTCTTATTAGCTTAAAATAGCGAAGTCACTACTCTTAGGAATGCTAATCAGAAGCTAACAGCCTCTATGCATGTGGGAGTCAGGATTCCAGTTCGAATGCTGACACCTGCAACATGCTCTCATTCGCACCAAGGCCAATTTTCTTTGCATGATGCTTTTAGGAAGATCAGCAACTGAAAGAAACAAGCATTCTAAGCTTTGGCAATGGCTAGTCCAAAATCCTTCAGCAAAGAGCCGCTCACAAAAAAACAGACAATAATTTCCCCGTGCTGACATCCATTTCTAGTCCTTGCTGTAGCAACAGCTCACCTTCACAGTGTTAAACACATTTCCATCTATGGGCTGCCAAAAATCAGCATTTACTTTTGAGCAGAAACTAACTGACTTTACAGCACAACAAAATGATTTTTTCCTATTCTGTATGGGTGTCTCTTCACTTGAAAGCAAGCTAATGTAGAGAAGACAAGGAAAGCATCTTTGATGTATATGTGCTATTTAAAAATAAAGGCTCCCTCTCACACACTCAGAGTTTTACCAAGAAGCAGCAATTACAGGATTATCTGTTACTTCAAACATGAATTCTTTGGATGCTGTTCTTGCCTTGCTTTGTTACACTAATAATTATGTTTTAAGCAGTCTGCAGATTTTTTTCGAATTTATAAACTATTCAATGTGCAGTCACAGAACTGCTCACCAAAAGGGAAGTCTGGCTTTTTGTCCTGTTATAACAAGTTTCAGCAGGTAGTTAATTAACATAAAAAAAATATTTCTTCAGTCTCTTTTCAGGAAGAAGGAGGCTAGACAAGTGATGAATCTCTGAATGGGGTTTTGGCTTTCTGAAAGAACTGGTGAAGTAAGTGCACTTATTCCTCCATGAAAAAATGCATTTGGAATATGGAAAAGCTGTTTTCAAGGCATTCAGAAAATCATGCAAGCACTAAATAACTCTTACCAGGCAAACCACCAGCCTTCATTAGCATTCAAGGAGATAGGTATTAATCAAGAAAATAGGTATTTATGTCCAAATAGCTGACTGCAGCTTAACCATAATTCCGAACTAAAGCATCCACAGGCTTTTAGAAAAGATGGTGGTGCAGGCACTGCTGGGGGATGGGGCTGCAGCACGTGGTGATCTGCACTAAGGGATAGCCCAGGCAGCCTCTGCAGGGACACAGCCAAATGTTACAGGGAAGCGCTCAAGAGTTGCCTTCTGAGGTGCCCTACATACTCATTGAGATGGTAGCACGCACCAAGGACAGTACTCTAGAAAAAAGTTTCAGTACTGACATTTAACACAGAAGAAATTTTGTCACTCCTGTGACTCCATGGGAAGCCCAGGAGAGGTGACACATAAATACAAATATCTATGAATCAGAGTGGAGGCCAAAGCACTTTAAAGCCACCTCAGCTTTCTTTTATGCACCTTGATCTGTAAGTTGGAGTCTACATCTTTCAAAGAATTCTACTGTTACAATAAACTCACACACAGGATTTCAGCTGAAAAAAATTTGTAGGGGGTGGAGCAGGAGGTAATTGACCATGTCAAACAGGAGTTGGTTGGGGCTTTTTTTCTGACAGAGTTATTTCAGAAATGCTATGAGTTTCACTGTCTGAAATGTAAAAAACATTTTGCTTCAACATTTTCTGAGGAAAACTGTTCCGCCCAGAAGAGCAGCTTTCATTTAAAAACTGACCTAAAATTTCAAAAAATAAAAGATTTGGGGGTTTGTAGATAGCTTATAAAGCATAATGGGAAATCTCAGTGTATGCTGGTCAAAACACACTGATTGATTGGAAACATTATTAATTTATTTAAAAAGAACTAAAAACATTCTATACTGGTTCAACCCACAAAAAACAAAATATGCTTTATTCACACCAACAGTCATAACACCTGTGCAAGGCACAGAAGTAGTATTGTTCTCTGCTTGAGGAAGCTGAGCACATAATAATGCTGTGACTTAGCCAAGATCATATAAGAAGTCAATATTATTGCAAAGAATTATTCCCTTCCACTTTCCTTGTCAGTGAAAAGCATCAACAAGGCCATCAGAAAAAAAATCTCATCCAGCAAGTGTCTGAAGAAAAAAAAAAAAAAAAAAAACGAAAAAAATAAAAAGGAAAGGTAAAGCCAAAGGGAAACAAGAATTGGAGGTAGATGCTACCAGAGCCAGTTTGCATGCACCGTTCTTACAATTCTTCATTCTGAGAGTGGCTTTTTTTTTTGTTCTTGTTGTTCCTGTTGATTTCTTAAATCTATGAACACATGGAGCATGGACCTAATATCAGAACATTCAGCAGTACTTCACATCAGATGGATGCCTCCTTTTTACTCAGGCTTTGATTTTTCCTCCTGAGATTTCCAAAGCCCCATTCTGCATAAAAAAAAATACTTCCACCTACCTGAGATTTTACACTTCTTTGCTTGACATGCAAACCACCAATTTCAAAGAAAACAACTCTACTTTTTGACTGCACCTCCCAGCAGATCCTGCAAAAACAGTTCTCACCAGAGCAGAACGATCAATGGTATTGATGAAGAGCTCCTTGGGATGATTACAGAAGTGCATAGAGAGGAGTTTCAGTGTACCAATGACACACAGCTCTGTCTAGTTCACCCTGCATGTTAGATCTCTGCCCTGCAGGAATATCAGAAAGATATAGACGGGAGGCCTCTGAACTATTTTGCCTTCTATCTAGGAAAAAATGGAAACCATACTATTGGGTAAAACAATGCTTACAGAGGGGATTTGCTATGATCGCTGCTTTTGCTGCTAAAAAGCACAGCTTTGCTGTTACCCCTTGTGCACTAGGATTGTAGGTAACTGAGATGCACAAACCCATCTTAATTTGACATTTGTACACCACCTACCACTCTGAGACTTTAGTCCCTTGCTGGACTTCCTCATTCAGGTACAATTTCAGCAAGGAGGAATGAAGACTATCTTACCTAATCAAAAACAAAGAGGACATCCTTTATTCTCCAGCAAAAAGCACACCCATGATGCCTCACAAATAGTTTGAGTACCTATTTATAAATAAAAACTTATTTCGAAATTTTGCATTTGAGCAAGAAGAAAGTAATTTTAGCTTTTGTAATTCCATAAATACCACCCAGAAATATTTCCAACAACAGTCATGTGTTGGTCAAGCCTGGACAGAAGCAGGGCTAAAATGAGACCACAACATTCATTTATTTCTTTGCCTCTTGGCACTGAAACACAGGTCTATAGAGATGCCACAAAGCCATTTTGAAAATAGTTTCCAGAGGACAAAGCTAAAATCTGGGCTTCACTGCCCTTTGTTGTGCAGACAGAGATTGCTAGAGATAGCTTCTGTTCCAAAGTGTTTACAGATTGCAGAGGAAACAGACACGTAACTTGCCTAAATAAGCACAAAAAGATGATGGCAGACTGAGGAGTTGATCCTATTCTGCCAATTCACCATACGGATTAGCACAGAATACTTAGAGCATTTTTATTTGCATAAATATTTTTCCTTCCCTTTTGGGATGACTCAAAATAAGAAAAGGCTACAAAATGTGTTCTTATCAGTGGGAGACCATTTCTTGAGAGTATACTAACATTTGCCCTGCCAAAGATTACCATAAAAAAAACAACCTCAAAGAAAAAGCCTTCCACACAACTCTTGTATAATAGATACTGCTCAGCACTTACGACAGAATCTCCTTTTTAACAAGAGCTCTCCTGGGCAGAAATCGGAGGCTGGCCTTTCACATGTCCCAGGAAGCAAATGAGAATGATACATGTCTTAGTTCTACATCCCAAAGACAAAACGTGTCATGAGCATGATAAAGTGTATCCCTGCATACTGTGAAGGACCATGGTGAATTTCAAGACCCAAATTACTGCTAATGAAGCTACTTCATGAATGGAAGTCAGCAGTCAGAGGAAGGCCAAGCAGCACTGGCTGAGTCAGTACCTCTGCACAAATCTGCATGAGGTGTAAAACACCACAGGGGAAATGAGCGAAATGAGCGAGATGAGTGAAGCTGCTCAAAATACTTTGCAAAATGTATGCTGTTATAATGGCCAAGACTCCTTGAAAAGTCACATTTCAGTTTTCCATTCTGCCTCCCTGGGCTGAGCTTTTCTACCCTAAACCAGACATGTGCACACAAGAAGGCTTTAAATAGTTTACTTTTCATTACCCGTAATAAACAAGAAAGTCTAACCCTATGAATATCCATGAAAAAAGATTGTGTTCGTTGTCAGATTTTATTGTAGTTCCATTCTAATTATTACCTGTCTGTTCTAGGACTCTATGAAGCAAAGAATATGTAATTCAAGACATACTTGCTGCATGTTTTGAGAATGTTGAAAAATTATGTTCAAGTGTATCAAAAACAGTTTTTAAAGGCAGAATCCTGCATTCTTTTTTGACAACTGCTATGGTTCATCAGTTGTCCATCAGACCTTGTGTCATATTCAAATAAATTGACAAAAAAATCCTATTTTCTTTACAGAAAAGTAGTTTCTGCAATCATATTTTGTAAGTATTAAATTCAGACCACACAAAGCAATTTTTCTGCACTAAATTCAATAGACGCACATAGTGGCTGCAATAAGTTACAATTGTGGTAAAATGTTATAATAATATTTCCTAATTGATTCAAAATTGTATACCACAGTTTTCCGTTTTCAATTTTCAATGTTAAGCAGTTACCCTATCCACACACACTGTACACCAGTGAAAGAAACCTAATAACTACATACAGAATCATATTTAATGTGACTGAGCACAGACAAAAACCATCTCTAGCAGTAGGCATACTTCAGCTATCCAGAACACATCAGAAGATCTGGCAGAACCACTCAATAAGAACTTCTTTTGGCCTGCATCCTCCAGTTTCCTTATTGTAAAAATCAGCAGAGTGACCAGAAGTGCAATAAGGAAGTTGTTTTGCACCAGACTTTGCAAACATATGGGGTTAGAACATTGTCTGACACACATCTTGTCTCAGTAGCAGAAATGCCTCCAGGTCTACTGGTTGAGTTGTAGCCATAAAGACTAACCATAAGATAACACAGAAAAACAAGAGGTCACTGACCCATCCTGTTCCAATATTTGATTAGAAGTAATTCTCTGTTTTGTGAAGTCAAGAAGAGCCTTCCTTCTTTGACTGGAAAGAAAAAAAATTTCAACTTCACATGGGAGCTGAAGAACACTGTAAACCTTATAGCAACAGCCTGGGGAAAATTCCTATCGGAGCTCTGCCCACACAAGTCCTGCAGCCACAGGCAAGAACATTTAACATTGGAGATCACAGGAATCAGGGACTGGAGAGATCTACTACCTTCCAGAGCCTTGTCCCTTGCAGACACTGTCACAAGACAGTGACAGTGGGTGATTTGCAATTTAGCAATATGGAAAAGTTGTCAAAGATTATGTCACAATAGGAAACACTGAAAAAGGAAACTTTTCAAGTCAGAAGTCAGAAGCAACCAATATTTAACCAGAAGCTTAGAGAGATATTTATTTCAACTGATGAGCTAGGACTCAGAGTGTCCACACACCCAGCTCTAAATCAAAGCAAAAACTCTAAACTAACTTAAAAGTTGTTGAAAAATGTACCACAATTGTGTGAGTTACTGGTTAAAATGTGATTAGAGGATACTAAAACCTTACAAAAGATTTACAAATACTTAGAAGATAGCATGGTAAAAATAAGCAGCCTGATCATAAACAGTAAGCAAGAAAACAGTTGGATATACTCACATGGTAAAAAGCTATTGCTATACATGTTATATAGAACAGTATCAACCTATTCAATAGATCATTAGTTCTTATCGGGCAATGGTTAACTTATACAAAACATTTTATCAATATATTTTTTTATATGAAATGTGAATGAAAAAGTGCTAGTGGCAATCCTGGATATGAGGATAACTCAGTTAACAGGCTGACACTAAAATCCAAGGAAGATCTATAAAGCAGGCACTTGAACATAAATTTTGTGATGTAAACTTATGAGCTGATTTCTGAGCAAGGTAAAAAAATAATTTAAAAGAAAAAAGAAAAAAAAGACATTTGAATGGATAAGAAAAGTCTTGATAGAACTCAAGAGGTAAACAAAGTAATAGATTACAGGACTATCTACCCATGTTTTAGAAATTAGTTACCAATTTTCCATTTAGGAAGAAACAGAACACGAGTCAAACAAACTAATTAAAGAAAATACATGATACGGAAAGGTAAGGTAACAGTGGGGTGGAGAAAAGTGCTATACATGTGAGCTAGGCAAAGCTAAAGATTAATAGGAGATTTAAAAGGACTTAGCCACTTATGGCATTCAAAAAAAAAAAGGAACATTAACTTTCCCTGAAAGGAAAAAAAAAGAGTTAGCACAACAATGTATAAGTAGCTACTCCAGTTCAGTGAAAAAAATAAAAGAAAACCTAGAACACTGTAACAATATAAGGAAAACAATTTGGACAGCTGTATGAAGATATACTATTATTGGCCACCCGCATTGATGAAAACTGAAAATAAGTTCAATTTGTGTAATAATAACAACTTTAAAATAGCAATTATTTACATTGATTACGTTTCTTTATTTCTGACACTTTGTTATGATAAACTCCACCTCAAAGAAAAAGTAGAAGATAGAGAAAGGGCATAAAAATTAGTAGTGGTTCTGAAAAACTTCTCCAGAAGTAAAAATGACAAAGCTCAACATCATTCCATTGACAGAAACACTGAAGAGACTTAATGTAGAAAAGAATGGTACCACAGGCAATTGACAATGTACCTATTTGCTTAGGGTAGCTATGGCTCCCTTTTCATCGGACTCAGGGAAAATGCACTCCCAACTTGTTCGCATAAAACAAGTGGTTGTGTCTATCCTGCAGTAGACTGTAATGTGTGATGCTTAATGTGCTCTTCCCTCTTAACCACCTATATTTCCACATAATTGTGGTCCATTGACGCGTCGCATGACTGCTGACTATCTTAAATGTATGGGTTTGCCTCTTTATCATTGCAGTTTTGGGGCAGTGGTTTATGAATAAACAGGCTTCTTTCATTTATCTCATCTTGTAAAATACCTGTGCACATGGGAACTGGTAGAAAAAAAAATACAAGTATAATCTGTTAATGTCAGTATTTTATTATCTGTTTAATAAACAGTATAACTGCTATTCCAAATGTATTTCACAGAACCATAGAATAGTTAGGGCTGGAAAGGACCTTAAGATAATCTAGTTCCAACCCCCCTGCCATGGCCAAAAATACCTCCCACTAAACCATGTCACCCAAGGCTCTGTCCAATCCAGCCTTGAACACCACCAGCGATGGAGCATTCACAACTTCCCTGGGCAACCCATTCCAGTGCCTCACCACCCTCACAGTAAAGAACTTCCTCCTTACATCCAATCTAAACTTCCCCTGTTTAAGTTTGAACCCATTACCCCGTGTCCTCTCACTACAGTTCCTCATGAAGAGTCCCTCCCCAGCATTCCTATAGGCCCCCTTCAGATACTGGAAGGCTGCTATGAGGTCTCCACGCAGCCTTCTCTTCTCCAGGCTGAACAGCCCCACCTTTCCCAGCCTATCTTCATACGGGAGGTGCTCCAGTCCCCTGATCATCCTCGTTCAGAATATATTATCTTTTAGACTTCTATTATTATTTGAAACAATTCCCAAAGTCATTAAGGTATCTTTATCCAACCAAAGATTGAGGAATTTCTGAATTAATATGATGCAGGGACCACAAGAGGTGGGTCACAAGAAGTGTCTTTTAAAGCAAGCTTCGATTACTGTGGGCACCGATTCAAGCCTTGCCTTAACAGGCAAGAAATGATGAGTGAGTTAACAGCACAGAATTGCCGTGCTGAAAGACAAGGGGAACTGTTCAGTGCAGGTGCAAAATTCTGGGGGCTTGAGGCACATAATGTCAATCCTCATAAGTAATGATCTTCTAACACTGCTATTATTTCAGGTGCTCATCATTACTTACATGGAAACAGTTGTTGTTATTTCCTTATCTGGCCACTTCAGCGAACACGGTAAGATTTAGATAATACTTTTTAAAAACTGCATGAATTATTGAATTAAATCACTCTGATTTTTTTTGGCTTGGGGGTGGGGGAGAAAGAGAACCTTATTGCCATTACTCAGTAAGCTTACTACAGATTGTTCACAAAACAGAAATTACATGCTTTGTCTGTATGTTGTGTGGCAAACTCAAAACCACAAGTGTTTACATGTGCTGCACGCATACACTTTGGGGTTTTAATAGCTGGTTGACAAGAGATTAAAGGCAGAAATATGGCATTTTATTAAAGCAAACATATCAGTATGCCTACCATGATAAAATGATCTAGTTTTCTTCAGACACAAAAGTTTCTGTTGAGTGATACCTTTGAAATTCCTTGAGGGCACCCTATTATTCACTTTCCTCAGCAGAGAGCAGCTGCAAATGGTCTCCAATTTTCAAAGAGTATTGCCTGGTCATTCTTTACTGTCAAAATGAAGAAGAGCATAAAAGTTAAGTCAATAAAGTAATATGAAATGCTTAATATAAAAATTCAAGAATGAATGATTAACCATTAAAAACTTACAGTAGCTATTGCAGCCAGGAAAAAAAAATTAACATTTCCCTTGAAACCTATTAACATTCCTTGTAAACAATATTCTTTCTTGAAATATATGACCTTTCCTAATGCTCTCCATTCACATGGCATTTTTCTTATATCCACTTTACCTTCACTGATATGCAGCTGAATTCCTCAGGAGAGGGTGTTTAGAGCCCCTTCCTCTGATGCACTGAAAAAATGTATTCTTTTATTGCATTCCCCTTCACAAATACACCTAACCTTCAGCTTTAGATCTTAAAATCCTTTCTTCATCTGAAAGTCACATGACCTGTTGTAGTTGTTGACATTCCACCACCCTCGTAGCCCCAGTCAAGTGTCAAGCATAAAACTGATCTCATTCATTTGAGCCAGTGATAGCGACATTTATGTACAGCAGATGAAATAACATGCTTCCCTGCTGCATTTAGCAGAAGTCTACATATAAAAATCACACAATTATCTCTGCATCTAAGCTTCAATCAAAGGCAAGGTAACTGCTTACACTGAACACTGCCTGCACAACCTGCTGCACAGGAGGCAGGGAATATGATCCAATGTTTAGGAAAATGGCAAATCTCTCATTTCTGGTTTTGCTTAGCCAACAACATTTTCTTAAGAGCGTGTAAGCAAGGTATCGTGCAGGGGACCATGGGGGGAGAAAACAATACAGAAGCTGTCTGTACCTGTGCATTCAAGACTGCTAGATGTATTGATCTAAAGCTACCAAAAAACAACTTTAGAGAGCACACAGGGTCAGAACCCAAGACTTCAGAGGCTCCACAGTGAAAATGCAAGCCAAAACATGACTTACAATCTTAAGGTGATTTGCAGCTTGCTTGAAGCAATTGCATCACTGGAAAGAGTTTATGACTAAAATGATTCAAACTTACAATGGTGGAACTGAAAGGTGTAGAACAAAGGTGAGCACCTGTGCTGCAGAAATTCATAGCATAAGCCCCTAGTTGAAAAAGATGGCAAAGGAAGAGAAAGGTGGCTGCCAGGGCTGGCTTCCTGTGGCTCACTTGTAATGCACAGGTAATTCACTGTCATTGTGACTTCTGCTTCAGCTTCTCCTTCTTACTGGGAGTTATGGGAATAGATCAATGACTAAACACTGTGCAAGGCAGTACATCACAGTGCCCACGACTGTAGTAGACTTCCGAAATTCATGTCTACTGGACTTTGCATGCAGTATCTGACACAAGAAAACACCCTTTCAGATCACTTTACATAAATTACCCCTGGAATTTAAGGAAAGGTAATATTATGGAGAAACACTGCCTAGAAAAGTTAAGGCAATCACGGTTTTGAAAAGTAAGCCAAACAATAAATAATACTACCACTAACTGAAAATATTTCAGTTAGGAAAATACTCTCCAAAAAGCACAGCAGATCTCAGCTCAGATAATTCAGATGACTAATGACCTGGAGATCCAATTGTAGCTGCAGCAGCTCTAGAAAGTTGAAGAATATAGATTACAGGGAATGGAGTCCTTTGTATATATCATTCAAGAGAATAATTTCATTCTGAGTTTAGACACAGGTGTCTAAATACAGATATAAAGACAGATACAGACATATCTTAATGATATTTCTGGTTATCTGGGAAACTGAAATTCCCACTTCACTGACTGACTGTGAAATAGACAGTGAATCTATGTTTGAAAAACCCCTCATAAATCAGGGATCATAAGTCACACATCAAAATGTACTGTTTGGAAAACTGCACTAAATACAGGGAACTACAGGACTCTTGTCATTAGTGCCCGGTTGGGCCCATACCAAAATACTTAATCACAAGTCTGTCTCACACATATCAATAAGCAATTTGAACAACTTCCCTGAAGTGCTGCTAAATGTTGCTCTGAAGAATAGGAAGATACATCCACTTACTCCACTGTACAACAAAAGGTGGTCAAAGGAACATTATCTAATACCAGGTATACAGAAATCAATGAACTGAAATGAACTCTGCTTTAACAGGCTAAAGCAACACCAAAAGGTAGGCCTTGTTTCTGTGCTACAAACTTTTATGCAAATAACTAGTAAGGAGGATGTTAAGTAGAACTTTTAAGATTGCAATTTAGAAATCAAAAAACCAAAAATATTACCAATGGATTTTGCATTTGAAGTCACATTTAAATTAAGGACAGTAAAATCTGCATTGTAACTGGTGAATCCTTTGATCTACTGCTCTAGCGTTACAGTATTTCCTCTAATAATCTTGGAAATATATGCTTTGCATATGTTCCAATTTCAGTTAGAAAGAACAGAAACACCAGATATAAAAGCCACAAAATACTTTTTCCACGGTGAATAGCTAGGAAAAATTCAGTGGGATGCTGAAATTAACCTTTAAATCAAAGTTGTCCTAATTCAAAGCAGCGAAAGTGAGGATTAGACAGACAGGCTTGCACAAGCCTACAGAAAAGCTTGCATCTCTGCTTAAACTAACATACTTAGACAAGTCTCATTGAAGTCTGGACCACTTAGATCAAAAAAATAAGTCTTAGATTCTACATTTTTCTGACAGGAATCTCAGTTTTCATGGCCTGGCATAATTAAAGATTGTTACTTCCTCCAAAGACTGACTAAACCCACATATTTTAGACGCTTATTATTGGTTACCCAGAAAAAATCCATCATCAACTGGCTATGGTGAGAACCACCATGACTGGTTAGGCTAGCCAATAATTTGAGATTTCTTGTTAAAGAGATGATGTCTACTTCCCACCTGTGAAGTAGACACCTAATTAAAGTGGGATTAGATCTATATATAGTAAACCAGTGAGCAGTTCAGACTTATTTATCAGTTAAACTTCACAAAAGTTAGTAAAGCTTTAAAGTGGAAAGTCAATAAAACCACTACACATAGATGGATGCTTGCAACAGAGGAAGCCCCAAAAGCAAGACACAGGATGTGGTACAGAGGCAAATAGACTAAACACTCTAATGAATAGCAAGGTAGATTTAGCAGTGATGTGTGGTATTAATAAATTATGTATGGTCTCTAAGTGAAACGGAATTACAGTATAAGGCACTTGCTAATGAAATCCTATGAAAACTTAAAGGCAAACCAGAGATTAAGGATCATATTCACCTTAATAAAAGTAGATGCGCATGACGCAGAGATGCATATCTGAGCTCATCATCCAAGGATCCCCTTACAGACAGTGGGTGTCTGGCCATGCAGTAACAGCACAATTCCAGAAAAGTACATCTTGTTTTAAATGTAATTTCTGCTCCTTACACAATATAGCAGAAAAGAAGTGCCACGCACACAGCTGTGTCAAAATAACTGTCTTCTTTCGTACCTTTACTTATCTTCTTCAAGATAAAATGTTGATGCCGATCACACTTCTCAGCAAATTTCTTACTCAGACTTCTCTAATATGAAATCTGTTGGTCAGACCTGAGTTCTTACAATCACTTTTATTGTTTATTTAGAGTTTTTTTCAACACATTCTTTTTTATAGATGAAGCTTCAGTGAGTTCTAGCTAAAAACTAAATGGTATCCTTTAAATCATATTGTTGGCATCTAATTTATGCTCACAAATTTAATTCCTATAGGTCATTTTCCTTATAAAGGAACGTTATAGAAGACATTTTCTATACTGTTTGATGAAAAATGTTGAAGATCTGCCATGGCATATTTGATGTGATTTCTTCCAATAAGCAGCAGAAACCTTCTATATTTGAGCAGTGTCCCACTACCAATCAGATCGCATCCATCTCTGAAAACAACTGCACTAGTTCTACTGTTGTCTAAATCAAAATGGAGCCATCACTGAATACTTCAGAGCATTTTTTATCATTATTAGGTATTTACTGCAATGAAAATACATTCCCCAGTGAATTATATATATGTTTATTGTCATCTGGCAAATAGCCACTGCAGAGAATAGTGAAAGCATGAATAGTTTGGGTATGCTTGGCCATTCTATTTTATTCTTTTTGATTACACACTTTTACTTTGTTTTGCCACATAGTCATGTACCATTGGGTATAATTCTAAAGGTCCCAAATCTTGGATCACTGTATGAACTCTGCTATTTTTTTAAGCCAACCTCATGGTTTTGGAGGATATGAGCTGACATACGAACTCAGAATGTGTAGCACTAACAAGGATTCTGCACTGCAGTAGATGCTGCATATGTCAAGGCAGCCCTGAAAAACTAATAGCAGGAGAAATTCTGTTAAGAAATTTTTAGGACCCTAATAAAGTTGTCCTAAGACATTTCTGTAGTTGAGATATTAGAGTTCAATCTTGATCAGTGCCATTTTAGCTTATCATCTTCTATACATTAATTAAGGATTTATATTCATTGTCTCTCCTGTGAATCATGGACTCCAAGTCAGGAAGACCATGACTGCACTCAATGAAATATCACTGTTCTAATATATATTTGAGATGAGAAGCAAATCTCTGAGACACAGGCTATACCAAATACTGAATCGTACTAAACTTAAGCACAGCCAATTGCATTCCATTTTTATTAATACCTTTTCACCCCAGCAGAAGCACTCATTATGGAAAAGCACGTCTACAAAATTAAACAATTTCAGAAGGAAGCACCATTCTTTATGGTGGTGTTCTACTCTAAGCTTTCTTCCATCAGCTTTATAAAGCATAGGAGAAACAACTTCCTTTCCATGAATATTCAGTTCACAGCCTTTTGTGGAAAATCATTTAGAGCCGTCCTGATAGAGGGTGACATCTTGATCACACATTGACACATTACATTGCATCCCATCTTCTCAAATCATAAATGAAAAGAGTGGTGGCATTCCACAGTCTCTGAATTCTTTCAAGACAGCTCAGCAATCTACGAGTGAAAGGTAGGATAAATTATTACAGGAGATTTCTCAGCATAGCTGTTCTAAATCAAATGCTGTCAAATAATTTTTAACTTTCTTTGATCTGCACTCAATCTCTGTGTTCTTTGCTGACCTATAGCATAGACTCTCCTTGACTTCCACTCCTTTCTTTTCCAGTCTTTCTGCTCATAAACTTTTATTTTCATTTTTTTATCATGTATGTGTAGGAACATAAAAAACCCCAACGCCTATATCCAACGGCTTGGTGATTTTTATTTTATAGTTGTTTGGAAAAAAACACCACCCTCGTAAGTGTGGCAGAAGCCTAAAAAGAAATGAGAAAAAGACAGGAAGTTAAATAATCTTACAAGAAACAAAAATATGATGTTTTGGGCTGAGAGAGTATTCTCCCTAAGGTGTTTTACGGTTATAAGAGACACATCACACAAACTCTGTGTCTGATGACTCCTACAACATATTTTATAGGAGTAATGACTATAATTTAAAAAGCTGGGTAGAGAGGAGACTTGAACAGCAAAAAAAAAAAAAAAAAAAGGGAATAGAAATATTAATGAAGATAAATAAATGAGAGTGAAAGAGGAGACGATACAGCCACAGAGTAACACAAAAGGAAAATACGTGGAGCAAGAAATAACATACTGAAAATAAAGAAATGAATCCACAGATAATGCTGATAATATTAATTGCGGTTACTACTGGAATTGTGTTTACAGACTCCAGTGCAGGGCCTTCTTGCATTTTGTACTGCATTACACTGTATATACAAACACTAGAGACAGAAGATATTCAACTATCTTGACAGTGTGTAATAGGTGAATATGTGGACAAGTAGATATAGAGAGAATACAAGGTAACAGGCAAGACATGTCCATTGGCCATGAGACCAACAGCCTGAAGTGTTGAACAACCTGAAGAGAAACACTCTTCTGTTTACCTTGAGGAGAAATGTGGAGTCTAGTCCATACACCCTGAACAGACTACTGTTCAGCTTTGCACTCTTTACAGGCCCAGAAGTTTAATGTGTAGCCTGAGATCTGGACAAAGCAAATGTACTTCCCTTAACAATTCATGAAAACACAAGTGTTACCAAAGTGTGTTTAACTGCCTCATCTGTGGTAGCAGATCACTGTCACTGTGAGAAAGTACACACCCTGATATGGTTTCCCTTTGATTAACTGGAGCTATGACAGCTTATTGGTCTGGCATGTGTCCTCTTACTTCTCCAGTTCTCAGAAGACTACAGTACAAAACAACAGAACTAGAACAGTCCTCTCTTCTGTACTACAGCAGGCAGAAAATACAACCAAGAATTTGTCTAACCGTAAGATTCCACTGGCAAAGACTCCACAACCTACTTTTCCAGGGATTAATTTTGTTACAGCTAGAAAGTTCCTCCTAATATCTGTCATTTTTGTTGATAATTAAGCAAACTGCTTCCTGGCATTACTTTACTGGATCTGGAGATGAGCCTTTGATACATCAGAAACTGCTTTGTGCCCCTGTAAACTTCTTTCTTCTGGAAGACAACAGAATGAATTTTTTTTTTTTTCAGCTTTTCTTTGGTGAACTGTGCATTATGAACTTTTTCTATTTGTGTTTTCTGTTAACCTTGTCTTAAAAACGCCCCAGCCTGTCTGTATTTATTCCCAGAATTGGACAAAAGCCATGCAAACTGAGTGACAAATTTGAGATGTCTCTGTTTTCATATACAGTCATATTAATGCAAAATGTGTTACAAAAGCATATACTTGATATCGAACACGGGCGTGAACCATCCCTATTAAACTCTGTTTGAATGTGAAACCCTTTAAACAGAGGCCTCCTCAACAATAGTTCCCCTGCTACTGAAACCATGTCCCAGACTCTCATTGCTGACTCTTCATAATACCAATTTCACTGTACTATGAAGTTATAGATGATTTGCACAAGGGGCAGAGATGGCAACTCTAATTCCTTTTTTAAAAACAGTTATTCATGAGAGCCATAAAGAAGGGAAGATACCTACTATTTTGCATTAAAGATGGTAGCCAAACTCAGATGCACCCAAACAGCTCAGCTAAAGAGTAACTAAAAAGAAAATGGAGAGAATTTGGAAGTTGGGTTGTTTTCACCTGCCGGTGCGTACATTCTCAGAAAGCCCTGGTCTGTATCAGCTATGGGAAATATTGTAAACTGTACCTCTAAGAATTACTCATACTTTTCCATTACATGACCAAGCAGCCTGAGACCCCAGTCAGCAAGGAAGACAGAAATCAGTAGCAAGTGTTTTCATAGTACAGCCTTATTTCTTGTCACAGTTTTCATCCCTTCCCACTTGCCCTAGGAGAGAAAGTTGCAGCTACTGTTAAAGCAATGAAGAGACTATTGTTCAGCTTTGCACTGTTTTAAACCTGAGCAGTTTAATGTGTAGCTACTGGAGTTCATATCTTGTTTTCCATATTTCTCCTCTTATGCATTCAAATTCAAATTGACAAATGCCTTTGTATATAACTTTAAACCCTCCCCATCTCTAATGCATCAGTATCTTGTTACATTGCTTTTGATTTCATTGTTTGCAATGCTACTATCAGCAGCATGGAATTGCCAAGGCACTAAGCAGCCCAATTTTTCTTTAATTTCTCAGAAAATTGACAGCTTTATGAACTGTCTCTTTACCTATGCCCCATAAACATGTCAGGCTGTGGAAAACCATTCTAATTAAATCCCAGGGGATTGCAATGGAAGATTATAGCTTCTTGGCAGGTTATTAAAAAACAGTTGTTCATATATACACAAATATCTGTACTAGAACCTAGCATTTGACAGAACAGCCAAAGAATTAACCCCACTGGCAACTCCGAATAACACTTACAAAAAAAGCCCCACCAACAAAAAAACACAAATCAACAAACCAACACCCCAAAAAGCCAAGGAAAAACAACTAAACTAATTAAAATGGGGGTTTGGGGGCTGAGGGGTGGGCAGGAGGAAGTGTGGCAGTTTGTCTTGCATTTGGTTTCTTTCCAAAAGTTGTTAATTAAAACCGTCATCTGGAATCATCATATTTCATCCTTGTTTACCAGTACTTGATATAAAATAAGGAAGAAAAATGCATGTAAGGGCCATGTACCTCTATAGCCTTGAAGTAAATACATTAGAGTTAATGGATAACACCAATCATTCAATTCAGCTTAGTATTCCTTCTGTCTGCATCTGATCATCCAAGAGAACACATAAGAACTTCCGATAGCAAAATCTTTGTTAGAGATCGGTGTGCAACATTCCCAACAGCTTCTCCATATAGCCTTGCCTTTGATAGCAACACTTGTTGCCCCTGCTCTTCCACCTGAAAGCAGCTGTCCAACCTCTCATCTCAAGCAACAGACATTTGGGATTTAGATACTGGGGCATTTCTGGGAGACTGTATAGCAGTTTGATTTTAAACTTGTGTCATGTAAATGTTGAGTACATCACTACTTGGATTTGCTGCTGCTCCACACTTACGTGTATACAATTTCAACCACAATCCCCAGTCTTCAGAATAAATCATTTGCTGGTCATAGTTGAGTGGTTGTGGAGATTGACTTACCACAGTCTGAAAGAAAATACTTTTCATAAGAATGTCTACCAAAAATGCATGTTAAACTCATTCTTCCGGCTCTCCACCACACTAGAGGAAAGAAAACTAAAATATACTTCTCTCTGGGGAAGACATAACCTCAAGTAAGAAACAAGTCAGCACTCTTCCACATTGTATATCCAGCCATTGTGAATTCCAGTGGAAGCTTCATATTTTAGAGTCAAGTCAGGATTTGAGTTATATGAAGCTCATTGCTAGTGTTAAAAAATACAGACTCCTGTACCCACATCACCTGGTTGGTAGCATGCCTCACACAAGAATATTGACAAGAAAAGAAAATATAACTAAAGAAGCAGGTGTTGGAAGCACAGACGTGACCCTTAGTTTTACCAAAGGTGAAAGGAGAAATAGATATATAATCAGAATGATTTTACACTTCAATTGGCAGCAATGCATCCAGCATTTATAATTAATACTGCTATCAATTAATAATTGTGATTAGTTCTCTGAAAGCTCTAAAACCAGGTTCAATCCTTCCTAAAGATCACTGGTGACTGAACCTCCCTATGTTCAGTGAAGAAGGCTAAGAAGTTAAGTTAGCCTTTGCCAGAGGCTAAGAGCGTGAACATGAACAGTTCTTTTCTTTCTTTAGTATTAATTTATACAAGTCAAATTCTGATCCCATTTATAATAACATAAATCTAGAATTGCTCCCTTGCAGTCACTGGAGTGAGTTCAGATTTACTGCAGACTGTAAATAAGATCAGAATGTAGCCTATACACATTTAATTATCTTGTCTAACAGATTATGTCTCTTGATTAAAGAAAAGAATCAACCCCCCCAAAACTACCTCAGACTTGGGAATAGGCAATAAAAAAGGTAGCACTGAGCAGCTTCTGCACCAGCTGTAAGGTCCCCAGGAAAGGGAGGTAAATACAACCTGAGGAACAAAACCATTTCTTTATATTTTTCTGAAGATCTTAAATTCTGTCAAAAGTATATTCAGCTCTGATAAATCGTAAATATACTGTAGACTTGCTCCATTTCCTAGGTGTGTTGCTGATTGTTAGTAATTTACACTCAAGATATAGCAACGATTTGCCATTGGCTTGGGGGAAATTGTTTTGCTGCCTATGATTTATAGCTATGATTTGCCTAAGAGTTTTATGAGGCAGTTTTTCCTGAATATGCCCTTAGAGAAAGGCCCCCAAACAGAGGCAGCTAACAGAGACCCTCAGACACTGTTTTATTTCTCCTTCACCCAAATAACATGAGACTGTTCAAATTTTGTATTACTTTCACTCTTCTTCCTCTTGCTCCAAA
This sequence comes from Ara ararauna, assembly GCA_028858755.1. NCBI lineage: Eukaryota > Metazoa > Chordata > Aves > Psittaciformes > Psittacidae > Ara > Ara ararauna. The sequence continues at coordinate 91,517,539 of CM054377.1, read as the reverse complement.
AAGTAAAATAAAAGCATACTATGAGGCACAGCAATACTGACAGTATGTTGACTGATTGCTAGGTTTTCATATATATTGTGATATGTGGCAAGTGACCCTGTTCCTAGCTGTTACCATTGCTATTAGCACATGCACATGTGGGCATGATATATCACACCATTCCTAGTGACAGTGAAAAATCAGTCAGTCTGGGTAAGGTATAATCCACTATAATATGAGTGGGAATCTCTACCGGGTTGCATCTGCATTTCATGGCAAGGCACCTAGCCTTCACAAAGTCGGAAGGTCAGACGTCGGGCGAAAACTGCCAAAACCTCATTTCTAAATATTTAAAGCAATTGTTAAGAAGAGTGCATTTACTTTTCTAAAAACATGCCCAAGAAGACGTTGTGTGGCCTGTGACTGCTGAGTGTCTGACTGGGAAATACTGTGGCTCACCAGCCTTGTTTTGAACCTAACTGAGTACAGAACTCAGAACAGCTCTCAGCATATGTCCATTTTCTGTAAAGTATTCCCCTCTTTTCTTCCCCGTTTTCTTGGCAGATATTTTCTCTAACAGTTATAATTAATTTTTGAGAATATATGTGGCCAAAAAGTTATCTGGATATTCACAAATGGTCTATATTTTATTTATTTAACAGATATCCTTATGCTATTGATTACTTTTTATTTCTACTACAGTATAACTTCTGAAGTAATGGGATACCATTATTGTGCTGGAACTTGAAAAACACAGAGCAGACTAGCTTATTATAGCTTAGATGTAGTCACGGATTAACTTCCCAAAGTCAGGGCCAGAACTACAGCAACAAACATTGCAGTTGTTTATTCAGTTTCAACATTTATGGAGGTTTAGATGTTACAAGTAAGTTATTCCAAAATTATTTGTCTAGACCCCCATTTTGTACGTATGTTTACAAAACTTCCCATAGTGACACTCAGTGGCTCAGTAAAATCACTTTCAGGGACCCTGATAATCAGGTTATAAAAGACAGATAATAACATGCGTCACACTGGAATGCCAAAACCTAAAGCACTTAAGATCAGTACAGTAAACAAGAGGACCACTACAGTGTTTCACTTGTTTTGTTAGTATAGTAACTACATACATAAATCAACCAGATAACGTGTCCTGCATATTTTCTGGCAGAAACAGGGGAACAGTGATGAGTCATAAGGATATTATCTGTTAAGCAGTATCCTGAGTATGTGTCGGGTGTCCTACTTTTCTCAGCCCTACCAATCTGCTTTGTTACCTGAGGTGTGTCATTTCCCCTCCTGGCTTCATTGTTTGATCTGTGTCAGCCTCACCTACTCAGCTAACAAGCTGGTTGGGCAGGATCTGTCATTTTCCATTTAGAAGTTGCATGCTCAATTGACGCCCACTACTCTGTCATTGCAAATGGTTAATAAACTATAAGGCATGATTGATCTTCAACTGAAATCACTGGCAAACCTCTCACTTGCTGCAGAGGGTTTTGGATGAGGTCCATCCTCAGCTACTCTTCTTGAGAATCTGACAGAAAACCTGCTCAGAGAGAAAACCAGCATGCAAGCCAAAACCAGAATGGAATGTTCCTCCCCGCACAACTCTCCTTCTCTGCACTTGAGCATCCACCTTCAACTATAAACTCTGTAGTCTATCTTTTCAGCTATTATTTTCAGGAAATATATAACTCAAAAGAAGATGCATGTGCAAGGCAAAGAAAAAAATAACTAAATATGTTTATTCTACAACAGGCATGCAAGCCTTAATCATCAGAGCAAAATCTCTTTCAAATCCAGTCTGGGCAACCCTAAATGTACCAAACCAAATCTTTCAGATCCACTTTTTCTTATCTTGCAGCCATATAGGCAGCAGCAAGGACCTTCAACACCAAGCAGAGAAGGAAGAATTTACTTATTCAGATATCATATGCTGCCTAAATAGCTATTCGCCATATCCTCAGAAGAGAAGTTCATGAGCTAGACATCACACTGCATGAACTATTCAGCACCTCCTTAGAGTTTTGCTTTAATTTCTGCTTGAAGTTCAGATTTCACATTTAAACAGAAGAAATGTTGATTTATATATTAAACACACATTTCTATAACCTCAACACTACGCAGTCTTTGATCACACACCATTCACATTAGCTTTTAAGTATAAAAACTTCACAGGCTGCAAATATCAACTCTTTTATTTCTGAACTAGCAGAGGTAATTTGAACTGTGGCTAAGGCACATCTTACCACTTTCATCCCAATGATTTTGCCTGAAAATTTAAAGTATGAAATAATAAAGTGCCACTGGTTGCTCAAAGTGTGAAGTCTATGGTTTAAAAATTATGAGCTTAGTAGCTGAACATCATGGGCTTGATGGCTGACAGAACTGTGTAGGAGTACAGTGTTTAAAAGGGCACTGGACATTCCTTTTGTTACTATGCAGTAAAATTATTTGCTCTATTTTATTTGTTTATTGCCATGAAGTCTAAGGAAAGTTAGACATCTAACATTTATCACTAATGTAACTTGTAGAGTGGAAAAAACTCCAACTCTCTCCTCATGACCACATAAACCAGGGGAAAACAGCAAGATGGGATCTTCTGCAGTGGCTTCCCAGGCTGTGAACGGAGGCCACAGCTCAAGTCCACATTGCAAATACTGTCTTTTCACAGCTTTGGCAGAGTAGACAACTGCAGGTTGGAACACTTGTTCAGCTGAGGGAATGGAAGGACTGTAATTGGCAGTCTAGCACAAAAGGTAAGTGTTGTATCTGCTAAAACAATCTGAGATTAGATTGAAAAGGATCAAAGCAGGCTAGGTCTAGGAATACCTGAGAATAAATAACAATGATTTTTGCTACTGCAGATGAATGCAAAAGAGTGTGGAATTTATGCTGAGACTTCAGACAGGTTCAGAAATTTGTTTTTTTGTATACAAGTGTCATTCACTTGAGTAAGTCCCACTTACATGAATTGCTAAGGAGCTATCTTTCTCCTTAGATGAAATACCACATTATCAGAAAGTAAGAACTAGTTCTTCATTATGTCATTTCACAAAAGTATACTCCAATTATAAAATTATTTTTATTTTTTTTTACTAACAATACTTGCATAAATGCAGTTTATCAAATCAAGTGTAAATGAAGAGCTACTGGGGCCACGAAGATACTAAGTGCCATATGCCTGGGTTCATCGACATGCCTGCAATCACAAACAAAACAAAGACAAGAGCATGTTCCAATAAAAATTGACACTGTCAGCTCTGAATATCAATTATATATATACTTGTAAATAATTTATAATCAGTCGTAAGCCACAAGCCACCTCCAGCTACCATCCATAAAGTATAGTATTCTACACCAGGTATGCAACAAATTAATTTTGAAGCATGTCTCAACTTTTTTGTCATGAGCATCAGACTGAATGCCTGTAATAAAAATGACAGCTAAATAAGAATAAATGGTTTAACATTAGCAAGAAATAGGGCTTTGCTGTTTCACCTTTGATGACAGAATCACAGGTTTAGTTCTCCCCTGAAGTTAAATGCAATGTTCTCCCACATCAAATCTTTAGCACCTCTCTTTTTTTCCAGGATTGCAGCAGCCCAAATGTAATTTGAGGGAATTCACGAAACACACTTTGTAAACAGGTATCTATTGCCTGCAAGATAAATAGTCAAAATACATCAGATTGATTGATGCCCCGGGAATATGTTATTATGGCAGGTTAGAATGGAACTGTGAGAAAAGTCATTGCAGAAACTGATGGTTGATTGGTCTGTGCACAGGTGAAAAAAGCAACAACACAAAAAAATATAAGGTGTAAATTAAGCATTTGGGATAACATAACTGAACCAACCGCACTGCAGTTCTTGTTAGCAACCATACTCGACAGGAACATGCACATTAAGTATTTTATACACTTAAGGGAAAAAGAAAGACTTGCAGAGAGGGAAGGAATAACCTATTCTACTCATGCACATTGGCAGGGTATGTAGTAAGATACTACATATCAGCCACTGACATTTAGAAAGCAGTGAAAACTTTCTAACAGTAAGAACAATTAAGCCTTCAGTTGGAGGTCTCCATTAGGATATTAGACAAATATCTGTCAAGAACAACACAGATAAAGTTGATTCTACTTCTTGATATTTCTCTGCCTTACTTTCCATTATTCTATGAAACATCCATGAACTGCTTTTAAAAATAATCATTACAATTGTATTTTACATTTAAAAATAACATACATTAATGCTGCAGAATGAAAATAATTTGGATTTCACTAATTCCCTTTTATACATTTTTAACTGTCTCTAAAACCAGGCAATTCAGAAGTTTAGAAGTAGTAATCTTATTGATTATACTACATAACCCTCAGAAGACATTAATCTGTGAGTTGTAGAGCAGGCAACTTGTAGCTGATACTAAGACCAAATGTTTTTAATATTAAGGGGGGCAACCTTCAGATAGCATGCCAGAACCATTGATAAACTTGTACCTGAATATATGTATTTTAGTGATGTGATTAGTTACGACTGCCAAAATCTAGAATAGCTCCACTGATAGCAGTTAAAACACTATAACAGAAGAGAATCTACTGCATTTGTTTTAGTTAGGATATTGGTTAGCATAAAGATCATAACTACATGGTAGCATTTGCCTTTCAGAAAGCATGGAGTAGTGATTCAGAGAAACAAGGACACATCAAAAAGAATATTCCCAGAAGCAGAATGGAGATGCACAAGAGAACATCACACACAAACTACAAGTCACTCCTTCAGTGCTAGTGGTAACACAGACAACCATGGTCAGTGCATGGACAGAAGCATACATTGACACACACACTAAAAATTCTTCTACATTTCTTTAAGCCTGTCAACCAGCCTCCAAATTGTAACGGTCTGAGTTTACTGGGAGCTTGATCTTTTCACTGATACAAGATTCTAGAAGCACGTGTGAGCTATACAGTGTGCATATAGATATATCTCTCTGCATTATATGCACATGCAGAAAGCACACTGTAACAACACTGTAGAAACTCCTATCCATACCCCCTTTCCCTGGTTATAACTTTCCTAACAGCAAGAACCCTGTCCTCTCCTTGACCTGCCCAGTCCATATAAAAGCTTGCTTCAGATTTGATGTTGATTTTCTTACTTCTTCCAATCCACCATGCTACGTTCAGTATGTAAGTATGCACTTATTTGTTGTTCACTTGTCTACTACTTTCTTTTTAAAATACACTTTAAATATTGATCCAGGTGAGGTAATGTCCTTAAGAATATTATGTACAGATGTTCATTTCAAACTAGATGCATCCTCATTATTCCCACGTTGCAAAGAGCTCTTATTTTAACAAGCATTCTTATAAACATTTATCTAGGTCCCATGGGAGTTTATAAAAGTACAGTTAGGTTGCCTGTGCTTCTGAAAATGCCTGAGGTTTGTCAATAACTATTTATAATATTCTGTAACCTATTTTATTTTTTTCCCCTGGGTTTTCTGGAGCATGGTGTCTCCTTTTGTAAATTTTACAGGGACTAGGTATATTTTGTTTCCATTGAAGCATCAGCTATAACATTAACATGCAATAATCTTTCCCAGTTATATTCAACCCTCTACATGTGGGCCAACAAATACTCCCTGGAAGACAACACCTCACAGATATGACTGAGCCAGACCCAATTTGAACAGGTTGGCATCATTATTATAGTGGCTTTTCCTCATTCTTAAGTTATAAATTTTCTTACAACTATGCATCTATTTGTAATTTTTACATGACACAAAGAGTTGCAAAACTCATATGCTGCATTTCATAAGTGTGGTCTAGCCTCAACTGAAATTTGTGATGGAGAGCTTATTCAGTACAAACAAGCTTGGACTGTTGCTTACTGCATACAACAGGGAGATGTGGGGGGAGTACATGCAGTCTGACTTTAGGCAGCACAGTTAGTCAGCTAGGCTAGCTGTCAGCAGAGAAAAATCATTACCTTCATAGGACCACAAAGCAGGATCTTGCCCAAGGTGCTCTGAACTGTCCTCTAGGGTAATGTATCTTTTCCTACCAATCATAGAGGAAGCCAGTGTACTACCCCAGCATACTGCACAACAGCTCTAATTTTCAGTCAGATATTTACAACAGGTTAGAGATGAAAAGCTATCAATAGCCATGGCTTCCTAGAAGACATTTCTCTCCCTTTCTTCTTGTGCTTGACCCTGAAAAATACTTCCACTCTTATAACACCTGACATGTGTGCAGCCTCCACAGGACAGCTGAAGTTCAGACAATCAGTGTGTAAGCAGACTGTTTTGAATTAGCAAAAAACTTCCTTGAGTCATTCCTCATAAACCAAACACGACATTAAAGGAAACAATGAATAATCTCCTTTGGCTTAAAAAGGATATTGAACAAGCGCCAAGTAGATTTTTACTGATACTGCAAACTGATTTGAAACATGCTGGCTCTACTCTGGCCTGTAGCAGTAGACTGGTGTCCACTGGTGTAAAAATGAATTGTACCATCCCCTAACACCTAGGAGCTGCCCTTCATGGGAAAAAAATACTTATGCTGGCACAGACTGCTTTAATGAGAAGGAATCCAAAGAGGTTTGTATGTATAAGGGCGGTTTACAGAACACTTCCAAAGCTTTTTGCAGCTAGGTACTTCTGACTTGCCCTTTAAGGAGCTCACCCTGCTTCAGCAAGCTCCACAATCCTCCAGTAGTGCCTTAGCCAACAGTCTTTCCTGTACACCTGGAAGGTGCTTTCCACCTGTCAGTTGAAGACAACTTCCATCACCCAGCCAAGCTGTCTGAATCAAACACCTCTTAGCTCAGAGACAGAACTCGGAGGTACAGAGCAGCAGCACAAGTTTCGAGCAGTTAGACCAAATGTTGGGTGGTGTAAAGATCCCACTACAATGCTCTGTAGCTTAGATGATCCAACCCAGGAGGAAGCAGGGGGATTTATAAGGGATTTTTGAAAGAGTTTTTATTTTACTTTAAAATGAGCAAACAGAAGCAGCAGTCAACAAACCATCTGGGGTAAAATAAGAATCTTCCCAAATATCCCACCCAGCTTGAAACTGACAACCCAAAGTTTGTTTTTCTTTGAGACTCAATGCCACTTTTGTATTTAAAGATAAAGGTATCAGTAAAGATAAAACTGAGTAAAAGTTGGAATACAGCCACATTGCAGTAATAGGGGGAAAAAATAATTAATTAAAATTATGGATGCATCTACCACAGAAGTCCTGACCTGGCTAGCTTGTCCTCTGTACCAGAGTGACTGCCCACTTATTCCAAGATTGGAAAATGCACTTGTTAATGAAGAGTCCCTTCGTAGACATGATTTTGAAGATGGATCTTGTGACTTAAGGAAAGTAGAAACAGATATCTATTTCTAGTTTATCTCTTCATAGTGTTCCTTTAAGACCCTTTCTTTTGTTTCAGTATCATACACCTTCATGTGGGACCAGAACAGGACGCTGAAATGCCAAACGACTGGAAGAAAGGCTTTGCTTGTGGTACTCGCGACCACACCAAATGCATAGAGTACAAAGAGCTCATTCTTTCAAGTTCCCAAACCCATTTCCACCCCAAAGGGCTATACAAAAACCTCAGATAAACATCCAGATCTTTGATTATTTATTCAAACTGAACACTTCACAGGTTTTTGGAGACTAGCCCATTACTAGAAGGGATAAGAAAAACTTTCCATACCCGGAATGGGAGAGCTTTTGTCTCCTTCATAGCCATGATCAAATACACTTTTTTTTCTCTTTTTTTCTCTCTTGTTTTCAGATTTCTTCCAGCAGATACAAAAGCAGACAAGCATACTCTTCAATTCAGGTGACTTTTCCGTTTAGAATTTACACAGATGAGCATAAAACCAAAGAATTTATATGCGCTACCCAAACAAATCACACAAAGAGCCTAACACTATAGGTCAAATTCCATCTGCAACAATTTTACCCAATACAGATGTATAACTAACCTTACAAAAATATGTGAGCCTTATATTTTGGCTGCTGGTTAAGAACTTCCTGTGCAGTCTATTCCTGTCAAGGGCAAAAGTAAGATACTCCAGACAAAAAAAAAACAAACCAAAACAAAAACACAACATCGAATATAATCCCACCTGAGTTTCAGAAACATACATGCAAAACTTTTTAACTAGCTCTGATTCTCTAAGTACACCTGGATAATGAAGGTTGTTGATTTTAAGGATATCCAGCATCTAAAAGTCATTGACTTTACTTCTAAGACTCCCCATCCCAATAGCCTCAAATAAAGAATGATGCTGAATTTTAAACCCAGGATTATTTATCCACAATCCACTAGATTTCCTGAGCTACTTTTGATGACTTCCAGATCATACATAAGTCTGAATCTAGCCAAAGTAGCCAAAGACATCTTTAAATTCTGATTCCTGTATTAGTTTCTCAATGAAAGCCTGACATTTCAAATACTATAATCTGTGTAAGACCTATAAAAGATTCAATTAAAAAAAAAGGGAAAAAAAGAGTGAGAAAAAGCTCATTATGGACCTATCCGCAAAGTACTACAAACAAATTCTGGCCTGGCCCACCCCACTCTCAGCACAAGATCACTGACAGGTGAGTTTCACTGACAGGCTTCACAAAAAGCAAATCCGTAATGCAGACACAGCTGAGTTCTTTCTCAAGAGGCAAATTCCTGCCTCTAGGCATGGGCTGATAAAAGTGTCAAGAGGCCCAAGAAACATATTTCTGCGCTGTGAGCAGTTTTGGTATATGGTTCTGGGTTGGACCAGAAGAAAGGTCCAGATAATCTCTGAAGGTCTGTTCATGTTTTTATACCTCCATAAACTCTTTCCCCATGAAAAGAGAAGACAGCAATTGATTGCATTTAGAGGGAGTGTGAAGTGTCATTTGGATACCTGTTAGCAAAGGTGCAAGGTTTGGTCTCTCAGAAAGATATACGCAGAAAATCTTGTATCACAACTAATTAAATAAGACCTACATTTTATCCCAAGATTAGATAATTTGAAGATAAGGCTAGCGTGGCTTTTAGGGAAACCAAGTTGAAAAGCAGCTGCCCCAGCTCAATATGTATTGAACCGGAGAATAAAGATCACTGAAGCATGAAAGGTATAGCGTAAAAGTAGTTATGAATCTAATTACTTGAGTAACTGGATGAAAGTACCCCCCACCCCAGTTATAAGCAAAGGCATTTTTAAGTAACTAATACATAAGATGTCAATATATGATAATCAAAAACATGTAGCATAGCTCTTGGAGTTTGTAAGATCAATACATATTCTTCTTAATGGCATTCTGAATTGTTTCCTTTCTATGGGTCTTTGTATGGTCACCTAGCCCAGCTACTAAAAAGAAATCTGAATTGACTGGTGCTCATGATCCACTACGCCAAAGAGGCGTTCAGTACACTGTCCTCCCAAGGTGTGGATCTTGCTGCATATCCAAATCCCACTGGCATCCCATGAGACAAGGCTTTCAGTCTCTTCTGGGAAGCTGGGAAGCAAGATCTTGCATCCCTGTCTATTGTTACTGCAGACTATGTAGTCGCTGTTAAAGCCAAGTTTTTTTGTTTTGTTGTTGGTTGTTTTTTTTTTTTTTTTTTGTTTGTTTGTTTGGGTTTTTTTGGGGGGAGGGGTGGTGTTTTAGTGTGTTTTTTGGGTTGGGTTTTTTTTTTTTTTTGTTTGGTTTTTGTTTGGTTTGGGCTTTTTTTTAGTTTATAAACAGATAAAACAAAAATTGTTTCTCCTGCTCTGATTTTGTTCAAGGCACATTACATACACAGCATCTCTCCAGCATAACCGCACAGTTGAGACAAACAACCCTTCTCCGGGGCCTGGGCTCTCATGCCAGAGTTCTTTCCCTTACCTCCTCCTAACTCTATTTTATTTTAATTTATTTATGAGTGGAAGAGTGAGGAAATAAGGGGAGGGTTTAGCTTGGATTGGTCTGCATCTGCAAGGGTCAGGGGGTTCAGATCTTCTCCCAATTGATTTATGCATGCTGAGTTTCTTAAGGGAAAAAATGTTTCATGCTTTCTCCAAGTGGCACAAAAACACAAGCCTGGTTCTCTCGAGTAACAAAGATTGTTTCTGAGCAGCTTTTCCCGAGGCACCGAGTGATGTAAAGGATGATTGGCAGATTGCGTGGCTCAGAATAAATGAATAGCACACATATGCTCTTTTTTTCTCTGCTTTTCCTCCAGAACCCCCCTCCTCCGAGAGGGTTTCAGCCTTGTTTCGGAGTATGCACTTGCAGAGCAGCACCTGCGCTTTGCTGGATCTTCCAAGAGACCTGGCGGGCTGGCGTTCCCATGGCGAAGGGCTCGCTTAAGAATTGCTTCCAACTCCAGAAGCCGTTTTTACTCGGCTCGTTTCGGGCTGCGCTGGGCCGCTGCTCGATCCGCACGACAACACTGCCACCTACCGGCCGTGCTGCGCACCGCCGCCGGGGAGCACCAGCTCCAGCCAAGGGAACCTGCCTGCCCTCCTCTCCTGCTATATATATACATCGTGTGTGTGTTCGTGTGCTTGTGTATACGTGTAGTATACATATTAAATACAGGGCTGATGGCTGCACACGTGATTGAAGCCAAGCTCATAGGAAATTCATAAAGAACTAAATAATGCTGTTTGACCTCGTGGAAAAAAAATAGGGGGGAGGGGGAAAACAAATTTAGCACTGTAGTTTTGAAAAGATGGTTTCCAGAAAAGAGACAACTGCCCTGCACAGCTGGCCAGGAGTTTTGTTGGGATGGTGTTAATCATGGAAACTATAGCAAAAACTTGCTGACCGCATCCAACTGCAATAGCGTAACACTCTGCCTTATATCTAGCCCTAATAAGCTCTGGCAGTTCACATTGGGTTTAGCAAATAGACAGTTGCCAAAGAATCATTTCCAGTTATTGTCAAACATGGCTGGAGACTGTATTTACTTTTTAAAGACAATTATTGATCTGCTGTTGCACAGCGGCCATCCATGTCATTTATTCCCTGTGCACCTAAGAATAGTGTCACAAGTTTCCAGTTTAATGGAATTAGATCATTTGGGTAATTGCCAGCTCCATGCAAGTTACTTTAACTCACCTGCTATCTCACTGCCTTTCCCTCCATCACCAAACTCCTGCAAAACCTGCTTGATCCCAAATTCTTCTAAAATCAAGTGTTTTCTCAGGCACCAGATGTTTCGCGGTAAATGTACCTTAGCTCCTTATCCCAGAACAATAATACACAAATCAAGCCACGAAGCATAACAGAAAAGTCAGACTATCTTTCACCACGTCACTGTCACAGTCACATTCAACACTTCTGCACGGAGTTGAAGAATCTTACCTTAAACACAAGATTTGAACTAGTACTGGAAAAATAACCATGACTTCTGAATAGAATTTGATTTCAAACACATTAAGTGACCTTGCTTCTTTTAAGTACTTGTGTGAAGTACGTTTCCTTCATGCTAGTCTATACAGAAAACAAATTTGGGGCCTACTATTCTATTTGGCTGATCAAAAACCAGAAAATTTTTCCCCAATGAATTAAATTCTTTTTGTAGGAAAAAGGGAGCTTTAGCACTCTACTTCCATTTTGGAGTGAATACCATAGAATACTACTATATTTTTGGTTAAAAAAAAGAAAAAACCTCACAAAAAGCCCTCAACAAATACCCAACAAATGAACAAACCACAGCACCGCCATCCCCCCCTCTCCCCTCCCCCCCAAAAAAAAACAACAACCAAAAACCCACATATCAAATTATTCTGACTGGTCCATCAGAACTCCAAGGCTTGCAGAACATCCAAGTCATTATATTTAAGCTGTCAGCTACAAAAATAGTACCAATACCATGTAACTCATGGGACCAATCAAGTATCGTAGCACTTAATAGAAAGATGACAGGGAAGAACTGGATAATGATTCACAGGCAAAAACGTGTTCTGTTCAGATTTTAAGCAAAACCAAAAAAAAAAAAGCAACCAAAAAACATTCTTCAGTCAGCCTTAACTCCTTAACTATGATCTCTGCAGCTGTTCCTATGACAGGAAACAATGCTAGTGGCTCTTCATCTTCTTTGTATTAAGTTAAAACACCTCCATCAGTAGAACACTCACTGACAGCAGTCTATCATCCCAGAACTATCCATGCACAAAGACAGATTGCCCTGTCCTTATCAACTCCAAATTTCTTTACACTGTCCCCTGAACTCAGCACTCCCAGAACTGGACTCCAAGGATATTAAACTAGAGGAATTTTATCTCCAACCCAGTCTGGAAATTTCTATCCTATTCTATTAAACTTACTACAGTGGTCCACCTACCCTTGTTTTGCCCCATTTCTGAGTGAGGTCAGCCCCGCAGCTCAATAGGATATAAAAAGAGGTCAGCAGTTTTTTACTTATCCTCTTTGCTGAGTGACGATGTACTTGTCCAGGGTAGTCCCCTCTGCATCCTCACTAGTTTTGAAACTCCTGTATGGTCACATCAAAGTTGCAGCTTTAGCCACAGCAGCTCCTACGACTGGTTACATGCAGGCTAGAAGGAACATACTTAATAAGGGAGCATTTACTGCCCTCACAGCCATTGCACATCCTCTAGAGCCAAGCAAGCAGACCAGATGAAGTATGTCCTTACTGTGATCATGTGAACTTACATCCCTTCAAAGGACATAATTTTTGCTCAATGTCTATTCAAAGCCAGTAAAAAAAAAAAAAAAAAAGCTACAATGCAGCTCAAAGTTATCACCACAATCACATCTGTCCAAAACTAAATTCTTACTTCAAAAATTACTGCAAGTTCTACTGGTTAAATCCCTAGAGGGTGATCAATATCTTTTATTAGCTTTTAACATGCTACTCTTCAATTTCAGGGGCTATCGCTGGTGATTTTGAACCACTGATGGGAAAAGAAATAACTATTTTGGAGAAGGTAAGTAATTTCTTGTATTTGTAATAGCAATGCTCTGGGAGTTTCACCATCTTGAAAGTGAGTGGCTGTGCAAACAAAACGTAATAAATACAGAAATCTTTTGAAGAGCACTACATAAGAAAGTCCCTAATAAATGGTAGGCGAGTACTTTGTACCATTCATGTGCTTGCTCTAAGTATCAAATCAATTTTGGTTATAGAATATTACAAATTATTCCTTTCTTCAGCTGGCCTAATGACAACAATAAACCTACACATTTTTTGTCCATATCAGATTTTCACAAACTGTTTCTAGTATTGCTTTTTTTTTTTTTTTTTCTTTTTCCCCCTACAAAACTGTCTGGAGTATTTGAAACAAAAAATTTCACTTCCATGCTATATGTTTTAAGGGAAGAAAAAGTTAGTAACCTTTTAAATTACCAGATCTATATTGACCCTTCCAAGACTGTAATGGCTTGGAAAATGGGCTATTTAGAAACTGATTTATACCCATTCTTCAATAAGTTTTAAATGAAAATAATCGGTGAACATTTTAGTGAAAAAAAAAAAAAAAGGTAATTTTTTGAAACCTGGAGAACAAACATAACAATGTAAAAAAAAAAAGAAAACCCAACAAACCAACAACAAAACCAAAAAACCTCCCAATAAGTTTACCAACTAAATATAGCAATTAGGTTTTTTTCTTCTAGCAGATTCAGTGGAGGAAAAATTATACATTAGAAAATGCGAGTACTATTTTACCAACATTTAAATATATACCCTTATAACCTGATAGTTTCCCTTATCATGTGAAATGACCCCATATTTCTGTTTATTAAACAAAACCTCTGTAGTTCAGATTCGACATGTTTGGGCAACATACACTCCTACACTGTTCACCAAATTCTTCACACTGCGTAAATCAGCAAACAAACATTTTAAAGTTGCAGAACACTGAAGCATTACATGGGCAGCACTGGATTGTGCGTGGGAAATGAGGGTCCTCAGAAATCACCCTTAATACCTGTAAGTCAGCAGGCTCAAAAGGATTTGTATAAAGGGAATGTATGTCAGTTAGTTACTTTTCAAGGCCAAAACTTGCCATAACTTACCCAGACATCACCAATGCAATACACAATCAATGGAAAGATGCAGACTGCTCGAGGAAGAGTTTTTGCCCTGGCTGCTCAGCACCAATGCAGAGGAAGGGAGATCATCTTGAGATTTCTGTGCTCTTCACAGCTTCACACCCCTGTCTACCACAACTGAATGAAGGAAACAAGAATTTTGTGCTCTCCAGTGTCACGACTAGGCATTCTGAGAAAAGGCTCCATACTATTAAAAGGAAAGTGTTTATGTCATTTGCACCACTACTTGTGTCAGAACTTAATTCACCTCAGGTCTCGTTTTGTTCACTATTAGGTCATATTGAACCCCACAACAGAAATCTTTGATTGCTTTTTGTTGATCCTCCTATGATAATGGTGACGTAAATATTAGCAACAATTATTTTAATCTCATCACTATGAATGATTCTGTTTATCTGATTCTTAACAAAATTTTCTATAGAACATAATCCAAACCACAACTCATATTAAAAGCTATCAGTCAGAAAACAGGCATAGTGTATACTGCCTCACTAAATCTGACATTTCTTTGCTAAGAGATACAGTACTCTAAACTTCCCTAAAAGGTACTCTTCTTAAGAACCTGCTAACAAATGGGTACATGAAATTATTCTTCAGTACTAAAATTTCAAGGGGTATGACTTTTTTCACACTGTTGTTTGCAGAATTAGATCTAAAAAAACACCCAAACAAGACCACAGCTTGTAGAAATACAGTTAATAGGAAAAAAAGAGAGAGTAGGTTTCATGATCTTGGAAGAACAGTATTTCTGCAGACAGTTAGACATGAAACTTACAGCACATAGACCCTAACCACATTCACAGATATATGAAAATGTGGCACCCCTTAGAAATCAACAAGATTTTGGTTTACACACAAAACACAAAGGCCTCTAAAAGCTATAACCAATCTGATTTAACTCATTTACACTAATGAAAGACCTGAAATCAATGCAGTTACCTGTGCTTCAAAAATCTTACACTGTTATCTGGAGCATTACAAGACCAGGTATATTTTTACAGATTTCTTAGATATTCAACCCTGAAGTCATGAATGCATCAGACTTAATTATTTAAAAAGAAAGTTAAAATATTGATAACCCATTGGCTGCAGAGAACAGCCAAAACCATGAACTGTGAAGACTGCCCCAAAAGCTAGAGGGAAATTAAATTAATTAATTTTAACCACAAATTTATAATTGTTACTGTTAGTTATAGACTATGACTGCTCGTGCAATTGGGCTACCGCACACCTAAGCAAGAAGGCACCCTCTCCCTCCCTCATAAGAAATTATGCCCCATTGCTGTGTCTAAACTGCAGATCATCTTATTCTATTTCCCCTGGCCTGGTTCCCAGGTATGCATCCTTGGTGTGCTCTAACCAGACCTCGTCCTTGCATAGATTTCCTTTAGAAGATAACCCAATTGGTAGCTGAAGATAGACCATTGTTACCTGTGGTAAATCCATTGGTCTGCATAATCAAGATATCAAGACTAAAGCCACACCACCAATTGTCTCGGCTGCAAAGTTTTGACAATATTTTATATAAGTAACTGTGTAAAACTAACGGCACCTGGATTCCTATGAGCTTGTACTTGCAGTTGGATTCTATAATGTCTAACGAAACCCAAAAGAACTCAGTAGAGTGTTCATGATGCACCAATTAACGTTGTAGCCACTTTGTCAGCATAGCTACTAGCAACAGCTCTTTCATCTTACATAATTTTCTAAGTCTTGTGGACACTTCATTCCTTCAGAAATGCTGCTCCTCTGATAAATTTTGCTGAAGTTTTCCAAGAGTTAGGCTATGGTCAAAGTCAGACACTATGATCAAATTAGCCTCTTCCCTAGGAAATTGAGAGAAAAAAGATAGCATGTTTGCAGAACTGTGTCCTGAACGTGTTTATGTCAAGTGGGTAGTTCTTGGGTTTAATATAAAACACCTATTGAATTAAACCTACTCTGATAGAATACAACTTCTTTTGAAATGCATGTCTGAGCACTGCAGTGCTTCTGAACTCAGAGTTTTTAAGACACTGATAAAAATGTACTATATTTTTCCCAATCTATTTCAATTACACTTACATAATGGCAGAATAATGGCAAGATTAGTCTATTTTATCATGATTAAAACTTGATTAACGTATTAAATAACCATTGTACACTAATTAACTCTGTTAAATGCAATGTCCAATACATTGTTCTACTTCTGTAGACTTCTAATGAAAAAGGTATTATCACAAGTATGATTACTTCTTTGTACAGCGCTTTTAGGATCTAACAGAGTTTCACTATTGGCTGAATACCTAAAGGTACGATTTTGATAGGTTTCTTGGTATGACTTTGAAATAAATTTGCAGATAAGTTACAACATAAACAGAAAAAATACATGATTCAGGAGAGAAATGCCAAACTTGCCCTATGAAATCAGAACACTGTGAGGATACAAAATTTATATCTGTATTGTTTAGTAAGAACAGTGTGAAGATGTATTTTAGATATTCTTCCAGTTCAATTAAGTAAAGTGGCATTACAGTATTTTACAGGCTGCACAGATGAAAAGCTATCAATAGCGATTTGTCACTATTTCACAACTATGGACAACTCTAGGCAAGGCTTTTAACTAGTAGTTAAAAACTGCTGTGTCTACACCTTGCAGTGACTTTTTATTCTACTGGAAGCACTTTAAATGTCTGGTTTCCTCTGTCACAAGCACTCACAGGAACTCAGAGATATGTCACCTGGTCTTCCTGTGTTGCAAACATCATCTCAAAATACAAAATGGAAACAGGTTTTCAGCCAACTCTTAAATACAGCAGGGGTGGGGTGTGTATGTGCACAAAAATGTATGGACAGAATTGAAATAATTAATAAATGGATTTTTAAAATCTGCCTATCCATTTCACGTAACATTTCAAATGTGCAATTGGTAATGACAAAAGGGCTCAAACCCAGGCTGGTCTAATGGAGCACTTAGCCGAGTCACCTCCACTTTCTCAAAAGTGGTGCACTGAAGGGTCTCATGCACCTCCACATGCCAATTTAGAGGCTATGTATAAGAATAAAATGGCAGAAGCTCTTGCTGTGATAGAAAATAGCTGCATATGCTGCATCCAATTACAGGCACAATTGTACTCAAGAAGAGGTATGAATGCACAGTTGGGATTTGCCTGTTTCTTCCCCACCCTGGTAGCATGTTTTCCTACTTCTCTTGTTTCAAATCCTACAACCTGACAATAACATTGTAAGGCAGCAAGCAAACTTCAGCTTGATGTTATATGGCACCTTTCCACATCACTGCATCTACACAAGAGAGACTTCATGAAGAGCAGAAGCAAACAGTATGTCAGGCAGCTGCAAGCTCTTGCCCTGAGGCGCAAAAGGGCAGGACCTGAGGGTGATAACATAGTTAGCAGGGCAGGGCTTCATCAGATAGGTGACATGTCCCATTATCCCTAAGCAAGACAAGCAGGGCAGGCCCAGGGTTGGTGGCCAGCTTCAACAAAGAGATCATCAGACAAGTTTAAGATGATGAGGCAGGTCCAAGGTCAAGCCACGAAGTCAATCCACAGGTCAGGACTGGGTCTAGTGGCAGTAGCTAGGATTAGACAAAGCACAGTGGTCACTGGAAAGGTCCATAGTGACGAGGCAGGCACAAGGTCAAGCTAAGAAGTCAGTCCATGAGTCGCAATCCAGATCAATGGGGCCCTTTACCAGGCACAAGAAGGCATAGCTGTAGTTGAGATGGGGACAGGCACACCTATGATATAGCTCAGGCAGAAACTAAAGACCCAGGGCTGAATTTAAATAAAACTCCAGACCCCACTGGTAGAGGTTATAGCTAGAAATCCCATATAAAGGTGGTCAGGACTATTAAGAGCTAGTGCATTGAGGGCCTTCACATAGTGCAAATGGGTCCTAGGCTATTTTGGTTTTTTTTTTTTTTTTGCAAAAGGACGGGATATTATGCTTTTGAAGAAATGCTTAAATGAACAAAGGGGGCTCACAGACTTAAAAAAAAATGTGCACAGAGCATGATCCCTCATGTACCCTTCTTATTCATTTGGCCTCACCATAAAGACTGTACTTCATATGTTGGTAGACCACCATGTCTGCTGTTCATCAGATACCATGCACCAGACATTGATGATCGCACATCTATCAATCACCTTCACTGGCTGCCCAGAGTTCTGTGTGCAAGAGCTATAAAGGTGCCACACAGTAGCTTGGCTGCCTGTGCCTTACAGAGTTGCCTTCAAGAACACTCCTGCACCCCAACCAGCACCAGCAAACCTCCTCCTCTCTCACATCACCTGGGTACATCCAAGGGGAAGGTCTCCCTCTTGTCACACCTTCACACATGTCTGTACTGACTGTGTGATCAGATATCTGCACCCTTTTTCTCCCTTCACATGATCCAAGACAGGCCATTGCACACATTAGGATTCCAGGATGCTGAGAGGTCTGCCTATGTGGGATGTAATTATGATGAATATTTTCATACAGCTCAACAGAAATGTAAACGTCAGCAACAAGTATCTTTGTCAGCTTTCCAAAGAATGAACAATATACTCATTCATGGTCAAAAGGGATTGCTTCTGCACACGATCTCTGCCTTCAGGCTTTAGGACAATGCCTTTTTAGTGGTCTGCATAAAAACTTTGGTTTAAATTATGTTACTAGTTGGCAGATTTTTTAAATTAGCACACCAAATGACAACCTTAGTGCACAGGATATACAGTCATTGGTTTATACTTTGAATTTCTTTTATTGTATAGAGTAAAAGAATCAGCAAGAAGAGGAACTGGTTACTATAAAAGCATGATAACTACTTCAGTCCCTAGGTATAAACATACAGTAATTAATCAATTAATGTAGCTCACATACATCAAGGAAAAGATACAGTATATATGATGAAGTCAGCATAATCCTTTTTTATAGTTTTATGAGTGATCTAATGTTGTAACTTGCTCAAGTTACTCCAGATTTATAGCTGTATGCATGCAGAGAGTAGAATTAGAACCTAAACGAAAGAGCTAATCCACATTAATGAAAAAAAGGCAATCATTTCTGGTAAACTTAAGAGACTTTGATACTCATGAAATAAAAAAGCATCATGAGTTCCTACAGTCAAAGCTTGAATCAGAAAAACAAACTTATTCAGCAATGACCCATAACAATTAATTATGTATTCATGCCCATATAACTTTAGCATATGTTTACAACCAACCATTAGCTTGAATGCATATGGGAATAGAAACAAATTCTGTTGAATTTAGGAATAAATTAAAATGGTAAAATACTTTTTACCTTTGAATACTTTTTTAATGAAAAGTGCTATCATAAAGGATATTTTCAGAAATAATTAACTACTACTAGGGAAGCACTTTCAGACCTCTGATAAACCATTTCATGTGTCATTCCTCCCCATCCTTTGCATTTCCAGTACACAATTCTTGGCTACGTCTTCATCAGAATGTTTGTATATATATAATTGTGTGTGTGTGCATATATATGCATGCACATTGTATGAATAAATTTATTGTTGTCTGCAGCTGTTAATGTTAAACTTCAAGAAAATTAAGTTCAGCTCTTAAGTCCAAATGCATATCCTCAGTATCTGAGCTCCAAAACTGGAACTTACGTTTATAAAAATCAGTCTCTTTTCAAGGCCTCAGAACGCCTTTTTTTCTTCTCAGTGCCTCTTTTTTCTTTCTTTTTTTTTTTATTTTTTTTTGTTAATTACGTGTCTTCAACTTGCAATCTGGAGAATAGGAATAGAAAAGAGGATATATTGAACTGAATTTAGAGACGAGCAGAAGTTCATATGAATTTTGAGTCCACAAACTTCCTGTTTGGTAGCAGCATAGGCTTCATGTTAAAGTGTGTGTTCACCACTAGCTCCCCTATCCATAGGCTTAAACTGGAAGTCCATGGAAATAAGCTCTTTGATTCCCTGGAAACAATTAAACTGAATCAATTTCTAATTATCTTTGGTCATGTTCCTTAAATTTAAAAAAAAAAAAAAAAAAACAAAAAAAAACCCAACATTTATTGTTCTATAACCAGGGTATCAGTTGAAGAAAGGTCCATGCATTTATGATTTTGGACACTGCATACTCATTCTCATCTAAAGACTTCTCCTGATGTGTGTGTAGCTGTGTGGCACTGATTTCAGAATTAGCTTCTAAGTCAAGGTGTGATCTGTTATATAGACAAGCTCACTGCACTTTCTTATATCTGAAATACCCCAGGAGTCTTTTACCATTTCTCAGTGTCATAGGTGTTAATCTTTCTGGAGCTGAAATCCAAAATTACTGAACATAGAGTATCTCACTTATTTCAAGTACAGTATACAATAATCACAAGAATCCTATAACCAAAACCACAAGAAACTAGCCCAGTTTACTGAGGTCAAGGCCCCTCATAAAGTTATATTATTTCAAGATCACAAGTTCATTCATTTCCTATGACTTTCCTCTCATAATGCTATGACAAAAAAAATTAAAAAACTGTTCCATAATCACAGCAAACATATTCTTAAATCTCAAACATATTCCATGTTAATTTATTGTATTGATATTTCTTTAAGTTATTTTAGAAGTCATAGTAGCACAAAATTGAGAAAACTATATAAAATGAAGCCAACTCAATGTCTTAACATCTCTCAATACAATCCAAAATGAAATCCTGATGCTTCAAACAAACACCAAAAGGAGGACTTAGAACCTCCTTAGGCTGAAAGAACAAACTTTGACTAAAATGTTGATAGGTATTTTAATGTGTAACTTGTAAACTCATACCTCCCAAATACTCATGAAAACTTCCCTATAGTCCAAACTGACTCAACGGTCTGTGACTCAAAGCATTTCTTCAGCAATGAGGTTAAATCATTCACCTGAGTTGAGTTGAAAACCACATTCACCTGCGCATATTGCCCCTAATCACACTGCTTTTGTACTTGAACTAAATCATACCTTGCTCACACCATCACAGACAATAACTGAAAAGAATCTTGGGGGGAGGGAAGGGAGTCTGAGACACAGACACTTTAGTCTTCAATGAATGATAATGGATTCATATTTAAAATTAGGCTGACACTGCTGCTAAACCACAGGACTGGGATTCAGGAGATTTGGGTTTCATTGCTGCCTGTGTCATAGACATTAAATGTGATTTTAGACAAGCCACTAAAACCTTAGTTCAGTTAGATACTAGCACACATATTCACAAGAGATGAATTAGATGCTTAAATTAGGCAGGTACTTAAAAAACACCTTGCTCAGTCAAGGCAAACCTTACCCTGTTTCCAGTCTTACAGCATAAAATGGGAATAAAGGTATTTCATAGAAGTCTTTCCTCTTTTGACTGCCCACATTTCAGAGCAAAGGCCCTTCCTTATTTCCTTGTTCCCCACTTTCTTTGTACATCACCTGGCACAAAAAGGCTAGATTATTATAAGGCCTGGAGACCTTTAAATAAAGTAATACAACAGTAAGCACTCGGCACACACTGCATACATTCTATATCAGAAGCATTTCTTAGTATTAGCAACAACCTTTGGTAAAAGACAACATGTCAGTGTACTCTTCAGGGAATTTGGACAATTTTCTAATTAGTTTCTGAACATTTGTAGCACAAACCAAACATCAGCAAATTATGCTTAGAGTACTTTGGAATACTTCCAACCTCATTTTCTTCTCCACTCCCTCTTCTTTTACTAGAAGAGGCAGATACACATAAAAATCTCTCAAAAATATTTCTGTAAAGAACACTTGCAGAAATAGCCAATTTTTAATAAACCTTATTCTTTCATGCTTAGGGTTTGTCCTCAGCTGATCTTGTTTCAGGTCAAGAAGTGACCCAAAAAAATGCAAAAAGCAGATACTCTACACTCCCTTCCTCAGAATAGCATTAAAGTGCCTTGTATTCAACAAAAGTCTCTAAAGAGCACTTATGAGATAGGGAGAGAGGAACGCAAAGAAATTATTCATATACTCGTTACCTTTAATATTTACAGCACTACACTTAAAATGAGCACTTCACCACATAAAAAAAAAATCCACGCTACCTATAAAATTTTACATTGAAAGAAAACAAATCCAATAATTAATGCAGAACTATTTCAGAATATCTAATCACACAGTCACAATCCTACTTAGGTCTGTCCAATTTAATTCAGGCCTCAGGTCATAAGTCTGGGTAAGAGCGTCATTCAAAGCCCACACTGCAGTCAACAGCATAGAGGCAAGATATCTTCTTGCACAACGTTGCAGGAAATAAGGCCAGTGTTGTCCTAGAGAGGGTCCCAAACACAACAGCTTTCTCAAACAACCCGTAGTATTTGCAGATTTAGGAGATAAGAAGAGGCCAGGTAATTCTGAAAAATTACCTCACCTAATCTTCAGATAATGTCATTAAGAAAACAACACCAACAGAAAACCCTTCTCCCAGAACTGGTTGTGGTGACAGCATTCATAAAATTCAGAGGTGGTCTGCACTGACACCCACAACAACATCAAGCACTGCAGTACAAAGCAGAGACTGAGGCTGCCAAATCAACTAACCAGATCCACCTACCACAACAGCACCAACTTGAATTACACTTCCATATTTAACATTATCTTTACTATGGTCTAGTGCTGTCTTCATACTACAGCATCTACACAGCAAGCAACATCTTTCACTAGCTCAGTTACCGGTCTGCCAATATAGACCCTGTAAAAGTCATTACGGTAATGTAATTTCTAGTACTTGCGTTTTCACTATAGCAAAATCTCACAGGGATCAGACCCACTTATGGTCTTAACTAAAGCTAGCCATCTGACTTAATTAACATTTAGAATTCATCAAACCTTGCAGGGCTCATACTGGGCTCTGGGGCAGCTTGACAGTGCTCACACTGGGATCCTGCTGGGTCTATGTATCCGGTAGCAGAGTTATTCCATCAGATGACATGCTTGGTGTGAAAGCAAAGGAAGGATGAAACTAAAAAAATCAGTTTCACAGTATCTTTGCATCATGCAAAAAACCACATATCACAGGGAGCACAAGATGCAGAAATCCTGGGAGCAGCAGAAGCCAACACAAATGTATATCGCCCTTATAAGTTTGCTCCATAAATTTAAACCCAACAACAGTTGTGCCTTTGTTAAATACCTTTCTGTGTAATACAGGAAGTTCGGAATGTATTGTCCTTTCTCTACATATATGCATATTAATATTAGTAGCAGTATAAAGCTTTGTTTCCCTGAAGGTACCAAAGACCATGGAAAAGAGACTTTGATTTGGTCCATCCAAAGTATCTAGATTTTTCAGGACTTAAGTTCTGTGCTCAGGAACAGAGCATTGAATGCTCCAATGCACAGACTGCTGGTGCCAGCAGGATCTGGGGCAGACCTATGCAACTATACCCTCACTTTGTTTTCATGATCTTTTCATAGCATATACTACACGAGACTGCTTTGCATTTCTTCCTTCTTCGTACCTGAGTGGCACCCAAGTAGTACTCAATTAACCACCAGAGGTACAGTTCTTTTTAATGAACTTAATGCGTGATGGTTTGATTAATTAGACTTCATGAAGTGTTTTATTTTTCTGCACTATGTGAAAATGCAAGAGAATGCATAAACCCTAATCATTAAGCGCTAACTTGAGATTAAAGACTTCAAAGATGTTTAAATTCAGCAATATTGAAGAAAAGAAAGTCAGTTGTATAAATACATTTTCCCAACATGCAAAGTGCAATATAAATGTAAACTTCAAACATTTACCATGAATTTTCCCCACAATTTGAATTTTTACCTTCCTGAAGCTTCAAGAATTATCTTGCACTTTGAGGTTCTCCTTTCTTTAGGGAGTCAATTTAATTCTTTATACTTTTGTTTTGTTTTAGAAAAAGAAGGACCGTAAGTCGTGTAGTTTGTCATATTTGAAGACTCTAGTATTGTTAAGACACAAAGCCTGTACATTCTTTTTACTGTATACCAGTTGCTGCAGGCGCTGAGAAGGGGAGATGCAAGTGCACGAGAAAGGCAAAAATGCTGAATTCTGGCACAAGTCTTTCCTCAGAGAATATTAATTTCCTATGGGACAAGCAACATATTTGGTGGCAGTGGAAATCTGACAACTCTATCTATCAATCCAACCAAGTTTATAACGAGGTTTAAGCATTTCTTAACTGTCAAACTAAAACATGAACCTAGAAATAATAAACTACATTCTGAAATATCTGCCAGAAAGCACACAGGGAAAAAAAAGATACAGAAGATGACTTCCAAACCATAAATAATATTTTTGCAGTCATGCTTGCATCCTTATTCCTGAAACCAATTTAGAAAACAATTGGACAGGGCACCCTGGGAATAAAGAATCATTTGCCATTAGACTTTAATGTGTGATTACTTAGTAATGTAATTGAAAGCATGACTGTAGCACATTGCCAGCTTTCTATTGCCAGGAGATTACATCGTAAATGATACTGAGTATTTCAAATCATTTTTTTATCCCATATTTGTTGTGACAAGAAGTTTTGCTTAATATTTAAATTCGTTTTTCTCAAATGCTGCAGGATCAAGGGTTTGCAGGAAGGAGGGGTGGGTGAGATAGCTCTCAGTATGTCATATTTACTCATGAAATCATGTTAATCATGAAATAACTAATTACCATGATTGCGTTGGGAGATTTGTGGAAATGGCCAGTGATGTTTGAATGTGGGTATATACAATTGACACAGTAATGCACTTAGCACTCTATTTATGACTCTTATACTGTGAATCGGAGTAAAATCTGAGAGCTATGTGCAACCTATGTCTACACAAAGAAGGCTGCACTGACAGCAGAGTTGCAGAAACTCAGGGCTCTGCTTTGCATGGCCTCACTTGTCTTCACGGGCTTTCCTCCAACAACTGATGTGCCAAAAGTTCAGGAGGCTTTACTGGTAAGGGGAGCTTGCACCCCAGCTCACCTGATATGGCTAAGTTACCCTGCTCTACACAATTCTTTCCTTCTCCCCACCAGTCTGGTTTGCGCAAATTACTGTCAACATAAAACAATGAAGAGTTCAAGGTTTTTGTCCCACTCAGATTTATGCCCATGTAGACTGGAGAATAAATCATGCCTTGCTTATCGTTATGCAAAGAATCTATGTCACCCCACACACTGGAGGTACACCCGCAAGAAACTTGCCCAGCCCTGTAGTCCCCCTATGTATGCACCATATACAAAGTCTAGTAGGCAAATCCAGTAGAACTATGCTGCCACAGAACTATCATCAAACGCTGTATCATGCATATCTGACTGCTTGATGCCTTCAGAAACCCTAAAATATGCATTTCAAATTTTAAGTCCTGAGGTTCCTGGGATTTAAAAGCTATTATGACCAGATTGTCCAGGAGGAAACTGTGAGGAATTGAAATTCACAGTGATTTCCTTTCCCTTTCAGCCCATTTTTACACGTTTTTCATCAACAAGCAGGGAACGAAGCTTGAGTAAGGATTCTGGCATTTGGCTCACAGACTTTATTTTGTCTTTATCCTATTTTACTGAATGTCAGATGACCACAGAGGCAATACGGAACTCCAAGAACAGCGGATGTTTCAAAATAGGATTTATTGTTCACAGGCAACTTGTCTCTCTTTTCTGTCACACCACCGGTACTGGAGCCAGGAAGGAAAGAATAAAACTGCAAGGTGGCAAGGAGTCTTTCATTCGGAGGCTGATTCTGGGCTAACTTTCTCTACAGTAGAAAACATGACTGCATCTTAAAAGCACCCCTTCAAGTACTATGTGCAATTCATTTTTCAAGAGAAACTTTTTATTACAAGACTTCTTATAAAACTTATTTGCTTCCCAGCTGCTTTTACATAGCTTCTTAAATTGTTTTCACAGTACTGAATGATCGGAACAAACCAGATTACTTCCTTCTAATTTGTCCTGGTGACCTACTGTATACATTAATAAAGGGATATTTTTTCTGCCTGTAGCTCTGTTTTCACTGTAGAAAGCTATGCCAGTTGCATGAAAATACTTTTAACCTATTCAGTTCATGATAGTGGAAGTACCAGAGCCTTCTGGGCTTTGTAATATAATAGCACCCTTTTATCACATTGAATGGTTTATTGGAACCAGCTTGTACAGATGATTTAGTTTACTATAGTGAGGCCACTACTGCAGGGCTCTAATCTCTGTTTGGGGACTCTTCTGTAATTTTTAATGTTCCCAGTTTGGCCTAGGAGTGGGTTTGTTTTTTGGGGTGTTTGCTGGTTAAGATTTTTTTATATGTTTTCTGTGGTTTTTTTTTTCTTTGCTTCCTTCTAACTACATTATTTTTTTATATAACTTCAGTTATTATTTGCATCCTTTGCCCTCTTGATAAAATCTTAACATGAGAGCTGGTTCAGATAACATGCACTTTATGAGCAGATGAGACCACTCATTTTCATCAAAACCAGGAACTGGTATTGTCCAACACAAGTCAGAAACATTTGCCAACTCTATTTATTACATGTAGAAATACTAATATGAGAAATTTACTAGCACAAGAATCCTTGTCATTCCACAGAAAAGGACAAGCTATGTCAGAGTTCTGAGACCTCACATGGACTGTGTCAGTGAATTAATGTGGTGATTTTATTTAGTAGCTAGCAAGAGCTAGATGCTGCTAGTGCAGCTCTTACACTGAGTCTGTGCATTTTAACCTACTTTTTGCTGTAACAGAAGTAAATGAAATACAACCACCCACTTGTCCCAAACAAGTTTTGAGTGCTCAAGGAAACAGTTAGTTGAACTATGCAAACAGCCTGTTGATCATCAAGAAGTGCAAAAGTGCCCAGAAGAGTCTGGAAAACAGAATGTGACCACCACCAGTGGCAACAGTAACTGAGAAAATGAGAGCACAGTCTACGCAGGTTACTCAGCAGCGAGGTATTCTCTACCCAATCCCATAAGGACACCTAATGAGTACCACTTTAAACCAGAGTTCCTCAGGACTCTGTAGTACTCTTCCCTTCCCTCTGGGGAGGGAACCCTACATCCTTGCACCAGGACCGTCCCACGAGCCTCTGGAAACCCAGGAGTTCCCACAGCCCTGCAGAAGGACTACAAATAGTACAGCTGGAACCACTACACTGAGCTGCCCAACCTTGCTCCCAGGCTATGGTCTCCCTCCTTCAGGACAGGGAGGCCCTGTAAAGAGCCTCTACACCAACACACCCAGCTTCTCTCCTGGACCACAGCATCTCCCCCCAAAAATCCAAGCAAGTTCTGTAAACTGTAAAATCGCATGCATCTGTGATCAGTGTCTTGATATCCAAATCCACTTAGCTTCTACACTGTCATTTGGTCTTAAACCATGACATGTTGGCAGAAAAAAGCACTCCCTATAGGGCATTTAATGGAATCTCTACACATCTACAGAAAATCTCTGTCTGATCTCACAATATGAATCTATCCGAGCATATTAACAACTCTCAGCTTACAGAGGAGTATTCAAAACCATATCTCTACTTTCTACAGTTTATGATTACAGTTACATACAAAAGCATTTTGATTGCATTACAAATCAAGATTTATTATGAATATATAAAAGAACATCCAAGCAGTCTCTGTGTTACATTGAAAATTTTTCTTAAGTGAAAGACTTTCACAAATACTAGCATAAGATTTGCACTGGTACCAAAGAGATACTGACTTCACATTCCCTCTCGCCCCAACCAAGCGCAGTCGCCTCTTTTACCTTCAGCTGTCAAGCAGATGGGATTTGGCTAACAGTTTCATTCACCTTCAAAGATTTCCTAAAAGCACTTGTCTAGTGCGCTCCTCCATCTCTTGAATAATCTTAATGAGGGACAGGCACAAGATGGGGAATTGAAAAAAGTGATAAAAAAAAACCAAGGCTGTTTTGAGTCTGCTAATTTTTTACCCTCCAGAAGAAAATTTGACAGTAGGAAAGTCTCAGGCCAAACCTAAAAGAATTGCTAAACACCACTACATAAAATAATGTGAGGAGCAAGAATATGAAGTAAAAGAGCAGAGACTGATTGGTTATGACTTTCCAGAATTGTGTTGACAGACAGAAGAAATAAGGGAAATCCCAATTGGGTGCAAGGATAAATGTCCTCACAATAAGCACGGCTAGACATTGGAATAGTTGTCCAGAGAGGCAAACAACTTCCTATCTTTGCAGATTTCCAGATTCTTGTGTAAGTGCTTGACCATCATAATTCAACTTCAGAAAGAGCAAGCCGAGCAACCTTGAGCAGGAAGCAAGATTAGATGACCTCCAGAGATTCCCTCCAGTCTAAAGTTTTTTATGATTCTTCTATTGCATGCCTACACACTCTCAGAGGAAGGGTGATAGTACGGGTACATGGTTATAGCCACTGCAGTCACTGGTACAAAGGTCCCTGGGTACTGTCACTGCTACAGGGTACAAGCTCTACTGTCACTGAGAAAATTGGAGAAAATTTAAGAAAATCAACCAAAAAGACCAAATGACAGACTTTCAAGAAAGCAAATTATTTCTACTGTCTGGTATACAGCCATTATGTCTGGATGCAGAACTAGAAGAAATCTACACTGGCCTTGGACAGGGTATTGCCCTGTGAATACCTTAGAAAACACAAAGCAGCTACAGAGATGGGCATTCAGTAAATGTAAGAAGTGGAAAGAAAGTCCATGTTATATGCGTATTAAACCATTTTAAGAAGTGTCCTTTCTTATTAAAACACTACCCTCATGTACTGTCAAGGTCAGCAAAGCTGACCTTGTATAGTACAGCTATGCAAGTACCAGTTGTGAACATTAGATATCCAGAGCAGAGCTCACCTAGTTTGAATTCATACTATTTTCTTCTACTACATGACTTTTCTGGATCAGGTAATTCAAATTGGCCTGGGCTCCATCAAGTCAGTGTAGCTTGTCCAATATAGATAAATTTCTTTTGGTGACATGCTGATAATTGAGACCACCAAACACATTATTCTATTGAACTCCTGTCACATGTGAATCCAGGTTCACAGAATTGGAAGCAAAGACATAATTCCATTTGACCACAGAGCCTTCAGTATGTAAATTAGATTTGGCTAGTTCTGTGCAACACAGCTATCAAGTGAACTGGTGAAACATACCATACGAAACCAGATACAACAGCCTGAAGTAAACTACAGTTAGTTTGTCAAACATTATAAGTACAGTTACATTGACATAAAAAAATTATCCCTGCCAGTTAGTCCAATTTGGAAAACTACTTAGGAATGCTAGCTCATGGCTCAAAAGTTTTGCCACAGTTACAACACACGGAATGTATTAAGTGAACACTCCAAAATTCTTGTGGGATTCATTTTTTATTACAGGTCATGACAGGGTTTTTTATTTTCTCTCTTACAGCTTTTTGTGTTTTACTACCCATATCACTGTACACCAAATGCAGGCTGGGTCTTGGAGAACTCTAACCCCTCATTCTAATTCACAACCCATCAAATACCATGACATTCCCCAGTTCAATGCCTATAAACCCACCAAAACCACAGCTATATTACTTTGTGTTGATTTCTTCCTCTTACAACTGAAGTGAAACAGTACTTATGTTAGGAACATCATCTTGCTGCAAAGAAACATCACCTATTAAGCATTTGCTGATCAGAATTATCTGGGCAGCTACAGAGAAGCAAAGTAATCTCCTACAGTACTAACACAAATGTCATAGACCAATATAGTTTATCTATATCCACCTAGCCCTGTTCAACTGTAAAGAAATTACTCTCACTGAAGAGGAATTCCTCCAATTTTAAGATACAGTCAAGATCCCCAGAATATTTTGGATTATCAAAGAGCCTTCTGGCACATTTAAAATAAGAACAGCAACATTAGCTTCACCACAGTCACTGAAATTGATAGTGGGAAATTACATCTAGAAGCTGGAACTGTATAGTTTTTGCTCCAGAGACAGGGTATTCTTCAATGACATGTGAAGTAATCTCTCTGTATACTTTGTGGTTAGGTTTACAACTCTCTTTGCCATTCTTCAAGGTAAAATGGTAGTAGCCAAAGGAATGAGTTTATATTAGAGTAGGGTGGTTTGGCTCCGTTTGGTTTGGCTCCATTTTGTTTGTCACGTATTTGTCTCCACCACTATCAGGTCTTCCTCTCTAAAAAGCCTTCCATTGAGCTGGCTGTCAACTGCATGTAGTCTGAGGTTTTACCCAGTGACATAGAAACAGTAATGTGTCTTGCTGCACACATGCTTAAAGCTGCTAAATCTTACAGTAAACTAACAAAAAGTACAGATACATTGAGATCCTCTGTCACATCACTGTTAAGTGTTTGGTTGATCCAGATGAATTTCAAGAGTAACTTTTAAAATTCCTTGGTAAGCTAACTTTTAGCCAACAATTCTTTTCCAAATACAGCTGCCTAAGGAACTATAGAGAGCCATACTATATGGAAGCTTTTTCTTAGGAAAATTGGTACCTCTCAAAAATTAGGATCAGGACATTAGATCTGGAATGTCCACAAAACCAGCATTAAGAGTGGTTAATTCTTGGGAAAAAATCTCTTGTTGAGGAGGATAGATACTGGTTTTTGGCCAAAGTATCTTTCCATGGTTATAGTGATGGTAATCACCCACCCTGAAGTCATCAAATCACAAATCATCCCTAGCACTACATTGCACAATATCATGAGCAGTCATGATGCAGCAGAGGTGATATAATGCAGAAACTAAGCAACATTTTTCCAGCTGTTACTGACACTGGCTTTGTTAAAGTCATTCTCTCCTATGAACATTACTATAACAGTGGCAATCAAAAACTTAACACTTGCCTAAATATACCAGCCACCACTAAACACAACACAAAAGCAGTTCACAAAATGTTAAATACATTACCTGTCAAGAACCCATACCTTTGTGCTGAAGGGCTCATTTGAAATATACTTGCTCCTTTTCTTCTCCTTTTTAAGCCTGGTTATACTGTAAATAACATTGCTCAATAAGTATCAGAAAATATCATTTTAACTATGACCACTGAATATGAAGAACTACAGTTTAAAAAACTGGCAGACTTTTCTTTTTTTATTATTATTATATATATACGTGTATCAACGTTGCTACTTCTCAGTTTCAGAAATATATACAATCAGGAATCCCCCTGGAAAGCTGCCTTTAGTTGTATTTTTACAACTTATGTCTTTGATATAGATTTTAGTGACAAGAACAGTGGTATTGACGTTACTGTCAACAGCAGGAAATTAATAAACATGAAAGACTAAAAGGTTATATTTTAAATTATGAGAAACAGTTGAAGACTCTTTCTTGTATGCCACAGTCAGAAATCGGCATTAAATTGAGCAACCCACTTCAGATACTCCTAAAAGATGATGTTTCTAAATGGCAGAATAGAATCAGTTGATAACAGACAAGCCTCCGAGGGATTTTGGAAAGGTATTGAACTGCTGGTAGGACAGGTTCAAATATGTACCTTTAAAAAATGTAACAAAATAACATAAATCTGATTTCACTCACAGACGAGCTTTAGCAGATGGATAGCATAGTTTAGTCAAACGATCAATCCAAAGATATTAAGGGGGACAGTCTTGAGCAGTGCAGGTGAAAGAGTGATTTAGGAGATACTAGGATTTCAACCAGAATCTGACCAGAAGTTTCCAGTAGAAACTTTTCTAACTTCTTTGCAAAAAGGCAAACTTTCAAAACATAAGCTTTAATAAAGAGTTGCGAATTTTCCATTCACAGTGAGGGACTGAAAAGGATGGAGCACTGGAGTGACTTTGGAATTTGGGAAAAAGGCACTAATTCAGTGGGAATAAAGGACAGCCCTTCCTGTCTATCTTGGCCCAGGACCATTGGGCATCCTCTTCTTACCTTTCCTGCTGTCAAAAATGGGGCAAGGGCGACAACAGGCTTGAGGCTGGCTTCAGCGTCCCAACCCACTGGCAGAAGAGTACCAACTGCCTCAAGGGGGAAAGAAAAGGATATATGGTGGTGGTGCTATGAACTGCTTCCAAGGACACTTTGGAAATGTGCTTAAGCGTGTGGCATAAAACATTACTAGGCAAGGAAATGAATGCCATTATCCTTTGAGCGCTGCTTCTTAAAATGAAAACACGTTTCCCCCATATCTGCTTCTTACTTGGCCTAACATACTAATTGCTAACAGGAAACTAAAGATCTATGCCTTTAGTTATTGTTGTTAATTAAAACACATAGTAGAATATTTCCATCTTTATCCATGACTTGAACAGGAGTTCAGTCTAAATAGAAATTAACTGAAGATTGCAGGGTTTGTACCACTATGCTACATATAACAAATAAGATAACAGTATCCCTGAAGTAAATGCTGTGTCAGCCTTGAGCTTGTTTCAATAGCCTGTTCAACCCATTGAAGGCACTGAAAATCTCCAGAGTCTTCAATGGACTTTATCATACCCTAAATCTTTAAACTACTTTGGTTTAAAGTGGATTTTGGCAGTTGGCCAAAGAAAAAAAAGACTTAGCAGCAAGGGGGGTGCTGGGAATTGTCAGATGACAGGGGTGTGCTTTAAATTTCTCTGCTTTCCTATAGGAGGAGACTTTCTGTATAGCATAATCACATGAAGCCTGGCATTCTTGAATCACAAAAAAAAAAAAAAAAAGGAAGATGTAGTTTATTATAGGAGTCTATTTGTTTTATCATAATTATTGTGTCTGTTAAAGTGAGTATTTATCTTAAGGGGAGAGAAAAGCTTTATGGCTAGCTAAATACATTCTCAATGCAGGTTACAGCATCTTCTGCTTAATGTTTTTAAGGTTTAACTTTAATGTATGGCATTATTATTTTGTGGAAGAGAAATCAAATGTATTGCAGTGGAATCTAATAGCACATGATGTATCTAATCAAAGCTTAAGAGAGAGAATAATGTTTCATGGATAAGATCTGTCATTCAAATTGCAGCTTTTTGTATTCCTTTAAATGAATAGATGTTAAGAAGATAATCACCATTTCATGTCTCGTATCTTAGTATTGTATTAACACTCAGACACATATGCAGGTCACAGCTTCAGGGGGTGGGTTCCCCTCCCTTTGCTCACTCATAATATTCTAAGTTCTAGACAGAAAAGTGAAAAAGACCCAGTGATTTGTAAGGCTTGAAAGTGGAAAATTTCATTTATTTTTATCATTCAACCTACAAAACTATTTTCAATAGAGCAGCTTCTAGATGCTGTACATTGCATACCTCTCACAGACAACGTGTGAGGTTCAGTGTATGCCAATATTTTCAGTGATTTCACTGGAATGAGTCATAGGAGTACTGGACTGGATGGCATCTTCTAGGTTACCCAGGCCGACCCCAGCTGCTAAGCCAGACAACCAAAGCCCAGACATAGGCATTACATTAATGTTATAACATATTTTTAATATTAATGCTTTAATTGAACGAGTTAGAGGGTGTTGGCTTTGGGGTTGGCTTTTGGGGTGGATTGGTTTTGGCTTTTGGGGTTTTTGTGGGGTGTGGTGAGTCTGGTTTGGTTGATTTTGTTGTTGTTTTGGGCTTCTTTTTTTCCACTCCCACTCTTCCCATTAGAAAGATGTTTCAGAACTTCATTTCTCAAACAGAACATAACTTCCTTTTAATTTCCATCCTAATGAATTTATGGCTGGTTTATACACATCTACTCTTATGCCAATGTGGCTCCTTTTTAATGCCTGGTTTTTATGTCCTGACATAGAAAGACAGCAATGATATTTTCCCCCAGAATTTTAGGGAGAAAAGGGTGATTATGCAGTAAAGGCTAGAGTAGAGCAGCAGAAGACACAATCAGTACTGTCCATCTTTGATTAGGATAGAGGGATGACTACTTAAATTAAACAACTTTGTTATATACAAAATATAAACCAGTCCTTGCCTAAAGACATTACGTTTTATATTGACTTCATATAAGCTTTTTTATATGGGAACCTCAGGAATTTTTTAGGGGCAACAACAGACAAGTTTCTGTAAGAGAATATTAGCCTTCAGATTTTTTTTTTTTTTTTTTTTATAATTTTTAGTTGCTTCTGAATAGTTATTCTATCCACACCTGCCTCTTCTACAAATTCAATTCTTTTCTATTAGTGTCCACACAGTCCCGGTACAATTAAAGATGCAACTAAAATATAAACCATGAATATCTATGAGAGAAGAAAACAATGGAGAAAGTTTTCATGAGAAACCTTGCTTTTTTCTTTTCAAGAGACCAACTGTTCTGCTTTGTGTTCTGTTGGTCAGTTCTTCTGTGACTGAGGAGCTCCTAGTCTCCTGCCTGAACAACTGCCCAGCCTGGCTAATCAAGTAAATGAGAACCATTTCCATGCATCTTACTTTCAGAGATAATTTCTAGCTATCACTAGGTATGAAATAAAGATGAACAAAGGAGAAAGTGACACAGACCCAGCAAGCACAACAATAAACTAACAGAAGAAAAATGTCCTGTGGTACCCCACTTCAGCTGAGGCGGGGTTAAATTCAAAAGAAACTGTAATCAAATTCAGAGGAATTCTCATCTGCTGAAAACAGTTTAATCATAGAAAGATCTAAGGCCTGCATGTTCAGAAAAGCAGGAGAAAAATATTCTAAAGCAAAGACTGATTCCTTGGAGCACACATTTTAAAGTATTGCCTTTAAGCAGGCTCAAAAGTTTCTTATTCCACCCCATTAAGAGTTCCTCCTACTGGGCTGCCATCCAATTGCAATTGATACCACTGAAAGTTCAATACCTTCACCTTCCTGACACAAAACGCTCTTCTTGGTCATTCTGTCTGAAGACACAGACAGATGAAAAAGACCAGGAAGCAAAAAAATAAATAAATAAAGAGGGGGGAGGGAATTGTGCACTCGGCATCAGAGGTCGTTCTATGGGATCTGGGGGAGAGTGTAAAGTTTCTGCCTCTTTCCTCAAGTCTGCACCATAGCTGGAATGAAAGAAAAGAAAAAAAAAAAAAAAGAAGACCCACTACTTTCTTAAGCACTTGGCACTTGGATGCTGAGTGCCAATACTGTCCGGAAAGGTAGTACTCAATGTACTTATGTGTACTTCCTTAAAAAAACCCAAACAAAAAAAAACCAAACAAAAACCCCCAAATAAACGAAAACCAATAAAAAACCAAAACAAACAACCCCCCCAAACCAACCAACCAACCAACCAAACTCAAACCCCAACCTATTATGACTTCATTCTTCATTCTACAATCCAGCATTGTGCATGTATTTGTGGCTTTAAAAAGATTGTAGAAAATCCTCTCTGAACACCTCTGCAGATCATTCAGCCCACTGAGAACCTTCCAGTAATACTTAAGAAGAATATGGAAATATATTTGAAGAAAACAGAGTAATGAGGCAAAAAAAACCCATAAAACTAATAGGCTGACATATGGCAATGCACCACAAACTGGGGCATGAGAAATTTTTCCTCCCCATTGTTCCAGATATTTATAAAAATATGCAAGTCAAGGATTCTTATGCCCATCTAAGGGGCATTCATCTCAATGCTCCACTCACAAATAAATGTCTGCATACACAACATGAAACAACCTCTCATTGATTTTCTCCCTTTTGCAAGTAAGTCGATAACTCTACCCAGCATCAAGCTATTAGCAATTATTATACAATCTAAGCATAAATGAATTTCAACCAACTAGTAAAATTCAGTAAGTAGAATGAATGTTTTAATCACTATACACGTCTGGCCTCAAACAGCTTTTCCTTCTTATTCTAGCCCCCTGACTCTCTTAGAAGAAAGCTAGGTGATTGCTAGACTTTACCTCTCTTAGAAGCTCAATGACAGATAGAGTCTAGCAATTACATTTAGACATCAGTATTTCCCACATGCGGAGGGACTCTTCATGAGGATCTGTAGTGAGAGAACAAGGGGTAACGGGTTCAAACTTAAACAGGGGAAGTTTAGACTGGATAGGAGGAAGAAATTCTTTACTGTAAGGGTGGTGAGCCACTGGAATCGGTTGCCCACAGAAGTTGCGAATGATCCATCGCTGGCAGTGCTCAAGGCTGGATTGGACATAGCCTGGGGTGGCATGGTTTACTGGGAGGTGTCCCTGCCCACGGCAGGGTGGTTGGAAGTAGATGATCTTCAGGTCCTTTCCAACCCTAACTATTCTATGATTTCAATTTTTTTTAATTAATTTACAAAACCATAGATACACCCATGAAGGAAACAAATACATTGACAGTTTTACTAACAGACAAAAAGTGGCACAGGAGATGAATTTATTCAATTCTCTGTCAAGCCAGACTGTGGGTGAAGACAATGATATTTTGATGCAATTAAGGTTCATATATGCAACCTGTCACAAAATATCAAGCATATCCAGTACCACTTATGAAGTTAGTGACAGCAAATGCCAGAAAATGTGCAGAAGTACGAGTTTTACCTTACTACCCTAAGTTGAGCTATACAGTTCTAAGTCCTTAAGTCACCTGGGAGGCCACTTGTACTGCACAAGGCATGAATTATGAGTCTTTGACTCCTTAAGGTTTCTTCCTTACTGCAGAGATGCCCTAATGAGTTACATCTAGGACAAGATGGATGTTCTACATCCTTTGCAGGGGGAAGTAAAACTAGTAGCTATCCTTAAATGACCACAAGAAACACC
The DNA here is from genome assembly GCA_028858755.1 of Ara ararauna. NCBI lineage: Eukaryota > Metazoa > Chordata > Aves > Psittaciformes > Psittacidae > Ara > Ara ararauna. Next base: position 91,480,870 of record CM054377.1, on the reverse strand, counting down.
TTTAAGGGTTTAAAATGTGAGGAAGAAAACACATGATATGTATCTTTAGAAATCTTTTATTTTCCAGCATTCCCTATTATGAAACACAAAATTATTTTAAAACAGGGCATAAATTGTCAACAGCAAAAGTGAAAACTACTGAAGAACATTAGTACTGACACATCGATATAAAAAAAGCCCTTGTTTATATTAACAATATGCTATGAAGTACTCATTCTTTTCTTTATATACACTTGTCACCCATGTAAATATTCAAATAATTTGCACAATTTTCAAATAGCGTATTCCTTGAAGCATTACAGTAAAAGGCTGTAATATTTATTTGTGTTGTGTTGATTCACATGTCATTTGTTTCTCTCCCTTGATCACATAAATACATAAATCCCCACAACATTTGTAACTAAATCCATGACCATTTTTAGATCATCACACAATGTCTAAATATTGAAATCTAGCAGTTAACAGATTCTCGTTTGGACCTTTTTACTGACGAAATTTGTAAATCATTTATGGTTCTGCTGTCTCAAACAGCAATAGACTGGCAAAACTATTGGTTCCTTCATCCATGTTCTTTTTATGACTTGTCACACAAGAGAATGGCCAGCTGATGAAACATTATCACAGCAGGCGTAAGAAAGAAAAGGAAAAAAAAAAAAAAAGGCAAACCCACCACCAAACTGTATGCCTCACGGAAGAAAGATTTATACTCTCACCATGCATCTGCTTTGAGTGTAAAAATATGGCTATTTCTTCACGTTAAAATGCCATCAAAATCCCATACAGCAAAGAAGTTTTCTCCATATGGCAATCTGTTAAACCAAGTTTGCTCTATTTTGACTACAAATTCAACATTATCCATTTGTGGATTCATCTATTTTACAGAGGCATTGTGAGCTGGAGATGCGGTAGAATCAGTTTCTGCCATAGGAATGACAAAGAGGAGGAGGGCAGTATGAAGAGTGACTAGGAAATAAAACTCATACCTAAGACAGAACAGCTGGAGAGATATGCAGCTTCCAGGAACTGATAAGAGCTGTGAGTTTCTTTCCAGAACAATTTCCTTCAAACATCATAAATTCAATGCAAGACAGGTTTTGCAAACCCAGTTAAAGAGGGATTTAGGCTCTCAACAAAAGGAGAGCCAAAGAAGCAACATCTTTTATTTAGGCTTAGTAAGGGTTGTTGATACTTGCACTAAGAACCCAAGCTGCTTTGCAGTAACAGCCCAACAATGAAAAGGAGCAGTTTAAAAATAAATCTAAGATATATAATTACGTAGAAGCACCTAATCTCTGCTAGCCCAAAGACAGCAGCAATGAGCATGAAATGTGAATGTGATTTCCCTTGGGACTACACATTATTACAAAAGACAGGTAGATTCCTAGCAGCTTTCTAGGATCTCATGATTTCAGATCTGCTTAGGTGGTTCCAGATCTGCTTAGATGATGAATCACAGATTAAGAACAGTATTTCCCATTTATTTTGTCACAAAATTTCAAATAGAACATGACTTAACCTCATATTTTCAAAGAAATCAAATTAAATCTTGGGGGAGGGAGTGGATGGGCATGTGACACAAAACCCCAACCATGAACCTGTTCACCATAAATCAAAACCAGCATATTTCTCAGGATCATAGGTCACATACACCCAACTAGCAGAATCACTTGCAAATACTAGAGGTGACAGCTTGGCTACACTGAAGACAGCAAGGGTTCTGCTACTGATTTTAAGCTACTGGGCTTTCACATCTTTTGTGACCTCATGGAACTAGTGCCCAGTGTTACAGCACTGGTCTGTTTAAGACAGCATTTCTGCATACAGAAGAAATCCGTAATTCCTGCTCATACATAACATCCATAATTTGGTTAATGTAACACAAGCCAGGGTTTAGCTAGGTTATCGTGTGGAACAGGTTTAACACAGAGCTTATAATCAGCAGGATGCTCAGGAAAGCAAATAGCCTTGAAGGGATAATCACTATTTGGAAGTCAAGTTATGTAAAACATATTTCCCTCTGTGTTATTGCTTCAAGTTGTTTGATTGCACGTAGTATGTGTAAAGAGTGGAAATTACAGAATCTTCACCCTGAGTGGTTTAGGCTCTGTTGTTGTAATAGCTACTTAAGTTTTAAAGGGTTTCCTTGCCTTTATTTCTTTTGGTCTTTCTTCATGCAGGTAAAAGCTGATAGGAGTAAAGTAATGAGACAGGATAAAGAAATTTGCAGCCAAGGAAACTCTGCCAATTTCTCTAAAACAGATGCCAATGCTTTTGGCACCTTCTTGTAGTTGACTAAAGACTGAATCCAAATTTATCATCAAAGAGCTAGCCAGGCATGCAGATTGCACACATATTTCCCTCAAAGGAAAAGCTTACAAAGTTAGACAACTTCACAGTATCACTTTCTCTTAAAACACAGATCAAATAAACCTTCCTTCCCCCCAGCACAGGCAACACTATCTGCTACAGTTTATACACAATTGTATTTCTTTTTTACTCTTCAATTATTGTCCATGTATACTGTACACATAACTGACAATAAAATACACCAGAAGTAAATATAAAACATTCACACATAGCAGTGTGCAGCTACTATTTACCCCCAATATTCCCAATACCCCCAGTGTTCCCAATATAGAAACTGAACTAGAAAAGGGGAATGCTAATACAGCAGCAAAATAACCCTGCTTTGCTACAGACAAACTACTTTCATGGTTTGATCCTGTCAGTAAGAAGGCCGAAACCTGGCTTCATGTCCTTCTTCAAGCAAAGCACTTCCTCACATGTATTCTTCAAGCAATTACTAGAATTTTACAATGCTACTGCAGTACCTCTACTCCCAGCTAGTCACAGTCTTCACAGTACATATGCATTGTTGGACCAAACCCAAAATATATGCCTAAGTTTTGTTTATAAATGACACATTCCTGCCAGTGCTTGAAAAGAGGTTAGAGAATGGGATGCATGGATTTTGAGGTAAAAGGCCAACAGTCATTGTATCTTGCACTCTTATTCTCCCTTCTGTTTTTCTTTATGCTCAGTGTCAGTCACCAGCACAGAAAAAGCAGAAAAACCTTCACCTTCAAGTCTGAATACAGCAATCCTACTACATTCCTAAAGTAGGATAAGAAAATTTTCTTATGTAAAGTGATTAAAAATAGATTACTCAGAAATAGCATTTTCTTGCGAGTATAGATTTTTCTGTATGTGTAGAAAATAAGAAATTAATACTGTTGTTAGAGCTGTAATTTTTTAAGATCCTGACTGAGAGTGTGAATTGGCCTCAGTCATGCTAGGATTTAATTCTCAAGCTTGTATTGCATATTCATAATAGGTATCATAGCAATAATATCATAATATGCATAATCATAGTATGATGAAACCCATTAAAAGTAAAGTAGAATGTAGAATAACCTTGCATTAGCCTGCTCTTTTAACAGGCCACACAGCACATAAAGTGAGGAAGATTCTCATCTGGAGCAGAGTGCTGTAACTCTTAACCCAAAGTTAAGCAGACAGCTATACTTGCGTAGGTAGAGAGAGAGAGGAAAGAAAAATAAATAAGACAGACTGAGGAATTCTGTTTAAGTTTTATTTTACTATAACCATACCTACTTAAGGATAAGAGGACAAACACATTTTGACAGTCTGATGTGTGTGCAAATTACACACACATATATATATATGAAAACACTGAGCGCATACATGTTTGTGTACAGATCCTTTGTGCAGCAATTTTCTAAAGTTCTGCTTGCTCTCTCAAAAAGGAGTACATTTTATAAGCAAATAAATTATTGTTCATTTTTCATTATACTTATCATTTCAGGAAAGCAGATTGTTGCCAAAGTCACTTAATATTCACATTAATTTTACAAGGTGGAGATTACACTTCAAACAGATAAAAGACTCTAACTTAGAATAGGCAAATATACATATAGTCAGTTTTGCTCGAATGTTATTAACTCAAGAGTTGAAGGTCATGTTTCATGTCCTTTAAAAAAAAATAGCTTTCCCCTAAGTCTGTATTTCTACAGTCTCATTTCATTCTCCAAGATCACTTTTTAATTTCCCCTAATTTTCAGATAAATATACACACACACACCCCAAAAGTGACTTAACCCAAGACAGCTACTTTAATAAGTTACACATTCTCAATATAATTCCTAATGCATCACACATACAAGAGTCTCCTAGGACTATGTTCTGCCCTCCACTATGCAGACAGCTTATTATTCAAAATATGCAATGAATCATTAATGATACACACACGCTGAGGGGAGATCAGAATTAAGCCCTTAGTCAGTGTGTAATATTTGTTCTCAAACTTCATTTATCAGGAGCAATGGTACTTTGCTTACCATTGCCAAAAAACAAATTGGAAAAAAAATATTAAAAATTTATAAGGCCTATATGTTTTCTTTCTGTGGACTCTACACCATGAACTTGGGACAGCTACCGAGCACTCTCTTATTTCTGCTTGTGCATAGATTTAACCCAAAAGTTAAACATGGTGCTCAATATCCATCTTTGAGGAAAGTCCCGTACTTTGAACACTACTCTTTCTCAAACAGCCTGCTGTTTGCAAAAAATAGATAAATAAATTAAAAAAAAAGAACCCCCAAAAACATCCAAAAAAACAAAGCACAAAGCAATGCCTTTCTAGAAGCACAATCCAGAAGGTAATACTAGAATATAAAAATTACTTTGAGTCAATAGAGCCTCAGATAAATGATCCATCTAGCTGCTTCTACTGCCTTGTCAGTCATCCCTTCTGCTAAGGTTCCACTAGTTTTGGTTTTGTTGATATGTATTATGAAGAAGGCATTATCTCCTACTTGGCCTGCTTACATCTGATCTATACAACTTAGTTCTTTTATCCATATCTATTACATTACTAAACCTGAAGAGAGTAGAAGGGGTCCCATAGAAAAGGAACCTCAAAATACACCCAGTTCCCAATTACCTGGAGGCAAATGACAAGCTACAGCTCTCTTTTACAACTCCTTGAATTACTTTTCTGTCACGCAATTGTAGTTATTGTTATGGAAACTGGAAAAAAGCTTTTAGCAATTCTGACCAAAACCACCTTCTAGAATTAGAATATTTTCTTAGACGATACCTACAATTATTTTGTCACAGGTGTCTTGTGAACTAAAATAGCTGGAAAAAATAAACTGAAAACACTCATGAAAACTTAACACAAGAAACAAGGTCTCTATCTTGTTAATGTATTTTTTTTTTCCTCCACACAGTTATTTTTTGTTAATTACTAAGCACATATTATGGTACCTCATAAAAATCTTTCTCAGTGTGCCCATTCTCTTTATAGGGCCAGGCTCCAAATAACTAGTACAACAGCACAGTAGGGTTAGACCTGTCCAGCTCTCCTTATGTTGCATTTGGATTTTCTGGATTAAAACCTGGAAGTCTGAAAACAGTGCTCCTGTAATCTCTTCAAAAATTGCTAAGGAAGGAAAGCAGAAATTATGAGAGGGCTCTGTCACAACATTGTGAACCCACGAATGATAAATCCTGAAATCCAGGATTTAAGAGGGTCTTCATGGCTTGTGCCTAGAAGTATACCAGATGTATTGGACACACTGCACATGCTTTATAACTGATCCATATTGGATTTGTACATTTGGATCAACTAGGTGTGCAATTAGAGTTCTTTGAATACCTGGTGAGTATGCTGCCCATGATGTTTCAATGGCTTAAGAGAACTCTGAGAAGAAAGCATTAACTTCAGACCCACACACCCTGCACCTGAAGCTCATCCCAAACTTTGATAACCTTCAAATCTGTATCCCAGCTATGAAATATATTTATGTATGAGATTGTGTGTACACACACAGAGAAAGGATGACAGATCCTGACATTTTCGCCCCTTTTTGACAGTGAAGGCAAGCAGTTTCCAATATCCACACCTTTCTTAAAGCACACATTCTTCTGAAAAGCTAGAGGAATATAAGCAGCAAGAAGCTTGCTGAATCACTCCACAAAACAGTATTCAAATATGAAAATGGTGAAGAATACATTTTGTGATAAGAAATATCTCTAGGCCCACTGCTGTCCTAAAGTGGGGTGGAGGAGAAGGGAGAAAGATTTTTAAATGTATATACATTGCTGGCATAGCCATAAAAAATGCTTAGAAGGACAACAGTACACTTCATTAGTACATCTACTAACAGGGATAAGTTCTTACTAGCAGCGATAAGGTATCTAAAGAATAGCATGATCTCATCACTGCTAGATAAATATCATGTCTCAGCCCAGGGCCAACACCTTGAACAAGCACCTCACTTGTTCAATTCCAAAACATGACAGAATTGAGCTGAAAGGCAGAAGGCTGTACTATCCACCACACCACACATTGTTAACAGAAAAGTTATTAACTTTTCTGTTAACAAAGAACTTGATGGACCTGCTGGACAAGACCTAATCCATGCTGTCTTTATGCACAGACATTGCACTGCTGTCAGATTAACTGATTTTATACAGGGAGATATTTTGGACCTACACACCTAACTGAGCCCTCCTGGTGAACCCCTCCTGAGCTTACTCATCTGCTACCAAACATGAGACAGCTGACAGGTTTTTAAATTATGAACTCCTGTGGGTCACATTACTTAATTATACAGTACATCCAGGGATATGCACATGGGTCTTTTATGGTAAATGATATGACTGTCTTAAAAACTCATTAATATGTCATTAACCAAGCAGACATTTACTAATTAAACAATTAGCCCCTCTCTTCTATTCCTTTGTTCCACCCAGAGGTGCTCATTTACTGCAATCCTCACTCAGATTTTTTTTTCCCTTCTTTTAATTTCTTTTTCAGGAAAAAAAAATTAAATAAAAATGTATCTATAAAACATTTCCTTTGCTTTTGGCTTAGTCAAACAGGAAACCAAAACAAAGTCTAGATTCCCAGCTGGTGAAAATCAACTTTATCTCATGGAAGTCAAAGGAGTTATGGTGATTTACCCCACCTGAGGATTTTGCTCCAGGCTTCTCAAATACAAGTAATGTATTGATTTAAAATGCATGTCAATATGGAGGCTTTCTCTCTCTAAACCAATAGTGATTTTTACAAAACTTCCAGAAATGCATTCATCAACCACTCTGAGCTGCATAATTATTAAATGCAAACAAAACCTCCAACACCAATAAAGCAAGTATAAATATGCGAAGATCAAGGCCTGGAAGCAGATCATTCTGAATCACCATATGAAGTTGAACACCAAAAGAGCACGCTGTATTTCTACCTCTGAAATTCAAAGGATTTTTAATAATTTTACTTGAGCTGTTTTCTGCTGATAAATGTAGCTTGATCATGTTTGATGTGTTTTAACTGTGTTAAACTCTGGTACAAAGAATTATCAAATATCTCAAATCAGAATAGAGTTCCTTTTTGGAGAGAAATCCTCTACTTCTCCTTTATGATCAAAAGGTAAAAAAATTGCATTTCCACTCAAATGGCCATAATTTTTACTATATATACTGTAGTTCTACTAACATAAAAATATCTCATATAGATATAGGCTGAACAAGAGAAAACAAAAGGATGTTTCTTTTATTACTTACAAGTGTTTAATTCCTAATGGTTTTACTTACTCTTACTTACCAGGGTAGTCTTTCAGAAGCACTGAATCATTTGCAGGTTATAGAAAAAGTTCAACTAGGCACTGGCAAAGGGAGAAAAACAAGTCTTTTAAATAACCCCTCCTCATACTGATACACAAGAGAAAATTATGCCTTGCCTCTGATCCTTCCTGCACTATGTTTTCACTCAGAATCACACTAAACAATAAAAGCAAATCAGGTCCTGGAGTACTAGGGGTCACAGCCTATATAAAATACAAATTTACATACCAGAAATGGATAATATCTTTCCCTTGGCTTTTCACCTTCCGTCTCAGGTGGACAATCTATGGCAGCTGAAGGCTGATATAGTCCATTAGCATAAATTACCAGGGTTGATGAGGTTGCTTCAGACTAGTTAAGAGTAGCTTATAGTACACCTCAGCTTTCCCCACGACCCAACAGGCCATTAGAAAAAGACTAAGAGCTTTACTGTAATGGAAGATCTGGCCTAGAAAGTATGATGTAATATGTAAACAGGTCAAATGAAAACAGTATTTAAACAAAACTTGAGGAAATTCTTGCTTAGAAGGGTTCTGTGCACACCCATGTGGTGGAAGTCTTCCATATTCTCTATGGAAAAGCACAGCATGGGTGATGATAACAAAACTTCCCCCACACTGTATCACTGAAATGCTTCCTCTTGAATTGGAAAGGTCAGGTCCTGTCTCCCCTTGCTGGAGGTCTTGGCTCCTTTGCAGTCTTACATTTGGATCCAGGAACTCTTTGGAGAGCAAAGATAACTCTGTTCTTGCCAATTTAATTCTGTGGTCTGTAAGCAATCAGTGTAGTTAAAGCAATAGAAACCTCCTTCACACATTCACTGTCACTGACTAGAGGTTCACTCAAACCATTAGGAATACTGAACATCCAGTGGAGCATAATATGTTTTCATTCACAACTACATTAAGCGTTTATGTTTAACTACAAAGTAGTTAGCATAATAATACCACACGAAGTCTGTAGTAGGCTCGACTTCTCTCTTACACAATATCTATGAGGAAATGACAATGTGGCAACAGCTTTTTTGCAGCAACTAGAGAGTATAAAGAAGCTACAGCCCAAATGTAAATTTACTGCTAAAGTCCCTGAATTTTGGAGTATGCATTTTTTCCCCCAAAGATTTCTTCCTAAATTGCCAGTTATTTAGAAAACAAGGGCAGCGTGAGAATAGAGACAGACACTACAAATGAGATTCAAATCATGAATCATTTCCATAGGTTTCCATGAGGCCTTTAAACAAAACAAATGCCTGTCTTCTAGTGACTCTTATAATCAGCCAAAGGTCTGCATGTGAACAAAGCCAGTCACCATTTGCTACTAGACAAGCCACCCTAATTCCGCAATCAGGTAGCAAATTAAATATCATGACAAAACCCCAAACTTGGGAACTTCATTTTCATCACATCTGTTCTCTGATACCTGTTATATAGAAGGGCAAATTTCCACAACTGGAAACATGGAAGAGCAGAGTGGTATTTGCGTGAGAAAGATTTTCATAAAGGAAAGATCAATCCCCCCTCCACTGACTGAAGAGAAAATTAATTACTGCAGTTGGCAGACGATAAATGATTCCAATTTACAGAGTTGTGTAATTATAGCAGCTGCAGAGATGACGACTGGATGCTAACTTTGAACCTCCACCCCAACATGACATTTCTACTTGAGTTTAGTTCTGCCACTTGTGAGCATGTTGAAAGTTCTCTCACTGTGTCTTCATAATTATATGTTGGTTCAAAAATAATCATTGGCTTCATTGCATAGATGAAACCTTATCATCTGGTTTGCAAAAGGTATGTTGCATCGTCTTTGAAGTGCTGAAAACCCCACAGTGGAAAATTTATTAGGAGAAAGTGATGTTATGGAAACACAATTAATTCTGCCACAACATGTAGAATTAACTACACTGTTAAGAATTAAAGATTCAAAGAAGAGTTCAAAGGAAGAAAAAATCTGTATATCAAATCATAAAGTATAACCTTTGTAAAAGGTCTAACAACACCATATTTTAAAGAGCCATCTCTGTGAAAGATCTAGGGGGGGAGGGGGAAAGGAAAATAAATGGTTAAGGAGATGGGGAAACATCTTTAATGCTTTTGTGGGGTTTTTGTGTTGTTTCATTTTTTTTTTTTTCTCATGGGAGGTTGTCAGTTATGCTTGTGTAGAGAATTCTGTTCTCTTTTTGAAGCCAAGAGGAAAGTTTTTAATCTCATCTTTAACTTTAATCCTTTAAAATATGTAAGAGATTTAGATGCGAACAGGGTAAATTTGGCAGAAGATCCTAGCTATGGAAGTAAGGTAATTTCTTTCAACTACTGATTGCCAAGGGAGTTCAAAGCCTGCCACCTAAACTATCTATCAATTCCAGCTACAAGCTGCAATCTACTGATTTTTTACATTTCTTTCTATTGATCAAAAATATTTAGAAAAGTCACCAGCTACAAATGAGTGAAACAATGTGATTATTACATACAGGGATGAGGGCTCTCTAGTGCTGTTGCTTTTTTCATAATGAGTGAAGAAAGATATTTTCTCAAGCAATATGCACAATAGCGTCTGTGGTGACTCTGTAGTTATTTTATGCACCAACAACAAAGGAGCTGGTCCACAAGAACAACTTCAGAAAGTCTTAAAAAATTGGCAACTGAGTCAAACACTCAATTTTTAGTACAAGGAGTCTATCTTGACTTTAACAAACTGTTTTATGCCATCTAAAGGTCATATAAATCTCACCTACCAATGCAATGTACTTATATTCCATTAGTGAAATACATGCATAGAAGCCACAGCATGACTTTTTTCCCTAAAGTACCAGTACATGCACACAGACACACACTGAAAATGCTGATTTGCCATACACTACTATTACTAGGCTATTGTGGTTGAACTGAGGTCAAATCCCATGGTATACTGTAAGACCATGTTCTTGTTCTATTGAATACTTCCTAAAGAGAGTAAAAAAATGTTTCTGTTTATTTGGGTGTCCCATCCCTCAAAAAAAAAATTGTTTCAGCAACAATTGGAAACTAAAGATGACATTTATGTGGGAAATTGGCACAAAGTAACAACATACCTTGACTAAGGTTACACAGAAATCCTTGGAAAAAGTCAATATTGAGTCAACCAGCCGAAATCTGCTTCTGGTCACAGTCAGCCTCTGGTTTTAATTACTTGGGTACAAATCTATCAGTTGAACTCAACTAGCAGATTTACCCCTCTCTGTTTTTACCACCCTTATTTATTAGGCCAATTTGCACTGTTTTCAATGCCATTGCATTAACAAACCTATAACAGAGCTGGGGCTTACTTTAGAGACTGACTCAAATGACTGGAGATGTCAGGTTTTGGCCCCATGTAACTATAGTAAGAAAGATGAAGTGATTATATAGTCAGATAGGCTTGGCCTGTCTACTCTTTGATGAATTCAACATGTGCCAAACCCATGTCGTATACATGAAAAATCTAACGCAGAACAAAATGACTACATCACAAGAATGAAAACCTAACCCAAGAGGTCCCATATCTGTTCTCAGTCACATCAGACACAGGACAAACTGGAATGCCATTGAACACAATGCATTTTATATCAGTGCTAATAAGATTAGGATTTTACTTCCTCTTCCTGCTCTTAAATAACGCACAGTGTTAGCATAATTAAACATCAACATGGAAGAAAATAAACAGTGCTTCAGTACTTCATGCAGATGTAATAATCTTTGAAATACCATTGGAGCTAATGTGCATAGGGTCTCATTGTACAGATGAAACACTTCATTATTATACTTCAACCAGTTATTGCAAAACTTTTTTAAAACATCTCAGGCAAGATCGCAAGCACTGATCCTGGGTATAAGATACGCTTGATGAAACATCCTGAAAATCTTGAGCAAGCACTTGGTATATTTATATGAGTTATGCACTTACATTATAGGTTAAACTTATGTAACTATATCCAACTTAGAATATAGGAACCTGTATTAATGAAAAACTCATAGAGAATTCACTTAAAATAAAAAGCCTCAATAAGGAATCAGACTTTCCAGAGATATGCAGGAACTAGCTTTATCAGAGTTCTGTCAGAAGCTACTCCAAATACCTGAAAACTCAATTCAGTCAACTCTGGAACACCATTTTTAAAAACAATATTATCCTTCGTCAAACATTAAAATAAAGAACATTTGTCCCTCAGGGATCGGTGTTGGGACTGGTCTTGTTCAACATCTTTGTCAGTGACATGGACAGTGGGATTGAGTGCGCCCTCAGCAAGTTTGCCAATGACACCAAGTTGTGCATTTTGGTCGATACGTTGGAGGGAAGGAATGCCATCCAGAGGGACCTTGACACACTTGTGAGGTGGGCTCATGTCAACCTGATGAAGTTTAACCATGACAAGTGCAAGGTCCCACACCTGGGTCAGAGCAATCCCATGCACAGCTACAGGTTGGGCAGAGAAGAGATTGAGAGCAGCCGTGTGGAGAAGGACTTGGGGGTGTTGGTCAATGAGAAAATGAACATGAGCCGGCTGCAGTGTGCGCTTGCAGCCCAGAAAGCCAACCGTATCCTGGGCTGCATCGAAAGGAGTGTGACCAGCAGGTCGAGGGAGGTGATCCTGCTCCTCTACTCTGCTCTCATGAGACCTCACTTGGAGTATTGTGTGCAGTTCTGGTGTCCTCAACATAAAAAGGAGATGAAACTGTTGGAACAAGTCCAGAGGATGATCAGGGGACTGGAGCACCTCCTGTATGAAGATAGGCTGAGAAAGCTGGGGCTGTTCAGCCTGGAGAAGAGAAGGCTGCATGAAGACCTCATAGCAGCCTTCCAGTATCTGAAAGGGGCCTATAGGAATGCTGGGGAGGTGTCTTGGGTTCAGCAGTAGCAGTCATTTTTCTTCTTCTTAGTAGCTGGTGCAGTGCTGAGTTTTTTACTTTCAGCCTGGGAACAGCGCTGATAACACCAATGTTTTCCGTTGATGCTCAGTAATGTTTAGTCTGACCAAGCACTTTCTGAGTCTTATGCTCTGCCAGGAAGGAGGGGAAGCCAGGAGGAAGCAGAGACAAGAAACCTGACCCAAACTAGCTAAAGAGGTATTCCATACCACAGCACATCATGCCCAGTATATAAACTGGGGGCAGGGGGCCGGAAGGGTTAGATCACTGCTCGGGTCAGGCTGGGTATTGATCGGTGGGTGGTGAGCCATTGTATTCTCTTCCCTTGTTATTTCCCTTGTCATTATTATTATTGGTGGTAGCAGCAGTGGTTTATGTTATACCTTAGTTACTGGACTGTTCTTATCTCAACCAGTGGGAGTTACATTCTTTCGATTCTCCTCCCCATCCCTCTGGGAGCGGGGGTGGGAGGGAGGAAGGGAGGTGAAGTGAGTGAGCAACTGCATGGCTGAATTGCCAGCTGGGCTTAAACCACGACAGGAGGGACTCTTCATTAGAGACTATAGTGATAGGACAAGGGGTAATGGGTTAAAACTTAAACGGGGGAAGGTTAGATTGGCTACAAGGAAGAAATTCTTTACTGTAAGGGTGGTGAAGCACTGGAATTGGTTGCCCAGGGAAGTTGTGAATGCACCATTGCAGTGTTCAAGGCCAGGGTGGACAGAGCCTTGGGTGGCATGGTTTAGTGGGAGGTGTCCCTGCCCATGTCAGGGGTGTTGGAACTAGATGATCTTAAGGTCCTTTCCAACCCTAACTATTCTATGATTCTATTTAAACAAAATGATTTTACTTTGCCTATAACTTGCTATTAGCCCTGTTATTATTGAGGGCTTTGTTCCAAGCTTTCATCCCCACCACTGTAGCTTCTGTAGCTGGATTTTGCTCACTGTCATAATACTATGATTTGTTGCCATGGAAATTATTGCTATGTCGACAAACAGAAATTTATGCCTTTGTGGAAAGAAACAATATGATAACTTAGGAAAGCACAAGTATCTAAAACTTGAAATTGACAAAAATAAAGAAGCTTGCTCTGAAAACTTAGCTAATGTTGAATTTGGAATCAGAAAGAGGCACATTTGCAATTTTAGGCTGCTGAAAAGTTCTTGTGTGCATGAAAAACATGTTGGACATGCAAAAGTTTTCTGGTTATAAGCTTACTATCTCTTACTGTATTTAGTTGGAAGAGAAAAACAGATCTATACTAACTGAGCAGAATTAAGAATTTAAATAGAAAATGAAACCAGTATATTCCTGAGTCAGAGTCAGGTTCATTACAACTATATATTATTAAACTAGGAATAGCAAGACAGTCATATATATATATGCATATATATATATATACACGCAGTCAACTACATATTATTTCTATTGGAGAATAGGGAGGCAGTCATAGCACACATATTAGAAGTTTGTCTTCTCATGTTTCCTATACACCTGAAAGAAAGGAGATTCCTTCAGAAGGTTCTTTCTAGAAACTGGGGACAATTCCCCCAGTGTCTAAGTTGTTCTGATCTCCTGGAAGGAGAACTGGGCTTTTTAATTCTTTAATTTTTGTGTCTCCTATTTTTCCAAGTGCTCCCTATGAATGCTGCTGGAATGTGTTGTGGTCATATCCACGATGACAACAAAAGTAATTTTGAATACTTACACTCTTTTTTTTTTTTTTTTTAAATCCTCTGTAATAACATGAGGATCATCTGTGCGACCTCTTAAACCTCATTTCATGTGACAATTTCATTTGTGTTATTCTATATACATTTCTACTCTCTTTTTCCATGTCTGCTTAGGAGAGATTCCTTAAATGTATAATTATTTATAATTTTTCTCCACATATTGTTCTGGATCTTTACACTATAGTTCTGATGAAATCTAGACAGAAAATTTAGAACTGCATCTCTTCAGATAGACAAAAGAATCTATAAATTTTTTTTCAATAACATGCTTCTTGTATTGTTTTCCTGCAGGGATGCTTTTCCGTTAAAACAAGTTGTCTCATAAACAAGAACCTGTACCAGAGAATAAAGACTGCTAAAAGGATCTAAACCTGTCAGGTTCAAGAAGTATACTACAGTTCAGAACTTCCAGACAAGGGCAACTGTTCATTTTTCTCCATGAATCCATCACTTTGCAGAAAGAACATGGAGGGTTGAATTTCCCTAGTTTTCCTGCAGATTTTTGAAATAGAGAAGATCAGGCTCTTTAATTCCTTTTTTCTTCATCAGGAATGAGAAATCGATATAGTTAACATACAATAAGAATGCTTTGTCAAACTGGAAAACATAATTTCTCTTGTCCCACCACATTATCTTGAAACATGACCTCAAGATATAATTGGTAATAGATTTCATTGAGGGAGATGTGTTCCTCCTCCTTTGTTTTGTTTACTTTCATAGTTTCTCATCATAAAACAAGGGAAGGAGGGGGAAAGCATAAGGAAAAAAACCCAGACAAACAGCTAGAAAGTCAGAAAGATGCAGATTATGAAGAGTAAATATATCCTATTACAAACCTCAAAATAGCAACTCTCAAAGCTTTTGGATTTGTTTCACTGCTTTTGTTTTTATCATCATAATTTTCTCAATTAGACTAATTGATCTGACCACTATTTCACTCATACAAATGTTTTCAGAAATATTAAGACTAGCAAAGGCTTGTCCAAATAAATATTCATGAAGGCATTCCCACAGGATATGGTCTCACAGTTGAAAGGATAACAACAACAATAATAATGTATTATTAATAATAATCTGAAAATTTTATTGTTATTGTTATTGATATTATTATTATTATTCATACACTGGAGGAAACTGACACCTCTACTTATGAACATTTTCAAAGATAAAAAATAGTTGTTTTTCATATAAATATCCTGCACCCAAGAAATAAATAAAAATAAAAGACTGCAACTTTGATGACCCAGATCCTGAGACAAATCGCAAAAACCAAATGACAAATTCTGTGTGTCAAGTAATCAATAAGGTTAAGGTTTGATGACACAAATAATTGTCTAAATAAAACTAAAGAATCCACTTAAGCATCAATCTTAAAATAAACCATCATTGACTTCCAGAATTATCTTGCCTCTCTGGCATGGAGTTGAAGGGTAAGATGCTGAAAGACATTCAGCCAAGCAGGAATGACAGATGGGGAGGAAAAAAGCCTTTTGGACTTAACTAGAAATGATGGTAAATATCAGTGAAAAGAGCTTTGGTATTGTGGAAAAGCGTGAAATAAATAGAATCAGAAAATTATAGAATGGTTTCAGTTGAAAGGGACCTTAAAGATAGCTAGTTTTAATCCCTCTGCCAAGGGCAGGGACATCTTCCACTAGACCAGGTTGCTCAAAGCCCTATCCAACCTGGCCTTGAACACTGTCAGGGATGTGGCAGCCACAGCTTCTCTGGGCAACCTGTTCCAGTGTCTCACCATCCTCACAAGGAAGAATCATAGAATCATAGAACAGTTAGGGTTGGAAAAGATCTTAAGATCATCTAGTTCCAACCCCCCTGCCATGGGCAGTGACACCACACACTAAACCATGTCACCTAAGGTTTTGTCCAACCCAGCCTTGAACACCGCCAGGGATGGAGCATTCACAACTTCCCTGGGCAACCCATTCCAGTGCCTCACCACCCTTACAGTGAAGAACTTCCTTACAGTAAAGAATTTCTTCCTAATATCTAACACTGAAAAATTGATAGCGTTAAATGGTATTCATGAACCACTGAGTGAAAGAATAAGAAAATAAGGCAGCAGTCTAACATATTTATCAGTTATAAGATAAACATATTTATGATTTATAATATAAACTTATCAAATACATTTATTTATTTATTTTGCAGTGAAAAGAAATCAAGGTACTTAGAGCATGAGGACACTGCTCTGCCATCATAACAAAGCATTCTGTACACACTGACAGATGAAGGCTTTAGCTGTCCTTCACAAAGACATTTTAGCAACAGCTGTTAATGTGCATTACTTCTTTCACTCTTAAAAATACATACAAGTCTTAAAATAGTTCACTTACTGCAGCACTCTAGAACTTACAATCTGGAAATAAATATGAAAACTCTAAAATTTCACAATTATGTATATTTAAGAAAGCTGATGAGATTATTTATTTATTTATTCATTCAACAGTGTGTATTTTTAGTGATTTGATTTGGTTCACAGTACTCTGTTATGTTTCCTTGTTAAGCTTACACAGTTACCTGAAGCTTTGTATTTTATGTTTCCTTTCTTTGGCCAGTCTAAGTGACAATTGTTTAAATAGGAATAAATGTAAAAGCACAAAACAATTAATGAGTTTCTTGCGTTCCACAATGCTTTCTCAAAAAAAAGGCCACTGATTAATATTGTTTGGGTTTTTTTCCACTAATGGAAGTGGAACAGTTCAGTTCAATGGTTTTTACACATGGTCCACAGATAACTTAAGGTAACCAAGAAAGAGCTTAGCACCATTAAGAATAAAATCAATACAAAAGGATTTGGACATTCATTTGGAAATGTTTAGCAATCTCCAAACCAAAGAACTTAAGAAAGCAAATGTACAACAGTATCAATAGTCCCTAAAATAGATTAAGTCTCCTCTTTGAGGAGTACGTAATGTTACACAGCTGACAATGACATCAGAGCCCAATGTAAGTTACATCATCATTACTGACCTTATTTCTGTTTTTAACCTAAAACAGAACAATCATACACATACCCTCTTCAGTAGTCTCTTTAACTTTCACAGAAAAGCAGCAAGAAGCAAGACGTGCAATTATACAAAACAAAGTTCCTTGCACATATCAGACATCTTTTAGCAATGAGAACTTTCCCAAGAGGTTGCAATTTGTTATAGAAACATCTTTATCACAGGTATTTTCAATCATGAAAGCAAAACAAAGCACTGTACTTTCAGTTAGTGTTACCTGAAACATTTTCGTTTGCTGAACTGAACCACAGCATTCTATTCTGGTTTTGACAGCTATCAATCTGCACCTGCCACAGCCCACTGTCTGACATACAACTGCTGTCCCCATTTTCTTTAGTGGGGACTGCCTTTCCTATTGAACAGTGGCCTGTTTTGATCACACAGTATGAGCCATCATGGGAAACTTCACAGCACTGATGGGCAAAATATAAAACGTGGCAGCCACATGACAGCTCTCATGCAGCATTATAGCATTTTGGGCAGATGCAGTGTAGCACTTTCCTTTTTTTTTTTTTTTTTTTTTTTTTTTCTACTTTTGTTCCAGTTTAAAACGAAACCAGACTTCTACATGATGTCCCAAGGGACTGGTGTTCCACTTTTGCCTCCACTAAAAAGAGTGCCTATTCAGTTTCCTGAAGCCTGAGTCCAGGTTAGGACTTAGTTAACATTTTTTTCATTGAAAGCTTCTCATGTTTAGGCCATAATTTTGTTTTTTCAGGTTCTGTGACTCAGGACAATTTTCTTACACCACCAACAATAAAAGCTTAATTGATATTCAGTTTTCTTTATTATTTTTTAGCCTTCAGAAGTGTGCTAGGCATTTCATAGGAGGTATGAAGGACATCAGTGAGCTTGTGAAGGTGGACGGCAGCTACATATTTTATGAGGTCAATTAAAGATATACACATTTCAAATGTAATTTTATATCTTCGTTTGATTACAAATATAATGATGTGCTCAAGAAATTTTAGTATCAATATAATAAAGCACTATTTTTTCATTCCATTTGATTTTCCTTTTCAGAGAAAGCTAAATGCAGCCAGCTTTATATCTAAGAATGTTTCAAGGGCCAGAGCAATAACAATAGATTCATACTAAGGTAGTTAAGGATGAAACTGAAGAGAACCTCCACATTATATAAAGAACTGGATAGCATGTAAGATATATTGAGGGAATCTGAATTCTTCTTCCTCTGCTTTTCAAAGCATAGGCATCTTGGTCCCTTCTGGCTTTTCCAGCATGGGTACCCTGCAGAAGACAGGATCCTACCACTGTTCTCTTGGTGAAGCAAGTGGAACTATAATACTAATAATACTGCTGGCATTTAGTGTTTGATTAGCAAACTTGTGAACAGCATGTTCCATTGGGAAATGGAAGAGCCTGAGGGTCAGAGGACTTGAATTTTAAGCATTCTCTCAAGCAGTTTAATGCAAAATGCCAGTGCACCCAGCCTGATTGTAACATGCCTGATGGAACTTCTCTTCTTGGGACCTAAGTTAAGAAAGAACCAGTTTCTGCGTCACAAATTGACTTAGTTTAAGGAATATGCACTGACCTCATCAAAACATCCCTAGTTCTCAGCAAAAGTGGAAGATGACTACTCGTGCACTTGGGCACTAGAACAACTGCAGGGGGGTACCTTATGAGTTCAGATATCTGCAGTCCTAGCCAACAGCTGAACAGGGACTTTCTGAAACACAGTTTGTAATTTCAAATAGCTGTGTCTTATTCCTGCTCCTAAAATTAATTACTGAATCTAGCCTGAAGTGTGCTTGTACTCAAGTCTTTGACGGATATTCAGGTACCAGGATAGGCAATAGCAGATCCCAGACCTCAATTATTCACAATACAGATGTTATGTCCTGTAGGAATGTTGGATAACACTTCTTCCATCAAAGTCTGCAGCAAAATTCTCCATTGCTTCTAATATGAGCAGAAGCAGGTACCTATTGTTTATTATTGTCTCTAAGTGCTGCCCTTGAGTTGTAATTTATGGGAAGAGGATATCACTCCAGAAATATAAACATATGACAAACATGTCTAAACATCTCCAGCCTTGATGTTATTACATTCTATCACCAAACTCATCCTTGAAGTAATCTATTTTCATGCCCTTCTACAGCTTTCCACCAATTCTTTATCCATTGCTGCACAACAAACAGCCTTAAACTTTAATGGGTTGCATGACTTATTTCCTACCTATTCACTGAATTTCATTTCCAAAGTTGCCACATGCTTCATACTTTTTTAATACAAAGATGCTTAGAGTTGTGATTGTGCCTGGAAGATTGGAAAATATCTACCCTTACGCTGTATTATATGCAAATGAGGACCTAATACTATTTAAATAACAGTTAAAACCACAACCTTCAAATACAAAGCCAGCTATTAAAACATTGCTGGAGGCAATGTTCAAGGTTTATACTAGTTTTGCGCAAGATACAGGTATGGGAGAGAAGGTTGTGTCATTTGAATGACTACACTGTATTCCTCTCTATTTTTTAATTATCACAGATTTAATCAACTTGTTCTGTTTGTATAATTTCCAATAACTTGCAATAACCTTTCCTCTTCCTCTTTTCTCAGGGAGGAGGAGGAGATGAATTTATATAACATAGTAAGCTTAAAAAATATGAGCTACATGGAAGACAGAACAGCAAATAAGATACTGTGATTAATTTCATAGACTTCCAGTAGGAAGTATTTAGTTTATCAGCACATAGTAAATGAATATTAAAATATGCATACCCCAAGGCTACAAGTGAAAGTAGATAACAGCTGTTGGTCTAAAATGTGGTTTCATAATGCAGAGATTGGAATAAGCTTGTAATTATGAATTAAAGCTAAAAGAGTCAAAAAAAAAAATTACAAACACATTATGAAGATACTCTTTAGCCCATACCATTTAAAACCAGATCTCTTCATTACAAAAAAGGAGGGGAAAAGAAGGGTTTGCTCCTATCGGCTTCAGACAAAAAACGCTTAAGTAAAATCAGCAAAACCCAGTTGCTTCTTTTAGCACGTTTTTAAAAATAAAGGTAGGTATTTCAATTCCAGATCAACAGAATTTCATAGCAGGAAGTGAAAAAAAAAAAAAAGAAAAAACAACAACAACAAAAAACCAACCCAAAAAACCCCCACTGAATAATGAGAGATTCAGCTTTGCATAGGAAGTAAGTATACTACCCTCACACATGATATCACAGAGTTCAAAAAGCAGGAAAGAAAAAATCAGAGTTAAATATCTGCTTCATTGCATTAAGTATACTGTTGGCCAGTCTGTTATTCCTTTTACTCAGCATGCTTGTCATTATGCACAAAAAATGTGAAACAATCTGAAAGAATTATGACATTGAAAAAAACCTTTATTCACTCAATTTTTTCCTCACATACATAGTGCAGCTACTGTTCTTCGTTTATGCCTCAAAATTTTAAATATCCTACCTACAAGAAGTCACTAACAGTGCATTGAATGTAGTTTTCCATGGAAGAAAAGAAAGAGAAGAGCATTTGCAAACACAAAGTCTAAGCTAAACCAGCCTAAGAAGATTCTTTTTTCTCTTACCAGGCTGAAGTTCTTCCATACACACAGATAAAAAAACAAACAAACAAACAAATAAATTAAAAATCCAGTGCACAAATTATGAAGCTAATTTCCTTGCATACATGATTAAGAAACATAAACTCCCCTAGAAGATAATTCCGACCAGCCTGGTTGCTCTGAATCACCTGAGGGCTTTTCTTTCTCTGTTGCCTAAATTTGAAGCAGGCATATGACCAAACCAAAGTATGAAAATTCTCCTACGACATGAGTTCCTTATTGTTACTGAACACAGCACTATATGCTTACATGGTGCATAGGAAACCTTGTCACAGCCTTGCACCAGCTCTGCCTTTGGAGGACCATGGACCTGGAGTAAAGAAAATGGATCCTCTCCAAATGCATGTGCAATCACAAAATTATGGAGCAACTATGTCCAAGCAGCTGCGGCAGCTGCATGTAACCTAGTCTACTTGTCAGCCTCTTTTCTTGACTGTCATAATCACACCGATGACTGTAACACTGTCACACGTTATATATAAGATGGGCACAGATAAGGGATTATAAGGAACCAATATGATCCCAAGAATACTATTTAAAATAGTAAAAAAATAGTATTTGGTCCTATTTAATTCAAATTAACTTTTGCAAGTTAACAGACTTGAAACTTGACTTCTGATACCCTCCATATTTTAATTTTAAAATCACAAGTAATTGAAAGAACTAAATTTAAAGGGTAACACAATATTTGTCCTCGTGTGAAATCACATTTTGACTTGACCTAACAGGTACGCCCTCTCACGAAAAATGCTTCTCACTTTAATCTGGCTAGGCTTTTTGTTCAGCTAGGGAGATGCTCTTCCTTTTTAAAGTCTACATAGGTAAGATGTAATGGTTTCTTCCTCTTCCAATTTTTTTTTTTGTTTTCTCTGCTCCACCTCACCACAATTATATCTTCTAAGATTAAAACAGCATGAATTCACAGTTACATGTGTTTCCTCCCTAAATGTCAGTGACTTTCAAGAGACTCAGACATCCATCGCCTAGTACATTTGCAAAATGAAAGAAAATGTGAGTCTTCAGGAAATTCATGAGCTTTGAAGAACTATTTTAAGATGTTTAAGTTGTTCTGTCTTACATGATTTTATTTCAAAAGTCACTATGGTGCCCATATGAGTAACCACATCATAGCTTTGTTTCCTGCCATCACAAAACCAAAGCTGTATCAGGAAATACAACTTAGGAGAATCACAGGCGTTTTTAATCTTTGTCCTGTTACATTTGTTTTCTTATGATTTCCAGTAAGTATCTAATTTGTACAGGTCTCTTAAACTCAGCTTCTCCTTTAGAGAAGAATTTTAGTGAGAAAGATTGAATTTTTAAACCATCATTGATTATGATGCACCTAGTGTAAATGAATGAATTTTATATGAAGCAGGCACTGTGCACCCACTTGATACAAATTGATAAGCAAAATCAATTAGTCATTTGTTCTTGAGGACTAGAATGTTTACTCTATTGGATTGTTCTTTCTAAAAGATTAAGTTTTCTTCAAAGAAAAAAAAATAACAGTGACAGGAATTAAATTACAGAAATTTACTAAATCTTTGCAAGTATTTTACAAAATACCATTCTTTACTTAATAAAGGGCAAGCAACATATTTTATGATTTCCCATTCATTCGACAAAGCTATGGTGTTTGTAATTGTGTATATAAAGCCATCAGTCTTGTAAAGCCGTCTTTAGCTGAGCAAGCCCCAAAGCATCCCGTCCATTCTGCTCAGATCTGATCAGCATCTTTATAGTTTATCAGCCTTGGGGTCCAATTTTGTTTTGGATGCTTTTATAAATGAGCACAATCACTGGTGAATCTGTTCTTCCAGATTGCAAAGAGAAAAATCGAGAGAAGAACTTTAGTAGATTACTGTGTCACTGAGGATAAAGTACAAGTGCAAATGCACCTAAAGTAGTCTCGGAGATTATTTCATTCGGTGTACATTTTCAGTTTTATTTCAGTAAAATTAGATGATTGTCTTAGTTATTATTGTTTTTGAAGCTATATTCTGTCCCCAGGCAAGGTGCATGATCAATGCACTATCTAGCAAAATCAATTTGTTGCAAAGTACTATTTATTTAAAAAAGGGAAAGAGGGGGAGAGGAGAGTAATGCATAGCAAATGTGAAAATGATTATAAGACTTTCTTCTAGTAAAGCTAAATTTTATCATTGAAGCACGGAAGTTAGGAAATAATATAACTGATTTCACAAACCCTGTACAAAACTACTTCTATATACATATTTAAACTTTAAGGTAGCCAGTGAAAAGCTAGCAGCACATTTTGCAGCTCCTTTTATTTTTCCCATGAGAGATAAGTTTCCAGAGATAAAATAATGGGACATACAGTCTTCCTCTGCTATACTGATCACCCATACAAGTAGTTCCATTTTTACATAAACAGGACACAGGAAAGAATACATCTAATATAAAAGAGGGTTTGGTTTCTTTTCTGTAGGGATAAAAAAAAAATCTGTACTTGCTCTGCTTTGTTATTCAAGAGATCATCAATATCACTGAATATCTGATGGGTTAAGGGGGATGCGATTTTCTCAAATAGGAGGAAGGCGGCAGTCTCATGACAGATAGGGCCAATTTTGTTTTCAGAAGTTGTTGATGTTCTTCTGTTATCTCTGTCATGGCCACCATATTAGAAGCTTAGTGGGAATCCATTATCTGCAACCTAAGTCAAAACATTTGCTGCTCAGAATAGTTACAGGCACCACAAACTTACGGTCAGTTGGAAACTGAGGATTTCCAATATTTAATGGGAAAAATACTTCAGCAAAAATGGTTAATTAGAACTACTCAGAGTTACTATGACCTCTTTATTCAGGATCATTATTAGGGAGTCTACAAAAGATTATAGAAATACATGAAATTATGATGCTGGATGATGAAAAGAAATGCATTCTCTTAATCATATTATGAATCTGAACTCTAAGACCCATTTTGATCACCATCTGTAACTAGAGTATGTGCTGTACAGAGACATCTGCAACTGATACATACAGGTGTGAAAAAGCCATTTAATTTTATGGCTTGAGCAACAACACAGCTAAGATCAGGGGAAAGAAAACAACCACCTGAAAATGATAGTGAATCCAAGTGGTTTTCCATCTCATAAGAAACAGCACCCTCAGTACTGGATTTTGAGGTGAACACTTTCTCTTCTAGAAGATTAATAGAAAAGGGGTTATTTGGAATGCAGCAACAATCTCTAATGGCACCACTTCAGTTATCATTGCTGTCCACTTTATAATCCTACCCTTTAACTGGAAGAAAAAAAAAAAAGAGGGAAGAAAGACCTATGTTCTTGTACAACAGTATGTTTGGTTAACCTACCTGGCATTTGCCAGGTAACACGTGTTTTCAAGCAGCAGTGCTACACAACCATATTTTCTGGTTTTACATTATCAAATGATAGGTAATACTGCTGAAGCAGGTCCTCTTGAGGCCATAACGGTGTGAGATTTGAATAAGCCATTTTTGAAAGGTAAGATCATACATATTACTCAGAGCTACTTAAGGAAGCAACTGTGTGGTCAGAACTGCTGCAGGAGAGAGACCTGGCAAGTGTGTTAAAGCAGTCTCACAGGAATCAAGACAACACTGACTTTAGCTCCATGGGTAACTGAAGGTTAAGACAGCTAGCTACCAATATCCATGTCAAACCTACATGCCCCCTTTGATTCTTCCTTCAGACCTCTCCAGCGCTGACTAGAAACAGTCTTGGCTGAGTTAGTGGGTCAATACCACAGTAAAGGCAACTCAAGGACCATGTATAGACCCCACGTAAAGATATTTTTCTGGCCTGCCTGCTCTTTTACACAATCTTGTATTCCTGCTAAGTGTTATTATGTTTTAATCTGCTCTTTTCGAAACGGAGAGGGAAGAATTATGGCATAATCACTGCATTCATAAATCAGAACTTGATTTCCATTGAAATTCCAAATTCAACCCCTTCCTTTCCTCACCCACATATTTCAGTTTCAGTCCTTCAAACTGTGAATTACTTCATATATACATGTAGGCATAGGCACAGAAGGTATACATAAACACTTACGTACATACCCAGACATTGCCACAAACATACACATACCCACAGATAGAGGCATCTTAAAATTTCTCTTCTACTTAATCAAGTAAACCCTTATTCAAGAGAAAATCTGCATGATGTTATTGAGGTGCAAACAACCAGATCACGTCAAAGGCAACCTGCTCTTCCTCTATGCAATATTCCAAATTCCTTTATCAAACTCTAGTTAGGCACATGCTTACCTATCACTGGAAGGATTTCCCCTCCAAAAAAACATAACAAGGGTTCAGAGAGACAGTGAAAATCAGAAAGCAAGAAATGTATCACAAAGATGAACACATGCCAAGAAACCTAGAAAAGATGTATAAGTCTGCAAATAAATAGCTTGGCAAATTAGTTGACTAAAAAGAAAAATCCTCCACACACAGATCATGTCCAAACAGCTGTTAGAAGTTTCTTGTACTTTCTTGTGGAATGTGTGGCAAGTCACTGTTGAAAGGGAGATACTGGACCAGATATATCATTGGTGAGATGCAGCATGGAGATGCTTTATGGTTCTGACACTGAGGCTAAACTGCAGACAAACACATTCCATTCACCTGAGATGTTGTTTCAGAACAGAACATCTGCAACAGACTTGAGGACCCTCAAAGACTGGGAAATGCAAGCTTCCAGAGAAAAGCCCCATCTGCATATGGCATACTACCATACATAAATAAGGAGAGAATTAATAGTTCGCAATCTGCTATAGATGATAGTAGCAACCTGACCTGACAGTTTTGGGTCAAGGACACAGAAATCAAAATGTAAATTAACACACAGTGAATGATAAGGGGGAAAAAGTGCTACACAGGAATTTTTAGACAAAGAGATTATGACACAGGAGTCAGATTCTATTAGAACACCCACAAGTCCTGAAAACATGTAATACAGGTGTTTTGCTAGAGAAGACGCAGAGATGAAGCTTAAGAGATTTCAGTACAAATGCTGTCTCATTTCAATCCACATGTCACCTTTACAATTAGGTTCCACTGTAAGTTTTATGTTTAAGTAGACTCTCAATATTGAAGCTGAAGACACAATCAAAGCAGACAGCATTTTTATGAGTTTTATGTGCATTCAATGGCAAGTTGTAATATTCATGTATTTCTTATGCCTACTATCAAAGTGGAATCAAACCTTAGTGAATTTCCAGGATTAAAAATGGAAGGCTCAGTTTTGCCAAGTTTCAGATTTATCTCACATATTACAACACTTTTTTTTTTTTTTTTTAAATGGCTTCAGCATCTATAGTGTATAGATTGCATTAGAAATGGATTCCAATTAAAGAACAAAACTCACAGCCGCGCATATATATACAAATTCTGTTGAGGAAATTGTGAGCAATGTGCTTGGAAGTTTATGATATCAGCTCAAAATAAAAAAAAAAATAAAGATGCAAAAAAGATGTAAATATTTTCAAGAGTTTTACTGGCAATTTGTTAATGTCTTCATCAACACCAAAGGTAATTTGGAGAAAAAAGAAAAGAAAAAAATAGTAGCAGCTAAAACAGGAAAGCAACCGTAATGAGATTGTTTAGCTCTGCACACAAAGGATACAGAAAACTGAAGAGGTTGAATCAGGGCATAAAAACTTCTTATGTGGGTCAGACCATGAACAGCTGGTTACGACTTTGCAACTGAAAGTTCTTCAAAATTTTATATTCAACCTTCAATTCCATGTATTATGGGCTATATAGCTAGCTTGATTTTTGCATGCATATGTAAGTACATACAGAGCTCATAGCAGATGAGGACAAGGAAAGTTAATAGAGCAAAAAGGGGTTTTTTTTTGCATCTTCCTGCTCTTAACACTGCATCTCAGGTAACAAGATATACTATACCGAAATGAGTACTTCGAGGATCACCTGCTGCAAGCTCCGGAGCGATACATCCCTACTAGAAGGAAGTGCTGCAGGAGGGCCAGGAAACCTCCTTGGATGGATAAGGAGCTGCTGAGGAAAACTCGAAGGAAAAAAGAACCTATAAAAGGTGGAAGCAAGGACAGGCAGCCTGGGAAGAATACAGGGATGTTGTCCAGGAAGCTAGGGACCAGGTTAGGAAAGCTAAGGCCCACTTAGAATTAAACTGGGCTAGGGACGTTAAAGATAACAGCAAGGGATTCTATAGGTACGTAGTGAATAAAAGACAGAGTAGGGACAATGTGGGCCCCCTCCGGAAGCTATCGGGAGAACTGGCTATCCTGGATTTGGAGAAGGCTGAGGTTCTTAATGACTTCTTTTCCTCAGTCTTCACTGGCAAATGCCCTGATCACACCACTCATGTCTTGGAAGGCAAATGCAGGGACAGTGAGAATGAAGACCCTGGGCCCACTGTAGGAGAGGATCTGGTTTGAGAACATCTTAGGAACCTGAATGTATACAAGTCCATGTGACCTGATGAAATCCATCCGCGGGTCCTGAAGGAACTGGCAAATGAAGTTGCTAAGCCACTGTCCACCATATTTGAAAAATCATGGCAGTCAGGTGAAGTTCCCAACGACTGGAAAAAGGGAAATATAAGCCCATTTTCAACAAGGGGAAAATGGATAAGCCAGAGAACTACAGACCAGTCAGCCTCACCTCTGTGCCTGGCAAAATCTTGGAGCAGATTCTCCTGGAAGGCATGCTAAAGCACATGAAAAAAACAAGGTGCTTGGTGACAGCCAGCATGGCTTCACTAAGGGGAAATCCTGTCTGACCAATCTGCTGGCCTTCTATGATGGGGCTACGGAACTGATGGACAGGGGTAGAGCAGTTGATGACACCTACCTGGACTTGTGCAGAGCGTTTGACACTGTCTCCCATGACATCCTTGTCTCTAAGTTGGAGAGACATCAATTTGATAGGTGAACCACTCAGTGGATAAAGAACTGGCTGGATGGCCGCACGTAAAGAGTTGTGGTCAATGGCTCAATGTCCAGCAGGAGAGCAGTAATGAGTGGTGTCCCGCAGGGATCGGTGTTGGGACCGGTCTTGTTCAACATCTTCGTCGGTGACATGGACAGTGGGATTGAGTGCACCCTCAGCAAGTTTGCCGATAACACCAAGCTGTGTGATTCGGTTGATAAGTTGGAGGGAAGGAATGCCATCCAGAGGGACCTTGAGACACTTGTGAGGTGGGCTGATGCCAACCTGCTGAAGTTTAACCATGCCAACTGCAAAGTCCTACAGCTGGGTCAGAGCAATCGCAGGCACAGCTACAGGTTGGGCAGAGAAGAGATTGAGAGCAGCCTTGCGGAGAAGGACTTGGGGGTGTTGGTTGATGAAAAAATGAACATGAGCCGGCTGCAGTGTGCACTTGCAGCCCAGAAAGCCAACCGTATCCTGGGCTGCATCAAAAGGAGAGTGACCAGCAGGTTGAAGGAGGTGATCCTGCTCCTCTACTCTGCTCTTGTGAGACCTCACTTGGAGTATTGTGTGCAGTTCTGGTGTCCTCAACATAAAAAAGACATGGAACTGTTGGAACAAGTCCAGAGGAGGGCCACAAGGATGATCAGGGGACTGGAGCACCTCCTGTATGAGGATAGGCTGAGAAAGTTGGGGCTGTTCAGCCTGGAGAAGAGAAGGCTGCATGGAGACCTCATAGCAGCCCTCCAGTATCTGAAGGGGGCCTATAGGGATGCTTGGGATGGGCTCTTCATGAGGGACTGTAATGATAGGACAAGGGGTAATGGGCTCAGTCTTAAACAAGGGAAGTTTAGATTGGATATGAGGAAGAAATTCTTTACTGTAAGGGTGCTGAGGCACTGGAATGGGTTGCTCAGGGAAGTTGTGAATGCTCCATCACTGGCAGTGTCCAAGGCCAGGATGGACAGAGCCTTGGGTGGCATGATTTAGTGGGAGGTGTCCCTGCCCATGGCAGGGTGGTT
Source organism: Ara ararauna (assembly GCA_028858755.1). Taxonomy (NCBI): domain Eukaryota; kingdom Metazoa; phylum Chordata; class Aves; order Psittaciformes; family Psittacidae; genus Ara; species Ara ararauna. The sequence continues at coordinate 91,452,031 of CM054377.1, read as the reverse complement.
GGAACTAGGTGATCTTAAGGTCCTTTCCAACCCTAACAGTTTAATTCCAACTGGGCCTTAGCTTTCCTAACCTGGTCCCTAGCTTCCCGCACAGCATCCCTGTATTCTTCCCAGACCACCTGTCCTTGCTTCCACCTTTTACAAGCCTCTTTTTTTCCTCTAAGTTTCCTCAGCAGCTCCTTATCCATCCAAGGAGGTCTCCTGGCCCTCCTGCAGCACTTCCTTCCAGTTGGGATATATCGCTCCTGAGCTTGTAGTAGGTGATCCTTGAATATCAACCAACAGCCTTGGGCCCCCCGGCCCTCTAGGACTATATCCCATGGAACTTTACTGAGCAGGTTCCTGAAGAGGCCAAAGTCTGCTCTCTTGGTGTCCAGGGCAGTGAGCTTGCTGCACGCTCATCTCACTGTCCTAAGGATCTCGAACAATGATCTCATGATCGCTGCAACCAAGGCTGCCCTGGAGTGTCACATTTCCAACCAGCCCTTCCCTGGTGGTGAGCACGAGGTCAAGCATGGCACCTCTCCTTGTCGGCTCCTCTATTACTTGCAGAAGAAAGTTGTCTTCCACACAATCGAGGAACATCCTGGATTGCTCATGCCAGGCCGTACCGTCCCCCCAACAGATATCAGGGTGGTTGAAGTCCCCCATGAGGACAAGGGCCTGCAAGCGTGAGGCTGTTCCTATCTGTCTAAAAAGTGCTTCATCCACAGGTTCCTCTTAGTCAGGTGGTCTGTAACAGATCCCCACAGTAATGTCTCCCATCGCTGTTCTGCCTTTAACCCTGACCCACAAATTCTCTATCGACTGCTCATCTGTCCCCAGACAGAGTTCCATACTCTTCATAGACTTGTAATTAATCTTGCATAATAAAATTCACCAATCCCAATTTTATATCTGTGTATAGCACCAGGTACAGCAATTGAGTGACTAGAGACAGTTAACAGTCAAAGAGCAAAGAAAGAAATAATATATAATAATTGTATAAGGAGAAAATCTTACGTGCAATCTTGAATAAGTAGTGAAAATATTTTTCTAATCCAGCAGTTAAAATACTGAAAGACTTAACTATGCTAAATATTAGAACATCTAATTGTATGTTTTGCAATTAACATAGTAAACTGCCGCACCACCTTCTCAAGAAACAGAGCAAGTTCTTTCCCTACCTCAGATTTTCATGAAAGTTTATTCAAAAAAATAACTGGCACACCTAAATATAAAACAAAACAGCTTCAGAACATGATGCATTCAGGGCTGAAAAGCTTTGAAAACTTAAAGTTTTCTAGGAGTTCTTGTGTAAGGTCACATGTGCTTTGTTTAATTCTAGGAAAGATGAGACAACTGAGCCGACACTGGAGAACGAATGAAGACTCAATGTGTGTTTGGAAAGGCACCTGGAAGGTGGCATTCATTTACAAGGCTTGGTAATTTAGACTCTGCCAGTGAATGACATCTGGCGTTCCTTTGTCTGTTCTCAAGGGAAGAGTAGGATGAAAATACTTTTTCATATTGGGGAAAGAACAAAAAGAAAGATACAGGGAGACTTTCTAGATGAGAAATATGGCATAATTATTAAGGTACAATCACAACTTTCTTTTCCCATACTACTGCTTTTTTCCTCTGAAAGAATCTGTTCAGTGATATAACAGACATGAGACTGGGTTTTGTTGTGATCAACTTATTTTCTTTCTTTTTCTTTTGACTTCCTCCCCTAACATGACAAATACTCATATAAAGTTAAAAATGTGAGGCAACTATAAAATGCAGATACACCTGCAAAACACACACCTAGTTATAAACATTAAAAAAAAACCAAAACAAAACCATCCACTAGTAATATAGAACAAATCACACAGACCACATGAAATTACTATGCCAAGTGGCTACTAGTGGGGATAACACAGATAACTAGTCATGGAGACAATGAAACGAGAGGTCCTACATTACACCTGAAAGTTAGTACCCTCCGGCCAATTGCAAAGATACTCCTTAAGTCATCCTTGAATCCTACCCTGTAGACAGACACCACCTGTAACTCCACCTTTTACACTCTGCTCTTTTTACGGTGAAGAAAACAGACAGATAATGAGTCTGCCAGATAGGTTTTTTTAATCTTACATTCAATCATCATGCTTTCCCCATAACTGATGAATACAAAGCACAGATGAAAGAGACTGTGTAAAATACAGAATAATATAGCAATTATAACTATTTGAGATACCCTTTTGAAAGCTTAAAATGTGATCTCAGATGTATATAAAGAAAGCTTTGTATTGATTAGCTCCCAGTAATAGAAAAGAAGTATCTGTTAGATACATTTCCAGGAACACTGATATCTCCCATCCTTCAGGAAGTGTCATTCACTCCTCTATATGCACATGCTTTTAAATTAACTGTCCTAGGCATGAATTAACAAATTCTAAAATCCTTTCCTAGTATGGATAGTTGAAACTCTCATTAGCTGCTACCAGAATCAATTCTTCTCAGTGAAAAGAAAGAAGAATAAAAGCCTTTAGTTTCAAGCACAAGATCAGGGACAAGGAAATACTGCAACCTCTATTGCGAATATTTTTGAATTATAATTCTGGCCTTTCAATCTATAACATACTTCACTTTAGCTTACTGTAGACAAGTGGAACAAAATACCATAACACTCAATATTGCCACTAAAATAAGTTCTTGTTTTCTGGTTTAAGAATAGTAACCAAGAATTGCAAACAGTTACCCTCATGTTCCTTTACTCCATCTTGATAAGGCTGCAGCACGTTTATCTTCACTAACAGGAGTGTGCATTTAAGTCAATGGGACTACTCATAGTGCGTATGCATTCAACATGCCAAACATCAACTAACTGGTCTTTTCTCAAGGTGTGCAGCAACTCCCATTCTTACCACCTTCCAGATAGTTTAAGCATAATGTTTCAAATGCTGAAGTAACAGTTTAACTGCTCTCTAGCAAGAAGCTTTAAGCTTTTTTCTTTTTTTTTTTTTAAGCAAAATTAATTTTGATTTGTTTTAATACAATGAAGACTGGCAGGATGAGGACTGGCAGCACAATGAGGACTGTGGCAGCAGAAGGATCCAGTGCACCCAGTGCTGGATGTTCCTTACTTTTGGCAGGAATTCTGCCCTTTTACTTTTGGTACTGTCTTTGTTTGTAATGATGTTCTACTCCAACTCTAAATCCAGATATTGAATATAAGATTAATTATGTTTATGGAATAAAGCTTGACAAGCCTTTAGTGAGGTACAGTTATGACAGTGCAAGGGACTTTTAGCATACACTTTGTGAAGCCAGTACCCTTTCACATAATTCCTCCCTTAGCTAAAACTTGCACCATTACAAGCAGAACAAATGCAGGTACAGAAGTCTGAATTGTCACATACTCTAGTTTTAGTCCCCAGTTCTGAACATCGTAATGAATTATGAAGCACTCTTATGCAGCCAAATAAAAAAATAATCATTCAGGGAGATAGATAATCATTAGCAATGATTTGTCCTCACCTCCTAAAGTAAAAGTAGTTTCTAGCAAACATTTATCCCTTTTGACATTCCCTGTCTACCAGTCAATAGGAGGAGGGAAGCTAAAAAAAACAACCAAAAAAAAAAGAGGGAAAAAGACAAACAAGGGAGAGGGGGAATCAAACAACGGGGAAGAGAAAGTTTGCCTAAGCAAGACTATATCAGGGAAAAAAAATAAGCACAGCAGAAATTCTATACCTCAATTACCACACACCATTAAGCTAAAGAAAAGCTTCAAAGAAATGCAGAAACATTTTGGCAGTCAGTCAAAAATATCTAACATTTACAAGAGCCAGCTGAAACTTGCTAGGGTATGTTTTCTCTCTTTCCAAGACACTTTACCCCTCAGTACCCACACTGACTGATTTATCCCCAACATCATTGCCATGCTTCCTCTTTTACATGCAGAAAGGAAACAACCTGACGTACCAGCTTACACGGTATCCAGAGCTAGAACTCAGGAAGTAAAACTTCTGCAGTGTTCCGTTTTAATCTGATACAGTCATGCTATCCAAATAGGAAGAAATTTGCCACAGATTAGCTATTTTTCTTCTGCATTAACAGTCAGAGAAAAATAATTGCATTTTGCAGTCATTCACACTATTGTTTTTGGTTTTTTCCAGCTTGGAGACTTGTCTCAAAAAATTACACTCCAACTAAAGCATATCATGTCAATCCTAAAAAGCACTGGGAGGAAGAGAGGACTGAACAGCCCCTCCTTATTGGATAGCAGTGTTTTGTGCTTAGGCTATTATGAAAACCCATATGGAGTTCAGAGAGGAAGCCCAACATGGCTGTTGGAGAAAGGCTATTTTGAACTCATGTAGAGCTGTGACAACAGAAGACAAGATGCTGTGGGGATTCACCGATTACAGACAAAAGCTGAGTAACTGCTGCCAGAAGTATCTCTTCTGGTACTTAGAAAGCTGTTTCTAAAAGACATTGCCTTGTCTTCAATACCATCCCAGGCAGCAAGAATTCTCAAAGAGCATGCTTTGAGTTTACTCTGAATAGATATCGAGGCACATCCTGAAGAAAATTAATTTCCATTTGGAATCTGCCTACACCATTGTTATTAAACTCTACCAAAAAAAAAGCACCAGCAAAATCATTTTAGCTATGTGATGAACAATGTTTCCAAGAAGTTAGTCATGCAAGGTAGGAACTAGGTCACAGGAACTGTTCATCTGAGCCTATAAGTAGTCCAACACAGGTCACAATGTGAGAAACAGCAAACCTAGACTAACACTTTTTCCAGCATACCACAACACCTTATTCTGCAGTCTTACAAACTTCCCTGAGCTCGAAGATAAATCACCTTCATGCTATAAAGTAGGTCCTATCTATGTCAGGGATGTACCAGGCACAGAAGGCTCCTTAGATCCCTGATGGCCCTTCTGATAGATCTTGACTGGGTTATCATTTCCTGCACAGATGCACTGCTGAGGACAATACAAGCACCTCAGCAGAATACAGTGCAGGCATAGTAGTCTACTTGAACAATACCAACCATAGAATTGGGACCACAGTTTCCTCCTTTGTTTAACCTAAGATTTTTATTCTCACTATTAACAGAAGATGTCATGGATGCAGCTCTCAACTGTGTCATAGATTGGTCAAGAGACAGCTTTGTTGTGAACAGGTTCCCTAATTTAGTTAGTTATGCATGGGTCCTAAATACTTCATCTGGCAGCGCAGATTCTGAGGTCACATACACACAGAGACCCTACAATCTGCTCTGAAACCTTGGCAGTTTATGTACACATGTACTAAAAGTACAAGCTGTTCACTGTCAGTAACGGGGCAGCACAGTCAGTAGCCATGTATGTGGTCATTATGAAGTAAAACATAAGCTTTTTAACTCTAAAAAAGAAAATGCATCCAGACACCATTTCCCAAATTAGCAGATAATTTTAGAATTCCCAGCATAGATATTTGCTTTAGCACTGCTCCTGTATAACTAAGGAACAATTTTGGTTCATAAAGAATGATTAAAGCACCAATTATTTTGACTAAACATGTATTTGAAACCCTCAGGCTGCCATGGACTTTAAAGCCATTAATTCATTATTTAGCTGTCAGTGTGGAAAAATGTCACAAGCTTAAAGGTTTAACAAATAGTTTGCAATATTAAAGCAAATGGTCACATTTGAAATTTCAAACTGTTACACGATCTTATTTATTAGATAGTGTAGATTACCTTTTGCACACACATTGCTTGCAATGTATTCTAGAGCAATTTTGTGTTGAAGAGAATCTAATCGTATTTTAAGTTTAAATTTAAATAAGGAGAGGAAAGACCCCCTCAAGAGCTTCTGGGAAATCATTTACAAAAATCTTTGAGGCTCAGGTGAAACAAGTTGTGCTGTGGGATTTGAAAGATCTGTGGAAGTGTAAGCTATAAAATCACTTCATCTTGGATGCTTAGAAAGGTGGTTTGGGAAAGAAACTCCACTTTTTCAATGCCTCAGTGATATATGGCACTGACACTAATGGCTATAAAACCTTATTAGGGAGCGCTGTGAAACTCAAATATATGAGTTTCTTATGTGGAAAGATTTGAGTATTCACATTACAGTGGAAAAGAGGACATATCCATGCTCGTCTCTGGAAAGTGGATTGATTCTGGCAATCTATTCCGGTATATACAAATATCTTAGCTCTCCAGGACTGCGACAGAGACAAGCAAATGGCACAGCACTCACTCCTGAAGCACTGGCAAAACTTTCTGATGATTTGATGACACAAAACTCAACTTTCACTGAATCTCAGTTGTGTGGCCTTTAAAATAAAATAATGTCACAAACTGAGGTTTGGGTGCTACAAACTCCAGCAATGAAGCAAGAGCCGTGAATCACTTACAGGTCACGTTAATTTAGAATCAAGCTTCTTATTGAGCATGTAAAGCTAGGTGCTGCTCTGATAAGCTGTAGCCTTGCAACCTTGCATCAGAGCTGTGAGGACCCTCACTGGTGTTTCCTACACTGAGGACTGAGAACTGCATTTAAGCTCAGGGCTTTGCTCTCAGTCCTCTCCTGAGCTATGTGGCAGGTACACCTGTGCCTAGCCTTGTACTTTGCTGTCCCAGCCTGCTGACTTGATTTCCCAAGTTGGCCTCACCCAGAGCTAATCACTAGGACAAGCCAAGCAATCACTGCACTGTTAGATGACCCCAGTTGCCATCAGCAGTCGTCCACTGCTCTCCTTACTCAAGTAATGTGGGACTGCATCACTGGACTGAGAGGGTACTGCTGTGGTTGCTTGCCATCACCCTCAGCTCCTGGCTCAGCTACAGCATGGAGCAGCCTACCCTAGCTCTAGCTGACACCTGCCTCAGGAGTAGAGGAGAATCAGACCTGAAGTAAGAGCCAGACAACTGTCTCCCAAGGAAAGGCATACACCTTGCAGCCAGTGGCAAAGATGTCCATTCTTCTCTGAAGAAAAGAATATCCAGAAAGATCAGAGAGAAAACAAAACTGAAGATTTTCCCCCTAATGAGGAAAGCAAGAGCCATAGCCTGCATGCCAGAAGGGGGAGCACTGAAAGTAAAGGGAGGCTAAACCTGAAGGGCTCACAGGAACTATGTGTTTGAATTATGTCAAAATAGATCCCAGAAAAAAGAATGGGAACAATCAACAAAGAGAACTACAATCACACTGTGAGCCACATTTAGGGATTCTGCTCTGCAAAAGGCTAACTGTCAAAAAAGAAGCATATTCATAAATCCTAGATGGCTTTAGGTACTGGATTTTCTATGTGAAATTCCCAGTCATTTAATCACCAGATCCCATAGGAGAGCCAGGAATCTGAATTACAGATATATGTCATATAGACAGTATACACAAATCTCACATGTTAATTTTCCAATCCAACAAATACATTTTTTAAAGGACCCTTTGACTCTTACTTTCGTCTCTCAAACAACAGGAGTTCTCATTCAGTTTATTGCCACTAGCATTTACAGTATCTCATATGCAGATCTGTCATTCTAGATTCTAAGTTCACTGTTATGGTCAGTGCAGGCTTTTCTGAATGGCAGGAACCATTCAGTTTCAGTAACCTGTGCAGGAACAACACTTAAGCTAAGAATACCAGCATTAAAAGCTGCCCTCTCCAATGAATCAAGAAGAGAGCACTTTCTCTCCACGTGAAAGCTAAGAGGCTCCAGAGGTCTTGGAAGAAATTTTGAAACTGTTTACACTGCTCTTGCAGAAGGTGCATATATCCCCTCCAATTACCTATAAACTGTTAAGAATGCACAGTGCAAAGTACAGAGAAAAGCAAATACACCCTGAGCAACAGGGCAGCATTACAGAAAAGTGGGGTTAGATTTCATTCATTCCAAGTATCAAAAAAAGATTCTACTCAGCTACCTGCAACACACAGATGATGGATGCTCCTTCCCATTTTAGTAAACAAGTAAGTATTCTGCCTTTAACTGGGCTGCACATAACACAGTCATTTTAAAGCGTGGAGATATCTTCCACAGGACAGTTACCTAAGCTGCTTTGTGCGTCCAATCTCATCACAATTGATGCTTCTAATAAATTCTTCAGTCTGGAATACTCTTAGTGGCAAAAGGAACTGTGTGTTATTGCTGAGGTTCCCAGCCAGTGTAAAATCACTATTTAACTTTAGGTTAAAAAATTAGTTTTCAGTAGAATTAGATACTGTGTGCATCTTAGGGAATCAGAGACAAAGAAAAAACCATTTCTAATATCATCTCCAAAGCAAACAAAATGCTGTGAGCAATACTGTGTTAAAAATTTAAGTTCTGAAAAAACAAAAGCCTTAAAAATGCAAGATGTAACTAATATCAATTGGAGAAACAATTTTAAAATATTTAACAGGTTCTTGCTTTTCCATTTAGACAGAGAAAAAAAGATTGCAAATATCTGGTAATTATACTACATACCACAGACTTGTGGTTACAGAAAATAATTGAATATATAGTCGTGTATATGGATTTGCCATTGTTCTTTAATATGGTGAATATAATGAATAACTGAAAGACATTGTCTATTTATATACTTAAAGAGATATGTCTGAGGTTATTTTTTGCTGTCTCACAGTATAAGCATATGAATGAAACCTTGGTCCCACTGCAGTCAGCGGTGAAACGTCATTGCTTTCAATGAAACCAGACTTGAATATTTATGTATGAACACCCATACAGTAAATATCACTTATTTAACTATGCTAAATCACTACCCAATAAGTTGAAGGCTGAAAGAACCATAGGCTCCTGGGCCTCTGAATATGTATACCAAATAATTTTGTGCAAAGATGCATCCAAAATCACATAATTCCTACAGATTCTTCTGGATTCATAGTTCTGTATCAATTCTAGTGTACACACTAGTTATAGCCTGAAGGTACAATAAACTATGCAAGTTAGAAAGAGGGGGCTTGAATTTTTGTTTCAAACAAGCCTTTATAATAGCAGAAATACATATGACCAAAGAACAGTACAGTACAAGTTTATACAAGAGAAATGGCTCCTTTAACTGAATTTAATCATTCCCCTGTAAAGATAGCAAGAAAAAAAAAATTTAAGACAAATCGATTTCTTTCAGACCCAGTCCAAAATTTAACTAGAAGTCCCAACATCAGTGGGCTTTGGATCAGGTTGGATAGGAATGTGTTAATACTTACGTGAGAACATGAAAATAATTTTCATTTTAAAAGGTCCACAACATGGCACATGAAAGAAAAAACATGTTGTATACCGAAAATAGCTGGCCCCATCGAAACAACTAGGACATTTTGAGTATTTTCCACCCGAAATTCTAAGCACCTCCTTAGAGGAATCAGAGTCCTTGCAAACTGTTATAACAGGAGTAAAGCCAGCAAAAAGCATTAGACAAATATTTGCAATCACTTCTTTTGACCATAACACTATTGGAAACGTTGATTTTACACCGTTAGGAGCAAACGAAGGACAGGGATCTCTTTTGTCACTGAAATTCAGCTCTCTTGGGTAACAAAGTCACTCCTATACTGTTTGTAGATTTTCTAAAGAAAAAGTAAGCTTCTTGTCCTTACAGCTTGTTGTGGTTTAAGCACACAGCTCCAAGATAAAATTGTCCTAATGGCTGAGAAATCTTTTAAAATCCATCATAATACATTTATACATACATCTTCTCCAAATATCTGTACTGAACTTTATAATCTCTTCTCTATACCTAATATTTTCATAAGTTTTCTCCAATTTCCATATATTCATGCAGAACTACCTTTTTTTTTCCATTGGGCAAAATTATCAAGTAACCATATTGTTACTCAAAAAACAAGTAAGTTATCCTCAAAATACTATTTTACCCTATTCTTGGTGTTTTCTCAACAGTAACGTAAGCTTAAATCTTGACTAGACATAGATATCAAATCCTTAAATTTCCACATATAAGCAATTTAAATGAAAATAGCAGAAATATATATATTTAAGCAAAGCTAATCACATGCTTGTTTTGCAAAATACTTTTCAGCATATTTAAGTAGCAGGAATACTAAGCAGATCTTCTGGTTCTATTAGTAAAAATCCTCAAGAAATCCTCAAGACATATTGTAGAGACTCAATATTGACAAGGAGCATCGTATCAGCTGTTCAGCACCTTAACACTCATATTTCATGTAAATTGGCTGTACTTCATCTTTCCAAGAATTCCAGACATCTCTTCTGTACAAACTGACATTGAAAATCATGGGTTCCTGTCTGCTGTTACACATGCAAGGATGTTTCTTTTGCATTAAACAAAATACAAAGTGAACCCAATTTACACAAATTAGGCAGCAATGAAAGTAGCACAGATCTACATACGAGTTTCCAAAAATACAATCCCTACTGAAAAGAAAGGCAAATAACAAAAAAGTTTTGTAAATTGGGTTCTTCCTTTAAAACTAAGTCTTCTATGCTTTTAATCTTACAAATCCAGAATCTTGTCACCAGCTTCCCCTTCTTCCTTCTGTAGAACTGAGACTTTTTCAGATTCTTAACTTGCTTGCTAAAGAGTTACAATAAGTACAAGGCTTTATTTGAAGGCCCACATTAGCAATCTTAATGCTAAAAGGGACTGCTGGAGACTTGCTAGTAAATTATACTGCAGACATTGCTTTTCCAAAAATAAACCTGTGAGATCAGTCGCTGACTTAAAGACAGAGCATCTGACACTCCTGTGTTATGCTTTCACAGGATCTAACATAACGGCACTATGATTTCCTCTATTAGCCGCTGTTATGGTACCAGAATTAAATAGCAGTGAATGACAAGAAATGTTAACCACAAGTTTTAGGAGGACATCTGTCACTACTTCCATGCGGAATTTTTATCAGTGGTCTAGTCCCCTGAGAACCTTAATACCAGATAAACAATGTGCTAGAAAAAATTTTGCAAGAAGACACTGATGAATTTCCTTTACATTAAAAGCTGTAAGCAGGACTAAAGGTAAGGCTCCAGTGTATGGATGGGAGAAAAAAAAAAAAAACAAACCCAAAACCAAAACAGGGGGAAAGAAAAAAAATAAAGAAAAAATAAAGTTCTGTGAGCAGAGGAACCAAGACAGCCTGGTCTCAGGAGTCTGTGTTTTATGACTGGAATTTTCTAGCGCCTAACAAGTTGTGACTTCCTACTGAAGTTTTTCTAATAGTTAGGGCATTTGTAATGTCTCCCCTCTGCACAGAGTCTTTCGGTTTTGGTAATAAACATGCTCCTACCATAAACTGTTCTCAGCATTGGCATTAATAAAGAGGGGGGTTTCTTCCCCTCTACCCAGATGCTTGGGTAGAAATAATCACAAAATTATCATCTTTGATGCCTCTAGCTTTTTTGTCAAATAATATAGCTGAAATTAGGTAAATAGTTAAAAAGTTAACACTGGAGAACAGAGATTTGCAGGGAAAGCAAAAGGAGATAATTTTTGTTTCCTCTGAAGCCATGGTAAACTACAGGAGGCAGAGGTTTTGCCCTTTTTTTTTTTCTATTAATAAATCTCAGATAATTTACAAAGTACTTATGCTGGTATTTAAAGATAGCTCTATGATCTAGACCTCTGAGGCCAGCTGAAAACATTGGAACACAAATTCTAGACCTAATGATGTGACTAAAGACTCTCTTGTTCAGTGCAGACGTCTCACAGACTTGCTTTTTAAACTGCTTTCTGCAGACCTCAGTGCAAGCCCAAACTAATAGACTGTGCCATGCAGCACTGCAAGCCTTGCAAAGGTGCTACAGTCAGCCAAGGTGCTGGGGTTACTCAGACAGACCTTCAGGGCTGACTATTTGGCAAAAAGCCTCAGCAACCTCTGGAATAAGCCATGCTGGAAAGGTGTAAAGGTGACTTAAAATTCTCTTACCCCTCCTCATGGGCCAGATTTGCTGTTCAATGCTAAGAAGCAGCTCCCCCTGCATATCATAGAATCATAGAATAGTTAGGGTTGGAAAGGACCTTAAGATCACCTAGGTCCAACCACCCTGACATGGGCAGGGACACCTCCCACTAAATCATGCCACCCAAGGCTCTGTCCATCCTGGCCTTGGACACCGCCAGTGATGGAGCATTCACAACTTCCCTGAGCAACCCATTCCAGTGCCTCAGCACCCTTACAGTAAAGAATTTCTTCCTCATATCCAATCTAAACTTCCCCTGTTTAAGACTGAACGCGTTACCCCTTGTCCTATCACTACAGTCCCTCATGAAGGAGGACTTCATGGACCCTCCCCAGCATCCCTATAGGCCCCCTTCAGATACTGGAGGGCTGCTATGAGGTCTCCAAGCAGCCTTCTCTTCTCCAGGCTGAACAGCCCCAACTTGCTCAGCCTATCCTCATACAGGAGGTGCTCCAGTCCCCTGATTATCCTTATGGCCCTCCTCTGGACTTGTTCCAACAGTTCCATGTCCTTTTTATGTTGAGGACACCAGAACTGCACACAATACTCCAAGTGAGGTCTCACAAGAGCAGAGTCGAGGGGCAGGATCACCTCCCTCAACCTGCTGGTCATGCTCCTCTTGATGCAGCCCAGGATACGGTTGGCTTTCTGGGCTGCAAGCGCACACTGCAGCCGGCTCAAGTTCATTTTCTCATCAACCAACACCCCCAAGTCCTTCTCCACAGGGCTGCTCTCAATCTCTTCTCTGCCCAACCTGTAGCTCTGCCTGGGATTGCTCCAACCCAGGTGTAGGACCTTGCACTCGGCATGGTTAAAACTTCATCAGGTTGGCATCAGCCCACCTTACAAACATCTTTTGCTCATATTGAGTAGTCTGAAGCAATGTTTGGTTTATTTATCTACTTCAGATGAGAACCAATCCCAAGGTCCTCAGCTCACTGCTAATTAATCCCTCTCCTATGAGAAGAAAATTATTTCTTTCCTTATTTTTAACAGCCTTCAAACAATGTGAGGTTCTTTCTGGCTGCAAGGTAATTACAGAGCTGCTGCTCACCTAAATCCTCTTACTATTTGCGAGGAACATTTTTAGTATGCACTAGAGCCTTGTCTTCCTTTAAATGTTTCTGAATTAAAAACAATGCTGCCAAAAAGATGTTCCAAGTTGAATAAAAATATATTTATTTGCATGAGTAAACTGGCGAATTACTAGGTCAATCTCACACAAATATTTTTCCTATCAGTTGTATTTAAGCATAGAGAAAGTAACCATCAACTCAGGCACAAGGAGAAAAAAAACCCAAAAACCTAGTGTTAAAGCATAGCCATTAATTTAAATTTGCTATACAACTTTACACTTGCCTTTTTTCAGAGAAATAAAGAGACTGCAAACACATCCCTGCACATGCATAGACAGCTATTGCCAGACTGCAACTCAGCTGCTCAATACAACTCAGAACATGCTCATGTGCAGATACACTCTTTGGAGGAAACAAAAAAAAAGAAAGAAAAAAAATCAAACAGATTCAGACTGTGCCATTAAGCCACTCACCAGCCCCAACAAGACCTCCTGGTGCTATAATGCTCTGTAGCTTCCACTGTATCCCTTCATCAGATATGTGGTAAACACTCATTTCTACAGGCAAAGAACTCTGCAGGTTGATGTTATCAGAACAGTCATACAGCTTCATCTCTTTCTGTCATATTTACTTATCATTAATTATTCAGCTACATTTTGATTTAGAGAAATCCAAGCTGGGACAGGGTAGCAGAGAAAGAAGTCAGAGGTTTCTGTTAAACAAGGCTGTTAAGGTATTACTTGGAACAGTAACAGCGCCCTTCCCCTTACACGGAAAGATTCTTGCTTTTTTCACACACCCTAGGTTAAGTCCAAAACATAAAAGAAATGCGAAAACATTAGCCCTAATTATGCAAGCCAGAAGTTATACCAACTTCTTGACATTCGGTTATATTTTCATGCATAACTTTAAATGAGTCATTTCATCCTACCACCTGGTTTCCAGACTCTTCATCCCCCACTTCATTTGCTTAAGGAGCTCTTCTTGTTCATCTGAATGTTTTTGGGTACTAATTGGCAATGATTTTCCCTTCCACTGCTTTTCATTCTGTGTTTTCATGGTGGTCCTTCGTCTAAGTCCATTCAAAGATAGTTCTGCTTGCCAGGTACTGAATGCCCTTGAGCCGTGTTACATCACCCACAACTGCAAATAGTTTGCAGTGATCTCTCTCTTGGCCCAGCTTTAATAAGAATGCTGTAGAAGGGGCTGGTGATCCTGTTTTGGATTTTAGTGTTTGGGTTACTCATGTTTCTATAAAACTGCACAAGGGTCACAAAACGACCACAAAATTTGATTTATAACCTTTATAAGGGAAGTTCTTCTTCACTGAGATATGATTCCTGCTATGCCTGAAATCAGCTGCAAAGCACCTGACCAAGGCCTCAAGCCCTCCCGATGGTAAATATTTACTTCACAAAAGGTTTGTTGCTGTAGTAAATATCAATTATTCAATAAGGTGTGCAGCCACATACCTTCACCTTTCTATACTAGTGCTCAAAAATACAGCAAAGAAAGCTTTTTTTCCTCCAAAAGTCTAGAGTTAACTGCTGCAAACAGCAGCACATCTCAGAGCAACACAGGAAAAAAGGAGAGCACAACAGTAAAGAACACAAGGAGTCAAGTTTTGTCCGAGGCAAACTGGAGGGGGGGGATTGACAACAAACAAAAAAACCCCACAAAACTAAAACCAGATTGAGTGGCCATGGCAGAATTTCAGCTAAATTTCACATGAGGCAATCAGGCATTAAGAAGCTCAGGTAAGTCATCACACACCAAGCCAAAAGAATAAGGCCCAGCTAACAACAACAAAGCTGCAGAAATGAAATCAAGACAAAATTTAGACAAATATCTCAAGCTTTAAAAAAATAAAAATGGCTCCAGGAAACAATCTCTGATAATAGCAATGCTATTGTTACTCATTTGTGCCTTTTAGCTGCTAGATGATGCAGTGAAAATTCTTAAACGGAAGGTGCCCACCATGCTCTTTGAACAGTTTTACTGTTCAAAAACGGCTTTGAAAAACTTGTATCAGCTATTTGGTCATAGGATGAACAGAGTATAATTTTCAGATAGTCTTAAATTCAATAATAAGCTTAAGCCCACTAAAATTTCTGAGAAGACTGTACTGTGAAATAATGAGAAGAAATAGGGAAGAGAGATGACAGTTTGAGCAGTACCTTTCTAGAAGACAGTAAAAGGTTTAAACCTGTGATCATTTCAGTATTGCTTGTTCCTTGTAAGGCAGCACATCACAAAAGTCTGGTGCTCTACCTGTGAGATCTCTGTGCAGACACTTTTAGCCAGAACTTTATATATTCCATCTTACAAAAATCACATACGGTTTGCTAATGCTACGTATCAAAAGAAAAACAAATACAGAAACCTGGTTTCCCTTAGATTGTTATCTGTATTAAATAATGGCCAAATGCTCTGTTGGCTTAATTCCATTAAATTCAATAGAGTCATGCCAGGAAAGAATTTGGCCCTAAGCATTTAATGAGCCTGTTACTTGAAAGATTAGGGGCCAGATCCTCCTGTGGTATAAGCTGGTATAATTGGCTTCCATGGAACTATGCCAACTTACAATAGCTGAGGATCTAGACTTCCAACTAAGTAAAGTTACTTTTCCCCTGACAAGTATATGTGGCTCATGTCTTCATATATGTTCAACTTGTCAAATATTCTTGCAAAGATCAAGCCTGGCCTACAAGGCTTCCTCCAAAAAAAAACCCCAAGTGGTACTGTCTTCAATTCTTATCTATAAGTTTAACAACATGGGATTCTCTTTCTCCTCTCCTAAGCTTTCAAGTAAGGATTCTGCCCAATTCATACTCTTAAGTCATATTTAGTTTGGCTCTGACTATCACAAAGTCACATCAATGCAAAAATTATTTCATGTTAGATTCTGAAATTGGTAAAAGTCATAAGCCATTTTTACAATTTACATCTATAAATCTTAGTCCTCTTGAAGAGTATATCGTCCTGCCTCACAACAATGCTGGAAAGCAAAATTAATAATGTACAAAGCTCGTTCTTATTCTCTGATGAAGGGTTATTATTCTGCATGCAATAACATTCAAAACTAATCTGCTTCTACAGATCAACTTATGTATGTTTATCAATTTTTGCTTATGGTTATGAGCATATAAATCATTAGTGCAAAAGCTAACTCCAATCAAAGGCTTTAGATAAACAATTGCAGTGTCCTTCATACTTTCTTCTATCTGAGCTGTCTGATTTAATAGAAGTATGACATTTCTGAAGGTGCTGGAAAGCAAAGAGCCAGACTATCAGCTGATGTAGATCATCTTGGCTCCATTAAAGTTGATTTAGAACTCAGTATTTTCCCCCTTAAAAAGAACTAAAAT
Organism: Ara ararauna; assembly: GCA_028858755.1. Classification (NCBI taxonomy): domain Eukaryota; kingdom Metazoa; phylum Chordata; class Aves; order Psittaciformes; family Psittacidae; genus Ara; species Ara ararauna. Next base: position 91,435,682 of record CM054377.1, on the reverse strand, counting down.
CATTCTTCGACTAAAGCTCATCCAAGATTTTAGAAAATATCATGTTAGCAAAATCCTTGAGCATTATAGTGGCATTGAAATTACGACTAATTCCTCTGCCAGATTTCTGCTTTGGGGTGAATTCTAGCCAAAAAATAAATGGGGTAGTTTCAAGAGTAGAACAGAAACAGAACAGCATTACATTCAAATTATTTAGGAAGACTTTAGGAAATTCCCAGTAACTGTGATGAAACACACTGACTTAACACATAACCAGACTTAAAGGATTTACCATCTGGACAGTCCATAAAGTTCTAGGCACAATATATCGTATTGCTTGATTGAGGATATCTCATATAATCATTTTAATCACTCCAAAACATGCTGATGGAAACTTTGGATAAGAATTGTCATATGGTCTTCACTTAACTGAAGATTTTTCTGAAATGTATGAAGGAAGTATGCAAACAGTGCATTTATGTAATAGGAATGGTTAGCAATATAGCATTAGGGCACTCTAGAGCATGTCTTATTGGTTCATTAACTCTTGCCTCAGGTGTGTTCTACCACTCGAGGCAAGTATTAATGGACCAATAAAAAAGACCCTGGGGTGTTTTAATGCCACAATACTATAGCTGTCTACATTTAAATCAATTTTAAAAATAGCTTTTAAAAATAATTTTCCTCGGTATTTAATACATCCTTTCACTATTTAAAAGTTTGTTGCAGAAAGATGAAATGGCTAGAAAACAAAGGCAGAAAAGTTTATTGTCTAATAAAAATAAAAGTACTCTTTGCACAGTAAAAATGTTAACCTCTTCTACCTCAAATGCCTCCCTCATTTTTCAGACTTTCACTTTCTCTTTTTTCTCATTCTCATAAAATAACTATGAAAGACAGCTATGTAGACCTCATTTTTTCTCTTATTTGAATCCATGAGAATCAAGTTATTCTTCAAAGAAGCTTGATTTCAACAGACTTAAAACTTGGGCTTACTTCCTTAGACACCTGCTAAGTGAAACAAGAATCTTGTCAGTTTTACTACAGATGGACAAGCTGATAGTGAATGGTAAAAGCTGCAAGACCAGTTTCAGCCAGCAGTGGACACAGAATAGGAAAGCACAGACTTGAGAGAGAGCCTGTTATGGAGTGGAATAAAAGGAGAAGAAATAGCTAGCTTAAACTATGAAATATCCAGTTCCACAACTTCTGCAAGAGTGAGCATCTCCCCTACTCCTTCCACAACAACAAAACAATTGAAATTGAGAAACTTCCATCAGGTGCACTGGGGCTTTTGCCAACACATTAGTATCAGTCAGTACACACAGTGATGTTACAGGAAGCAAGCTAAGAAGGAACAGCTAACCTAAGGATAATACACTAAAAATATAAGGCATGAAGACAAGCATTATTCTTGAAATCTACATGCTTGCTTCATTAAAATGACATCATATACAAGTGTCTTGTGACACTTCCTTCCCTTAGAAACTGTTCTGTATGAACCAATGAGACTGCAGTTTGTTGGGTTTTTTTAAGTAATCCTTATAACTTCCAGTGCTGCAAGTGAGGCTGCAGAGCTGATAGTAGACTGGTTACAGAATATGGGTTCAGCTGCAGCTGGAGTAAAACTTCCTGGGAAGCTGGTCACATACTGTCTGATAAATTCTGCTGACACTGGAAGTTTGTATTCCTTTCCTTAAACTGACTATAAAGGACTGAAAGCTGTTGAAGGGATGTGTACATGCCACACTCAGAGCATTGCCCTGCATACTGAGGTACCACATTCATGCACAATGATTGTTGACAGGTAATCTGTTCCTAAAATTAGTTTAGCAGCATTAAAGAAACTTAAAAAAAAAAAAAAAACAAACAAATAAAATAATTACTGGCTCAGTGATCTCCTTACAGTTACACAACACTAAGTGCATATTGTTTCACCTACTGGACAACAAGAATTTCACCATCTTTTTGGGATCAGAATGTGCCACTGTCTCAGATTGAATACCACCTTCCTAGAACTTTCATCGAAATGCACAGCACCATGCTTTTAATCAACAGGAGTTGGTATAAAGACTTCCCTGAAACTGCAGTGAGACTGGATCCTACAGGAAACCCTTACTTAGACCCCAGATTAGGTACCAGTCCTGCTATGTAGGTTACTTAAGTGGATTAGCCAAGTGAATAGCTGATGATGCACTATGTCCTTTCATTCTAATGACAACAGATTTAGTATGTATTTTTAATGATTCTTCCTCTTCTTGTATGTAACCTGTGTTCTCACAACACATTGAGGCATAAAGAAGAGAATAAAAAAATATCCCAGGATTTTCCTGTGGCAGCCACTGACCGATGATTTTCTCCAGTCTGCCTCCAAATCAGAGTTTATTTAAGAAAAACGTCCTTCTAAATGATCAGTAAGTAGCAAGGTCAACCTGCCGAGTCTCCTCAGCCTACAAAGAAATTGATTGTGTTGCTATTGTCACTATTCTACTGTATTAAAATTACCAATTCCAGCACTGAATGCATCTCCAAATTGATTTCTACATCCAGAGGAATAAATAGTTTCCAAATAATGACCAAGATGCTTTGTGCAATCCACATGTAAATAGCCAGGCATTACAGTTACACAGGTATTACAACAGTCCATAAGATATCAGCATTGCTTATTGTGCATGAAGTGCTCCTGAAAGGAAACACATGAGTAGCATTTCCTTTTTTCCTTTAATTCTGCTAGCTAAATCTACCAAGGGATCCTACCTAGAGCTGTATTTCTAGTGCAACCACTTGAATTCACATTAGATTTATCTCACCCTATAAAAGCACAATTCATTAAACAGACTGATAAAACTGGTCTGTTTAAACTAAGGCAATTTTATCACAGTCATTTCAATTATTTAACACAGCTTTCTTAAATCAGTACTTAAAGCTTTCCTTTGACATGTATTCTTTTAAATAAATGAGCTGTAATTTAAACAATGAGAAAATAATGACCCAGAACAATATATACAATTAGGGAGATATTTTCCAAATATAAATGCTCAGATGCTCAGTATTTTTTAAAAGTGATACACAATGTCTCAGGCAATGAACACTTACATACTGAAATGGCTTGCGCAGTCAGTATTGGCGTCATCCAAAAAGCTTCTAACCTAAAGCGTAACTCCTAATCCCAAATTTTGACAAGCTTTTACCACAAGGATGCTGTTGGACAATTTAAGATTGTCCAATCAAATCTGCCCAGTTCTCAGCACGTGACAAAAATCATGGATATATCAGCCAATGACAGATTTTAATAGAGCTCTGCACTGAAATGTAGCAGATGATATTAATTTGAACTAAGGTAGCAATGAAATTTTTATAAAGTGACTTTGACATAAGGCAAGCGAAACTGACATGAGCTCTTCAAACTCTTTTGTGTGCTTCTGGAAAACTTTCTTTCATCTAGTTAGAAAAAGTTTGTTAAACAGAAGACTTACCCAAAGACTGCATCATTCCATTTTTTACACCATGCAACTCCACTGAAATCACTGAAAGAATTAATTCTGAAATTTTAAAGACTTACTAATTAAAGGGACCACTACATTAGTTTTGGAATGATTTGGACACACAATCCCAATATTATTCCAGGTAGTATCCCCACCCTTATGCCTTTTAAAACAAATTCTAGATCTTCACAAGACACAGGCTGCATGTCTGATTGACCTAATTCCACATCAATGACAAAAAAATGAAACACAGATTTCAATTATAAGACTACCTGCAGTAAAGCTAGGTAAGAACCCCAAGTCAATTTTATGCACTTGTTACTACAGAAATTCCCTATACTGAATTCACTATCACACATACCCACAACGAAATGTTGAGTCAAATTTGAGCCACAAGAGAAAGACATTGCATGATTTCTATCCTGAAAAAGTTTACAGACTCTTCAAATGAAATAAAGAAACTTTCCTATCAGGTACTTCCTTCGAGTTAGTCATGTACAGCTAAGCAATCAGCATGTTTTAAAAGAATTCATATTTAAGCTTTTCTTGTTCAAAACCAGAGCAATTAGCCTTCAGATTATTTCTAAAGGAGCAACAGTCTTCACCCAGCCCTGAAGAAAAGAGATGGTTTTGCACTAACTCTCTGGACCGAGTATTGAAATTTTCCTTCTTTGCCGTGCTTATCAGCAACACTCTTGTATTTGGGAAACACTGCAAGCCCTGATAAATAATATACAATGTACAAAGGTACCACACTAATTACTTTCACCTGACCATACTCATTCACACAGTCCCACACTTGGCTTGAAGTTGAACATCGCGCTACAACTGTGCGTAGTCTAACGTTAGGCCTAATTCCAAAAGAGTGAGCCTTATTTTGTCCTTAGGACATCATGTACCTAACACTCAAACTTCATAATGCATAAACATCTAGTTGCATCAAACTCAGATTTTATACCCAAGTCAAAATTGTGTCTTAATGCACCTACTTTCATATAAGAAAATTAGCAAAATATTCTTAACGCTTGGTCATGTCATAGTATTATACAGGCACCCACTGCAACAAGTACTAAATCCTACCAATGTTTTATTACCCCAGAAGCTTGACTGAAGTTAGTGGAACTGCTCCTGCAGTAACATCTCAGCCTGAGCAAGGCTGGCAGAATCTGATCCTCACAAATATTCAGACAATCACTGTCATTGCCATTGCCAGATATGGAAGTGAACTGCTTCTATCATTGATTGTCTTTTTAAGTTTCTGAGAAAGAAGAACCATTTGGCATAAATTAATTCCAAAAATTTCAGACTTTTCAGCTCAATCATTCTGGACACAAATTTGCAATTCCTTTTCAAACCACAAAGTTTGTAATATTGATGAGATGCATAAATATTGCTGAGATTAAAATGAAAGAGTGTGTTTTAGCTTATACATAGGGTGTTTTAGCTTATACATAGTATTCCTATACCATCAGTTGCTGACATACAGCCTTTGAAAAATAAACAGACCTATGCAATTGCTACATGGACCTCCTGTGCAGTATAAACACATATTCTGCTAAATACAAAAACAGCACACATATATATACATACACTAAGTATTAGTTATAGAGGAGCTAACAGAAAGACAATGCCTCCTGGGTTTACTGAGCAAATGTAATTTCTATAATGAACCTTTTTTTAATCCCTGATAGCTTTAGACCCAGGCAATAATGTAGAAGTTTTCATAAGAGAAAGTACCACAGTGGAAATACCATGAAAGAGAGAATCGATCCCAAACAAATGAATATTAAATAGTCAGACAACAAAAGAAAGCGCACAACTGTTGCTTTAGGAAGGGAGAAAAAGGCATACCATTTTCAATAGTCATCAGTAGTCAAAAAAACAACACAAAACCACCATTAGTGTTTACTGATAATAACTAGATGTGCTTCTGTCAGTATTCCAAAGCCAGCCCCGCCACAGTAATGTTTATTATTACTCTTTATAGCTGTAGGCTGCTAGAGGCTCACTGTGTCTATCCTTTTCTCATCATTTAAAAAAGATTAATCTTTAGACAACGATCTGCTGATACCATTAATCTTAGTCTTAAATTTCTTCGTTGTTCTTGCCCAGTAATGAAGAGTACCACAAAATATGTCTTGCCTTCAAAAACAAAAGCGACCTGATTTGTTGGGACTCTGAGTAATTTTTCACTGTAGCACAATATAGATGTAAAATGGCAACTAGGTGAGACAGCCCTAGTCTTTACATCACTGCCTCATTTTTATACCAAGCCAACTCTACCTATGCCAACACAGTTATAGCTGCTGCCAGAGTAGAAAGCTGCAGTGTCACAGGCATTCTGCAACGGTGATTGTTGTGCAGATCAATAGTGTATCAAAAATGTATTAATCTCCTCTGTATTACAGAAAAAGAATCTCTCACAGGGGTAATTAAGTTTATCTAGAAGCTCCTCAATAAATACTCTAGCACTCTCCTCTCTATGAAACTTCTTTCACTCCTACTCTTTCATTTCCCTTGTTTTAAAAGAATCCTTGCTAGAAATAAGAATATTTTTTCTCCACAAAACATTAACAAGTAATTTTTGTCTGCACCTTCTAGAAAAAAAGGTCTTATTTTTAGCAGAAATATATCGGATATGTATATGTGTAGCTTCAGGACAAGCCAATAGTCTACCAGATGCTCAGTTATGTCTGCCCTGATCGACAAAAAAAAACCAGTTTTCCATGCTCTCAAAATGATCTGGTTTTTGGGGGTAAAAGTTTCCATGCTAAGGCTTTACCAAAAGTTGAAATACTGTAACATTTTATTAAATTCCCTTCATATATATGTTACTTGTAGAAAAATAAGATGAAGAGCATTCCAAATTGGTAAGAGAAAATCTAAGTATGCTTTTGACCACAGCTAAAATGCTTGAAGCTGAGAACATTTAAATGAACTGTATGAAGGTAGAATTTACATTTGCATATGTAGTTCCACCTCAATTACAATAATCTGCAAGGAACACAAAGAATTCCAAGCCATAAGGGAGAGTGCAGAAGTGAAACAAACAAAACAAATCAACAAAAAAAGTCAAAACTGCTCTAGTTGTGCAGTTAAATAATTACACACAATTTCTGCATAGACACAAAGGATAATAGTGGAATCTTACTCTACTCCCATTAAATTTTATGGCAAAATTCCCATTCACTTTAACATGGGGTAGTGTAAAGGGATAAAAAGAACATGAAGCCATGAAAAAAAACCAGAATTCAGTCCTTCTCAATGCAGATTCCACGGCTGGCTCTGCAACAAATTATCTGCGTGATCTGTAAGTTAAACACTTAGAGCCTGCTTCAGCCTGCTGGTGTACAATCAGAGTTGAGGTTTCTTAAGAAGATCCCTTTCTATACACATACAAATGTCAAAAGGAAGAAGCTGAATGGTGGGAAAAAAAAAAAAGGGGGGGGGGGGGGATCTGTACTTCTCTGCAAAGTGCAAAAGAATGGTGATTTCCCATGCTCTCCATCTCCATTCATTTGCAGATTTGGGCTTCATTCCCTTTAAAGTACTTCCTGGTATTTTTTGGATTATCTGAAAGAACTGAAGGTAATTCCTGTAGCAGAATAGGCATAGGACGTAACAGCTTCTAACTTCCCTGTCCCTGTTTCCCATTTGTTAAGGAAAGGGGATACTGAATTACCTTGCAATTGTACCGCCATAGAGAATTCACAAAAATAAGCTTCACTACCGATAAATAAAAATATGGTCAACTTTTGAAAACATGACATAGGAAACATAGTAGGCTCCAGAAGCAACACTGGGTCAGTTGCTTTGTGTACGTTGAGGTTTTTAATCAAACCCCCTCACTTACATGTTTAAACCTCACCGTAAAACCTCGCTATATATTTTAAGTTCTGACCAGTGGAGTTTCTTGAATTAATATAATCAGGCTTGCTTATGATTCTTTACAGTTTAGTGGTCTAGAAGAACTGAGATGAGAGGCAAGAAGAAACAAAAAGTTAGAGCATTAAAAAAGTGCAAGCAAAGTGGACAACATAGAAGACAACAGAGGGAACATCAGAAAAAAAAACTCAATCCATTCCACTGCAGCAAAGGAGCAAAAATCTGACCAGAGACCTTCTTTCCAAGTTTCTTTTTTATTTTTAGACCCTGTTAAAACATTTCCAAGATGACTTTGAAAAGCAGTAATTGTGATATTAAATTTTATTGAATTTTCCTGGGCACTGATTTGTGTACAGGCCCTTATACCAAGTTCCCACGAAGCCGTAAAACGTTTAAAATACTGTCTGTGCAAATGCAAAATTTATGAATTCACGCATCTCTGGTTGATTTATGTGAAATAATAATGCACTATTTAATGCTTAAACATGGCTAGGAGCAATGCTAGGCTATCAAGATGTACAATGAAATAATAGATTTATAAGACGGATAACCTTCCTGCCTAGAGAAGCTTGTTTAAAGGTGTTGTACAGATATATTAAACTATATGTAATTTTATACTAACTTAATGCTGTAGGCCTACACTGCAAGCAGTAAAAGATTACTGCCACAGTATTTGCAATAATAAAATGATCTGGCTATTCAACATAAGGTATCAGAGGAGTGGAAAAAAATTCTTTACGATTTCAAACTTTTTACTCCTCTCTTTTGATTTAATTTAAACATTTAACTATCTTCGCATTTCATAGCTCATTGTCATCAACTCTCATCTGATTTATCAAAATTGTTTTTGTTTCACTCTCCAAAGGCGAGATTTTGTCTTCCTTTCTAACACTAAATAACAACATATTCAGTGATTTTTGCACTGAAATAAAAAGGACGTTATATGGGACATGGTGCCTCTTTCAGGAACAGACTTCTGTTGAGGTAGGAACTACCACTATGACATTTTTGTGAGTGATAGCTTCTATCTATCCACTACGTATGCCTGGCAGGGCATGCAAAGGTAGCAGGATCTAGTAGACAAGCAGCACGCAATATTGCATAGCAACACAATATTGACTGACATTAGCTGGACAACGTGTAAAATACTATGAAAGATGGAGACTTAGTATCACATATTTAAGAACTTGTACTACTAATTCAACAACAGGTATCCTCTCACATACCTACATGCTTGAGCAGCACCCATGGACAGCACACAGAATATTCTACCATGTTCATATTTCTTTTTGTCAGAACAGTTCATAGTTTGCTTGCCTGGTGTTTTTTAATTCAGTACTAAACAAAAGGTTTTTAAATAAAAGGGTCATTTAGGAAATGTTCACAGTATAAGCGTATTTTCACAGAAATTTTGAATAGGACTCTCCTTGGAAAGGAACTTCTATGTTTGTTTGGTTTTGTTTTTTTTCTTTCTTCTGCTGAGTTTTTAGATATTCAAGAGAGTGGGCTTGCTTAATTCAATCAATTACAAAGATTAAGTGGAGTGCAAGCATACTGACAGTCAATTTTATTTAGTAGACACAGAAAATGACCACAATTTTTTTTAGTATTGTTGTGGTTTAAGCCCAGCCGTAACTCACGCAGTCGCTCTCTCACTGCCCCCCCTTCATCCCCCCCCCCCCCCCCCCCCCCCGGGCTCCCAGAGGAATGGGGAGGAGAATCGAAAGAATGCAACTCCCATGGGTTGAGATAAGAACAGTCCAGTAACTAAGGTATAACACAAACCACTGCTGCTAACACCAACAATAATAATGACAAGGGAAATAACAAGGGAAGAGAATACAACCGCTCACCACCCACTGACCGATACCCAGCCAGACTGAACAGTGATTTAACCCTTCTGGTTAACTGCCCCCAGTTTTTACATCCTGGGCATGACGTGCTGTGGCATGGAATACCTCTTTGGCTAGTTTGGGTCAAGTGTCCTGTCTCTGCTTCCTCCTGGCTTCCCCTCCTCCCTGGCAGATCATGAGACTCAGAGAGTCCTTGGTCAGAGTAAACATTTGAGCAGCAACTAAAAACATCGGTGTTATCAGCGCTGCTCCCAGGCCAAAAGTCAAAAACACAGCACTGCACCAGCTACTAAGGAGAAAAAATGACAGCTACTGCTGAACCCAGGAAAAGTATATATCTTGCCAAGACTACCATAGACTGAATCCTCTCCCTGTTTTATACTCAGGCCATGAGGATGCTCAGAGCACACGCTGAAAGCGTTCAAGTAACTCTAGGTTACTGGCTTATAAACACATAGAAAAAGCAAACTGGTCTAAAGCCAGTACAAGATGTAAGCAGCTAGAACAAAACCAAGACAAAATGAAGACATTTTTGTATAAAATTAAGTTGAAATACTTTCCCACTCAACCAGTTAATTAGTTAAATCAAGTAAAGCCACCCCACTTGGCTTTAAAGTTCCTCAGACAACTGTAGTTCTCCTTCTGCAGATGGACAGGTCAGCCTGAGCAAGGAAACATCCATGTTATACCTGGACTCACCAGAGATGCATGAATCAGGCAGTTCAGTTATCAACTTCAGGGGATTTCCAGAAAGTAAGGATAGGATACATCTTTTCTAATTTTAAATATTCACAATGCAGATGTCTCCTCATTAGCCAGCTAAGGTGGTTTTAGCTTCGATCTATGTCATATTTGAGATGAAGGTCAAGATGAATCATAGCCTAGAGATGCCCATTTCTTTACATTGACTAAGAGCAGAAACTAGAGGGCCTGGTTCAGAGTTCTATACTGTTCTCTACAGACAAGACCAATTCCACACTGATCTCTTAAGACAAAGGGTTTGGACCTTGTTCAATGCTTTCTTTCATTCAATCTTAATCTAAATTAATAAAGAATATGGAAGCTATATAATGAGTTTATTATACAGAATAATTGGAAGCAATGGTGTCTCCAAGATCTCTGTTGCCCCAAGGAAGGGGGGAAGCAAACCAGAACTCATTGCATAGATTTCCCCTAACTCAATGGCTATACTGGGCATCTGAATTGAGGCACAGTATTACACGCTCCAGACTCCTCTGAGCTTGCAGAACTGCTATCTCCTACAAGGAAGAGGAAGAAGAGCCTCTCTATTCTCTGTTGCCAGCAAGGAGGACACAATTGATTCTGACTTATATTAAATTGTTCTTTGATGATGTTCTACATTTTCAAAGTATCCTAGAGACTTCCAACTAAACCTTTTAACACCCTAATGAGACAGGGGAATTGCAGTTCTGCCTCCTTCTAAATGAAGGAACTGAAAGACAGATATCACGGTCTATTCATTTAAAAGCATTTACTAAATTTGAGTAATTCAGTATCTGGATTCTCATTTTGGGACTCCCAAAGCATAACTTTGAAAGATAATCAGTACCCACTGCTCTAAGCTCAACAGAAACTGAGATGATTCACGTCCTATGAAAAAAATAACACTGAAGACCTTTCAATGCAAGTATGCAAGAGGCACATCACACAAAATAGTGGGCCCTTTTCAACATGTTTTCCTAAATTAATGGCTTATAAAAAAAAATCAAAAAATCCCACCATCTGCTAGTCACTCTAGCATTAATTAACAGCACAGAAAGAGAAGCAAATACTATATTGAGCATGTAAACCATATATCTTCATGTTGCATAACTACTTATGCATGTTAGTTTCCAATTCCATTATTAATCACAGTTCCTTATTCTAAACAGAAAATAAAAACTCACAGAACCATAAATACTTGCCTTTTTTTTTTTTTGTATTTATTCCATTGTCAGCAGTGGTTAGCATATAACAAACATTCTACGAGGAAACAAGTTTGTTTTGTGCTAATGACACTTCTAATAGCCATTTAAACCCAGATGAAGTAGAGTGCAGACAGTTTTATATACATCTAGGTGTCAAGACTTCTTTCCAACCAGCAAAACTGATTTTTCAAATTTTAGGAAGAAATTACGTCCAAGCCATATAAAATTTTACTTCCACAAATGTTAGCCACAGCTGAAGAATGTTTCCTGCATTTTCAGAGGCTGAACAAATATTATTTTAAGCCAGTGTATTACTGAGTATGTATGTGTTGCATACATGTATGTGTTGCAAAACAAGATGGGGAAGGAAATCATGATGGTGAAAGGAATTCATGAATCATGGTGCCTCAGTGGCTCAAAATTTATTGAACAGCTCCCCACTGGGGAAAAAAGCAACTTGTAAGAGAGGCAAGACAACCCCCACTGTGAACACAGCTATTCTTTCTATCCTTAATCTCTGTGCAAATCCAGCCACTTTAAACTTCTCCAACTGACAACTTTGGCTCTAAATCTTCCATTACCTAAATTTGCAAAAATGTCAGATAAAACAGTTGCAACTAGAGTTCTACAACCAGCAAGGAGAAATACACGATTAACGATGCACTAACATATGTGTGTTTAACAACTACAGTTAAAGCCATTTAGAGCTAAATTCTCTCCTCCATTAACCAGAGATTTGCCACCAAGATTTGATGAAGGATACACAATGAAACTTGCCTTAGGTAACCACAGGAAGACAAAAAAAAAAAAATCCACTAGCTTCATCCAAGGGCATTTTTAACTAAGTTGTAGAAAAATTACTGCAAAAACTTCCAAAGTAGGTAATAAAAATTATTCCATATGAGTATACTCTCTGAGGAAGAATTATATAATACCAAACTCTGATATGACACACCACAATACACATTACATCTTATCATGCTCCCTACATTCATAATATCATAGAATCATAGAATAGTTAGGGTTGGAAAGGACCTTAAGATCATCTAGTTCCAAACCCCATGCCATGGGCAGGGACACCTCCCACTGAACCATGCCACCCAAGGCTCTGTCCAACCTGGCCTTGAACACTGCCAGTGATGGAGCATTCACAACTTCCCTGGGCAACCCATTCCAGTGCCTCACCACCCTCACAGTAAAGAATTTCTTCCTCATACCCAATCTAAACTTCCCCTGTTTAAGTCTGAACCCGTTACCTGCTGTCCTATCACAACAGTCCCTCATGAAGAGTCCCTCCCCAGCATCCCTATAGGTCCCCTTCAGATATTGGAAGGATGCTATGAGGTCTCCACACAGCCTTCTCTTCTCCAGGCTGAACAGCCCCAACTTTCTCAGCCTATCTTCATATGGGAGGTGCTCTGATCATCCTCGTGGCCCTCCTCTGGACTTGTTTCAACAGTTCCATGTCCTTTTTGTGTTGAGGACATCAGAACTGCATACAATACTCCAAGTGTGGTCTCACAAGAGCAGAGTAGAGGGGCAGGATCACCTCCCTCGACCTGCTGGTCACGCTCCTCTTGATGCAGCCCAGGATACGGTTGGCTTTCTGGGCTGCAAGCGCACACTGCCTGCTCATGTTCATTTTCTCATTGACCAACACCCCCAAGTCCTTCTCCACAGGGCTGCTCTCAGTCTCTTCTCTGCCCAACCTGTAGCTGTGCCTGCGATTGCTCTGACCCAGGTGTAGGACCTTGCACCTTGGCATGGTTAAACTTCATCAGGTTGGCACCAGCCCACCTCACAAACGTGTCAAGGTCCCTCTGGATGGCATTCCTTCCCTCCAATGTATCAACTGAACCACACAGCTTGGTGTCATCGGCAAAATTACTGAGGGCGCATGCAATCCCACTGTCCATGGATTAAGTCACCATTAAAAGTACAGAAGTTCTCTGCAAGTCTATCCTGATGCTTTTCAATGAACAACCAAAAACTTTGTAAAATACTATGACTAGAGGAGTAAAAATGTGAGTTAAAAACAGCATTAGTAGACAAGAAGAATTTAAGTTTAGAGGCTGAAAATATCCCACAATATCCAAATATAACATACAAACAAGTACACATCAACTCCATCAGATTTCTCATAATCACTTATACAATCTTAACATTTTTAAGAGAAGACTATATAGTTCTGTGAGAAGAAATGATAGAAAAGAATGTTTGCTAAATATGTAAATCTCCAGGAAAAGAAAGTAACTACAAATTAAGGTTAATCATAAAATAACTGCAGCTTTAATTCCAATGTGATTATGAATTAAAAATGGAACACACATCAGTGGAGGGACTGACAGAGACCATACCTCAACCCAAGGTCACCATTCTGGGTATTCACATACATAAAACCATCACATGAGCAGCCCAACAAGCTACCTATTGCACACAAGGTGTACTGTTCTAGCCAGTACCTTTATTCAGGCTAAACTTCCCAAGACTTTTGAAGAAAGGAACATATGCTACATGCTGAAACTGCTAATATACAAATATTCTAAATATTTTAAGTTGTTCTAGGAGACACCGAGTACATATTTTAGCGTACAGTTGAACATACATTAAATGCTGGGAGAAGTTGCTGTAGCTATGAGTTAAGTATTACAGTATATATTATGTGTTTATTTAGACAAATATATGTATTACTTCTTGCTTAATCTTCTTCCCCAAAACTGTGCTCTTGCATCAGAACATTACTTATCAAATTCTAAAATAAAACCAAAAAACACCTGAACCCAAAAAACTAATTCTGATTTCTACTAGTCTCATGTAAACCCAAAGTTTTTATGGTCAGTTTGAGCCATTTTTAGTTAAGTCTCACAAAATTGTTTTTATTCCGATATGTGTAACTAAAATAAAGTAGCTCAACTTTCGAAGAAAATGCTCCATTAGGCTACGACTAAGCATGGAAAGTTTAAAGAGCCCAGGAGGGAATTTTCTGCAAAATTACAAGCAATTGAACATTTCCATTACAATTAATCATGTGCCCTAGGAAATGTACATCACAGACAATTAAATTTTCTCCTGCTTATGCTCAGTACAGCATTTTCAATTGGTCATAAGCTTACCCTGATTCCATTTTCTTAAAGTGAATGGTCCTCCTACAAGTGTTTCTATGCCATTTCATAATGTCATGTCTATCAGTTTGTTTAACAATTTTACAACATGGCACTTAAAGCTATATTTCTGCAGTCATGTGTACCTAAAAGTAATTTCATTCCCCTGAATAGCAGGCATTATAGCTCCAGCTGTCCCCAAGAAATAAACATGGGAGAAGTAGTCAGTACAATTAAAAAAAATTATCTTAAAATAAGCTTGATAATTTTAGTATACTACAAATATCTGGCATAGAATGACAAAACTTCAGTCCAAAAACTATTTTGACTATCAGGAAATATCATGGAATTTGGTATGTTTTGATGCAATGAATGCAATGGCAGAATTTTATCAGCCAGCTGCCTGCTCTATCTGCTTTAGTTCAGAGCCATTGATCCTACAAAATGGTAGACCAGTCAAATTATACATTTGAGCGTTGATCACCTCCTACCACCACCAGCAGTTTTAAATGAGCTAAGCAAACTAGTAAACAGAAGCCCCAAAACAAAATTGAAAACAAAAGACACCTTGACATAACACACTAATGCATTCCAGTGTCATCCAAAGCATAAAGCTTTGCTGTCCTGAGGGCACAATGTACAAGGGCTTCTGCAACTCATCTCAGACCGGAGTGGCATCCTGACAGGTGAATAATCTCAGGAACACAATGAAACTCAACAAGTAAAGACCAGTTCAAAGCTGATTTTATTTATTTCTTTTTTAAACACAGTTACCTTGGTATTTAGGCACTAGCATTACTTAAACTGCAGATTAAAGCTAGGAAGCTTGCAAAATACTTCACTGAGGAATGTATTACTTCCCAGGTGCCAGAGACTCTTTGCAGAGAGTCTTGGGGTACTGAGAAAAAGAGTAAGGAAACAATACTGTGTCCCTCTTCCTTCCTGCATGTCACATCTTCTCCCAACATGGGAAAAATTGACTTGTGAATTTATTGTCCCTCTACCCATCTGCTTGCACAGAACAGGCTGCAACAATCTCAGACACCTCTTGGAAGCCTGAGAATCATACCTGGCAGTGTTCTGCCTGCCAGTCTCATAACAACTGCAGACATGGGGTGCAAGCTTTTTGTGCTGAAACCCAAAGTAAATGAAATTGCAATATAATAAAACCAAAAAAAGTTTGTGTGCTGAGAGAAAATATAATTCTTGTTCTTTTCCAATTAGTGAAACCCTGTATCTGCATTTATCTACATGGAGGTTTCTATGCAGTGAAGAGGAATTATTTGTTTCTGGCAGCAAGATTCCCATGCTTAAAGTCCCTAACTGTATTGGTCATTCCTGAGTACCTTTTCTTCTCTGCAACCCAAAAATCCTCCAGATGTGTGGACTAGCTGTGTAAAAAACCACTGCATTAATACACAACCTGAATGACTCAACCTATTATATTTGCTTTTTTATCTTCACTCATTGTACTTCTCAAAGACAGTACTACTGAAAATTACATTGTTTGAGTGGTGCATAAACAATGTAGATGTAAGCTCTTAACATGCAAAGCAATCAAATTAACAAGCCAATATTAAGCTACTTTTTTGTCCTCTCTTTTTCTGGTAGTAAATGCAGAACACAATAAGTTCAACGTGATTTACAAGGTGTTAATAAACCCTTAGGTAAATAAATATCTTTATGATTCTCAAGGAGTCCTGAGACTGCCAGGCAGCCTTAGATTCATAGCTGGTCGCGCTACAAGCATAAAAACAAAAGCAAAAAAGTTTTTGAGTACAGTCACAGAAGTGGCTGATACAGTGAGATGGTTCCCTCTTCTGGCCAAAGCGGGAGGAGGCTAAGCAATGATTTTAATTTTAATTGAAATCAGATAATTTGTAGAATGAAAAATATAAATGTAAGTCTAATTTTACTTTACAAGAAATTTATCTGAACATTTTTACAATGTATCTTCATAAATCAGTTCAGAGATGAGGCAATTTTCAGAAAACTCTTCAGTGAAGGTCATATAGCTGGTCTGTGGAACTTCATATTTACATTACCTCACTGATAAGCAAACATTAGCATAGGCCTCAGAAACATGTTTCCCACTCACTGTTCTCATAATGAGCATGCATTCTGCAAAAGGAGCAAAACACAAACGACAGCTAAAGCTAAACTGAAAGATTACTTAAGAGCATATTAAAAAAAGCCAAGAGTCATTCCCTTGCTGATTGTGACTAACCTTGTAATTTCCAACAGTGCACCAATCCAAACAGCAGCTGGTATCTATGGCCATGGAAATGCAATAATGATTAATTATATATATTATATATCTAATTATATATTATTTTTATACATACAGCACCTGAGAACCTCTAACAGTGCCAGTACTCATTCAAGAGCATATATTATCTTTTACTACAAAGTAAATACAAAAATGATCAAATACATGAAATTCTACCAAGAAGGCAGGAAATACCAAGCTGAACTGAAAGAGCAACTCCTAGTGCAATCAGCAAAATATATTTAAATTAATAATATCATTTTAGAGTTGAATACATAATTCTATGGGTTTATATAGTCAGAGGCTATTTTGGACCTCATCCAAGGAAATAAGATCAGCAAAATAAACAATGTAGAAGCCAGAGAAATGCAAGAAATATTGATAATCAGTTGTTACAAAATACTAAAGAAATAAACTCATCTTTAAGAATCACCACAATATCTTCCAACAGTGTTAAAGCTCCTTGAGAGATCATTCAGAGCACACTTGGTAATAGTTAACCACAGGAATACAATGCATAAGGACATCTAACAAAGAGCTGAAAAGCTGCAATAACACACTTCCTGGTTAATTCCCATCAAATGAATGGAACTTCCACAGGACCCAAAGTCTTATTCTGATTCTAAAGCTTTAACATAATGAGGAATTTAGGGGTAATGTTTATAGTCACGTTACTCTACTAAAATGCATGTAGAAGTAAGGAGAGACATAAAACAGTGTCTCTGATGCTTCACGGTAGTTTGTTATAAGCAGACTAAGTTCAAAAAAGTTAGAAGTTAAAAAGACTATTTGCCTAGTTTGAACACCCATCTACTTGTCTCTGGGCACCATTTCTCCTCTCTTTTTAAATTACACCCTGGAGAAAATCCCTGAAATCCAATATTTTTTTTTTTTTTTTTTTGCAATCCCAATTACTGCAATACATTCCCGACAAAAGCCAACACTAAGTTTTGGAGCTGAAACAATGTGCTACCCAAACTGCTACTTTTCTGGGACATTATATTGCCTCTCCTAGGGGACCTGCAACGGCTCATTCACTGAAAATCCTATAGGCCCTAACTGCTACAATAAAAAACAGTAGAGAGATTTCACTGTGCAACATACGTCACTCAAACCAGAAAGTTACCTGCTTAATGATGAAAAATTGGGGAAGGACATGATCAAATATTTATTCTATTCTCTTGTGCATTAGGACTCATGCTCTGTTAGATTTCAGTACGAACTCACAGTACCAAAGGTCTTCATAAAAGTATCCTTTTCCCCTCCCTCAAGTTGATGTGGCAAATAATTCTGAATTCCTTTAATATCACTTAATTTTCTTTCACTTGTCTTGCTTCATTTATTATTCAGACACCGAGCCTACTGCCTGTGGTTCATATCCTGCTTTTTTTTGTTCAGGGAAAATCATAGCAAGTCAATCAAAGCTTAGTGCTATAACAGTAACAAAACAGGGTTAAAAGCAAACAGAGCATACTGTTTGGGCTCTACAGCAGCCCACAGAGAACTGGGAAGCAAGAACATGGATAGGGAAAGGGAAGATTTTGAACAAGGTGCAATCTTGTGTACACACAGCAGGGAAAAAAAAGAAATCATTTTCCACTGAAATTGTTCCATAAAAAACTGTAAAAAAAAAAAAAAAAAAGCAAGTCTTGAAGTCTTGCTTAGAATGAAGAGCTATTTACAGTAGCAAACAGAGCACAGCCAAGGCACTGGATTAAGTACTAACCTATAACAATCTATATCAAGCTGCTGCATGTTGTGCACTATGGCTTCATGCCATGTCAACTAGCACTCTCACAGATAATGCCCAGACTTGGTCTGCAGGCTAGCACAGAACACGGGTTGTTCTCAATACACAGTGGGGATAAGGGCAGCCTGTTCTAGGAGAAGGAAGACAAGGAAAGGATAAGAATGAATTTACCTTTCCATGACACAAGTCATTAATTTGCCATTCTAACTCTCCCTTCTCTGCATCACTTGGGCACCTTTTACATACAACTTAGAATCATGTTTTTCCAAATAAGTTTTTAGGAAAAGAAGTAATTTCATGAAGTACACTGACCTTAAAAGAGCTGAATTTTCTGACATAATAGTGTTCAGTTGCAGCTTTTCTAACAAGTTCTGCCATAGCACTCATAGAGGCGCTGTGAATGCTAATTTATTAATGTTTATCTCAACAAAATATCCTTATTATAGAGCTGTTTCTGGAGAAGTAAAAACTTTAACTTTCAATATGAAAAGCACCTTATATATCACTATACTTTTTCCTTGTAAAAAAAAATCAGGAGGTAAAACAAAACACTCCACTTGGCTTCCCACGACTATTTTGTCCTGGAAGTTCAAGGTAATTGGTAAGTTCACTGTATTTGCTTTGCATGGCAAGGTTTTGGTAGTGAGGCGTGGGGCTGCAGGATTGCCTTCTGTGAGAAGCTGCCATGTCCAATGGGGCTAATGCAGCCAGCTCCAAGTTGGAGCCCCTGCTGGCCAAGGCCAAGCCCAGTAGTGCTGCTTCTGGGATAACATTTAAGAAGGGGGGAAAATTACTGTGCAGGACCAATAGCAGCTAAAGAGGAGTGAGAATATGTGAGAGAAACAGTTCTGCAGATACCAAGGTCAGTGAAGGAGGAGAGGAGATGCTCCAGGCACCAGAGCAGATTCCCCTGCTGTGGCAGGCTGTCCCCGGCAGCCCATAGAGGTCCATGGTAGAGCAGATCTACCTGCAGCCCATGGAGGACCCTGCGCTGGAGCAGGGGGATGCCTAAAAGAGGCTGTGATCCTGTGAGAAGCTCATTCTGGAGCAGGCTCCTGGCAGGACCTGCTGCCCTTGGAGAGAGAAGCCCACGTGGAGCAGGTTTGCTGCATGACTTGTGACCCTGTGTGGGACCCCACGCTGGAGCAGTCTGTTCCTTAAGGGCTTCACCCCATGAAAGGGACCCACGCTGGAGCAGTCTGCTCCTGAAGGGCCACACCCCATGGAAGGGACCCACACTGGCTTGGTAGGATTTTCAGGGAATGAGCAGGTCTCCTAGGAGAGGCAATTAATGTGCCAGACAAATATCAGTTGGAAAGCAAACTTCTCCTGAGGAGGAGGCAACCGCAGAGATGTGTGATGAACTGACTGTAAACCCCTTTTCCCATCCCCCTGTGGCACTGGTAGGGAGGAGGTATAGAATTCAGGAGTAAAGTTAAGCCTGGGAAGAAGTGAGGGATGTGGAGAAGGTGTTTTTAAGATTTGGTTTTATTTCTGATTATCCTACTCTAACTTGATTGGTAATAAACTAAACTCAAGTCAAGTCAGTTTTGCCTGTGAGGGTAGTTGGTGAGTGATCCTCCCCTATCCACCAGCCTTTAGTTATATTTTATCTTCTCTGCTCTGTTGAGGAGTGACAGAGCGGCTTTGGTGGGCACCTGACATCCAGCAATGGTCAACCCACTACACTGATAAAAACAAAATCACTTTTAAATTGAAAAAGTTACATAATATTCAGAAACATCAGAAACATTTTGCAGATGAAATTTATGTTATGGGCCAAACTGGGACTTAAGTAATGCTTAGGTTTATGTTTCT
Source organism: Ara ararauna (assembly GCA_028858755.1). Lineage (NCBI taxonomy): Eukaryota > Metazoa > Chordata > Aves > Psittaciformes > Psittacidae > Ara > Ara ararauna. The sequence goes on along the minus strand of CM054377.1, from coordinate 91,415,614 downwards.
CTTGCATTGAATTATAGTGAATTTTAATGTTAGAATGATCTAACATTTAAAGGTTTCCTTAATTTATGCTATTCACAAAGCAGCAAGATTTTCTTATAATGGCAAGCTTTTAAAATTTGACTTCTGGAAATAAATCTATGAATAAAATGCTACTTTACTTTTTGTGTAAGCTTGACTTGTTATATAAAAGAATGACAAAGTTTTTGCAGAGCAGAAAATCAGAACATTTTGAATATTCAAACCAGCTTCTTAAATGTCCTTTGTCTCAGATGATTTGCTTCCCAAGTCTTAATTTCCCCAACAATGCCCACATTAAAAATGATAACATTACTAGATGACATAATCTTTCCCCTAACATGGAGTCGAGCTGAGTAAAGAGGAATTAAGCAAAAATGTCTGCCAATTTCAATGATGATGAGCAGTACAAAGTAAGGCATTTAATTAACAAAATCAAAGGCAAGAAAGTGATAGTAAACAAAAGTAAGTAAAGGCAGACTGAATCCCAAATTTCTAAATTTATGAGGAACTTACATTAATTTAAAATTACTAATTTTGTATAAAAAATACTGATTCTATAGAAACAATTAAATTATTATTTAAATAACAAAATTACTAAATTCATATAAATTACTATCAGTTGTTTTATACCACTCTGTACCTAGTTTCTAGGATTTTCTTGGTGCAGAAAAATATCGATCAGAATGTATTAATATTGATATTGCAGTTTCCCTGAATAAACACAGGATTTTATTACCATAACTAAGAACAACAAATCCAAAAGATAAAATTTCACACTTGAACAACCTGAAATTTTCACATGCAGCATCTCCTTTTTTTTTTTAATCAAATAACAGATTTTAGTACATGAAGATTTTAGCGTTGTTTGAGGCAGAGCTCATGAGCAGAAGGCTCAAAACTTCAGTCACATGTGTAGCAGACTTTTGGGAAAGATAAAAGCTTGGTATTTAGATCCTCCTCTACTACCCAAAAAACCACTGTCTTAAGAAAAGACTCTATCAATCAATATTTACTCTGAAAGATGTTACTAATAATTCTGTTAAACAGCCATGATACTACTTTGTTCCATACACCATTTCCTCATAGTTTTCAAGAAAAAAAATTAATCATACCCTCAAAAAGTAAAAAAAAAAAAAAACACAAGAAAAAAAACAACAAAACACACACACCCCCCAAAAAAACCCAAACAAAACCAAAACCAAAAACCCCACATAACCCACAAAAACAAAAACAACCACAAACCTTCAGATTATATTAAGAATTTTGGCCCTGACATTTAAGTGACAGAAGCTCACCTTTCTGTGAAGTTCATGGATGTTATAGTTTGGTGTAATTCAACTTTCAATTCCTGAGGATATCCACATAAACTATAACTAGATTCCTCTAGTTTAATTTCTTTAAACACACATGTAAATTAATTATTGCACATATTATCATATTGCCTTTCAGTTTTGCTTTCTAAACTTAATAACTATTATTAATTAGTAGTAACCATGGAAAAACCTAACCAAAAAAACCCACCTACAGAGCTGGGTAAAATGAAGAGACCAAGGATGACACAGCTTAGTTTTTTTGTCTTTTTCCAAAGTGGGTCTAATGTAACTCTACATAGCACCAGTTTATAAGGCTGTATCTTGAACAAAGACAAGAAAAAGCAGATCAGATGCATACATCAAAATATACTAAATTTTAAAAAGGTAAACCTAAGAAAAGTGAAGATCTGTTGAGATATCATCTATAGGCTTATAGATGATCCATTAAAATTTGCCCAGCTTTAACCCTACAGCTTTAGAAGGTGGCCTAATAAAAAGCCAACAGCAAATGACAGACTCACCTTGAGTGTCATTCAGTTTTGCAGTCAACTGGCATTCACGCCAAATGCACCCTTACATGGAAGGAAGGTGCAATGTTTAAGCTGTGACAGTGTTGCATGGTGTTCCCTCACACACAATACTCTGCAATGACTGACAGACATATTTATGAAGGCAGTTTCTCAGACAGGGCTGCATTTACAAGGGATGATGCCAAACACTTCTTTTGTATTTCTGAAGGCCTTTATGCTGAGATGCGACTCTTGACACTTTGGCATATCAATGTGAAAAGCATGGATATATTTTCCTGCAGTTTTGCATAAGACATATGGGAACCGGAATATACCTGTCACAAGTTGCCAACTGTTATACATAGCTTGTAAGAAAACATAACCTCTGGGAATATCCAGATGATACTAATATAGTATGGCTAAGCAGACAGGGGCCATAGTCAGGCCTGGCATGTAAGGGCACAACTGCCATTGACTTTGGACGGTGTAACACTGCCTTATACCATAGCTGTACGTGGTCCCAAATGACTCTCAGTTTTAAAAAAACCTTCATGTTTGAATTAATCACAGGCATAACAGTACAGAAACATGCACACACACATCCATACAAATATATATATAATAACCTTTATTTCTTTCAGGGTCATTATGACAGCATTTGAAGTAGAATGAAGCAGAAATCATCTTTAAGCCATTGAATAGCTTTTTCCTGAATATCTTCATTCAGAACATACAAGCTATTTCAGTGCCTAAATAATGAGTTCAATCACCCACAACAGTTTTGACTACACTTTAAGTTCTCTAAAAGTAAATAAAACTAAAAATGTTACACATAGAGACACATCTGGAAACAAAAATAGTAAATCTTCTGCAAAAATAGTAGGTTAGGAAATTATTCTTCACCCACAAGTTGAAAAATAAGATAAAGACTGCTGAAAATTCTAGAAGATACACAAACTTCTGAAGTTATAATGGATAATATTTTTAATCAGAGTAGGGACAACAATACAGAAAGTTCTACAGAAAAAGGGAGAAGTATTTCCATAAATACAATCATCTGTGAAATTTAAATAATCGGTCTCCTCCTAAAAATCGTTATGAAACAGGAGTATATCGATCTATACTTCCTCATGTTTTCCCACAGGCATGCTGTTACACTTGCGTCCTTATTCAACTTATGAGCATCTGCAGCATACAGAGAGCTTAATGACTTTTTTAACATACCTGATAAAAGAGGCTTAAGTTTCATTCAGACCATCAGTTTGTTCAGCTTGCCTGCAATGTCCTACTAATATTGAAATAACTTATTTTTTAGTCATTCTAATAGCTGATTCTGACCCAACAGCAAATCAAAAACAGAGACTAGAAGCCTAAGTAACCCTTCATCTATACTGACAGCCTCAAAATCACCAAATATAAAACCTGTATAAATTCTTTGACAATCTAAATTATCAATATGCAAATGGAAGACAACCAGCAGCTGCACAAGTCTCACACCTACTCCTGAAACACTCCTCTGTTCTGTCTCCTGTCCCTTAGTCAAACCCTAGCACATTCTTAATAGCCAACTCATGGAACTTCTTGTATGGGTAATACTTTACTATAGTTTGTTTCCATTAATTTTATTTTGCACTGAAATAGAAGTCAAGCAGCGTGTTTTAATTCCTGTACAAACTTGCAGTAAAAACCAAGTTCATACCCATAAAAAGCTTGCAAACCCCGGTCTCACAATATTTAACATAATTACAAATATGTGGTATCAGAAACTGACCTTGCATTCCAAGAAGTGCTTCAATGAACCAAAATTCCCACTATACTGAGCAGAAGCAGCAAAATGTCACATAACACTCAAAGTCTATCACATCCAATCAGTACAGTCAAGTGATACACAACTTAATTTGTGACTGAAAAAGCACAGTTACTGAGTGATGTGCATCTAGTAATGCCATCTCCTGCAATTATTTTTTATATCAAACCCATGCAGGCACTAGACAGCCCACGGGAACACTAGTGACTAAAGAAACAACTGATAATATTCAAAATGCAAGGTCTCACTAGATACAACGAGAATGGCAGCATGGTCCTAAGGTAACAGAATCTCTAACTGAAGTCCCTGTTCCTAAGAATAGGGATCAAATAATAATAAAGGAAAGCATTTAATATTTGTAGCAACTGTGGGTTAACAACCAGATCGTGCTGCAAAGCACCTCAATCCTGTGATCTTCTACAACAGTTGTCTTCAGAACACTCAAAGCAACATGGTATTAAAAAAAAAAAAAAAAAAAAAAAAAGTAATTAAGTATTTTGGATTTTAAACCTCTGTGCTTAATCTTAAGATTCTTAACATCATGAACTATGGCACAAAATATGCACTCCTGAAAGTCATTATCAAATTCACAAAACGTGAAATTTCATTAAAGAAAAAAAGTGCAACCAACAGGTTTAGACTTCCTTGGGATATTGTGCTATAGACAGAAATGCAGAAAAGAATGGCACTGGGTTTGTTTAGGTTTTAAAGGCTGGCTTTCTGTAGGTTTTGAGTCATTTTCAATTTATGTACAAAGAAAACTAACATAAAATTCATCATCCTCCTCCACTTTTGTCTCTTTTTTTGCGATGATCTATGGTACTGCCTAGATGATTGTACTTCACCATCTGGTTAACCTTATCAGCAAGACACTAGAAAACAAATCCTGTGCAGTACAATTTTATCTATACTTCAGTTATTCTGACCACAAACAGTTACCCAAAACTATGAAAAATTGTTATGGAGGCTTGAAATGTGCTGCATAAACCACTCTTGACTGAATTCAACTAAGGGCTCCTGCACTCTTCGTGGAAAAATATATTCCCCCCCAATGCCACTCATGATCATAGTTTTCTTGGGTGAGAATATGCTATGTCAGATAATAGACAAATGGATAATACTGGCTGGTACCACAGTATTGGGAGAGAAGAGCACCCAGCTGCAGGTTAAAGATTTTCATAAGCAAAAAAACCCAAGTTTTCTAGTCCTGGTAACATATTTTTGATCTAGGAAAAATAATGAAATTTTGCATCTGAATCTTCAGGGCAAAATAAGCATGTTTATCCTACAGAACAACAGTTACATTGCAAGTCTCACACAGTGGCCATCTATATACATATGAGAAAAAAAAACAGCATTTGCAGCATAATAAATCAGCAAAACTAAATATCTCATACCCTACATAAGAAAGTCATGCTGATAACTATAAGTAATCTCTTAATAAGAAAGTTACTTTATTAGAGGGATGTATTTCTGTGTTAATCCTATGAAAATTGATCCTTCTCAGTTTTTGAGAACTAGAGTCGCCTAAAAAAGCCCCTGAAACTTTAAAATCAATTTCGGCCATGCTAGAAAGTGAAGTGCAAGTCATCAGCCATACTGACCAGTTCTTCTAACTCCTTAGGGAAAAGATTTGCTAGAGTAAATTGTGACTGCCTCACACGGGTCAGTCCATATTCAGCAGGTAATATTCCAAGTAGATTGTCCCTCATTAACTTTTTGATGCAGCAGTTTTTAAAAACACAACTAAAATTTATCATTTTTAGTCCTATTTAGTCTAATGCACCACACAAGGTCATAAACAGAAATTTGCTCTGAAAATGAATGCAAACGGTTCTGCCTGCCCATAACATTTCAATAGCAGAGCTGCTCTGGGTTTCTGCCATGGCCTTTATCCACCACTGAAGTGATGAATAAGATGAATAAGCCACAAGGAGGCAGGGAAAAATTACCAAGGAAGGCAGCATGGAGTCAACACAAACTGCATGCCATGTCCTAATACAGAGCACGGTTAAGTGTGTGGAAAGCTTTGATCTCAGTGCTATAGAAAAGATACGGTACACTGCATCCCACTTCTAAAGAAACTGTGGGTAGCTGACTTGCTATGAATTACAGGAGTCCCCAGAAATTCTCTAATTTATACCAGAAACTGTTGTAATCCCTCTCTTGACAAAGCCTTCTGTATTTCACCTCTCAGGACAGTTGTATCAAATAATCTGACCACTGGGTCATGTGTACATTATAGGAATATACATCTTTTACAGCAGGACTTCAAGAGAGTGGGCAGTGCATGCTGTTATTTTTGGAAAGAGCAAAGCTGGCATTTTCTGATAAACACCTCACTTGAAAAGAATTGAAACAGTTGTTTACAAACCAAAAATGTCAAACACCCCTTACATATTGTTACTCGAATGAGAAGCCAGTAACACAACATAGGTTTACCCTCAGTATACAGATTTTAGAGAACTACAACCCTATTACAGTTAATATTTCACCAACCTCAAAAATTGCCTTAGAGGACCACCACATCCCACTAACACTGAACTTGATGTTCTGCATTCCTAAGGAATTCCATTACTCTTAACCACCTTTACAATCTGTCTTCCTCATACCTACAGAACGCCAAGAGCTTTGAAATGCATTATTATGCAAATATCTTGGGTGCCTTTACTACACATTTATATTACAGAGTAATCAATAAATTATTATTTCAATATTTATTGGAATCTCAGAATAAGAAAGAAGACAGATTACACAAATCCATCTTATCTGATTGATGGGTACTCCAGCAAAAGGCATACACTGATGGAGTGGGTCAGTATGCAGACTATATTACTGAATATTTCAGCTCGGTTGTAAATATAGTATCTGTTTCTCTTAGGGACTGTCACACTGAGTGCAGTATAAAAGGCAATAAATTTCAACAGATTAATTAACTCTTTGGTTACTGGGGCTGTGTGTCACCTATCCTGGCACCTAATAAAAAAATCCTTTAATGCCAAGACATAAAGAAGGGCCTCTTTGGAAATGAGTTATTAACAGCATTTCGTGAATAGATGGAGAAATTGTAGCCCAGCCATTTAAGCGTCATAAAGTGCAGCAAAGGCTGCTGGAGGCCTCTGAGGGACGCCAGGCAATACCATAACAATCAAATCTGAGATGGAAGAGGGATTGAGCTGTCCACTCAGAATTTTTATATTGTCAAAGAGCAGCGAGGAAATAATGTGATCAAGAAGTGAATTAGCCTTGTGTGTGAAAGAAAGGGGATGATCTGATGGAAAAGGCAGTAAAGTAAAAATCACTCCATAACGCCTACATTGCAGGCTGGTCATGAGGGGCCCCTAATGTCTGCAGGCTGTCAGGGAACAGATCCAGCCCTCTAAGTACCATAAATGCATTACCTGCATTAGTCTGTAATTGGAATACATTTATTCATACTTTTTAAGTTCTTGGAGTCCTGGTGCTGGCTAACCACACAGCATTAATTTCTGTAAATGTTCTCTGTTTCCATCTTCGTGATAGAACATGGACAGTCTTCTGGGGCAATTAATACTCAAAAAGGGATAGAAGACATATATGTCTTATACCATGTTACATTTACACACATGTCTATATCACGCCACACTGTTTAATCTTGTTTCCTTGGTGTCAATCCCCTATGAAGCTATACTGGCACTTGCAGTAAATAACAAGCTGCAAAAATTTGCACTGTTAGAATTGACAAAACCATATGGGAGGACTATACCAAGAAGAAAGTAATCCATACGAAATCAAACAAGGTTGCTTTGACCTAAATGTCTTTAGTAACATGCTAGTCAAGCAAGAGGCAGTGAAAGTCATATGGTATGCTTCTGTTACATAGGAGTGTACAATTTTCTTTTTTTTTTTTCCTCTTCTTAAACAAGACAAATTTTCCTTGGACCACATTTTATGAAAGTGATGGGCACAGTCTAGGAGTAGATAACGTCTACTGGAAACAAGCCTCTTACATATACATCATTCACAATCAGATGCGACACTTGAGGTATAGTATAAAAAAAAACCATGCATGGTACGTACACTTAAAGTAACCCACAAAGACAGATAAATTACACACAGAGTGGGTTCACACTTGATGTTTTGTATGTTTAAAAGTATCTTCTATTATTAAGGTTGCCTTCCTCATAAAAAATTTGTTCACTATTACCTTCAAGCAGAACATATAATAGTGCAATGAGAGCTAGAGACCATCTATGCAATTGGTTGCAGCATCAATATATGATCTAAGCACAAGAAAAGCATCCTTTTAAAGGTCTAACAAATCCTTATCCTGACTACAGAAATAACTAGAATTACAAAACCAATATGCAAGTTTAACAAAGATTTTAAAATGTACTATGGCTGTCCAAGAATTCTTATGTTACTGAGGAAAATCTAGTTATTATCCATTCCAACATACTTCAGTTGATCAAGCAATCAGAAATAGGTTGAGAAATGCAAGGATGCAAGGTCTCCTTGTTGCTGCCAACACAATTTGACAAAAAGAGTACATTTCCTAGCCAGCCATTGCCCTGACAGGAAGGGCACAGGACTTCTGGTATAAGCCATTTCTCTCAACAGATATGTTCAGCCACCATCCTGGGTATACCACTCGCTCCTGGCTTACAAAGCTTCCCAGTCCAGCCCCTAGCACTTCTGACTCTCAGAATCTGAATACAGTTTTACTGTAGCTGAAAAGGTTTGTTAAGAACTACTGCTGCAACTAATTTTCAGAGGACCTAGAGTAAGTACTATTGCAGCTCTCACAGCCCACCCTTTCCTCTAACCAATTGACACAATGGAAAAGAATTTGCAGCTGACATTTCTGTAAATACCACTTCTTGGACAAGCTTTAGTGAAGCTGCATGTTTATATTTAGGCAGAGGATTTGCTAACAGTAGAAAGGGATATAAAAATAAACAATTTCATAAACTGAAAGTATTTACTACTCATGGGGAATGTATTCTCTACCTGAAATTCCATTCAGCAGGCCAACAATAGCAGCAGTTAAACAAGTTTGGAGAGTTTTGGACATACTTATATAACAAAGAGATTACATTATGAACATAACCATTGAGTTACACTTCTCTGCTCCTTCAAGATTGCCTACTCTCTTATATGTTCACGACTAACATAGAACGAAATACCTTTTGTCTGTCAGTATTATATCCATTTTCAGTTGCCATAAGAAAATACAAAAAAGCTGCCTCTAGTAGCATCTTTCCAGGGCATGAAAAAACACATCCCTAATCTTTCTGACCTTTCATTCAACCAGCCAAATATCCAAAGCACCTAAGTGAACAAGCAACACTGGAGAATACATTCAAAGCTGAAATTAGTTTCGTCACTTCCTGACTCTGAAGAGCAAATAACATAGACAAACCTATTACCCAAGAAAATGTGGAATCAAACTGTGCATCACTGAACATATTAAAAAGCACTTTCACCTAAAATATATATATAAAATATATATAATATATAAAGTATGCGTGTGTATACATGTGTATATATATATTTGCAAAGGAAGAGCTGAATGAAAAAGTCTTTCTCCAGGTCTGCAGAACAGCTGTGAGGGCCAAACATGGCTCAAGTACAACAAAACTGAATCTAGTAGAAGTCCAGGCACAGACTGCCAAGCGCTGGGTGCAGCAAGGATACAGAAACCACTCATCCTTCTCTCAGACTTCCAGTTCAGTATCAGGTGAAAACACCTCATCATTTTTAGTAACCTCACACTGATAATACAATTGCTTGAAATGAAAAATAGTTTTGCCAGACTATTAAATTCAGGCAATATTTGCTAAGCCTAATGGCATTTGAGCACATGACCACAAAAAGAGCAAGACAAAGATCAATTTTTCAGACTCTCAGTTTGGTGGGAAACAGACACTTAGCTTCTCAACACACATTACAAAAATTGACACCTGTATGAAAAGCTTGTTTTGTAGTTCAGTTGCATTTTTGTTCCTTAAAACTTATGACTGAATCCAAAGGCTTCATCTGCTGTTTACAAAACAGGAACTTCAACGCACAAACTACTAGGAGGAAAATTTACTTAACCCATACTACTGTTCATGTTCACATTCATGATCAGAGAAGCCTTCCTAATCCTGATTAACTCTTAAATTTCATTCAACTAAAATCATAGAGCAGAAACATACGTTTATGGGTAAATAAAAGTGACAAATGCCCTGAACCAGCAAAATTTTGAAAAGGAATTAGCCTATTTGCAATCAACCTAGATTACGAAATGAAATCAAACTCTCCTTAAAGTTAAAGCATTCTGGGACAATGATCACCAGGCTGTGAAAGGAATTAATGAGCTCTAACAGTACAAGTACTACTGCCCACTGTGTTATAAATGCTTCCCTCCTTTAGTTTTCTCACCTATAAACAGGAGCTAGAATAGAAACAGCATGGTGTTGAAAGACTATTTGTGAGACATTACGTCATCTTCAGAAATAATCATACACTGTATTACTATTCAAAGTATTACAGATAAATAGCTGGACTAAAAGACCACATTTCTATGCAGATGACTTGTCACTTCAGGAAGCAAGCAAACAAAATTGTTTTCATTCCTTCATAATGGAAAATGTTATAAACAGACAGTGTAAGTCTTGAAACATCACTCTTCATTGGTCATATCTACCACTACACTCACTTTAAACAGAACTCAGTTCGATTTTAGTCATGGAATTTAAACATCTGCATGAACACTCCAGCAAATGTTTCTAAACACATGTAAAACACTGAACATCAAGAGACTAAAGAGTCACAGGGAAAATTACAGAAAGAACCTTTGTTTCAATCTAAAAATATCATCTGTCTCTTTTGGAAGAGCCACTGAAATACGTACAGATACCTCAGCCAAAAGCAGTGGTTCTGGTTAGTAAGACTGGAACAATTGTGCTGGCTAGTGAACGATCAAAAAGTTGCTAATAGGGAGGTTTCAAAATAGCAGAGTTCTAGCTACTTCCCATAAGGAATGGCCTTTTAGATAGCTGAAACATAACACCTTACAAGCAAAGGACCATGAAATGAATACTGTCATGTAACCAGGTGCTCTTCTAATACAAGTGAAGTATATCATGTTTTTAAAATGGCTGATTGTGATTAATGCTTACACAAACAAGTAGAATATACTAACCATGCTCACCAGTCATGGCATTTGCCACAGCCAATGCCATAAGGTCAGCTATTCATTTTAGTAAATCTACAAAAGTTATTTTTTCCTCTTTAATTTCTTATTCTCTCGTGGAGTAAATAAGAAAAAGAAAAGTGATTAATCGCCAAAATTGAATGCATTAGGTACAGAGGACCTAAAGCCCGCTAGTTTCTATTTAAAATTTGTACAACACTACCTTTAATCCTTTACAATGAACCCTGCTGGTTCTTGCTCATGGAAAGATTTTCTGCCACCAGCTTTTGTGCCCCAAGTGATTTTCATCTTTCTCACACACCATTAGTAATGCCACTGCTCCAGGTATCACTAACCAATATAATTAACAGAGCCCGACTGCACTGCTGCCTTGCCATGTTGCAATGCAATTTGGGTCTATAAAGAACATGCTGAAGGCCCTGGCAGAATTGGCTGGATTACCCCAAAGCATAATGCTGTGTAAGTTCAGGGGGGAAAAAAAAAACCCAAACCAAAAAAACCACACACACAAAAAAAAAAAAAAAAAAAAAAACAACAAAAAAAACCAACAGAAAAAAAAAACAAACCACACACCAAAAACTCCACAAAAGATACACCATCTTAAATATAACCAAGCAATTAGAATACAACTGTAATAAACTGAGAATAATGAGCATGTTATAATGCTACTCAACTTATTTGTAAATATCAGTTTAAACTGCTTAGCAAAGGAAAAAAGCTTGCAAGACGGACCATGGGGAAAAAAAAAAAAGACTCTAGACTATTGGCCTAAGTTCAGCACCAGAGTTAGCAATTTATGGACTTGATTATACCTTCAAAATGAACAATAACCCAGTAACTACTGCAGTAGAAAGGTACTAAATTTTTATGATATGGGGTAATCAGGTTGGCTACCAAAGACATAGCAGACATGCTGCAAAGAAGAAACAATTCACATTAAAATAGCCACGTAACAAATTCCCTTCTTGAAAAGGATATTTTTCTCTATATGATGTCTTTAGCAAACTGTAGGCTGTTTCTTTAAATGAATGCATATGACACAATTTTCAGGCACACTTGGTTACAGAAACAGGCACTGCACTGTACATCATGTTTGGAAATAAATAGAGCTGTCATACCTAGATTCATATTGACATTTACATCAGACTTAATCTGTATAGATTTGACATATAGGAAAAACTCAGTCACCCCACATATAAATGATGCTTACATATTCATAATCAAAATATTTTTGGTTATTTACTCAGTAAAGCAAAACTAGCTTCTTTATACATTTCTATTGTGGCAGGAAACAGTCTGACATTTCAGCATGTTTGGAGACAGCATGCTATTTTATTGCAATTACTATTTCCAGTGAAAAATTAAGGGGCAAAAATTGTGGTGATTTTTCAAAAGAATAATGTATTAATTTTTGTAGGTCGAAAAGAATTGTATTCTTTGCTTCATGGTGTAATGGGTACTCACAGACTGTGGAATTAGCCATTTCATGCAAAATCAGTAAACTTTTCCCTTCTATTTAGTGCATGAGTTGTTAATAAAAATGAAATAAAAAATGAAGTACCTATGACAACTCAATAAGCACTCAAAGGAATGGAATGCTTATTTAATTACTTAATGACTACAGGAGTTGCTATAAAAATAATGAAAATTAAATTATAAAATAGAATATTCAGAATTTAATATAAAACCCAAATGGTTTTGTGACTCTACTATGCTTTTTTGAAAATTTCTTGCTCTCTTCTAGAACTTAGAACAGCTTTTTTACTGTCCTCTCCTGAATGACTGTGTAATGAGTTGAGCCCAAAGCTGGGCACTATCCCTGCGTAGCTAGATGGTGGATGCATGTGTAGGGATTTCCAATGAAGTCACATATGACACGAGACATTTTTTAGGACATTGAAGATATCAATTTATCTTTGTCAGCTGCATTAATCATGCCAAGAAGTATCTTTCTGTTTAAGTATTTTAGATAGACTCTGAATACATTGTATCTTACCCTACTTCAAAAACCCAATACACAATGCTTTAGATGGAGAAAAGAAAGTTTACCAATATACTTAATCCTAATGAAAAGAAATCAATATAACACCAAAAATGCTGATAAAGCTCAGCCTTCAAAGACACAGCTTTTTGTGTCTTTATCTGAACGTACACATATAAATTTTATCCTTCCAGTTATTTACCAAAATGTGTGGAAATGTTGATTGGTTTCCTTGATTTTGAAAGTCACATATTCACAAGCTAAGAGCTGTAATGTTTGTCAGCACGCTGAAGGATCTAACCATACTTCTTAACTGGGTATTTCTTGAAGCAATAAAATTCCCAGTGTAATCCACAGCCTGGGAGCTCAAATATCTGTGAGCCAAGGCCAGGTTTTAAGCAGCACACTGTGTAATGATTATTCAGGCTTGAGTTGTGAGACAATGTAAGCTAAAGCCTGGCAGCAAAGGAAAAGGGGAAAAGCAAACTAAAGTAAAACTACTACTACTACTGTTGTAGTAACTCAAGAGCTCAAGTGAAAAATACCAACATGACATGGTAAAAAATCCTAGCAAAAATCCCGAAGATTCAGAAGAGACACTTGACAGACTGAGGATTTTCCTGTTCTGAGGAACAATGGAAATCAACGCTTCCATAGCTTCTGGAAATCTTATCAGATGTCTGTATTGGAAGTGGCAAGATACTAGGGCTTCACCTTGTGGCATGTTAGCTCTAGCTAACCACCACGTGTTAGCAGTTGATAATTGCTGTATATCGGGAATTATTACAATATGCTTGCACTCCCCCCTTGTACAGGAGAAGATACCCAAATAAAGTGATCCCACAGAAGGCATATTATGCCAAATGGATTGTACATCTTTATGAATTAGTACTTATATCTATTCTTCCCTGATATTCCACATTATCAACTCCCCTGGTCAGAGTCTATATAAGTCTATACAAACTTGAGCACAACTGAAGCCCTGTCTTGCTTAAAAGATCTAGAACCTATAGTAGTAATAATAAAGAAGATTCAAGTATAACTAGGAGACTTTTTTACTAATGGGAAAAAGATATTATGCAAATGTGCACAATTAAAAAAAATTGCTATGAAAGGATAATACTATGGAAATAAAATTCTAAGAGCTTTTTTCTGACATATATTCTTCATGCATTAAAATATCTACATAATAAACATTTTATACTTCTATCAGTGCTTGCAACTGGGGGGTGTCTTAGGGTTTGGTGGGGCAGGGGTGTGTGCTGCTTTTCAAAATCAAAACCTGTGTCTCCACTCACGACTTTCTTAATGAAGCAATTTCCAATAGTATTGCTGATTATTTATTCCAAAGCACAGGGTTTCACCTGGTCAGAAAACACAGGCAGCTGTTTGCTATTAGGTGGGAAAGAGATGGCTCTTCAGGGATCTACAGCAGTCAGCAGCTGCACAATGACCATGTGTATGTCTGAAAGTATGCAGCACCCTGCTGTCTCACAAGAAGATCACCAGCTGGCTTGACCAGACCATTAGCACAAGAAATCAGAGGTCCTGTTCACTGTAGTGGAAAGTAGGCCATGCCAGTAAATGTGCACTGACAATATTAGCACTGAAAAGCATCAACTAACTCTGCTTGCTGTCTTTGTACATCACAGTAACATTGAAATCACACAGACAAAACCAAAAATCAATACAGCACTTGGAGATTAAGTACAACTTTCTTGAGAGAGATAATGATACTTGGGGGAGAAGGGGTGGAGGAAAGGATGGGACATGACATGGGACAACAACATATGTAGTTGCCCCTACTCCTCTTCTGTACAGCTCTGAAACTTGAACATTGCACATTTCTAAAGGCATTTTAGTTACTTTCATTGTCTTCATGCCATTTTAGTATAAAAGATCAGGTAGAGTCCTGAATAGTAGGGTCTCAGAGAAAGAAAAACCAAAGCAAATTACTTAGAAGCAAAGCAATGCTCTTGCAGGCCCAGCACCCCTGGTCCACACATCCAGATAATAATCATTAGCCTACACATTTTCTCCTATGGCCTTTTAACATATGGCAAACAATGGTGAGATTGTATAGAAGATATGCTCAATAAATCACTCTTATCTATCTCACAAGTTCACACTGTGGGAAACCAGAGATGAGACATTTCCTACAAGAGAAAGCAGTACTGATGACACCAAATCCTACAAACCAAACCAGAATGCAACTTTATACCAAAGAAGAGGCCAGAGGGTGAAGCTGGAAGTTACAGAAATCTCAGACTTTGACAGCTTTGATCACCTGCCTGTTGCAAAGCTTTAACTACATTTTTCACTAACATAACCAGGGAAGCAGAACCTAGCACATGTCAGTACAGAAGAGACGACGCTCAATGCCAAGTAGAGAATATATTTGATGATGACTCTCTGGATGCACTAGTAAATTCTCTGTATCTTTTTATGGATGGAATATATAACTTTATGTTGACTTGGGGCAGGGACAAGCAGTCTCAATAGTAAATGTTTTCAGTGGATACTCTTTGCTGCAGTGTGCCACATGGATCTATTCTCAAATAGCTGTAAGGCAGAGAATAGGATAGCTTAACAGAACTTTTCATTTAAATGATTTGGCATACAGACGACAAGTTCTCAACCCTTGTAAAATACAAGCACGAGTTACACAAGAGGAAGATCTGCATTCCCTTCTTACCTCAGCCACTAAAGTCCATATAAACCTGGACACATCACTGTGTCTTTTAGCATACCAGTTCTGGTGCCCACAAAGCAGTGACAAAGACATCTCACAGGAGTGCTGTTTTACCAATTCATGTTTGAAAGATACTCATAAGATACTATAAAATATCATAAAAACACCCATGAGTACAAAACAAGTGATGTGAGAATTCATTTCAGAACCCTCCCATGCGTAACATGCTAGTTTCTTCAAATTACATTATGTTGCAGTTATTTCACAATCTTTCTTGCCTTCAGAAAATTTGAGAATACATGTAAAACCCAGTATTTATTATACCAGGTCTTTAGTAATAAATGCAGTATACTGCTCTTAACTGCAATTGCAGCTAATTCCCAGCTGAATTTATTTTTCAAGCACATCAGCAAAGCACACAGAGTTCTGTGACTCAAATTATTAACTGATGTTATTAACTAATTCAGCAGAAGAAATCACTGAAGTGTAAAAATTACTTCAACCCTCTGTTAAGAGGAATTAAGATGTAATGATGAATGAACTCTGAAAACTCAGGAATTTTTATTCAAATTTATTTCCACACAATATAAATATTTTGCTATTTATCTAAAAGTGTCATTCTCTAATCAAGCCTGTTCAGACCTATTCTCTCCCTGATCAGAAGCATAAAATAGACTTCTTATTCTCCTTTTCTTCTTCTGAGAAATAGCAAAAAATCTTGTTTGTTTTGTCTTCTAGGAATATACTTTGTTTGTTAACCACCTACCTTCCAAGTTCATGTACCTCAAATACTGTATAATGTCTCCAGTTACCCATGGCCTTTACAGTACTCTTCAATCCCAGATATAGCCAAGTTGAGAATCTGTAAAAGCTCCCTACAGCAGCTCCTTAACTGAATATTAAGGAGGCCAGGAACTTAAATAGCTCCAGAACAAGACAAAAGAAGCGATGGAGGACATGTATACTAGCAGCCATTAAACAATCTTGACACAAGCTCCACTCAAGTTACCAGCACAAGCCGGACGGCTCCGCTAGGAGGAGGACTGCTGAATGTATCCTCAGCTACTGAGACTCCATCAGAAAGAGTGACTAAACAGATCTCTGATCTGATCCAGTATTTGTTCTTAGGCTAGTTCTCAAGCCCAGATATCCCTCAAAATTTCATCAAAGCACACATCACAACTCCACTATGTATAAAAAGCCATCTTTACTCAGCAAACCTCCCAAATCATGCACTTCAAGAAAGAACATCTATCACATCTTCACTTTTCAGAAGTAGGGTCTGAATTCAAACTTTGCACAGCCATGACACACCCTGTTATTTACAGTCTAGAAGGCCCTAAACTACTAAAAAAAAAAAACCAAAAAAAAACCCCCAAAAAAACATGCAATAGGACAGTGAGAAATTTTTTTATATAAAACATTCTATCAATCAACCTGCCTCAGTAGCACTAACTCTGCCTTTGTCTCCAGTGTAACAAAAGACCCGCAGGCACAAGTGAGACAGCTTTTACTTGCATGCTCTGGAGTGTCATCAGTGTAACATTGTCAATTTCAGGTCATAAGCCTGTTCAGAACCACTTATGAATAAAAAGGAGTTACTCTAAAGAAGGCTGCTTGCGACCTAAACTGACTGGTAAGGTTACCTTAACTCCCTCAGATCATGGATTACAAAGTAACTTGAATGCATCCAGGCTTAAGCACAATTTTTCTGATATCAACCAGTTATGACTGCAAAATTCCTTACAATGCTATTCCAAACAAGTGGTAGAATATACATCCACACACGCACTCTGAAAAAATAACTTATTCTTTGCACTTCCAAGTACTAGCATGTATACGCACCAGTGACAAGACAGAAATAATGAAGTTGCACCTAGACAGTTATCAACACTTGGTAGATTATCTGTCTGGCCGTATGTTTCATGTTTTAAGTGCAATTTAAAAATTGGTATTACAGTACTTTGTAATGTCAGAGGCAGAACCTTAATTTAACTTTATAATTCTAGATAAAATAGCTTTCCCTTGAAAATGAAGTGATGCATCACACATTTCAAACTAGGTATTCTATAATCACAGAGCTTTTTGTTACTGTTAAAACTGCAATTTAGTTTCTGAGGCAGAAAAATGCAGTAATACAAAGAATACATTAATAAAGGTTTCAAAAATTAGGCTATGAAAAATCATTGCAGCTAGAATTTCAGTACAGGAAATTACAGGAAAGGACTCAGCATTTATTAGAGAAGCCTAAACATACACATTTGAAGGTGTTTTTTTAATTGCATGGATAGCCATCCACAGTTTGGATGGGATCTTATTCCTAAATTCCGTATTTATTTTGCTCTCATTCCACTGCATCTCAGAGTTAACAGCAATAAAAACCTTTACAGAGCTGGCAGGAAAATCTTACTGTGAAACATATGGCATTAAATTATCAGTAACACCATTATATTTGTCAACAGAAGACAAATATTGTTCTTCTCCTCCCTCTTCCCCATGCTAGACAGGTAAACAGCCTTTTTTCTTTTGTCAATCAAATTTCTGGGTTCACCTAACTCCCACAAGCTCAGCAGATGACAAGTTACAACAGCCAAAATGCACTTTCATTTAACCAAAATACTTCCTTTCGCATAATACTTACGTGGCTTGAATGCAGATCCCAAAGCAAAATTCACAGAAAAACAGGAGGCTTTGCATGCAATTCTCCACCATTTTTGGTGAAGATCAATAAACTACATTGGGTTTAGCTGTATTAAGACTCCAAGACTGCCTCCTCATTTGCAGGTATCACATTTTACACAACAGAGCAAATTCTGAATCATTTATACAAAGCTACGAAAACAGCTCTAAGAGGTGGGTTCAAGCTTTTGGAAGTTACATTACTTTGCTTTTCATGCTGAAATACAACAAAAAACCCTCATTGGTTCGCTCCATTAACTTTTATTTATCAGCCAGGTGAAAATGTTTACAGATACCTGTGTCACTAATGGTATGCCTATGTACATATTTCGAAGGGAAACATTCCTGTATTGAGTAAGTTTTGCACACATGGGAAATATTTTATAATCCTTTAAATACTTAATATGAACACATTATGCCATGAAGATGCTACTGTCCATAATCCACCAGCAAACAGCAAGATGTGCACTTGTTAAGAATATTTTGTATATTCCCTTCCACTAGCAAGAAACCCATAACACTTTTGTCCTGCTATTTCCCAACCTACTGTATAGGGCACGGGTACAGGCATACCATTTCACAATTGAAAAATTAGAAATGCTTGTATTCAAAGAGCTGGAAAACAATCTAGGCTAGACAACAAAGACAACAAAACCTAAAATGAAGCTAAGTTGGATTGCAGTGAACAACAGTTCTTGTCAATAAAACTACAGCCAACAGCATTACTGTGTATCTTCACTCATGCATTCCAGAAGACAGACAGGAGTAAGCAAGCCTGTACACAGAGTAAGCTTCCCTACTGGCACTTTGAGTTGGTTCGAAGAAGTAGTACAGACAGCTACAGGCAGCATGAGAACTCTGAGATCTTTAATGGTTCCACTGCCTCTGCTTGTGATGTACAATATCTATTTCCTGGATAAACAGAGAAGTTAAGCCCCCAGAGTCTGAATCCAGTACCTTTCATAAGCTCTAACTTCATTTTTAAAAACGATAAAAGAAAATGTAATTTGCTTTCCAGCTTTACCAGTAATCCATATGTGTTCATATTGCAGACCACAAAAACATCTATGAGATCAATAACAAACATCCTACTTGTCGTTCATTCTTCTGCTTTATGCAAAGAAAACATTCCCAAACATACACCCACTCTACACTTCTGCAGTTTGAATGATGGAATATGGATAACACAAACAGAAACCCACATTGAAAATGGCAAAATGCATGTCCTTTACCTACAGGCAGGACACCTGTAGAGACAAGAACCAAGTTCAACATTTCTGAACAATAAAAAAAAAAATAATGGCACAATAAGACAGCAACCAGACTGAAAAGTCTCAGATATCAGGCAGTATCAGATTCACATTGGCCAGTGTCTCTCAATGCTTTTCCACATCAAGAAGCACACTTCCACAGGTTCCTCATTCCAGTTACAGGTTACTCAGTCAGTCCCATTAGTGGTAAGATTTGATTTTTCCTCCTATACCTGCATGCTTTCACTGAGGCATTCAGGCAGGCTCTACTCCAAATCTTGCCGTCTGTGTATTTTAACTTGCCTTCAGACTTCACAAAGTTGTAAGCTTTGCACTTCTTCATACCTATTTCCCACCTAGCTGTAGCTGGGAAAAAAACCCCATCATGGACAAGTAATCACTCCACTTAAATATTTAATAGTAAAGCTCATTACAGACATTACCTAGAGAATTTACTTATAGGAAATTAGGAAATCCTAGCTGTCCATGTGCAAGCTTGAATATATTTACTTATTAGGGCAGTTGCTTCCATCATGAAGACAGCAAGAAGCACCATCCCTATTGTTGCAAAAAAGCACAGTTATTTGCTAAATGTGAAATCCTCAACCCAAAAAGTGGAAACCCAAACCAGGAAGCACTGGAACCTCTCAAGAAGATGGCTGCAGATGCTCAACCATCACTAACCCTCTTTCTCAGCAACACCTAGTTTGCCAAAAGGTTTGGGATTTCACTTTCCCTTAATTTCAACATTGAGCACACACTTTATTTTTTAGCATTTGTCACTTAATAAATAAAATTATTCTAAATGCTGCTGCACTTGTTGCTACTATCCATACTACATGCAGATTTACTATGCTAGCACTCTAAAAGGTAAAGGAAAACCTTTAAAACACTGCAAACATAAAAGCTCTAATTTCGAAACACTAAAGGACAATACATATATTTCTGCATAATGTTAAGTACTTCTGTACGGTTCCTAGAAACACAGCACTTCCATTTCATAGCCTGATATGATTAACAGCTAGACTTTATGTATTTTCAAGTTACTTCCAATTCATATATTTTCAGAAAAATGCCTGTAGCTACCTTTTTCCTAAGCTTTTTACCCGATTCTTTTGGCCATTATGTTCTCTACGCATTTTGCTGTTATTGCTCTCGTTCACCTTTCCGCTTGTCATTATTAAATATTTTCATTACGTCCCTCCTGCAGCCTCACGTGCGAGGATCACAAGGCAGTGTGGAGTAAAACTCATCTGGGTGATTTTTCTGAAGGCAGCCGCTTCACGCGGGTGATTTACTGCTCACATTTCAACAGCAGAGCATTAGCCAAACCTCGGAACAAAATTCCCTGCCAAGCATTCTGAAGTATTTCGATCCCATCGGGCTGTGAAACACACCCGCGTCGTCACAGTGGTTTTCCAACAGCGTTAGAGCCCTCCCGCCCGCTGCGGACCTGACAACCGACCCCGGGCCGGGCGGGCACGCCCGCACGGCGGCTGCTGGAAATCAGTCGTTACCCCCTCCGTGCAGCCACTGAAGCGCTCCCGCCCGTCCTTATCAGAAGGCCGCTACCAGACACCTCTACAGTGGGAGCGGGCAGCTGAGGAACGAGGCGCGCCTGCCTGCCTGCCGGCTGGCCCGCCACCGCGGACCAGACCTCTAGAACAAAGCTGACCGCAGCCCCCTCCCGCCCCGACGAATACTAAGCCTATCCCCCCCGGCCAGGAAGGGGTTACCCCACGCAAGCCCCGCCCCTTCACCGCACAGGTGGGCGTGTCCTAAAGATGAGGCCCCGCCCCCAGCTGGGGAGGGGAGGAGGGGAGGAGGGGAGGAGGGGAGGAGGGGAGGAGGGGAGGAGGGGAGGAGGGGAGGGAGATGAGAGCCGGAGAGCGCCCGCGTCCGCCTCAGGACGAGTAGCGGAACGCCGAGCGAGCGAGAGGCGCTTTCTCGATGCTCTCGGTGCTCGCACCGCCCCCTGGTATCCCCGTGGCCACTTCCGGCGGCGCGGCAGGCCGGCGGGCGGGCCGGGAGTGGCGGTGGCGGCAGGGGGTGGCCGGGCGCTGCCGCCGTGCGCCTCCCTCCCCGCGCCTCCCTCCCCGCGCCTCCCGCCGCCTCCCCCCTCCCGGCAAACAGGTACGGGGCGGGGCTGCGCTTCCCCGGCACGCACCGGGACGAGGGGGGAGGAGGCGGGGCCGCGGTCGCTTCTCGGGAGCGTCACCCGGCAACCGGGGGCCATGGGTGCGACGGTGAGGAGAGGGGGGTGCCGGGGACCGGACAGGAGCGGGATGTGGCTGGTGCTGGGTGGCGGGAGGAGTTTGGTCGGCCTGAGGAGGCACTGTCCCCCGGCGTTGGGGCCTGTGAGCAGCGAGGCGTCCGTTTCTCCGCGGGGAGGAGCGAGGAATGTTGGCCTGTCGCGGCCCTGCCCGGGCAGCTTGCAGGTGCTCCGGCAGAGCCCCGTCTGTCCTGGCCGTGGGGTGTGGCGTGCGCCAGCCCTCAGCAGCCCGCTGGCAGAGGGATGGGCGCAGGCGAGTGGGCAGGAAGAAAGCGTTTGTGGTTGTGTTGGTGCCTATCCCCATTCCCCCTTTTGTCTGCGGGGCAGGAGCGAGGTACCACCAAGCAAGGGATCCGTTCGGGTTTCCCACGGACGTGCAGTTGTGTCCCTGTAACCCGGAGCATCCCTGTTAGGGTGTCAGCTTCTGGCCTGCCACCAAGCGTTTGTGGAATTTGCTCCAAAGGAAATTGAGCATGGCCAGGGCCAACGTGGAACTTGCCTTGTGTAGCTCGTGCAGGTGATTTTTCCGAGAGTACTGAGATGCTGGTTTCTGCCAAACTCATGTTTTTATTGATGCTCTTCAGGGTTAAATAAAAAGCCAGCTCTTTCATAGTGTTTTTTCATCCTTGGTACGAGTCATTAACTTTTTGTAGGGCTTTTGTAGTTACTCATTCATTTGCTTCTTTTTGATGTAGTGCTCTGTTTTACTTGTGTGCTAAGTTAAAATCTTGCTCTGCATGGGAATTTATTTCAAAGGGGAAGAAACAAAAGGTCTCTTATCTAAATGTGTTGTTTACATTTTCACACATGGGAAAAAAAGAGGAGGGGAATATGCTATTCTATACATCAGGACAGCTCTTAAGCCAGGTGGCTCTTCAAAAAACATTTTTTTTTTGCTTTAAACTGAAAGTGGGTAAATTTAGATTAGATATAAGGAAGAAGGTCTTTACTATGAGGATGGTGAGGCGCCAGAACACGTTGCCCAGAGAAGTTTGTGGCTGCTGCATCCCTGGCAGTGTTCAGGGCCAGGTTGGACAGGGCTTTGAGCTACCTGGTCTAGTGGACGGTGTGACTGCCCATGGTAGTGAATTTAGAACTAGATGACCTTTAAAGGCCCCTTCCAACTTAAACTGTTCTATGGTTTTTGCTGCATGTTTGTTCAAAAGGTGAATCAGTTGCTTGAGGGATTTTGGTGAGAGAAGGATGAACAGCATTTCTGATACTTAGAAAAATAATTGTTTGAGAAGTCACACTAAACTTCAAAAGAGTTCTGTCACTGTTGGTAATGGAATTACTTGTTGGAGAGTTTTCCAAATGGATATTTACATTTACGTTTTCTTTAGTTGTTAAATAATGTTTCTTGAAATGTTTCTTGAGCATGATAGAAAAAAGCCCCAAGTACTATGCATAATCTTCTTATGGATGGGCTGGGTGTTGTTTCTTACTACTTCAGGGGTAGAGTCAGTAATTAATTAAAATAGTCAGTGTGCAAGAAATTAAATGGACCAATTGTAAAAACTGGCGGTGTTCTTGAGGAAATATTTTAAATATAAATAGTTGAAAATTGGAAAAATTGTGTGGTGTGGGTAAATGCTGGTAGGCGTCTAAGCACTATATAGTCACTTGCTCACTCTCCCTCCCCCCCCCAGAGTGATGGGGGAAGATGAAGAGTAAAACTAAGAATACTTATGGGTTGAGATAGAAATTGTTTAAGAAGTGGGGGGGAAAAGTGGAAGACTGGAGACAGCACAGGTGATGTAAAGGCAATCACTCCCACAGGTAGACCAATGCCCCATCAGTTCCTGGGCAAAATATGGCTAACCTCCCTAAATCATCTCCTCTCACATTGTGTTGCTGAGTGTGATGCTTTATCATATGGAATACCTCTGGTTAGTTTAGGTCACCTATCTGGTTATGCCCCCTTCTCACACTCTTGTCCACACCCCAGACTATTCACAGGGTGGGGGACAGAGGGAGAAACAGGAGAGGCATTGATGCAGTGTGTGCTCTGCTCAGCAACAGCTGAAACTTTAGTGAGCTGTCAGCATTGTCTTGATCGCAGGTCAAAAATGCAGCACTATACAAGCTGCTATGAAGAAAATTAACTCTGTCCCACCCAGACCCAATAGATAAATGCACTTGTTACTGTTTCTTCTTCCCTCTGCTTCTGATCCTAACACAAGTATTACACAAATAATACCTAAAGAAGTGGCCAGAGTGGGAAATGTAGGTACAATGCTATGCATTATACAATTCACTCAGTTTTTGGACTCTTGAAGCACACATGACAGTACTTGCTGGGCATACATCCTTCTCTGTGTTTCAAGTTGGCTGCAAAATGAAGCTCAGATTAATTCTGCAGCTTTTGTTCCTGCTGAGAAAGTGTGGCATCAACAAATTTGTGTAATTGCTTTCATAAACTTCACCTTAAGAACAGTTCAGTTGTTCTTTCTTTCATTTTTAAGCTGCTCTAGAATAGAGACAGTCTAGGGATGAAAAAGTAGTTTCTAGTACTGTTAGTTCATGATCAGTTCATGCCTATTTGCTCTCATTCTACTGTCCTTAAAATGAAAACTCTTTTTCCTCCTTAGCGGTAATCCCTGTGATACTTTTATTGAAAGTAACTGTATTTTGTTTTCATCAGGGTTTTTCTGGTTAGTGAAGTTACGCTTTCATTTCTGTTCATAAGGACAATCTGTTCCTCCATCCTGATAATCTTTTTTGCAGTTGCTCTTTGAATCTGTCTTTGAGAGCTATCAGAACTCTGTATGATGTTGTACTTAAAGGCTCACTAGTGCCCCTCCTTGCAGGACATGGGTACTTTTCCTGGTTTTGCTGAAAAGGGTCTCCTTAAACATTATCCTTCTTTCATTTTTTTTTTTTTTTTTTTTTTTTTATGGCCACCTCACTGTGGGCTTCCCTAACAATCCACAAGGGGTAAACTCTCTTCCTCTCACTTTTGGTTTTCAGCTGAAGAGCTCTGCATTTGAACACAAATAATTATTATAGTCCCTAAACTCCTATTAGAGTCCCTAAGCTATTCTTTGAGAACTTTATTAGGAATCTTGTTCCAACCTGATAGTAGGTTATATCAAAAAAGGAAACAACTACTTTAGTACAATTTTTATACTAATCCTTCATCATTCAGCTAAACTTGTAAATTCTTCTGTTGTATAATAAATGACCAGTGTCCACGCAGATTACATTTACTACATTTATTGCATGATCTAGCTTTTATATGCTATACATTGTCCATTTAAAAATGGCAGGAAAAGCATTTTTTTATATATGTGTGATGAGAAGTATTTTTGAGCTGGGGAAAACAAACCACAACAAACAAAACTGAATTACTGACTTCTCGCTGAGCTAAATGCTGACCTACACTTTAAAATCTTGGGACAATTGGCTGACTAGTGTGTTTATCTTGAGGTTAAAAAGAAAAAAGGAAAAAACAACCGTCAAACATCATACTCCCTGGTGAGCTGGAAAAAAGAATTATTTGCCTCAGTCTCAACTCCTTCTTCAGGTTTAGTCATCCAGTTTTGTTTTCTGTTACACATGGAAATGACTGCATGTGGTTAATATTAAAGGCACCATGCCACAGACCTCATCAGATAACCAGTCTAATTTCTGAGACTCTTTTCTTAACCTTCTTGTTTCTGTCTTCTGTTCCTCAGAACTGTGTGAGAAACTGCATAAATGTGAGAGTGATGGGGATGTGAGAGGGGATAACTTCTTCCAGTTCAATGGTTGTAACCAGTCATAGCCTCAAATGTGTATTTTTCAGCAAGGCTTCCCATGTAGTGGACTAGTCTAGTATGTTTCACTGTGAAAATGAAGTAGACAGAACTACAGTGCTTCAGTATCAGTTCTTTCATTGTGATTTAATCATGGGGATCACTTCTTGCCAAGCAGTCACTCTTGTGCAAAAGGGATAGTTTGAGCTGTTGTGAAACTGACACTGGTTTTCTGTTGCTAGTGTTTTGGGGTTAGTTGGTTTGTTTTGTGTAGTGCAGGAATACTACTTCCCACATGAATCAAAACTCCTTTTATAAAATGATATTAACTATGTTAACTTTGGACATCAGGAAAGAGAAATGAAATTTGTGAATAAAAACAATCCAACAAAACTCATAAATCTTTATAATTTCTATGTAAATGTCACATTTGTTTACTGTTGTTGTTGGAAAGCTGTATGTTATGTCTTGCCTGACTTCAGCATTTCTTTCAGGGTTCAGACAGAGGACACACAGAAAAAGAAGGGCAGAAAGAAGATAACAATAGCACCGAATGCAGCAAACTAGGAATTATGGATCTGAAATTTACTTCTTCAAGAAAATACATTTCCATCAGCATACCTTCCAAATCTCAAACTATGTCTCCTCATATCAAATCAGTAGATGATGTTGTAGTTCTTGGCATGAATCTGAGCAAGTTTAACAAACCTACTCAATTTTTCATCTGTGTTTCTGGAGTCTTTATGTTTTATCTAATCTATGGATATTTACAGGTAAATGCTATGAACTTGTGTCCTAGGCCCATTCCTTCTACCCCTTTTTCAGTAATATGTAGAATATGTATTTTAATACGTATAGACATATATATGAATCAGAATTTAATAGTAGTAAATAATTGTATAATGTAAGTTTCCATTATAATTCATATGCCTATGAGTTTTGGTTCAGTTGGACTTTCAGAACTTGATTTTTACTTCTGTGTACAAGATAAACCTTTCAATATCGTTTGGATATGATTTCTTAGTCTTCTGAAAACAAGCAAATTGTAGAACCCTATAGACTGACATGTAAGTCTTCATTGATATTGAAACCTTTAGATCTTGAGTTCCATGAGTGCTGTACAGTAGCAGACCATTGTTTCTGCTCTCCTTTCAGGGCAGAACTGAAACGTGGGCTATGTTGGTTAGGTAGAAGCATAGTATTTATGCTATTTCAGTTAAACATTTCTCTTCTTGCTAGCCTTTTCTCATTTATCTTCAGCAGCTACACTTCTGTTCTTTTTAAGATCAGTGAGTATTCTCAGGAAAGCAGTGATTTAAAAGTTGATAATTAAAAATCACTTTATTTCCAATGTAGCTTTCAAAAACAGCTAAGAATTTTGTTAAAATAAAGTTATTTCCAGAGAATTAAACAAAGTTAGTGGTAATTGAAAGCAGAATCTCAAAAAGAAAAATATTGGGTAGCGTTTTGTTTCTTAATTGACACATCTGCATAATTCTTTATGCAGTGCATGTATTTTTCCATAACAAATTGCTCTAGTTTTAAATGTTCCTACATGCCTACAGCCTGCAAATTTATAAGCTCATAAGTGCTGTTTAATGTAGGCCCTCAAAATACTAGATGCACATTCCTAAGAGATGAAAATTACCAGTAAATGTCTGTTAGAGAAAGGTAGTATTTAATTTATTGTGAGCGATCTATAAATTTTGGATAAAAGCAGTCTACTGAAGCAAATGAACTGAAAACCAACTGAAAAGCAGTCAGGAAACCATCTATAATATGGGAGAACTATTAATGGATCAAATGTATTCCCCTGGATGAACCAATCTATTAATTTCAGTGGACTTACACCAGTAGTAAATTTTCTCATTGCATTTTGGAAAACCTAGATTGTCTTTTTCAATACTTTGCAAATTATGTATAGTAGGTAAATCTTATGGTTAACAACCACCAGCTGCAAAGGTTAGCTTTGCATGTACATGAAATTAAAAAAAAAAAAAATCTGCTGATTTTTGGTTTGTTTTGGTATTTTGGTGCGTGTACATGACCTTGCTGTGTTTTTTGTTTTTACAGGAATTGATATTTTCAGTGGAAGGTTTTAAAGCTTTTGGTTGGTACCTCACTTTAGTGCAGTTTGGATTTTATTCCATTTTTGGACTAATAGAATTGCAGTTGATTCAAGACAAAAGGAGAAGGTATGTGTTTTTCCAAGTATTTTACCTGCTGTTTGTCATATTAGAAACATTTGATATTTATGGTAAATTTAAATTTAATGTGAATACTGTGAGGCATTGTTAGCAGTTCCATTGTTAAAATAATGTGAATTTACTGGAACAATGTTAGGAAGTGTTTTAGAAGCACCCACTTAGATTTGAGACCTGTAAATAGTCTTCTTGACTCTGCTGTCACATTGTCCCACTTACAGAGCATATTCTATTCTCAGGGTGGCTGAAACAGCCTGACTCATGCGTGTGTTTCTTGGGATTATCATGTCTAGAATAGGACCAACTGCACTTCACAGCACTTGAAGCCATCTGTCACTGAATACCTTTTCCTCAAACCTTGGTACCTCCTCACCAACAGGTTCCTCTAACATGCTGTGTGTTTTGGAGAGTGTCAGAGGTCTCCTCTTTGTTTGACGTGTGTCTAAGAAGGTTTGCTTTAAAAGATGTGCGTAGGTTTTGTGGTTTTCATTCAAGATAGCATTTTCATTCTAAAAATGTCAATGATCATTCAAAAACTTCACAAAAAAAAATTGTCACAGTGCCATGACAGGACTAAGAGTCAGGGTATCTTGGTATACCAACCTTCTGTGTTTCCTTTGATAAATAAACTGGAGCCTTCATTTTGATTCTTCCGTAAATAATATACCTTCTCAGAAGGAAGTTAAAGAATTGCTACTTGAATACTTGCTGAGCCATGAAGTATTATTGTCTTGTATTTGAATGCTGTTTATTAGCAGTAATTGAAAGAAATGACATTTGATATCAGTCATTTATGTGCATTTTTAAATTTCTGTTGCAGAATGAAATTCGTTGAGAAAAATGGTCAAGGTGTATTACAAACATTCCTTTATCTAAATTTTCCAAGCTAAATCTCCTGTAGATGACTGTAATACCAAGATTCGTATGTTTATATTTTGTAGAATTCCTGGCAAAACCTACATGATAATAGCGTTTTTAACAGTGGGAACTATGGGTTTGTCAAATACCTCTTTAGGATATCTGAATTACCCTACTCAAGTCATCTTCAAGTGCTGTAAGCTGATTCCAGTTATGATAGGTGGGGTTTTTATACAAGGTAAGTTAGTCTTGCTATTAGATTATTTTTTTGTTGTTTCTTTGGGAGGCAGTCATGTATGGAATCCTGTACTTTGTTAAATTCCCCTGAGGCTTTTGGAGAGGGATAGGTAGCATTATTCCTTTCTGGAGAAAAAATACATACTTCTGAAGCATCTTCTCAGAAAATTTATAAATACAATTAGATGTGGTGAAAAAGAAGTTGTACAGGTCACTCACAAAATTTCATTGTTAAGTAAATGTAACTTTGTTTTCTAAACCAAATCACTTCATAAATGAACCATTTTCAATAGTGAAATGAAAAACTTGGAATGGAAAAAAAAAAAATCTATCTGTTTTGTGAAGAAATCCCCAACTCTTCTTGTTTGAATTCCAAATTCCTAAGCAATATTCCTAAATTTTGATTAAATATTTTACCAGAAGTACATGACTTTACATGTCTTCGGCTAGTCCCAAAGTCATAGCTCATATTCCAAGAACAGAAAAAGGGATCTGGAGGGCAACAGATAAAGTGTATACTAATGTGAATGAATATACTTCAGTAATTCTGCATTTAAAAGAAGTGTATTATAAATATTTCTTTGTTCAATACACAAAGATTCATGAAGTCAGTAAAGCTCTGCATGGGTAAGTTACATGAAACAGAATTAGGATGATATGTTTCTGTTGTTGAAGTTAATTTTGCCCTTCTATTTGCAATAGAAAATTCAACTTTCAGAAGAGGTTACAAGTTTACATATGCACATGCATGCACAATATTTACCTTTCATTAGGAGTTATTTGTATTATTTTAATGCAAAAAAACTGGTACTCCCTTAAAGCTTTGTTAATTTATATTATAGTAGTATTGTATTCTCTGATTAAAAAAACAAATACAACTATTATGTAAAAATTTTCAGTTAAAGTTTCAGGAGTTCAAAACAGTTCCCTTGGAAGCTTATATTGAAAGTACAGTTTCCAGGAAAGGAATATGTTACTTCAAACAAGATATACTAACTCCTGCCTTTTCATTTCTGTACTCTTTTTCCACTTCCATCCACATCCCATCTCTTCCGAACTAAAGACAATATAGAGTTCTAAAAGTACCAAAATAATCTGTTAGTGTTTGGTAATGACTCTTCTCTAATCAATAAAGGCAGCCAAAATGTCTTTCATGAGGGAAAAATCTTAAAACATCTAAGCTGATCTAAAGTTTCTGAGATTGTGTCGGGGAGGATGTGCTTTATGTCATTGAGAATATGCTTTATGTCATTAGGGTTAAAACTAAAACTGACCACAAGAATCAGATGCTAATCTGCTAAGATCCTTTTCCATGTTAAGAACTTCTGTTGTAGAAGAAACTAATTTCGGTCATGAAAGGGCAGAGCATTAAGTCTTCTGCTTAAGTAAAAATGTCATTGGAACACTTATTCCTTTGACTTGTAGTCTGCTGAACAGGATAATCATGAAATTCTGAGAGTGGTAACAGTCCTTTCATGTTGTTTGTGTTGCTTTTGTAGGAAAACGTTATAACATTGCAGATGTGTCTGCCGCCCTGTGTATGAGTCTTGGATTAATATGGTTTACTTTAGCTGACAGCACAGTTGCACCAAACTTCAATTTCACAGGTAAATATATATTTTAGAGATTAATAAAATACTTGGGTTTTTCCTACAATAAGTGTTCCATAGAAGTTCTAAGAGTTCTTCATGGAGTGCTGTCAGGTATCATATGGAAAATGCAGGTTTCTTTGTAGCTTTACACTCGGCAGAACAGTATCAGTGCCAGAAGAGACCTTTACTCCAAGTGGGGTTTTTTTGGTTCTTAAAACTTCTGGAAATTCCACCCTTCAGGTTGAAATGCCTCATGCTTGTTCTCTGGGAAGTACTTACTTCCCAGTGGATATGTTTAAATAGCTATGATGAAATTCAGTTTAACCATTTTAACTGTTCACTTTCTCTCTTGGATTTACTGTAGATCTTAGTTTTGAGTGCCCATGTTCTAACTTTTCTATGATATGTAAATTCAGAAGCCTGCTTGGGTTTAAAAACTTAGTTAAATTTCTGTCACAAATGGCAAGGGAGAATTGGTTATTCATTAAATCCATGTAATTTACTTGGTCAATGTTTGGATTAATAACTGAATAGTCAACTTTCAGTGTATTCTCCTTTTGAAATTCTGACATGAGTTACAACAACTGTTATGACAGGCATTGAGTGTGAAACTATTTCTTAGTAATGGAGGCAGTGATTTAGAAGTTTTGTTCATAGCCATAATAAATTCTTGGTTTTCAGGAAAATACTTCTGGTTCTCAGAAAATATTATTTCATCTAGTGTTAGTAACAATCAATTTGGTGTGTTACCTGAACTGTATACCTCTTTTGCCTTTCTCATAAATTAATTCTCATGCCTTTTTTTTGTAATTCTAGTGCTATTTGTAGTCGAAGAATTTACAAAGAAAAAAAAAGTGAATTATATAACCTGCTGTGCATTTAATGTGTTTGTGTGGTGTAACTGGATAGCTGTTTTAAAAATATCAATATTTTGAGTACAGTATGACATTGCTAAGCATGTGATTATGTTCTAGTGTTTCTGATGTATGGATACATGTTACCATTACAGGTATTTTTGAGTACAGCCTGTAAGTGCATTCACATGTTAATATATTCCTTTTGTGAAATTTGAATTGTTCCAAGTTTGTCTTATGACTTAATTCTGAACTGAATGGGACAAAGAACAGTGCAGCAGATGTAGTCTAGTCCTGATGCCCTCAAAGATCTGCAAAACACAAGATAAAAAACTTTAAATATCTTCAGAGAATAAGCAGGGTTGTCTTTCACTATAAATTTATTTTGAATACTTCAAACAAGTCTGTATGTGTTGAAGCCTAGATCGCTACCCTTTGGAGGAATTTAGTTCTGTGAAAATAGAATATAGAACTAGAATTCAAAAATCTGCATCTCTTCTTTGGAAGGTGATTCAAAATTCTCCTGCTCACCTTTTGAGAGGGTTGTCACGGTTTAAGCCTCTATAACTCACGCAGTTTTGCTCCCTCACTCCCTCCTCTTTCTTCCCCCCGTTCCCGGGGGGATGGGAAGGAGAATCGAAAGAATGCAACTCCCATTCTGTATTTCTGTATTCTCTTTTCCGTTTCATTTTATTCCCATGTTGCTTTATTTAACCAGAAGAAACTTTTCATAATGGAAAAGGTGGAGGTTTTACGTTTCTTGGATGAATTATGAAGATAGATGGTCTCTTCCTTCAAGAAATGTACTGATTTTTGATATTGCAGAAATATAGCTGCTGAAGTGTAAAACCAGTGTTAAGAATTATTAAAAACTTAGCTCAATCTGAAAAATGGCGTGTTCTTTTGAATAATTACACTTTTCTTCATGTAAATCGCCGAATAAGAACTGAAAGCCGAAAGGCAGAATTTTTTTGTCTTCAAAGAAAAAACAAAGTATTTAAGGATATTAAAACTTTGAAAAACATGAACAGCAAAATAAATTTTTAACTTCAGAATTACTGTTTTCCAAGATTGGGGTTTTCTGTTGCTACCTACTTACTGCCCTATAAACTCATGGGTTCCTTCCAGTGATTTATTCACAATTATTAGAATTGCTTCCATGCAAATGAGTATGATTCTAACATGGTTTCACAGAGCTTCTACTAACTTGTTGAGACCAAAGCTGTTTAGATTTCACAGTTCTGAGAGCGCAAAACTTTACTGTGACATTAAATAAAATTCATAATCTTTGTTGTCTGATGCAAATACTAAAAATGGAGCGTAAGCAGATGTAGAATACTATCTGGATGAACAATTATACGAGGTCTTTGGTTTTTTGGTTTTTTGTGGGCTTTGGGGGTTTTATTTTCCTTTCTTGCTGTTGAAATCTGATCTCAGGATTGCTGGGCCAGAGAAGGTATCTATGTAGATTTTCTTTACACATGAAAGAGGTCAGCTGAGAAAACAGAAACTCTCTTCTACCAGAACAGGTACATATTTGTCACTAAGGGAGAGATATGCTTTTCAATATGGAGTTGGTGCCAAGAGTTCAAAGCATCTCCTGTCATTATCAGATCAGAGAGGTAGTGGTAGAGATCCTAAATAGCTGTGAATAATAGATACAGGAATTCCAAGAGAGACCAGAAGAGAAGGGAGTGGAGAAGGAGATAGCCTTGAAACATTGATGCTATGGGAACTTTTGCTGTTCTGGCTTTACAGGTGTAAGTGAAATTAACTATTTTCAATGAAGGCACAGTAAAAATATTGATTGCATGCAAATTCTTCCATCCTAGGCTATTTGTGCAGGTGCAGTTTAGTGTTGCAGACCAGGGTGTTTTGTCCTTAGCTTCTCTGTTGTTAAGGAGATATTACTTGGTTTGTTACATCTACTGTGTCTTCTACTCTTATGTATGTGAATTTAATTAAAGAGATCTTAATGGGCAGGTAAACTCCAAACAACATGCTAACACATTTGTGTGGTAGCAATTGTGAGTGTGAGAATGTGTTGGATATTTACATAAGTTCCTCAAGAACAACTTATAAATTTATAAGCAAGGTTAATATCTTAATGACTTCAAACATCACATTAATAGGGTAAAATACAATGTAATGTAGTATTTCAATCAAGTCTGTTAGTGCAAGACCTCCAGGTTTAATATCTTTCAGAAATAATTTAGGACCATCCTTCCAATTGTTCTACTCACGCTTTGCAGACTATAACGTTACTGGTCTCTTTCATGGTTTTGCTACTGCTGCTTGGCAGGTGTAGCGCTATTCTTGTCTTCATACTCCAAACTCTGTGTGTATGTAATATTAACATCTGTCTTGTCTCCACGTTTCTCTTTTCCATGCACACTTGCACTTCAGATTCCAGGTAACGTTTTCATCTCAATCCAGTACTGAACCTATGCATTTGTCCAGTGTTGTGCCTGGGATCATTAAGCACTGCTGGAAAATGTATGATACTGAACATGGAGATATACTAAGTCACTTTAATGAAAGTGATCTGCAGCAATGCTATTGGCCAGCTGTACCTTTGGACCAGAGCTGAATCCAATTAGTTAATATATCTATATCTTAAGCATAGTTAGTATTAAGGTTATGACTTCATTTCCATTGGCTCATACCTTTTCCAATGCCTGATAACTTCCAGTAATGAAGATTCTTTTTCTGTTGTCCCAGTTGTACTACTCTAGCCTGGGAAAAGAAATGGTTCCCAAACTTAAAAAGATCCTGGTTTGAAAGTCACAGAAGTTTCTGAAGAAAATGCTACCTTAAACTTCATTGGTCTTAAAAATGCCAAATCTTTAAATTCTGAGAATCTTAGGAGCTGGGATTTTTTTTGTTTGTTTTCTCTGCCAGAAGCTTACGTTCCATTTGGTCCAATAGAACTCCTATTCTGAGACCTCCAATAGTAAACGTAATATTAAGGGAATATAACACTGCACGTTTCTAGTCTTACACTCCTCATTCGTCGAGACTAGAGCACAATGTAAACATGATTTTGATGACTAATATCTTCTGTAATATTCTATACTTAGGAAAAGTGGTATTTCATCCAGTATCATTAAATGCAGTAGTTGCTACAGTCGTGAAAGAATTGAAGTTTGGAAGTTGGAAAATGAATTGTGACTGGTGTGGATAAAAAGTTACTAATTTTTGTTATTGGAAAGCTGATTGCATTATTGACTGTGTAATGACTTTGTTGTGAACAAATATGGTAACCTAAAACCATGGGGTTTGTACCTGAACAGCAGTTTTTAAAAATTAATATTTCAGAAATGGAAGGTTTCTGTCGTGAATCCTCTTGCACTTGTCTAACCATTACATCTAACATTTTTGTTTGCCTTTTTCAGGAAAAAATAGGAGTAACTACCCAAAAGAGTGTGTTGTCTAGTTATTTATCTTCATTAAAAATACCTAAATAAATGCAGTTGACATTTTCTCACTCTTGTTGTTACAAAAAAATACAGCTGGCTTCTTTATAGCAGTGTCCAAATGTTCTTGTCAAGCTTTGAGATACATAGTGCTCAGGAGTTAACTGGTGGAGAGAGTGGATGTGGACACTGCTTTATACTGGTATCATTAGATCATTTTGCTGACATTTAGAATGTGCTATAGAGGGGGGTTGTTATGATTTTCCTGTTACTGAGATTTATTTCTTCTCCCACTCCCTGGATAAGTAAGGAGTGTTTTTTGTTACTGCTCTGCTGATAAATATTCTGAACAGGTTTTTTTTTTTCTTTCTTTCTTATATTAGGTGTGGTCCTAATATCCCTTGCCCTCTGCGCAGATGCAGTTATAGGAAATGTACAGGAAAAAGCTATGAAGTTGCACAATGGTTCTAATTCGGAAATGGTAAATACCAGATTTGCGGTTTTAAAATAACTTACTGTATCATAGACAAGGCATACAATGACAGAACATGAAACTTAATCTTCTTTTCTCTTGCATATGTAAAGGAGAGCTCTGAGTGTACTGTTCTTGAAATTTCCTCTTTGGGGGCTTTTGCTGGTGTTTGGTTTGGTTTTTAAGGTTTCAGGGGTGCTGCTTTCTACATGCAACTTCAAATGTATGTATATTGCAGCTACAGAAACACTCATTTCTAGCAATAATTTCTGCGTCTACTCTGCAGGCCTGAAATTGACAGAGTGTTTTCTGAATGATCATGTGCATCTCTGAAAAATATGTACTGCTTTTATGGTATAGATATGCATGTGTTACATGGAACACACTGCTTTTCTTACTTGCTAGGCTTCTGCTTATAGTGTGGTAGCATTTGAGAGGCAGCCGTTTTTGAAGCTTTTAAAATCCATAGAACTGACTTTCAGAATAGGTGAATATGTGTGTTCCTGATTCAGTGAAATACATAATTCTGTAAAAAATGTCTTGCTCAGTATTTTTTTATGTACTTACTTGGAATGTGGCTTATCTGTTCGTGAGGTTTGCTTTTTTTTTTTTTTTTAGACAAAGCATGTTTGAACTTGGCATCTTTTTCTCTAAAGTCAAGCCAATATAAGAAAATCTTTTATTATAACAGACATTATTTGAATATACCGAAGTAAAAAATTGAAATTAAATTTGCATATTTGGCAGGTATTTTACATTTAACTGGGAAATCCAGTTTCTCATTTGTGAGGATAACTTCATACATGGAATAAAAAATCGGTTAGAAGAAAGCTTCATTTAAAGCTGAAAGTGGTCTAGGTTGGCTCAAGAAGTTTCAGCTGAAAGTTTCTGGGAAGTGGAAGAGTATACCAGAGAAGTGTCACTGTGTTCTTGTTTCTATTTTTGTACTTTTTTCTAGTATTCACTGTTGACTGCTGCTGGAGGCAGATTTTAGCTACATGGACCTGACCTGACCTAGTGCAGACTTCTGTAGCTGTACTCTCTGAAATCCAAAATAAAATACAATCTGTAACTGTTTTCTTGCCCACTTTGTACCTTGCCAGCAATCATCTGACAGTTATTAACTGCCTTACCTACAAAGCTCCTGTTACCTCCAGAACCTTGCTTCTCTACTCTGATAGTCTGACAAATTTCGCTCTTCATATTGTGTGCTCATACTTTTATAGAGAATCATTATAGTGATTAATGATAAAAAGATTTTGGTTTTTTGAGGCCTAGAGATTACACTCCAGGATTTTCTTTGGAGAATTCAGTGCAGGAGTATAAGCAGAATTTCAGAAATTATTTTTCCAGGCTTGATACTGTAGGTAAAAATTTAAGAGGTCTTCTGCATCACAGATCACGTTTAATGGACACTTATCTGGAAATAAAACTGAATAGCAAAGGAATGTGTCATCCACAAGATCTGTTTTATTGCTGAATATGGAGCTTGCCCTGTATTAAGCAATTATGAAAAGAGAAACCACTGCTTTGGAAGGTTATACCTGATTTTGCCTTGTATGTCATTCGTATGAAGTGACTTGCATCACACTGCCTAACAGAGAACAAGCAATGTGGTACTCATTCCTGGTTGTGAAAGTGAGGTCTTTGGGTAGTTTGGGAGAAAAGTTGGATGTAGAGGCAAATTAAGAAGTAGAGGCTAATTTTTGTGAGTATAAACAGTGTAAAATAAGAGCTCTGAAGAGCAAGTCATGAGTTTCAAAATAGTTCTGCTTTTAAAAAGTATATTCATCCTCCTTTATTGTAGAGCAGTGATAAGTCTTTTGTTGTCTCATGGCATTGTAATCAATCGTTAATAGATTTATCTTTGCAAATAATTGAGATAATATAACAAAAAAGCTGTTGATGAAACTTGTGTTGAAAGAAGGCCTGTAATTGACACTGAGTTTTGAAAGTGTAGTCAGCCTGGTTTAACTAGTAATGTGTAGAATAGTTCTGTTCACTCTATCCCTTTTTCCCAAGAAAAAGCCCAACAGCTGAATGCCTCCCACTGCATAGATGGACAGTGTTCGCTTCTATTGATGCTTCTACATGGGAAAGGATAGGATGAAGGCTCTTTTCTTGCTGTATGAAGCTATGAATTAAAGAAGGGTACAGACAAAATTAAGTTTACCTGTTTGTTGAGTATAGGCTGTTTTGAGTACTGTGCTAGGTCAGAGCTGGTTGAAAACCTTGAATCCTATAACCATAGCAAGGGTGCATCATGTACATGAACTGAAGTGACACAGATAAAGCCTATGTGACACTTCTGGCAGTTGTGCTGATTATGTGCTACCCTTTGCACATTTAATGTAACATGGATCTTTACTGTGTAGGGTAAGTAGCAGAAAACAAAGGACATTTAAGATATTATTTGAACTGTTAAATTACATAGTTATGTGAAGTTTTATTTAGGCTGTGAAATCCTGTATTTGAAGGATTTACCACAGTCAACTTTGACCTCAGGATGTTATTAAATGACTAGCCTACAAAACCTTTTTTTTTCATGTAGTTGTGGGTAGGAAAAATATCTCTAGCACTTATTACTCACTTTTCACTGTAAATCAGCTATTATAGAAATCCTAGTAAAAATATCTTCAAACATTGCAAATTTAACTCTGAGAAGTTGAACATATTAATAGAACCAAGCATTTGAAAGAATTTACTTTTGTCCTTTTGTATGGTATCACCTGGTAATTATTTTCTCTTAAACTATTCTAGGTTTTGTATTCCTATTCAATAGGGTTTGTGTATATTTTATTTGGATTAATATGCACTAGTGGATTAAGCCCTGCAGTAACATTTTGCTCAAAGGTAGGTATAAAGATTTCCTTTTTTCTGTGAAGAGCTTCATTGGAAAACATTGCTCTGTATGGTTTAGAAAATCTCACCACTTATTGAAGTCTTTTCATCATGTAAACTGGTTAACTTGTGTAATTCATACATTAAGCAAGTTGTTACAGTCTTTGATGTATAAGGTAGGGTAATGTTTTAAAAAACAAAACAATCACAGGACCAGATTTATGAGCTTATAATTTCATTATTATTTTTCCATTATTTAACTAAAATTAAATAAGGATCTTTGCATGAATGCATTGTTGAACAGCTTATTATTGCTCAAGCACTTGATTAAATTTTGTAGTTTTATGTCATTTTGCAATACCTCAGGGTTTGTTTTACATTTTCCTAACAGGCTTTTTTTTGTTGCTGTTGTAGCATCCAGTTCAGACTTACGGTTATGCATTCCTTTTCTCCCTGACTGGCTATTTTGGCATATCCTTTGTTCTAGCTTTGATTAAAATCTTTGGTGCCCTTCTGGCTGTAACAGGTATGAACAAATTATGTCTTTAATATTTTTGGTATAGAAACATAAAGTAATTCCATTATTTAGGAAGGACCTTTTGAGAATTGTTCTTACTCTGCATTTATTTCTGTTCTTTATGCTGACTGATTGTGATTTGTGTAGCATTGATCTTTACTAGTATATGTGGTTGAGAGCTTCCTGGTTCCTTCTGTGCCACAGTTTCAGTATTGAAGAGG
Organism: Ara ararauna; assembly: GCA_028858755.1. Classification (NCBI taxonomy): domain Eukaryota; kingdom Metazoa; phylum Chordata; class Aves; order Psittaciformes; family Psittacidae; genus Ara; species Ara ararauna. The sequence goes on along the minus strand of CM054377.1, from coordinate 91,376,964 downwards.
CTGCTAAGTAATCTTGTACATGTAGCCTATGCTATGTTTTAGTGAAGAAACAACACTGTTCTAAAAAGGGAAATTGCAATGGAAATGTGTTGTATAGTCAAGTGACTGAAGTGCCTACGTATCAGAATATCCCCAACTGCAGGAAAAAGGGGAAATGACCTTGCTGTTCATTTTAACAGTAGTTGATTGCACTATTAACATTTTTTATGTATCTAACAACACTAAAGGAAAAGTCTGACACATTTTTCATCATCTTCAGGTACACCTGTTTTCAGGCTGTCCCTGAAATTATTACGCAGCACTATATCCAAACTGATAGAGAATGTAAAATTCTTTGTCTGTAGAAAATTGTTGCTTCCAAACTTAAAATGCAACTTGAGTGTGTTTTTTCAAAAATCAGTGATTTAGCTTCTTCTGTCATCTCTATAGTTGCTACAGTAGTCTGTCAAGAACGGTTACACTGGGCTCATTCCTTCCTTAGGTTGCCTTTCCTTTAAACTGCAAACATTAGTCACAGGGGCCTGCAGGGGAATCATAGAATAGTTAGGGTTGGAAAGGACCTTAAGATCATTTAGTTCCAACCCCCTGCCATGGGCAGGGACACCTCCCACTAAACCATGCCACCCAAGGCTCTGTCCAACCTGGCCTTGAGCACCTCCAGTGATGGAGCATTCACAACTTCCCTGAGCAACCCATTCCAGTGCCTCACCACCCTAACAGTAAAGAATTTCTTCCTCATATCCAATCTAAACTTCCTCTGTTTAAGTTTAAACCCATTACCCCTTGTCCTATCACTACAGTCCCTAATGAAGAATCCCTCCCCAGCATCCCTATGGGCTCCCTTCAGATATTGGAAGGCTGCTATGAGGTCTCCACGCAGCCTTCTCTTCTCCAGGCTGAACAGCCTCAACTTTCTCATCCTATCTTCATACGGGGAAGTTGTAGCAAGATGCCGTGGAAATACTTTCCTCTTTTCCCTCTACCCCTAAAAGCTGGTTTCTGTCAAGTGATGCTATACCTTCATCTGTGGCCATGGAGAGGAAAATACAGGGTTTTTTCTGACCTGAGGATTGCATGCTCTGCTTTCCCATTAATTATTTGTTCTGCAGCACTTCTGTTTTATGTGTGTTTTTAACAAAGTTCAGTAGGTCTTCTGACTGAAAATTGGCCCAAATGAGGGTGTTGGTTCATGTAGTAAAATAGCTTTTATAAAAAATAAAAAAATCTTACTGTGCTAAAAAATGTCTAAAAGTACTGTGGCATAGCAAACCCTTTCCAGGTTTTCTTATGCCTGACCTTGATAATTCTAACGCTTGAGCTCTTTCTGTCCTGCCTGTAGCAATGTGAAAATGTTTATTGTGCCTTGGAAGAACACCACATTCATTACTGTCCCTCCCACCCCCCATCCGCCCTCCCCTTCTTTGGGGGGAGTGGGGTGAAAGAGTTTAATGAAAATTATATTTCTATTAGCAGAATGAGAAATTATCAGACTTAATTGAGAAAAAGAAGAAAAGGCACTTAATTTAGAAGGAAATGGTTACATAAATATTTTAATTAATAACTGATTTGAAAGAACAGAAATAATTGTAATTAGAAAAACTGAAGTACTTTAACGATTTTTTTAAATTATTCATCTGTAAACTGTTTTCTAATTAAAACTCCATTTTCTTTTTCATTCTCCTTTAATTTTTTATGTAATAGAAAATCATTTTATTTGATACACATAAATTTCTTTACATTTAAAGAAAATTGCTACTTAGAAGTTGAGACAGGGGCAGATAAAGCAATGGTGAAGGCTGTTTCTTCTACTACAAAACATGCTTTTAAGTAAATATTTGTTTGTGGGGGCAGGTTGGAGAGAATGAAACTTGCTTTTCTAGCCAAAACAGTGAGAAATTACATCGGGAGTCACTGATTCGTTTTGTCTCAGTATGTTACAGTAAGACTAATGTGAGACTTATATGGATGTAGTTGTACAAGTAAGGCTTTTCAGTATTGTATAGTAAAATGTACTTGATGGTAAGCAAAATACTTTGCATTAATAAAAAGACATATTTTCATTTCAGTGCAGGCAGTTGTCCCTATTTGTTTGTTTGTTTGTTTGTTTAGAAGCCTGCACTATCATATAGAATAGCCCCTTCTCATTCCCTTTACCATAGCTGAATTTGTACACCTGGCTGCACTGTCTCGCTTTTTTAAATATTTTCAGTAACTTTTACTCATTTATTGGTTTTTGTTTCAGTGATGAAGTCTATAGGCTTCCCAGTACATAATTCGCTGTATTGTTCATAGCAGATAGCAATGAAATTGTTCAAATCATTGTTGGAGCTACAGTTAATTTGAGAGTATCCCAAACAGATAGTTTGCTTCCATTTTTAGTAGCAGGGTTGTGTTCTCAGCTCTCCTTACTCCCTTAATTCTTTCTAGTTATAAGATGACATGTAGGAAAAGGTCTCTTAATGGTTTTGATGAAAACTTCCCAGTACAGCCTCTGAAATCAGAGATCATTGGGTTTCTAACCAAAATTGTATTTCTCTGCACTGCTAGGTAAATTTTCAGTAGCTTCAAAAGAATGCCAAGGTGATGGCCCCATTCCACTTAAAAATAAAGCCCCAAACACCAGTGAACTGTAATAGCATGAGGTGGAAATGGCAAGAGATTTGGTGTATCCATGTAGTGATACCAGTTTTTTCTTCTTTAACAGATTAATTTATACCATTAGTTACTTGAAAGGGTTGTTTGTTGCTTTCAGATATTGTGAATTGATTAGCGTGAAGTTGTTAAAGTCTTCTCCTGGAAGTTTCTCTGCTGCAGATACTGTGACTGGAGCTGATGCTACTGATAACAGCGTACTTGTTTTCAAAGAGCATATGGTTCTAGCACTATTTTGTACTGGACTAGTGCATCTGCGGCCTTGTTTGCACCAAGGATGATCATTGTTTTAGCCAGACAATTAAGTAATGAGGTTATCTACTAATATTGAAGCCTATATTATGTTCTTTTGCTGTAACTGAATGCTTAAAGAAGTAAATATTTGTTTTCCTCTGCAGTAACAACAGGAAGAAAAGCAATGACCATTGTGCTTTCTTTCTTGTTCTTTGCAAAGCCGTTCACATTGCAGTAAGTATTTATAGTTTTGAATGGGTTTTTATGTGTGTTATAAAAAAATCATGGTCTTGATCATGGAAATATAACAACAGTAATTAATCATATTCAGGCTTTAGTGCTTTTCATTTCTTATCTTCTACAAATGTTGGCATTCTGCTGTAAATATTGACTGGCTTGTTGATGCTAATCATGCTAGAGAAAATAGTTCTCATTTTTCATAATGTCTGGAAGACAAGCTAATACACATGTTGGCATTTTTGGGGTTGGTTTTATTTCTTTTTTTGTTTGTTTATCTAGTGCTTATAATACTTAATAAATTGGGTACTTTCTCTATGAAGGAAGATATGGCTTAAAGAAGGCATTTTCTCCATGATGGTATTATTTCCCCTTTTATGAGCTCAGGTGTGAGTTCTTAACTAGCCTTTTAAACAATTGCAAGCTTCTGTTATCTTGAGATATTAAATTGCAAGATTTTTGAGCTTAGGTTTCTTCCCTTTTTTTTAATTTCAAGGAAGAGCTTACATCAAAAAATGCAGCGAAGTTGATACATGGGTCCTAATTACTTCTGGTTTGAAGCAAAATAGTACTCAATTCTATTGCTATGCATAATTTTTTTGGGGGTGGGTTGAGAACAAAGCTTACAGCCAAATGCCCAAGTGCAATTTACTCCAACTAACAATCTTGAAGCTTAAAATAATGGAGAGCTGAAACAAAAATGTGTTTACATTGGGAAGTATGGCTGTAAGGCACAGAGTGGCAACACATATTGGGCCAGTTACAGAGAGTATAGTTCTCATAACTGTAGGAAGAAAAAATGTACTGAGACCCCTCAGGACTCCCTTATTCATGTGAGAAGGAGCAGTTACTGTTTAGTTGTTGTTTAACTATAAATGCACCTTAATAAGCTCTCCAACCAGAACAGGAAAAGGAAGGGTGGAAGGATAGTAATAATAAATATAATAAGCAAATCTTTCTCACAGACAACTAATTTGTGGTTTTTTTTTTCCTTAAACTCTTCTCCCCTTAATGTGGGGGCTTTATTTTTATTTCATCTGCAAATGTTGGTATATAAGTGTTACAGATAAAGTACTACTGTACTAATGGTAACTTTTTTCTCTTCCTCCCCCTTCCTTTTAGGTACGTGTGGTCAGGCTTACTGGTTGTCCTTGGTATATTTCTGAATGTTTACAGTAAGAATATGGATAAAATCAAACTGCCTTTACTGCATGGTCTCTGGAAAAAAAATGTGGAAGAAAGAAAAACAAGGACGTTGTCACAAACTGTATAGACAGTGGTTTATGCCTTGTCTAGACTATGACTTACTATTATTTTATTGGAACAGTCTTCAACTGATTCACTTTCCAAAGGGAACATTATTAAAACCAAAGGAGCTGAAGGCATATTGTCTGCTTGCAGATTGCTAGAAATGCACATTTTTGTGAGCCCTTTCTTCAGAGCACTTGAAGTGTCGTAGGCCATTATCAGATGGCACTATCAGGCAATGAAGGACAGCAGCTCCTGGCAAGCGGCTGAGAAGCTGTGCTCCAAGTGGGACACAGGAGAAGAGTATTTTGGGCATTTTAGTAATATTGGCCATGTGGCAGATCTGAGATTAGTGGTTCTTTGTTAATTGTCTGTGTGGGATAATTTAAATGTGATACTGTATTAACATTTAATGGAACCTTAATCAGCAATTGGTTGACCAAATTGTGATTTTAAAGGTGGAAGGTTTACAATATGGTATGTTGTCACTCTTTGTCATTTTAAATAAAAATGTTGGGGGTTTTTTAAGTTACTGATTAGATCACCACGGAACTTTGTATTTATTGTAATAATTGATTTTTCTATGGGAATATTACAGTGTTACTCTTTTTTATTATTGCTTGCAAGTTGCAAAAATGAGATTGAGGTTGTGCAGTCAACACCTGTGCTTTTACAAGTGGTGAATGGGCTTTTAGGCTTGAACAGGATTAGAACACAGAATGAAAAAGCAGAGATTGAAACAATGGTGTAAAAAGCTGTTATTTGCTTATTCTGTGGTGAAATACAAAATTTTTAGTGGTCTGTGGCCCTGCATATCATGGTGGTGTAGAGAGAGGTGGAAGTCTTTTACATTAGTATCACCAAATCAAAAGTCTTCATTTGCAGTATTGGAGTCAAGAATAACAACATCTGCTAAGGTATTTGGAATATGTATTGTGTCAGTCTTAGTGTGCTCCTGTGATGAACTTAAGAGGATTAGGTTACAGATTACAGTTTTCTTTATTTGATGACAAGAGGAAACAGTGTAATACCAGTCTGTCTTTTTCATCATGAATTTAAGAAATTAATTTAAGACTAAGTCCATTTATCTTACTTTCATATTCAGCCTGCTTTTGAATCTCTTGCCATCTCTTTGATTTTATGTATTTAACAATGGCACTTTAAAAATACTGATCACCTTACAGTTAATTGTTCTCATGTTGTCATGACTTTTTTGTTGTTGTGTCTTAGATGCATCTCGGTGTGTGTTCTTTCAACTTAGACAAAAGTAAATTGGATAATAGAATAAGCAGTCAGGAAGAATGTACAAAGAATTGAAATATCTCACAGGCTTGCCTTCTGCCAAAAATGCTGGTTTATGAAAGTATTCAAAATGTGCAAGAGTGTGTTTCAGACGCTTAGGAAGAATTGCTGGTCCAAGGAGTTTGTGATCAAAGCACACACAAAACGTGCCTTAAATTTTGCTTATTGTCTTGGTAGCTAGTTTACACCATATTAAATATGTTATAAAATAGAACATGGAATAGCATAGCCACTCTATGGACAAATGAGTGGAGAGCTGTATTAGCATAACTGCACTGTTTCTAACACTTGAGCTACTGTGGTGTGTCAGCGAAGCCTTTTTACCCCATACACACCCAGTATTTCCAAGTTGGGAGAATTTATTGCATGTAGCACTTTCGCTTTTTAAATTCCCAGCTACTGCAGGATTGATTCTGTCCTGGATTAGGTAGAGAGGTGGGAGTGTGACCAACAAATACATCTTGAAAGAGAAGAATGGCCTGCCATGGCTATTCATTTTCATGTTGCAATGATTTTTATCATAAGAAAAAGGGTTACAATGCAAGAGTGCATTTGACCAAGTCAAGGGGATTGATAGACATTTCTTTCCTTGTAATACTTACCAACTTTCATATACTCTTGCATTCTTTTTCACTAAATGAAGTTGCTCTTTCCAATGAGTTCAAGTTACCTATCAAGCTAAAAGAGGGACAGGTTTTGAACCACTGGAAAGAGAGTAACTATGGAACATTTCTGTCTGTTCATTAGCTTGGTGGAACTTGTCAATTAGCATTTGAGCATTGTTTTGAGGATTTTTCGGTCTCAGCTTTGCCATCTGTAAGCTCTGTCGCTAAACTTTATTGAACTTAAGGAAATCAAATTATGTGAAAGCTTCCATACATGCAGAAAGTCATAGTAAATATATTTCATTTGGCATCTGTTTTATATAACTAGATGAGAAATCACTCCCAAAGTTTGACTAGAATTCAAATGTAGTATGTAGATTGCCGAACTGTTCATATAATCCAATTTTTCCTCTGTTCTCTCACTTTGGAGAGCATAGTGTTCACAATAATTTACTTTTTAATTTATTCACTGTTGTGTACAAGTCTGAGTTAATGGAATATACCTTAGGGGAAGTTTTGATTTTTTTTTTTTTTTTTTTTTTTTTTTTTTTTTTTTTTTTTTTAGTTTTCTTAACTATAGAAATGTCTGTTTTGTTTTATAGGTGTACTTTATAAAGTTATTTTTATACACGAATATTGATGGTTTAGTGTTAATAGCATAAATTTTAGGGTCAAATTTTAGGGTCAAATTTTTATTTTCGTAGGTGTGAGTTTGATACTAGCTAATCAACAGTACACAAGTGTGTTAAAGCAAAATGTACACACAAGTGAGAGTAGTTCATTATTTGCCACCTCATGTGTCATGGTCTGCAGTTTCATGCTTTCACCAGGATGTTAAGAAAACCTAAATTTTCGTGAGTTGCTGTTTGTAGGGGAGGTGATTGGTTGATTGGGTTTTGGGTTTGTTTTTTTTTTTAATGAGTCTTATAGTGCATGCGAGTAAGAGAGCCTTACAAAAACCTCTAAGTGTTATTACAACTTTTTGGTTTAGGATTTTCTGCACTGTATATGTATGTTGGTTTTGTGTTGTCTGTGAAATATGAATAAGGGCTTGTCCACAAATCAACCATAAATTCCTTACTTTTCATATAAGAGCACTTATATTGAGGTCTTGGTTAATCCTTCCTAACATTGCTATGTAGCCTGATCATAATAATGTTTGTATTTTGTACTCATTGGCTCCTGGAATCTTTACAGTAGGCATTATGAAGCTACAGAGAAAAAACCCATTCGTTCTGTCACCATAACATTTATTACCTACTATAATGTGAATTAGTTGCTGCTTATTCTTATGCTACACAACTTTCTCCTCTCTACAGAAAACTGATACAGGAATTAGTTACAATGGAATTGAAGTTCACACTAAAATTTAAAGCTGCCCAGGGTCTCCGTTGATGTCAGCAGTCTGCCTCTGATGACCACTAGTTCTGCCTCTTTTGGAGGACTGAGGGAGCTCCGTTTTTGTAAATTAGAATGCATTTGCAATTGCTTTCATATTACATTTTTGCATTTATTTGGCACGCTTGAATACCGAAGTAATTGACTGTGCAGTGAGTTTCTCCAGTGTTCCAGTATGTTAATACCATCAAACTGTTAATTATTCAGCTATCTATATGTGAATACAGGTATGGAAGAACTAATGCTCTGAACATCCCCACTCTCCCCAAACCTACAGTGTTTCTGATACTGCATTAAACTGTTTTTCTTAATCTTATTTTATCACTTATTTGCACTTGCCAAACATTTTGAGCTAAACTCAGGCATATGTCATTCCTACTCGTCTTCCTTACTTGTCATTCCTAATTTTGGATGCAAACTCCCTTTTTAACATGTTCTGGCAAATGCACTATGCATTGTTTAAAGTTTCTATTCCTGCGCTTAAGGGCTCACACAATACTAGTAGAGATTGGACACATTCTGTATTTTCTGTTTTGTATCAGTTATGACTGCCTAGATTTTATATCCTCTTTTCTCCACAGAGGAAAAAAAATAATCTTTACTTTTATACTTTCCATTTATTTTTTGAAAGGTCTTGCTGAGTACACATACAAGTTAACTCCTTGACGTCATTCCGTCTACCAAGAAAAATCTCTCTTCTCCCTTGCTTGCCTTGAGAACTCAAGGAAGAGGAAGTAAATTATTGCAAGTGCTCTTTTTTGTTTAATAAGTGCCTTCCTTACTAACCTGGTTTGTCTTAATCGTTTCTTTTCTTTCTGTCTCCCATGCACAAACAAGCCCTTCTCTCATATTTGACTGCTGCTTGTTCAGTCATGGAAGCTTTTTTTAGTTGTTTACTGTTCTGAAAAGAGGTATAGAAATGCATGTATACTCTGGGGGGCAGGAAGTAATAAGTAAACTTCACAAGTTAGGGAAGTAATTAAATGGATTCATACTTTCTTTTCTGGAGGGATTATATATATATGGTTTAGGTAATAGCTCTGAATTTGTTAGTAGAAGGGGTTTTATTCTCTATTACATTTTACCTGTTTAAAATCTTCATATTAATTTTAATATTTAATATAAAACTCCTGACTACTCAGGCAGTTTATAGAGATTAATTTTAGTCTTGCCTATGAGGCAGAAAAATCCTATCTCCATTTCACTGACAAAGCGGAGATGGTAACTTACCCAAAGTTGCCTTAGTAAGTCTGTGATGAACAAGGAACAGATGTTAATGCCCTGAGTTACTCTATGCCCCAAGTCCAGCAGAGCCCTTCTGTACCTGAAATGAAACCATACCGATGTAAGATCAGTTTGCTTTTTCCCCAGTATTAGAGATTTTTAAATTGCTTCTGTGTTCTGTAGTAGTATAATTTAAAGTGAGACAACCATGAAGTAGCCTTCCTGCCTTTGTCTGAAATTTATCTGCATTGTGCACATTGTTACTGTCTTTTTGATTCTCTTCTTGCTTTGCTGTCAAAACAAGCTGGGGACAGTAGCACCCATAGGAGAAGCATAATGTCCTTCACTTTCAGGTGGCTGGTCCAAATTTAGTTCACCTTGCTACTGGTCAAAAGCTGCTGCCATTGGAAAAATGTGAGGAATTGTCATGATGTGAGGAGCTGAGCATAATGTTGTCTTGCAGGATCTGTGTCTTTTTGCCAGTCACTTGCAGAGAAGCAAAGACAGTAACACAGTAAAGAACATTCATGCACAAATACTCAGCTTAGAATATAATGCTGATTTAATGCTTCTTTTCTATACCTGGATTGGTTTCTGCTGTTGTGCTGTTTTTTCTTGAGGTGTGATAGTACTGTATTGCTTCTCTACGTTTTTGGATATTTAAATATTTTCTTTGTTAGATTTCTCAGGTTTTGCTTCCTCTTTTCTTTTAAGTGTAAAGTTCTGCCTTGTAATTGTCATTACACCTGTAGTTCTGCGTCCGGTTTTTGGCTCCCCAGGACAAGAGAGAGATGAGGCTACAGGAGAGAGTCCAGCAAAGAGACATGAAGATGACTGAGGGAGTGGAGCACCTCCTCTGTGAAGGCTGGGAGAGCTGGGACTGTTCAACCTGGGGAAGAGAAGGCTCAAGGGGGATCTCATCAATGTATTTAAACACCTGAAGGGAGGATGGGGCCAGGCCCTTTTTGGTGGTGCCCAGTGACAGGAGCAGAGGCAGTGGCACAAATAGAAACACAGGAGGTTCCCTCTGAACAGCAGGAAATACTACTTTACTGTGAGGGTGACAGGTTGCCCAGGGAGGTGGTGGATTCTCCATCCTTGAAGGTACTCAAAAGCCTCTGGACATTGTCCTGGACAACTAGCTGTTGATGGCCCTCCTTGGGCAGGGGCAGTTGGACCAGCTGACCCCCAGAGGTCCCTGCAAACTCAGTTGTTTTGTGATCCTTAATCTTGTGATCTTTTTCCTCCTGTTTCCAAAGTGTTAATAAACATTTAAAACACATCTGTGTTGGCTACAGTAACTCTACTGAAGCTGAAGAAGCCATCCTGACAACACCCCATAGTGTGATTCTTGCTGAATAGTGAGTATCTTCAGAGCACAGTCCCCTTCGCGGGAACACCTTCATGTGGTGACTGCTGCTCAGTGCAGAGTACGTGAACCTCTTAGAGCCAATGCAAGAAACTGGTAGATGAAATGGGTGCTGTCATCACAGAACTATTTGAATGTATTAATGAAGGAGTTCAAAGTTGGTTTTGGTTTTCTGCATTTAGCTCTTGCAATGGTATTGGGTGGTTTAGTGCATCTGATCTGCAGACTTCTGTTAGAAGTGTTGCTAAAGCATTTGCTTTCTGTTAGTTACTAGCATTTTCATCAACATGGTGTGGTAGATGCCTTACAACTAGTTCAAAACCCAGGTATAAATTCCACTTAATACAGTTCTGTAGTATCAGGCGTTTGCACAAGCATATCTATGCAAGATATCTGTTAAACAGGAGTCCTAGTTCCCTATAAAACTGAAGAAAAGTTCCTGTGTCAGGTTGAGTAATTATTGGTATTCAGTGCTAATGTAAACATGGATATAATCAAACCCCTAGAGGGGGAACTCTTTTTCACTCTGTTGTCCACAATGAAAACAGAAGTAATGCAGCAGTGACATCTCTGTGACTAAGCATTGTAAAAGCTCTGCAGCTCAGTTACATCTATAATGTGATATTGTTGGCTGCATACTGTGGAGGTGCTTCCTCATTGCATTGCTTCTCCATGGCTTCAAGAACTGCAGACCCTCATGGTAGTTCTATTACATGAGAGCTATTGCAGTATTTTGCAGGAATAGGCGTTATAGCTAGAGAACCCTGAGCACAAAAAATTAAGGGCACTATAGGTTATACTTAGTAAGTGGACTGTGTTATAGGTATCTGTAGAAAGCAGACACATTTAAATGTGCAGATAGGTGTTATTCAGACCGATATCAGCCATAATTTGAATGACCCAGTCCAGCTAAATAGTAGTCCTTCATGAGCAAAACTATGCAGTAGGAACTGGAGGTGCCCCACCTCGACTTTCAATATTGCCTACGGTTTAAAACACCCCTTCAGAAGAGAGCTGAGAGGGAGACATAGCTCTGACCACTGTTGCTGAGGAGAGAAAAGCCACATTATCCAACAATGCTCAATGCTGTTTAAAGTTAGAAATGGCTTCTCTGCTCACTTTGTCTTTAAATGTAGCCAGCTCTATTAATACTCATGCCTAATCCAGTAAATCTTGTGCTTGCTAATAGGTAAAATTATATTTATTTTGAACTTGATGGGTGTTTCAGTTTGAGATAGACTTTGCAGCCATTTTTATAATCATGCACATGGAGTACTGAATCCAGCTCTGGAGTCCTCAGCACAGAAAAGACATAGGACCTGTTGGAGCTGGTCCAGAGGAGAGCCACGAAGATGACCAGAGCTGGAGTATGTCTCTTATGAAGACAGGCTGAGAGAGTTGGGGCTGCTCAGCCTGGAGAAGAGAAGGCTGCATGGAGACCTCATAGCAGCCTTCCAATATCTGATGAGAACTTATGAGAAGGATGAGACAAGCTCTTTAGCAAGGCCTGTTGCAATAGGATAAGGGGTAATGGTTTTAAACTAAAAGGAGAGAGATTTAGACTAGATATAAGGAAGAATTTTTTATGATGAGGGTGGTGAGGCCCTGGAGCAGGTTGCCCAGAGAAGCTGTGGATGCCCCATGCTTGGAAACATTCAAGGGCAGGTTGGATGGGGCTTTAATCAACCTGGTCTAGTTGAAGATGCCCCTGCTCGTTGTGGGGGTGTTTGGACTGGATGATCTTTAAAGATCTCTTCCAACCCAAACTGTTCTATGTCCACAAAGAGGATTTGAGGCCCCTGAAAAGCTTTAATGCATAAAGCAGAGTTCATATAGGCTTGAGGCAGTGACTAAGCAAAATTTAAGCTCTTTAGGCTTTAACATGCCTTTAATCTTTTGTTGCCTTAGCCTAAAGTTAGGATTATTTATTTTGTGTCCTATCCAAATTTTGGATAGTGGAAAATCCTTTTAGTGAGAAATATGCTAAAAATTGCCCTCAATAAGCAGTTCAAGTTAGCAGCTGGTAGTATTCTATCTCTAGTTTACACCATCCTGTGCAGTACAGCTAAAAGTAAAAATCTGAATGTGAGTGCTTGGCCTCTTCAAATGAAGACTGTATTCATGCTTTTAGGTAATGTCACCATCCTTGATTTTAACAAAAAAACCCAAAAAAACAAATTCTATAGAACTTCATAGGTAACCACTGGTTTAGAAGTACCAAATCCTTACTAGGAGTCATACCTGATTTCCCTAGACTCCTTATCCTTAATAAATGACTAATGTCTGGCTGTACAAGTTTAGTTTGCAAACTCCATCTTTCCTGGGATTAAAGCAGCCTGAGATTGAGCAATCATGCTTGCGTGCTTGCCAGGGACGAGACCAGTTATTGCCTAAAGCTTTTGGATCCCCAGCACAGAGGTAAAGGCAGCCTGAATTAACCTTCTTAGATTTGGTAAATTCTGCATTGCAAGACAGCTTCAGTGTATCCCTTCTTTCTCAGATAGCAGCTCATATTTTTCCAAGAAGTTGAAGCATAGACTGTGTAGAAATGATATGTGTTCTAAATAGAAATGTCGCTGGTTGGGAGATCCAGCTTTTTTCCTACTGAGAACTAAATTTGCATGGAGAAAGGGTACAGATGTGTAGCAAAAAGGTGCGATGTGGTGTCTTTTACCAGGTTATATTTCTGCACTGTGCACTGATTAGGAAAGAAATGTAAATCAAGATGTGTTGGACAGCAATAACATTAATTCTTGGCTATCCTATTTTTCCGTTACATAATTTTGGATGCAGCAGATACAAGGCAGGTTTCAGCTATTGGACTAAGAATCAAGATGGGGATTTTTCAAAGCAATTGAAGACAACTACTTTACTGTTCTGAAAATACCAAATTCAATGACCACCACAGAGCTCTAGACAACCCCTCTCTCTGCTAAGCTTCCTTTGCTGTCTGTGGGAGACCCACTGTGAAGACTGTGAATTCATCTTAAACGTATATCTTGGTTAATGGGCAAAGACATTCTTTTAGGTATGCTGAGACATCATAGTTGGAAATATGATGGCTCCTGTCAGTCATCTTCATTGCAGGTCCTTCAAAGTGGAGGATAGCTGTGCCAAAATGGTTGAGATAAGTTTGGTAGATGTGCAGGTGGCTGAAGGGAGCTGTATATGATTTAGTGTGTGATTTCTTTAGTCTGCTAGATTTCTACTTCCTGAGCTATGGTTGTTGGATCAGTTTAACTGTTCTCTCTCTGATAATTACTTAGAGTGTTAAAATGTATAATTTTGTATTTGCAGTTTGGGGGTGCTTCAGGTTGTTGGTGTGTTTTCTTTTTTCCTTTGTATTTTCCTAATTAACATTCTGTGGTACAGAGGATTCTTCATAAATAATTTTCAATATTGACCATTTTATCCTTTCTGTTTAGTGTATTTATTGAGACACACAGTAAGAGCTGCCTGCATCTCTTCTTCCCCGTGTTCATTTCTATTATTGTAATCTCTCTCCAACAGAATAGGTAACCTGTGTTATTTTCTCAGCCTCATGTAGTAAATAATGGTACATGTCTGAAGCTTATCACATGAGCAAATAGGATGGTGCATAACACATCATCTCTCCAAATTGCCACAGCAGGGACTACAGGGCTTGCAGTACATCCATTACCTCTGTTATTTCTTACAAATCCCCTGAATTTTTCTGCCTGTGGATACTGTAAGGCAACAACCAGAAAAGAGCTGAGGTAGCTGCATGAGTATGTGGACCTTTGGGAGAACGTTGTTCCTTTTAGTCAGAGGAGCAACCCCATGCTGGATTGTTTATGGTTTTATCTCAATATCTGCTTTTCTGCCCTCACTTTTTTTGTTGTTTTTCTTGGTTTTTTCATTCCTGTAGTCCAACTGGAGAATACCAGTTAAAAACCTAGCATCCTAGTTACTAATTTTATGCTGTACAAGTAATTTTTCTATCATTTTACACTCCTCTCACTATGACAACTATGACCTTATTGAGTGTTCATAGGTTTAATTTGCAGTTATCCTTTTGAGCCAATTTGGCCTGTTTGCCTCTGGAATGCTGGTATCCAAAAGCAAACCAAGTGGTATACCTGGATTCGTTGCTCAGAAGTCTGTGGCTGACACTACTGCAGATTGTTTTTTAAACAATGGGTTAATAAAATTCTGTTCAGTCATGACTCTCTGTTTCTCCACAGTTGTCTGTAAAAATCTATATTGTTAGGCTGCAAGAACTGCAGTAACTACAAGTTCATACAAATCCTATTGAAAGAAGTACAGTGCACAACATACCATAAAGTCTGTTGACATGTATGAGCAGCACGTACTGCAGGTCTATTGTTATTTCAGTACAATAAGACTGTAACAACTGCTCCAATTCAGAGGAGAACAGAAGCCTCAGAATAACAAAATCTCACCTCTTTGGGATATCTTGTTGAAACAGAGGAGCTAGTGCTTCCCATATCTTTCCTGAAGAAAGTATTGAGGCATTTCCTTGTAAATGGAGCACTATGAGCTCATCTGTTTCACATGCATGAAATTAGGGGTTTATGCAGAATAGCTAACAACAGTAATTTTTTAAAGAAACTGTGGATGCAAGTACAGAATTGTAGAAAATCTTGAAAAGCAAAACATGCAGATTACTACAACCAGCTCCTCCCTGGGGCTGAGTTTCTGCAATTTAAACTCATTCAAACTCAACAGCCAAACTGAAGCAATTACATGTATAGCATTTGGCTTGCACTGAGGGCAGATTTAGTCCTTAGGGAAAGTGTAGAGAACATTTTGGTGGTAGGAGAGACAGAAGTTTCTCCACACAATCGAAACCCAAGGAAGAACAGTTTGATCTGAGACAAGATGTTACATTGTTTTAGTTAACGATACTGTCAAAAAGCCAAAAGAATGAAGGAACTAGATTGACAGAAGTGCTGGAACCGGAGACTTTTTCAGTGGTCTGTTTACCAGAACCAGTGTTTTGGGCTGCTTTTGGCTGTCCCTTTTTCTTGAGAAGACTGTAAGGTTGCCAGAGATGGTAAAAATTTATATAGTAGGTTCAAATATGAGGAAGGAAAGATGAACGGACACTATCCCACAACCCTGCGTGATGTAATCTACTTGGGCATTTTGGTAGCTAGTAGAGAAGTGAAATAATAGAATTTGGTCTTCTATGTAGGTGCATTGTTTGCTATCAGTTTTACAGAATGAAATTGAATCAGCATATTTACAAATTATTCTGCTCAGTTTTATCCTCCATATTTCCCCAGCAGTTTAGCTGAAACACCAATACCTGAGAATCTGTTCTTTACACTTCTGTTACTCCTCCAAAGTAAGGCTGGGGTGGCAATGTAGGAGGAGGTCAAGAGTGCATTTTTGATGTGAAGAAGTATTGGGTCCTGTTTAACCCATCCTGTAGAGACCTGGCCACTCTGAAAATCCTCTTTGGAGGGAAAAAATGTCAAAATACTGACCTGTTTTTCTTCGCTTTTGTTCTAGACTTTTTTGGAGTAAGGGACTGCTTGGGAATAGAGGATATTTCTCAATGGTCTTCATTAGGAATATTGAATGCTAGTATTTTATATGAGTTTCTTAATTGGTATTCATGGAACAAATTTTTAATGGTTTGTCCTAATGAAAGTCTTAAGCTAAATTAAAACTAAGTTCAGGTTTTGATAATGTAATGAACAGAATAGAAATTCTATGGAGAAGCTGTAACTATCCCCAGCCAGAACAGTACAGTTTGCCGCTTTGCTCTCCCTCCTCTCCCAGATCCCCAACACCTTTTCTCTCCTTGATTCAGGCATATAAAGGATAAAACTTTGGAGAAAAATGTATAGCATTGTTTTAAAAGTGCTTAATTTGAGGAGCTAAAATGCCTCTCTGCCATTGAATAGTCGTAGCTTTATGCCTCTACAGGGCTGAATTGAGGCAGAGAGCTTTAGTTACGTTCTCTGTTGTTTCCTAAGTGTAACTTTAATTGAATTTCCTCTATTTACAGTACTTTGTTAGGGAGAATATCTGAACTGCCTAGCTATTGCTGTTAGTGTTGGGGTAATAACACATACCTAGCTTTGCATTGCTGGTTCCCAAACAGCCCCGTAGTACAAAGTCATCCTCATAGAAAACAAACAGAACCAACAGGCAGCACATGAAAAATAACAAAACATTTCTCCCTATTTCACAATAAAGGAAGGACAGCTGACATAGGAATGCTACGCAGGGTGGCTCTAACATGGGTCTGCTGGATCCCGGCTTGGTGTCTTTGTACCATAACTGCTGGATTGCTGTATTTCTCCTCTTTTGTTGTATAGGTTGTACTTCTGGTTGGTAGCTTTATGCTGCTGTTTTAGGAAATCATATTGCACGGCTTTATTCCCATTAGCTGACAGAGATGTAAGAATTTCATTAGCTTGATAACTGCTCTCGTTCTGGCTGATAAAACATGAAAAACGTAGTTTGAAAATACCTTCCAGGGCTGCTGAAGTGGCCCAGATAGGGCTGTGTCAGAGACCCCAATTCATTTCATAGCCTTTTAGTCCTCTGGATGCCACATTTCCTAAGTAGACTCCCACCGGTTTCTGCACAGCAGGCAAAAGGGCAGCTGAGCAATGAGCTTAGTCAGCACATGTTTGGATACTTGCTGGAGATTCATCATGAAATGCTTCTGATTCGGTAACTTCCTAAGGCTACCTTAATTAGCACACAGACTTGCAGCCTTCTCTATGCCAGGATGCTCTTTCAGGGCAGCCAGATAGAATTGGGTCCCTTTCCCACCTAGCTACAAAGGGAGCTGTGAGTCTCTGGGGAGATATGACCCCAAAGCAAAGCACTCCTATCCTCATCTGTGAGTTATGGATTAAAATGTTCACATGCTCTATTTTATTTAGGGGAGATAATGTTCAAACCCTGAAAGCTGGAGTATTCACAAAGTAAAATTATTTCGTACATTCCACTTCCCAGGCAGAGAGCAGTTATGCCATGTGACTTCTGCATCCACTCAAAATACCTTGGCTAGCTACCACTGAGCACCCAACTCCTCCTGGATAAACAACAGGCTACAGATTTGTCACAAAAATTGGCAAATAATGTTGAATTATAAATATATTTGAGAAAATTGTACTACGTTGGCTGACAATTCATTAAAAAAAAGGAGCTAAAATTGATCAAATGAATTGTTTGTTACTAATTATTTGCCTAGTGCTAGCTGTGATGTGAGACCTTGAGGGTGGGAATAAATTATCTTAATGAGGGATTAGGTTAAGGCATGTTATAAATTCTCATTTCAAGTGCTAACCCCGCCATTAATTTATTTGCCTATAACTGTGAATCTTTTTTAATAGCTGCCTGTCTTCTTCACAGTGCATAAAAATGTTCCTCTGTTTTAAATCCATGTTCTGAAAAGGAATTATGTGGCCTCCCATATTTTCTCTTCTTTCGAGACACCAAATAAATACCTATGAAGAAA
This sequence comes from Ara ararauna, assembly GCA_028858755.1. Classification (NCBI taxonomy): domain Eukaryota; kingdom Metazoa; phylum Chordata; class Aves; order Psittaciformes; family Psittacidae; genus Ara; species Ara ararauna. The sequence goes on along the minus strand of CM054377.1, from coordinate 91,359,227 downwards.
TAACAGTAATGTAGACTGTAAGCTATATTTCATTATGGAGAAATAAATGTTCACATCCCAAGGACAGGTGAAGCACCAGATACCTGTTACTGTGAGTCGAACACATCCCTGCTTTCGAAAACCTCATTTGTATAGTGCATGTGGCCTTAAAGATAGATTTTTCCAAGTAAAATGAGGCAGGAGAAATGGGGATAAGCTGCTTTATACAACTTGGAAGAGAAAAGAGGAACATGATTTAAGCACTGTACAAACTCATGATGGTAACAATTGCCTCAGACAATTCAAGCAGCAAGGATCTTAAATCTGATCTCCTTCCATTAAGTTCCTGTAGCCACATTATTATCATAATTATTATAACTGCTTTCGATAATTCACAGCAAAATCTGAGACAGGTAAATCATAAGCCAATTGAGATAAGGACCATTTTTCTTGTAATTCTAGGTACTACTTCAACATAGCAACCATGTAATAATAAAACATGTTCTTCTCTCTCTGCCTCTTTCTTATTTTTATTAGTTGTCCACAAAATGCTTTTAAAAGAAAGGACATCTTACTGTCTGTATTTCTACAGGCAGGTCAGCACCCACAATCACTTAGCAGGTCAGTGTGGCACACAGCTTCCCGCACTGTGCCTTACGTGCATCTGTCCTACAGATGCTCTTTCCCTTGTATATTGCTTCCCCAAAAAATCAGCAATGCTGGCTATTTTGTAAGTTGAGATTGGAGAAGGAGGAGGACATACTAGGCGGTCTTGCCTTTCTGTGAACATATTTCAGAATCTGACTGAATTTCCTCTGTATTTTTACGGCATGATATAATGCCTCAGTTTGCCAAGAGCTTTAGAGCTTTAAAAAAGAATATTTTTCCTTGTCTTCTTTTTGATTTGTCAAATATACACTGCGGGTTTTCACTAGTTACCTGTCTCTTTCTTTCTGCAGCACTTTGTGTATAACTCGTTAAGCTCTATGAGCACGCGGGAGATGAGACACTCCCCATGCAAATTGTCAGAGCTCTTTGGAGATGCTGTTCATCTCACTGGGAACAGAGCTGGCCCCTCTCTGCTTCCACAGAGACTTGCTTCTGAGCACTGTCAAGCCCCTTGCTATTGATATTCAGAACAGTAACAAACTTCCCAGCATCATTATCCTGTGCGGTATCAATTCAGAGGCAGCGCTTGTGCGTTTGTGTTTGTGCAGGAAAGATTCATCACATTTTTGGGTCAGATACCTTGTCAGCTCCACAAACACATACACACGCACACGCAGAGGGAAGAAAAAATGAGCTTCATACGCTTCATTCATGTCAGAACTCAACAACTTTAAGAGCGCAAATATTCTGCAGTCACTCATGAAAAGAAATTTTTAATAATAAATATCTAACAATTAATGGGCTGGTAGCTGCAGTTGTCTTCAGGGCATAATATCTAATTTCCTTGCAATGTTTCATATCCTTACTTTTCATGCTGCAACAGTCTATCATTAAAACCAAATGCAGGTTTCTATCACTTTTATTTATTTTTCAAATCAACTTATAAATCAGTGCCAGGCCTTGTTACAGATGAGTTCCAATAAATTATCAGCTGTGTACAAATTCTGAATGTTAAACATTCTCTGTTTCTCCCTTTTTTTTTCTTCCACTCGCTGTGCTCCTGCTTTGCCCTCTGAGCCTGGAGCACACAGCAAGCAGGGGGGTTTGGAAGGATTTTCCCCCCTTTTAAACAATGTGAGAACCTGGCTACTTAATTATGTGTGATTTAAATAATACAAGCATTTATTTGTTTTTCAGGAAAAAAACAAGCCCAACAAAAGCCAAAAACAAACTAGGGACATCTCTGGACTTCAGTAAGATAGATATTTTCTCTTTTACTTGTAACTGACAAGTAATTCCCATAGTGACTTGTAACCCTAATCTAACTTACATTAATTCTTTTACCAAAATGCTTTGTCTTTGTCCTTTGGAAGCAGGTAATTAATAAGTGTTTTTGTGAGCTAATGCTAACTTTTCCTCAGTTGATTTGTCGCTTCCAAATCAGGTTATTGAGATTAGCAGTGTATATATCAGTTAAGTAAATATTACATCTAGTTTTACCAGTAGACTGAGATACATCAGAAAGCCTAAGGTGGCATAGTCTTGCATGGCTAATGGAAAACTCTGACTATTATAATGAGTCGAATGACCTTTAGAAGTATTCTGGGTTGCAGTTGTCTACAGCTGCTGTGTGCAACAGTGAGTGAATTAGCTGTGATCCTTAGCCTGGATGAACTCTGTATCTGGCTTGGGTTCAGCTGTAGCAGTCAAGTTTACTGCATTTGGGAAAATCACAGGGCTCAGTATATCCAGAGTGCAGGCTATGAGCCTCGCCCCGGGACAATCACCTGCTTGATCATGGTGTCTCCCCTGACAGATTTTACTACTTCGTTCTATTTATCAGTTCACATGAATGACTGACAAGGGGAATTAAAGACATCTTGGTCTGCAAAACCTGCACATTTGGGGACAAAGCAAAACTACAAGTTGAACTTTGCTACCCTGCCCTGCCCTACTAAATTTAATTCAGCCCATTTACACTGTGTGATATGAAAATCTGCCTAGAACAAGTACTGAGCTGGGAATGTGCAATACACAGGTTTCCTGGGGAGGCATATTTTAAATCTGGACTCAGTGAGAAAAATCAACTGATTTTGCATCCTTCCCATTAATTTTACCTATATATTAAGGAAATTGGGGTAAGAGGCAGAGAGAACCTTTTCCATTCTCTCCAGTGAACCTTTTGACTTTATTTCAAAAGTATTTAATGGGGCTGATAGGATGCATTTGTATATTCATTTAAATCCTGTAGTGGCTAATCTAGGTGGTTGAGATGTTCCTACCACACACAGCAGGGACAAGCCTGTACTTACAGAATGATTCAGGTTCCTGTGTTGGTGCAAGGAAAACTTTCTAGTGCTTCTATGGACCTTTGTCACCCTCAGGTGATGGCCTCTCAAGCTGCATGGGATTAGGAGTTCCCCTCATCAGACTGTCTCTCTGTCAACACCATATCTTTACAACATAACATGGTCCTAGGATGTGATTCTATGACTCTAACATAGATGTATCACACCTTAACCATAGCCCAAACATCTCACAGACAGATTGACTGTACAACAAATAACAGCCAGGAACATGGTTTCCATTACCTGTGATGCTGAATTGATGACAGTTTGAAACTCATATGCTCTCAGCCAGACATCTAAATTTACACTGAAATGTCTAGATTTAAGCTGAGGTTTAGCTGTGCATGCTCAGTGACACTGACAAGCAGGGCACTTTTTTTTTCTCTGTTTATACAGGAGCTGATTTCAGGAACCCAGGCTGAAAAATAATAACTGATGCTAATATTTTGTTACGGAGAAATTTCCTTCTTGATCTTCTAAACCCACTGTGCTTCTTTGCACTGTATAGAGCAATGTTGCCTTATAGCCAGGCTTCAGGGGAGTGTGAGTCAGGACTCCAGTTTCTATCCACAGCTTCCCAGTGGCTTCGCATGAAGTCCAGGACAAGTCTTGCTCTTTCCCCATCTATACCCTCTCAATTCCTCTAACAGATCAGTAGGGGATACTACTTCCCAGGGCTGCTGTGAGGCCTAATTAATTTGCAGGTGCCCGCAGTTTTTGAATGAAATGTGCTATAGAACTGGAAAGGCATCATTATTATTAATATTATTGTTATTCTTGTTGTCATTATCATTATTATTATTATTTTTATTATTATTATTGTTATTTCAAAGGAGCATTTGCATTGCTCTCTGGAGCAGCCTCTGTCTGGTGGAAGACTGTCTTCCAATCTTTCTAGACAAGAGCTCTATCAACATACAAATGAAGGTCTCACTGTTTTTGGAGCAGAAATCTCTAGCATGTTAATGACAAATTCACACTACTGGCCCCTGAGTACTCTGGAGAAATCCAGGTTTTGCTTAGTGCTTAATAAAAAAAGGCCATCATAAAATATGTCACTTGTGGCTGATTAATACTGTCTCAAGAGATAAAATCAAAGAGGAAAATTACATAAATTTATCTTTGCATGGGTGCCAACTGTGGCTTCCACATGAAGCGCAATCTCACTTTTAACATAGTATTCGTTTGTGGCTACATGGCCAAATTTTCAGGTAAATGTTTGCAGAAAGGGCTCAGCTTCTGTTTCTGGGCACCTGAAATGACCACGTTTTACTGTGGCTTAATAATGAGCCCAAAGTCATTATGGACTAATGTGGTGATAGCCACTAGAAGCCTTGGGATGGATCCACAGCAGCCATATCCTGCATTAATGCCACCAGAGGGCTGCTGTGATTAATGTTACCTGAGGACTTATCTTATAGCTCTGGCTACTTAGCTTGGTCTTTCTGTGCAAGATGAGCATTTTTGAAAACCTGGCCCTCCATATAAATAGCTGAGCTCTTTTTACACTTCCAGCCACAGTGGCATGCAGTTTAGATGTTAAAAGGCACAGGGAAAAGTCATGCCCTTTATTTCTTACGAAGCACAGTTTAAAGGATATTTTTTTAATAGGGGATTCTACAGGTCACTCACATGAGTTGTGGATGAGAGAAGATAATTTTACTCAAAGGATTATATCCATAGCCTCAAGAAGTCAGCAGAAAACATTCTCCTTGGTTCTCTTGGGTCTTGGACCAAGCCACCAGTTATAAAGACATTTTACTCTTGAAGAACATTGGTGGCAAGATTTGTATGAATGCCTTAAAAACAGTCTTCTTTTTATACACACTTCATTAATCTTCCTCTGTCATTTTTAGTTTAGGAGCCAACAGCTGCAACAGGGCACAGGAGTGCATTACCCGTATTCAGTGCTGGCTGCTTGCTGCACTGTCCATGATAGCAAAGGTGAGTTGTTCCGTAAGTGGAAAGCACTTTAGCGCTTACAGCAGCCAAGAGCAGTGATCAAGCAGAGCTCTGCACCAGCCAGAGGCTGTCCACCTACTGCTGCAGCCAGAAATGCTCTGTACACATAGAGTATTGTGGCAGGGATCTGAGGATGGAATGCTGAAACTGATGTTGCCATTTCAAATTCAATCAATTAATATTATGAAGACGCTAACCCATTACTATAGTAGATAGACTGCTGTTGCCCTCATGGAGCTAAACACTATACCAAGTGCAACTACTAAGTGGCTTTCTGAGTGGTATAAAGGTTAGATTGTATCTTTAATGATTACATGCATTTCTTTTTTTTTTTTTTTTTTTTTTTTCTGATTAGTTCTTTTTTTTTCCTGCTTAGTTCTTTTTTTTTGTTGTTGTTGTTGTTTTAGGTATAGTGAGGGAGTTTCTTGAGGAGTGAATGGCAAAATGAAACTGAAAAGTACTTCAATTCCTATTTTAATTGCACAGATGCCAGCTTCAGAATTCCAGTAGCAAACCAAAGGTACAATCTTTACAAGGAAAAGAGCAACAGAGATATTTCTTCACAGGCTTTTAATTGGAATCCTAATGAAATCACCTTGTGAAGGTTCGGGTTGCCTGGAGCACGCAAAGATGATGGCAAAGAATGTGACTTTGTACATTAGCATTCAGAAAGACTACAGCCTGTGGCATGGGTTAGGCAGCATCCACTCAAAGCTTCCCAGCTGAGGGAGAAGCAAATTTTGCCACTCCAACAATGTGAAACATGATACAATATATCTTTCCAGGCTCCAGCTGCAGTCAATGGGGAGAAAGGGATTCCTACAAGGAGCAGCAGCGGCTATGTGTAGGTACCTCTATGAGGTGTGACCGGACTCTTTAGCCTTCATTCCCCCTACAAAAACCAGAACACCAAGTAGAGGTGCACAGCTGGTTTTCACTGTAGCCCGCCAGCTACCAAAACCTTGCCACACAAACCCGATACAAGGGTATGTCCATATTCTTACTTCCTTGGACCTTTGAAAATTGCAGGAAAAGTATAGGCTTTTTTTTTTTTCTCTCTCATTTTCACTGGTTTTATGCAGGAGGAACTATCCTGACTGCTAAACAATTACTCTTTATTTCCACAACTGTGAATATACTAGTAAGAGTAGTACTGTACTTACAATAGTAAAATAGCACGAGCCTAAAATACTAATGTTTGAAAAGCTTTACCTGGAATAAGGACTATTTGCGTCACATGAGTGACTTCCTCTGAAGAAACAGTGATATTTCATCAGCATTCTCAGGTTTTTTGCACCTACAGAAAGGATCTGTTTTTCAAAGGTGCTGCCTGCCTAGCAGGTTTCGTAGGACTAAGCAGAACTGCTTTGATGAACATATTGGAAAACTAGACACCCCTTCAAAAGTATTAAATAAAGCTCTACCTTAAAGCCCCTTTTTTATCTGCTTTTAGTTATCTTACAACACACTGCTTGATCTCAGCAATCTTCCATTCCTATTACACAGAGAGCAAAGAAGGAGGAAGAAAAAACTTATCAACCAGACTGAAGACGGACATGACCTCACTCATTCATCAAATAGAATCAAAGTCAATACAACAGTGTCAGTAAATCCCATTTAATGATCTCTCCCCAAGGAACTTTTACATGTAGAGAGATCCATTATTAATTTACCACTTTGAAATATAATTCACTACACACCAAATGCTCAATAAGCCACAGGGGCAGCAATCATTCGTAAGACAACTTTATGTTTTACCAAAACCACTTAAAACAGTTTGAGGCACCTAAGACCAATTATTGTAGCTGGACCAAAGATTGCTTTATCTTCTGTAGCCTAGTGAAAGTTCTCTATTAAACATTATATTGGCAGGGGAAGCCAAGATGTGGTGATTCCCAGACATATTCTATGTTGCTAGACTAAGAAATTAAAGTCTTAAGCATGGCAAAGAAACAAGAATCATAGGAAGGGGTAAATTCAGTCTTTCAGAAGAAAATGCCAGTTACCATGTGAACATCTTAAGTCCTGATATCATCTTCTTTCCTTTGCAAAATTCTTGTGACTTGGGTTTTCCAGAATGCAGCTTTTAGCCAAAGATGTGGGTAGGCTTTAGCTTGCATCACAAATAAGCCCACACATACTGTGCATACAATTGCATTGTGCCCATTCCTACTCTCACTGAAGTCAGTAAAAAGCTGGGGAAAGCAGGGTACTGAGTTGATTTCTGAGAGTCAGTAAAAAACCCTCAAAACCTTGTCTATGAGCATAAAGTAGTACTTGTCTGACTAGGGTATTTTGGGGGTTCTATAATCAACCTGATACTTCATTTAAGAAAAAAAATCCTCACTGTTTACTTGTAGGGACAGATACAAAACACAACAACATGAGATGTCCATTGACTTTCATGACACCCTACCTGTAGTACTGTGTTCAGCTCTGGGGCCTCCAGCACAAGAGGGACATGGACCTGCTTGAGCCAGTCCAGAGGAGGGCAATGAAGGTGATGAGAGGGCTAGAGCACCTCCCCTATGAAGACAGATTGAGAGAGTTGGATTTCAACTTGGAGAAGAGCAGGCTCCAGGAAGACCTTATAACAGTCTTCTAGTACCTAAAGGGGACCAACAGGAAATCTAAAGAGGGGCTTTTTACAAGGGTGTGTAGGGATAGGACAAGGAGGAATGGCTTTAAACTGAGAGAAGACCAGTTTAAGTTAGATATTAGGAAGAAGTTCTTCCCCGTGAAGGTGGTGAAACATTGCAACAGGTTTCCCGGAGAAGATATGGTGACCCCATCCCCGGCAGTGTTCATGGCTAGGCTGGATGGGGCTTTGAGCAACCTGGTCTAATGGAAGTTGTCCCTGTCCATGGCAGGGTGCTGGAACTGGATGATCTTTAAGGTCTCTTCCAACCCAAACCATTCTATAATCCTATGATTAACTTCAGTAAGCTTCCAGTTTATGAAGAATGGTGCTACTGTGCACTTCACAGCAGCAGTAACACTAGCAGTTATCTTTCCCTCTACACATACCCAAAAAGCAATTTAACGCACCAGCAGCAGTTGCCTATTAATTGGGCTAGAATAAAGCTAGCCTGGGAAGGTGGGTTTAAAAGAGGACTGTGGTACTATTATGTATTGCTTGCAAAGTAAACAAGCAACATCAGTATAGTCATTTCCTAATTATGAGCTGTTTCATAAACTGTAAATGCTAACGTGGGAGAGGTAAATCATAGCAATTTAATTAATAAAACACTTTAGACAATTAAATCCATATGTGCATGTCCTGAGGCACAACATCAATAATAGAAGCTTGCAGGCATATTTTGGAAATTTTATGCAATCATCTGCAGATCTTGTATCCAATAATTGGTACAAACTGTTTTAACTCTTCCTTGCCTGGTCTGGAAAACAGAAAGGAATTGTTAATCACTATTATTATTGATTTCATTACATTTATTATGCTGCCCACTTTTCCATTCTATGTGTGCATTTTAAATTATTTCTGTGCAAGCTACAAAATGAATCTGATCTTTTCCTTATATGTTTGTGATCTCCTTACACAATATAATGAATGGACTTCATCCTAGAAAGCTAATAGACTTGTTTTTCTGGTCCACAGGGCTAGACTAAGATTTGCAGACAGTGCAACTTTGGGCTCTGCAGTCTGAGTATAATTTCTGAAGAACAGGGCTTCAGCTTTCAGGTTGCAAGGATCTGTCCATGACCAAAGACATATGAAAGATTTTGGAGACCCTAAGCACAGAGCTAGATGGAGACTTTGACAGCTCCAGATAGACAACTGACGAATGTTCAGAGAGGCTATCTCATGTGCGCAGCAACTTGGAGTTGTACACAGATTGTTATCCTGGTATTGACAAACCAGGCTGACAGTGATCCAGAAAAGAAACAGGTAATCAGAACCAAATCAGTGCAAGACCTAAGTCCCATACACTTTTCCTGTAGGACACAGAGCTTGACAATATATTATAAACCTCTATAATTTGTGATACCTAGCAGTGCCTGTTAAGTCTGGGAGCTTATTTGTCCACAAACAGCAGCCACATACTCTGGTAAATGGTCCACGAGCCGTTTTTACACAGACAAACTGCTAGAAATAGCCAAGCCCCAGTATTCACAAAATGTCCAAACATCTCCAAGTAGATGGCTGTAGCTGAACTCAGGCAAATCTCAAAAGAACTGGCCAAAATGTTGCTTCCCCACATGCCAAAAATAAACTCCTGTATACCAGGAAAGTACTGGGGTCTTTCTAAGGTTCATTAAGCTTGAAGAAGGAAATAGCGTGGATCACATCCCCATACTGGCTCCCAGCTAATTTCCAGTGTCCATGTAAAGCTTTGTTCTTGGAATTTCAAGGAAAAATGAATCCATCCCTGGCAACATCAAAGCATGGTATGATCTTTGAACCACTATAACTGTGTGTCCTCTGGGACAATGCAAATTGCAAAGACTTTTAAAGCAATTAATGGATTCAGCTCCATATACATCAAAGTTCCAGTTCTGATTTATGCACTGCCATGGTAGTAGTGCTCCCTGGGGACAAGGCAGTTCACAAAGTCCTAGAAGCAGCATGTAAATGCTGGGGACATCTTCAGTTAAGGGGATCTCACAGTGGGTAGTCTTCCAGTAGAGATCAAACACTTGTGAAGTCTCAAGGGAAAAAAGTCAAGTCTTTGTACGTGTAGTTTAAGTCTCTGAACCTTAAATGTCCACCCACTTTCCCAAAAGAACCAAAGAAAAGATTTAATCCCAAAAATGGAAAACTTCCCAGACTTAATAAAATCCACCAGGAATTTCACCATGTCTATTGTTGTCATAGGAAAAACAATGAATGATGATTAAAAATCACAGAATGGGTAAGTAGAGACAAGAATTAGCTGGTAAAGTGATTCCACTGTTCACTTACAAAGATACTACAGGGAAAAATTCCCTTCTCTGTGAGCACACTATGACTTCCCATGAATTCCGGCTTCCCTTGCATTTTTCTTGTGTCAATTTATGTGAGATATTGCTATTACCTTTCTCATAGTGGAAAATCAAGAGATCAAACATGTGCCCCTCTTCCTGATCTTTAGGGATGGTCTTTCCACTGCCTATTGTTATTTGTAGGATCAGGATTTCATACAGTACAATCTGCAGAGTGTTTGAGGTCTTCTGAGAGAGTAATGTAAGTGTGAATTACTAGTGCTGTTATTGATAATGATGCAAAAATGTCTGTCTTCTGGTAGGGAGAGAAAATGATCAGGAAACTTCTGGAAATGTGCCATACAGAGTGAGAGAGATTATAAAACTTCTGTGTGCAATTGAAAATCATTGTAAATTGAGGCTTAATTTTTTTTAATTCCTTTTTAATTATTATTATTATTATTATTCACATATTTGGCAATTCAACACAGCATACCACAATAGTTTTATTTTAAACTGTGAAAGCACTTGTAGCATGAAATTCTTACACCAGGGATGTTGGTTGTAACTATGTGGGCCTTTATCGAGTAACTTGCCAATACGTAATAATGAATATTTGCTATTTGGGTTTAGTTATAATTATTTTTTCTACCCTGTAAAACACAGTAAAACTTTTTTGGCTCATGCATGTTTTCACTGTGTGGGGTGATGTTAAAATGAATAATGCTGAAGTGACTCCTGGCAAAGCATTATGGAGAAAATGCTTATATGATATCATTTATATATAAATCCTGCTCCAGCTCATCAGGATATTAAGCAGTTTCAAAGCCATAGTGCATTGCCTTGCTACCCACTTGAAGGAGTTTCTTCTAGATTACTGCTTTGATTCTTGATAAGAACTGGCCTCTTTCCTCTGATGAGAACTGGGCAAATGCCCTCACTGCATTTCAAATCCCATAACATGGTTTTGCTGGAAACATTACCTCTCATGAAACTGTTGCTAATTTCTGCTGCCCTAGCTCTAAGACTGTCTGACATATGAGACCAATTTTCCTGAATATGGTTTTGTGGCTTAGTATTTCTTTACTGCAGAAAATCTAAACTGAAAGGGCAGAACATGTATGCAGTATTCAGAACTGGCACCCATGTAGGCTTGTTTTTTTCTTCAGTTTGGAGCTGTCAGAGAACTGAGACATCATCTCGTATAGCAAAAGTTAAGAGAGTCCCCCCAAAAAAAAAAAAGGCTAACAATTGTTAGTTGTTCCAGGTAAGGAGTGAATAACATACCTGGCATGACTAGCTGGGATGGCCAGCCATTGGACCTCATCCAACGTTCTCTGGAGATGGTAGAACAAACACCTAACACATTCATCATGCAGCCACTGCAACCCTACTCAGCCTCACCTGCATGAATCTCATGAAATATGACATGCTGATTCATTTTGACTATCTATTCAGATGATTACAAAGATTAACATCTTTCTGACAACATCACTTTGCTTCTTCAAGCAAGATCACAGGCATTTGGAAGAGCCATTAGTCATGTGGCAGAAAAACTATCTCCACGTGCAAGTGGTTTCTTCAGAGAAACAGGAAACCATCAGCAATGTTGTTAGTCAAAAGATTTTTTTCTAATGCTGTTTGAATGTGTCACTTGAGGTGAATCTTGATCATTGTGCTTTTAGAGTCAGCCTTCTGTTCTGAATGGGTAACTCATTAAAAACCTAATTTATTTAAAATGTTGTGTCTACACATTCTCTGAAAATGTGCATATTCATCCTATATTTATACTGTAATTATAGATTGTGTTTCACCAACAAAATATATCACTGCTTGTATCAGCTCTTTCTTTTTTATGAGCTGGACAACTTGACTTTCAATTGCTATGTGTTCTTCAGGAATTAGAGATAAGATTAGCCCTGGCTGTACTTTTAGTTTAAACCCATAATAGTCCTACAGAATCAGTGAGATCATTTCCATGTTTAGTGATAAAACAATTGTGGATTGGAAGATTATGATGAAAATTGTTCTGATAATGAAAAAAGAAGCTACTCTCATTGTTATCCCTTTTTTTTTTTTTTTTTAGAATTTTTTGTACAGACTTTGCTACATAGTTTAATGGAATGCAGTGGAAAATAGCCAATGTTCAATATTGAATATTTAAATTATTTTCTAATAATTTTTAAACAGATATTATGATTTTCATCAATTTCTTTCAGAAAGCAAGTCTCCTATGTGGAAACAATGCACTCCTTTGCAAGAAAAATCCTGACTGAAAAAGCAGTTTCAGTTTGAAATTCAGTTGTTCTCACATTGCCAGTTTAAAAAAAGATGACTGACTATTTTACTACTTCTGTGGAGCAAGATATGTATATCCAGGATGGCTGCATTTTACTGTCTTAATTGTTCCTGCCAATTTATCAATGCTGTCGACTGACTCACATGTGGACTTTGATATCTCTGATACCATATGGTCTTGTGCAGTCCTATTTAACTGCTGAAATGACAGCCAAAAGCCCAAAAATAATTTGTAGAAGTTTATTAAGTAGACTGTTATGTTCAATCAACTTTATTCATGCATCTGGATTTTTAATCCATCCCACCAGTATGTTTGTGGGTTCAATTGTTGTTGAGTCTGATATGTGACAGAAAACAATCCTGTATGACTTAAAGGATAGGCAGACCCTGTGAAACACAGGCTTTAATGTGAGATGTTGATTGCAAAGTGCGGCTGCCAAGGTGGCACATTGCTATGTACCTAAAAAAAGAGAGCAGATCTTTAACAGGAATGATGTTGATCTTTTTTACAGTGCAGGAGGCTGCCTTTGTGTTATCTAGAAAAGATATCATAGAATCATAGAACAGCTAGGGTTGGAAAGGGCTTTAAGATCATCTAGTTCCAACCCCCCTGACATGGGCAGGGACACCTCACACTAAACCATGCCACCCAAGGCTCTGTCCAACCTGGCCTAGAACACCGCCAGGAATGGAGCATTCACAACTTCCCTGGGCAACCCATTCCAGTGCCTCACCCTTACAGTAAAGAACTTCCTCCTTATATTCAATCTAAACTTCCCCTGTTAAGTCTGAACCCATTACTCCTTGTCCTATCACTGCAGTCCCTAACGAATAGTCCCCCCCCCCAGCATCCCTATAGGCCCCCTTCAGATACTGGAAGGCTGCTATGAGGTCTCCACGCAGCCTTCTTTTCCCCAGGCTAAACAGCCCCAGCTTTCCATAGACAGCATTTGCTACTGGCAGCTATATATTCTCGCAGATAAAAAGTGGAAGCATCATGGCCTTAGGTGAATGCAGGAGGAAGTGTTGGGCATGTCAGACAGCCTTCCCTCAGGCCCTACAGCAGCTAAAGGGAGGCCACTTGCGGTGGTTATAAGTTACTCTAGGTGTGGAATTTTGACCTTCTAAACTGGATTTCCTCCTGTCATCACCAAACTGATACAGGATTTTACAGATGTTACTAATGCTGAATATTTCTGTGGGGTTTGTCAGGGAATGGAGACACCTACTGGTGGGATATAATAACAGTAATCACCATCATAATCTTAAAATATTATTGTCATAATAATTATTATAATAGTGATAATAAAAAACCCACAAAACCAACAAAAAGCCCTCACTGCAGCTTTAAAAGAAAGTTATATGGCCAGTGCATAGAAATTTAGAAACACTGGCAGTGTTTAGCACATATACTCAGCGCTAAATGCATATTTTATTAAAGGAAGGAATCATACTGTCTTATATGGTAAGTGGAGCGAATGCCAACAGCTCCCTCATATATCCAAAAGTGAATGCAATCAAAAATTAAACATCAATGAGTTCTCACTGTAAAAATTGGGGGGGGGGGGGGGGGTAATAAAAAATACTATTTCTACCCATGAAAACCCTCTCACTGTCAGAACTCAATGCTTTTTCTCTCTTCACTGCATTTGGTAATAATAAAAATATATTTTCAGGAGATTGCATGAGCCCACGGTCCTTTTTTTGGTATAATAACTACACGGTTTTAGATATCTTCCCAGTAAATTATAATTTAATTTTCAGCTATTTAAAGGTCACTCTGAATAATATATATGCTGCTTAATAATCAGTTAAAATAATGGCACCTTTCAGGAGTGCAGGCTAATAGCAGTATTGCCTTTGTGCAGGCCTTTGCTGTTTTCATTTGTTGTGTGATCGGTGAAGCAAGAGAGAAGTTCCCCAAGCCAGATCTTCAGTCTCTCTTTCTTTTTCTTTTTAATGGGAGGAACAAAAACCTTTTCGCAATCAGCAGCAATCTCTCCAAAGGTCTTTTAATTTAAAAAGTCATAAGTGTTAATTAGCTATTATTAAGTGCCCCCTGTATAAATTAACGTGATTGATGAAAAAATTAAGGGTAATGAAAAATGTAGCAATACATGTATTTTTAAGAGACTATATTAAAGATGAAAGTCCCCAAAGACAGAAACTAAGGCCTGCTTCACCCGTGCCCTGCCTTTATTAGTATTAATAATAAAAAATATATAAATATATATCTCCAGAATGCACATGGACACATAGGATATACCAGTTTTAATGTATTTCTTACTTCATTTAGCTTTGGATACCTCTTTGTCACAAATGCTTATTCCAATGGGGTGTCATTTGTCGAAATTCTTTTTGTTTTTCTGACCAAAAGGAGCTTCTTTGAAAATGGAAACTGAGATCTAGAGGTAGAAAGAAATGAGAGCTAGTCTAATTGAATGACTGCTTTCCTCATTAATTTTATATGTGCCATGGTAGGACATTGCTGTGGCTTACAAAATCCGCTCTTGTTTCATCTGTTATCAGAATCAAAAACCAAAATATAAATAAGAGATATTATTCATTTCTCCACAAGGATTTTTCTCCCATTATAAATTTGTATTTATAACTGTTCTGGGTTCTGCAACCTGTTTGTCTACATGAGCCTGACTGGACCACCATTTGTTTTAATAACATTTCACAAGAAACAGGCTAGATTAGGCCACAGTTACTGCAGATTAAGAGTATTTCCAAGTGGAAAATATTTGAAGAAATAATATCAGATCAGGATATTTTAATTGCCATCTTCTCACCTGCCAAAAACATACTACTCGCATCATATAGGCACTAATTTACTTGAATTTCTGTTTTCTATAAAGGCCTTATGTGAAATCATAATCATAATGTGATCTAACTTACATTAATATCCATTAAGAAATAGTTTCCACCAAAAAATAGGTTGGCAATGCAAACAGAAGGACTAAGAGATTTATTATTATCATTCTTTCATGCTACACATGCAAAATCCTTCCAAAAGAGCCAGGGATTTAACCATAGGACCCTGTTGAGGTGTGTCAGCAGCAAACAGTTTCAGGAAGCCTGGTTTTCTGTGACACTGTCTCTTGTGAGACCTTTTCTGTTACTTTACCTCTGTTGCTTGGTTGGCAGGTTGGGGAAAGCATGAACCTGTGCGGTGTGCACTGTCTACAAAGAGTTCAATTTCTTAACAGCATGTATCCCAAAAAAAGGCTTCAGAGCTTTTCCTCCTCTCAACCGCAGCCCCCAGGAAATTATTAGTACAGCTGACTTCAGAGTATCTCTGTGCGTTTTTCTGCCACGCGCATCTGAAACTGGCCATGATTCAAGCTATTTCATAGTCATCAACAGCACAAGCTTATAATTTTTTCCTGTTTTCCTTATTTTTCTTCTTTCGCTTCCTCTGTAGCTCCTTCACCTCAGTGCAGTTCTGTGCTTCTTACTAAATTGAATAGGATTTAAACTGCATTGTTTAATGCAGTTAAACATTACTGCATTAATGCAGACCCTAACTTGTCTGGTTTAAAAGCCAGTAGAATGCAGAGTGATGGTATGCATAAGTGACACCTAACATTAAACTTGTTCAACACCTTCCAGTTTGAGACCTTTTCCTTCATTTGCTCTTTACCTTTTTAATTACTTAATTAACAAATTGGAGTGAAATTATTTTTCAAGGCAAGCATCTGTGTTTCACTGGTTGTTTTAAAGCAAAAGACTAGACATTACTGAGAGTAAATGTATTTTTCTGGTTCTAGTAAAAGAATCTCACAGTTATTGGTTGATAATATGCCCCATATTTTACGCTCTAGTGCAAAAGTTCGAAAGTGGGAAGAAGATATGAGATATATGTCTTCAGCACAAATTTGATCAAATTTCTATAAACCCTCTGGAAAGTGTGCTGTCAAGGACTGGAAAGATTTTGACAGCTGAAGTCTCTGAAGAGCCTGACTGCATTAAGTAGCCCTACGCACTGACCAAGATGCATATGCACCAGTCCCAGATGGCTGGTCATTCTCTGGCCAAGAGATCCAGGGGAGGAAAAAAATTATCTCAACATATAAGAAGAGAAGAAAAGATCAAAATAACAGCTATACAGAGTCAGATTAAAAGTTCATCTAACCCAATAACCTATTTCTGATAGTGACAAATAGTAGATGCTTAAGTAGAAGAACAAAGTAAGTATGAAGCAGTAGCAGTCTTGAATATCCTTCAGGTTTCTGAAAATATGCAGCTCTCGGAATTCCAGTCAGAGGTGCTTTCTGTTTATGAAATCCTCACCTGATTTTTCCTTCATAAGTTTGTCCAATGCTTGACTCCATGTAAACCTCAAGCTTCTATGCTATCCCATGGTAAGAAGTTCTATGAAAAACCCTCTTTCATTTGTTTTGAATTTGTTTCAATTCCCTTGATACACCAACTCTTTTGTATGGAAGATGAAGTGAGCTCTTAGCCTCTATCCAATCTGTATTAATAGGAAAATTGAATTTGGAGGTATCCTCAGGACAACATCTAGACCAACCTATTCCTTAAAACAGAGTAAGGGCAGGCTAGTCTGTTCTGGAAAAGCTTTGAGGAAGACTGAACAAGCTCTCTGGGCAACCTACTCTGCTGCTTGGCTATCCTCAAGGGGGAAAAGTTTTTGTTGGGGAGCAGCAAGAACAGGGCTGCTCCATTACTAGGAATGAGCTGGGAGATGAAGGTGACTGCAGCCCAGGCAATGCCCTCAGCAGCCAGGGTGTAGTCCCACAGGGCTGGTGGGTAGGATGGGTAGAGAAGGTTGCAATGACAAGTTCCATTGATAGTCCCAGACAAGCCCAAGTTTTAGAGCTCTGCACTATAACCTACTATATCCTACCATATCCTACTATATCCTAGAATCTTTCAAGCTTAAAAAAACTTACAATATAATGTTTCATTGTCATTGATTATTTCATATAGGACCTAAGTATTTCAGTGTTTAAATGAAAAAATAGTTAAACTTGAATCTAGTGAAAACCCACCAGATAAACATCTGTTGTTATTACAGTGCATGATAGTAAATGGAAGTGGTGTGAAAAATTCAGTTGTAACAAATCTCTGCTGGTGAGATGAAAAGTACTTACACAGAACCATAGAATAATTTAGATTGGAAGGGACTTCTGAGGTAAGATGGTTTAAACCCAGCACAAAGCAGATCCAACTAGTTGCTCAGAGACTTTACCTGTCAAGTTTAGAGTATCTCCAAGGATGGAGACTGTGCAGCCTCTCTGGCAATGTATTCCAATATTTGACTGCTCTAATTTGGAAAATTTGTTTTCTAATGTCTAATCAGAGTTTTTCTTATTCCAGCTGGGCCCACTGACCATCATCCTTTTACTATGAATATTTGAAAACAGGCTGGCTCCTACTGTCCTTCTGTTGTTTTGGGCGATCAAGGCAGCAACATCTCCCAGAAAACCTCCTCTTTCCAAGTGAAAAGACCCATTTTCCTCAGCCATTTGTCATGTATCATGTACTTCCACCTCCAGCCATCTTGCTGGCCTTCCATTGGTCTCAAGTCAGTATATCAATGTCTGTCTTGTAGTGGGAAGACCAAAACTGGACATAGTGCTCAGAATGCAGTCTCATGGATAATACACAGCCATGTTCATTATTTATACTTCAAAGTAGTGTTGCAGGGCCCCTAGACCCCTGGACAAAGTTTTTGCACTTGTTGTTGAGCCAATGGGCTAAATGGGAATACGAGCACCGGGAAAAAGTTAGTGGCTCATCGGTAAAAACAACAGTGGAGGCTAGTTTCCAAGAATTCAGCAGATCCTGATCCTCATCTGGTATTAACCATCACAGCTGCATTGCTACAGAAGTATACAAATTTATGTTAGCTAAGAAGATGACTTGCTGCACAAAGCACAAGAGCACAATATAGCCAGTCACAGAATGCTTGTAATATAGCTCTGCTGCTTACTCTCAGTCATGCCAGAACAGAGTAAATCCTTGTTAACATGCTTTTCAATGTGAAAGAGAAGTATTCTTTGAAGAACTAACAGATCTATTAGCTTGGTCTAAAGTTCACCACATCAACAGAAATGTTCCTGGTGATTTCAGCGATATTTGATATTTCATGAAACATACACTCATTTAACAGCTATTATTTCTTGCAATCTGCAGCTCAAGTAATAACTCTGACCCAGACCTTATACCACCTATCTCTATGGAATCTCTTTTAGGAGATTCAAAGAACAAAGGTATTTCGTGCTTTGTTTAATACATTTTAAAAAATAAAAAATCCACCAAACCACTAACCCAATATTTACAAGAGAAAAAAGTATTTTTTGGACTAAAAACCAACAGAAGTACTTACGCACTTCAGTAAAATTAATGAATGATGTTAATTGCACATGGGCATACTCTGTGAAAAAAATACCCTTAGATTCTGTTTGAACATGTACAAAATATCTGAAGGTTTTGTGCCGCTCTATACCATAAATCATTCCTCCATAATAATGCCTTCCTGTCCAAGCACACTAATCAAATCTCTTCCTTGTCACTGGAATTATTACATTTTAGCAAGCACAGGATTTAATCATCAGTGCAGGCTTTTCATGCATTTACTTCGTTCAGGCCTTGACAGCAAACCTTTACTCATGAGTTGTCCTTGCAGTGGTGGTTTGATTACTATTTTGAATACTTATGTGAGTAATACTTTCCTGTTTCAGGCCTTTAATTAGCTGAATGCTTTTGGAAATAATTTTATATATTGCATTTTCTCTGTGCATTAACCATGGTATCCTTCTTCCCTCCCTCATGTTAATGACTTGGGCAGGTATGTATTTGTCTAATGTATCAATCACTTTCTCCTCACTTTCTACACTTCTAAAGTCTTTCTGATTGCTTCTCATGAATTCTAAGCAGCTTCTCTGATATAAAAGACCTTGGCATCTATATTGCAAGTCACATAGGATTTAATCTTTTGTGACTGAAATAAAGGGCATTGCCCAGCTAAAAAACATACCCCATGTTATTTTCAAACTTACCAGCTACTTCGTTTCTGTCTTTCTGGTGCTCTCCCAAGAATTCTGCAACTTGAAGGTCATCAGTGTATGTTCACAGAACTCTATCAGCATCCATGAGTGACTACAGATGTTGCTAAGGTGATTTCTTTAATTAGATATGTAGCTGTTCATTGGCAGAATATTCTGCACCTGAGACTAACAATGACTTTATGTAATATATTAACCTATTCCTGGCAAAGACACGAGGAGGAAAAGGATTTTATAAAACTTGACAAATTGTCTAAATTAACTTGTTATTCAGAATGCTCCGTTTTCAGTATAAACTGGTGGATAATCAAAAGTTAAATTTCATCTGCAACACAGGGGCTTTCCTGCAGACAAAAGTTAATTTACAACTTTTTTCTCTTGTGTCACATGTCAAAGGAAGTCCAAACTAATAAGTTTTTACAAGGAAGATATGTAAGGATTAAAAAAACATGTAATGAGCAAACATAGGTTTTGAAAGGTTACTTGAGTTTGTTGGTTGGTGTTTTTTCTTTAATTGTTATGGTCCAAAATCCGTGTGTGGTTTTATGCACACTTTTCTTTCCACTGATTTCAAGACGAGTCTGTCCAGGTATTGTAATCTACCTGAGTGATATGACTTAGGCTAATGTTACCTGGCATTCACTTGGCAGCGGTTTACATAACTTTGCTTAGCAGACAGCTAGAGGGATTTAAGATGCTGCTACACCCAGCTGTTTATTACACCAGAGAAGACAGTTCCGCAGCAAAGCCAGAAGGATGGTCGCCCTACAGCTGCTTTCCGGCTAAGACCAGTAGTTTAGTTCATTGGTATTTGCAGGAAAGCAGCTGAGTGAGGCACATGCACATTAAATCTTGCTAATTCTTTGTGATAAGAGTAATACCTGTAGAAAGTTAAAATGGACAGCTGAGGAGGTAACTTACTAGGCTCAGCTAAATTAGTCAAGGCTCACCTGTCATCATGCTTGAGTTAGAGACTGGAATGGCAACTAAACGAAAGTAAGTTTGACACAGAAATTCCCACTCTGCTGTGCTCTGTTTCTCATTGACCTCCTGTGATACATCATTTTCTAACAAATTCTGGCATGCAATGAAGAATCAGAGTTCTCAAGCCCATCCAGGGACCATTCCCCATTCTCCACCTTAAGGGATAACTGGTTTGTTTGCTTATAATATATTTATTTTATATTCAAGTGTTATTCACAGTTATGTTATTCAAATCCAAAACTTTCAAACCCTATTCCATTTGGTGGGAAGGGAAAAGGGATCCAATTTTTCACATCCAGATATGAGCCTGTGGGTTTTTCTCTATTGGATCAAGTTTCAGAAAGAGCTTTTTTTCCCAGGTTCTTAGAATTTTTTTTTTTTTTCAAATGAGATTGTGTCCAAAAAGTCAGAAACTTTAAAAAAAAAAAAAACCTTGAGATCATATAACTCAAATTTGCTCTTGGCTCATTTCTATATTGCCTGACAGGTTTCATCTGCTTGATAGAGGAAAAGCTACACAATTTCTGTAAGATCCCACAAATAGCAAGGGGAATATGGACTCTTTTTCTGACATGAAAAAGGCCAAAGAAAAGAAGGGGAAAGGGGACTGTAAATGAGGATTTTCAGAGTTGTACGTAAACTCTAGATAATGCAAGGACAGTATCTAAGTAATGAAATTAATTTTCCAATGCATCTATTTCTATTTTACTACTACCACTGTTCCTAGTGAGGATTTGAGGTCATCTCAAGCAGACTGGTCAGTCCATACCCTCAGATCAGAAACAACTTCATCAAATCCCAAATCCACCCTTGGGTATTGCAGATCATATGGGAAACAAGATAATTGAATGTTCTGAGAGCCCTAGAAGCTGATTCAAGTGACTGCCCTAGATAAGACTGGTAGGTGAAAAGAGGAGAGTTTTAGCCTTAACTCTGAATACCCTAGTATTCACCATTAAAACAGGAGATGCTTTACTAGGTGACTGCTGTCTTGGGAATGCAGGGGGCAGTGTCGACAAATATTATGAGTCCTGTAATATTAAGAAATCTCCATTGGCTTCGATGAATCAAGGTTTGCCACTTTATAAGCATCCTCAGGAGCACTAGGGGTTCATTCTCCCTCTGTAAATACCAGCAATTATGAGACAGCGAAAAAATCCAACATTGTACTCTTGCTATTACTTCCACTTCACATGTGCACATCCTTGTCCTACTAATTGTGGTTATACCATCTTATGGCACAGAGTTACATTCCTAAAACACAAAACGTGAGTGTGATATCTGCGCCTGACAATGAAGAGTCCCTAGAGCTGAATTTTACTCTTGTCAAGTTCAATTTCAAACAGCTCCCAGAAATTCTTCAATGATACTTTCTCCCACTCCAGGTCTTCTTAAGAGGCATTGGAAAGCACAGCTGTGTGAGGGAAAAGTATTGTCAATTGTCTTGCTAAAGGACAAAACCAGAGCAAACCACACTGGCACCGAAAGTTTCTCCCCGTCAATAAAGTGGTTTTACAGCAAAAACATTTAATTTTATTTTGGTTTTAATCTGTTATTGTCAAGCCTTAGCTGTCTTCAGGAAAAGAATGAATTTGACAGTTTTGTGTTGACTCTTACTTTCCCATTACTAACTCTTTTCATCTCTGTCCTGAAGCAAAAATACATGTCCCTTTTTAAGCTTTTGATGATAAAAATCTCATCTGTAGCCTCATAAATGATCCTTTATTATCTATATTAATAATGAATAAATGTCTGTCGAATACCCCTGATCCTTTGCATTAATAGTGCCAGATGTATTATAGATAACCTTTTGATTTAACAGCACAAACTGGAACAATATTAAACCAGTAAAGGACTGATCTTACTGGAGTCACTAAGGTCAAAATTATAAACATTTCTTTCATTTCCATGTGTAAATTGTCCCATTATGCAGCATCAGACCCCATCATTTATTTTTGAGAGAGGTACTAGACTAGCTGTCCTAGAAATAAAGCTCATAAATAATACCTGGAATAATTTTTCTAAACATTTCCGCTCTTCCACTTCTCCTTCCTAACACCTCCTGATGATCTTAATTAATGGAGCATTACTACATGAGCAGGTCCACTTCCGCTTATTGTAATATCATTTAAAAATATGTTGCTTGCCCCTTTTCTCATTAGTCCTGTCAGAATCAGGCACACACCTCATTCAATCATCTTCTGAGATGACACTGAGAGAACTGTAGTTATTCCTCAACAAAAGGATGAAGTTCCCTTTAGATCAGCAAAACTGCACCCTGTAAGTTTGACTACTTTCCTCTTACATACCTGTTGTTTCTGCTTTTATAGTCACTTTCAAATGGGTTGTTGCTTTATGCTGGTGGCCATAACACCTGAAAATCCATTTGCCTGTAAATCAGGATAACACCCTTCATAAATGTTTCTTTCTGCTGTCTGTCCTGTGACTTCTATCCCAACTTTCAATGCCTCTAACAAAAGTGAAGTGCATTATTCAATATTAGGTGACAAAATACAGTGTGTCTTTTTTCAGAGAAAAAAAGATTTCCACTGGTGTCAAGTGGGAAATATCGTAGTTCTGTGCTTTTCTTAAGTGTAGTTTCTGAAATGAATTGTTTAATGCTGCTGAGGCTAAAGCACAGGAATTCTGCATATCCACTTACTTGTAACATTAACTGTAGCTACACTATTATGAGGCCAATTCCAAAAGGGCTAAGAAGCTCAAATTGCCCATGCACCACTCTATTTCTAAGATGAACACCATAACAAAGTCACCTGACAGAAATTTACAGTTACCTTCTGAAAAGGTAGATAAGAGAGAAGGTGGCAGCTGGAGCTAAGCAGCCTCAGTGCTGCCCAGCTTTTATTTCCAGCTACCAAGTTTGTCTCACAACTGTCTTTAGGAGTACTACTGTATCTAAATACCTAGGACACAGTTTATGCCCAAATATGCTTTTTTAGAAGCAGTAAAATAACATCCTTCAGTAATAAAATGACTACAGGTAGGGTTCAACATCTGCTAGTTCAATATCTGAACAGAACTGTAGTCAGGTTGGACATGTAAAATTAAGTGACTTGAAACAGTTCTCTTTGAATTTAAGAGAGAAAACTCAATTGGTTTTGATACAGCAAAAATGCATCAGGTATCAATGATCAAGTATGCTACAGATATCAGAGAAAAAAAAATATTTCACAAGTACTGAGAAGTTCTATTGTGCAATTTTTATCACCCACTACCAGAACACCATTCAAAGCTGGGTTTTGCAATTATGTATATTGTAACAAACACTTTGCGTAAGGACTATTCTCAGATTCTATCACTGGTGTAGTTACCCAGGCACAACAAAGCACATGGGTTCTCCAACATTTCTGCAGACTCCTTGTATGTAGAGAAAATAACACCCTTAAGGCAGCTTAGTGATCTGTAGGCTGAAAAAATCCTTTGGCTGTCATCTTTTAGCTGAATTTGGATTTGCATGCCAGTTCAAGCCATACTGGAAACTGTGAACAAAAACCTGATACCATTGAAGTCAAAGCAGTTTTGCTGCAGTTTCATGCAGCAGAGCTGACAGTTTACCAGATTCAGCTGTTTTTTTATAGAAAGTCAAAGGTATCTTCTGATAAATAACAAAAAAAGAAGAAACAATTTAAATAAAACTAAATTGCTGAGACAATAATAACTAAAGTTGACATTAAAATTTATGGTGTTTGTTATTGACTCAAAGGCAAAAATAAGTACCGCTCTTCACCCAGCATTCTAACATTACCATACATCAGCTAAATCCATTTGATTCATGACTTACATTTATAACAGTTACGGCCATTAGGCAAGATCTGTTTTAGAGGCCTAATCCAACAAACACCTGCATACTTAATCACTTCAGTCACAAGCACAAGGTTTTTTTGTCTTGCAGACTCATCTTCAAAACTACATGCATACAGCTGTCAGGAAAGGCATGTAAGACACATTTTGGCCAAGTTCCTAGTTAATCTGGTCCGCAAAGTGGCATGGCATCTGACATCACTGAGTGAGCCCTCTTTTACCTGTATCTGTGAAAATCCAAACTCAAGAGAATTATATGAATGCATCTACAAATGCTGAAATGAATCTGCATATAAAATCTTCGCTCAGGGGTTTTGTTGCTGACTTGGAGTGGGCAGGGTTTCGTTCAATAACTCCAGCTATTAGTATTTGTTATACATAATGCATGCATCTCAGTAGTACCTAGTTTAAACCTCCCCATAATCTCAAACCAGAGAAACTGAGATTTTCCAGTGTACACAGGTTATTAGAGTTCAAAATATATCTAATTTACTTAGGCTAAACTCTGACAATAGGATTTGTATCAAAGCACATATTTTTGCTACATCCTTTCTTAAGTGCATGACAAACCAGTGTATGGGTCATCGTTTGCTTCCTCGTTGAATGATAAATTGTGACTAAAATTAAACATGATTGCTCCCTGTGAAACTGAACTACAGCTTCTTAAAGCAGTAATGGTATTTCCTCTTTGTTTTGCTTTTTTCTCCATTTCCTGTTGATGAAAGCTACTGTCTGGATTACCAGGTTTTAGCATTTCAGATGGACTGATAGCATCAAAGATGCTTCTCGCCTTGATCCTTTCCTTTGCTGCTACCTCACATGACTGTTGTACATAATGAACACTCCCATGTCCAGTTCACAGCATCTCTGGCTTTATTTTATTTCTCGAAATTAATATGTGCTTCTATTTAATGGCCTGTGCACCTAGGTGTTAAAATACCTTCAAAACTGTTACCTTTTTCCTTCCTACGGGCTACATTTATACTGTTACAAACATTAGCAAATGTTGATCTCAGTCTATCACATTTTTCATGACTCTTTTTCATATTGAAAAGCAGCAGATCTTCAAGGATGTTTGCTGAAGGCACTTAGTGACGTTCTCCAGACTGAATTCCTATCAGACTCCTGATTTACTGCAGAATCGTTACTGACCACTAACAGAATCTTCATTGTATCCCTGGACTCTAGAAAAGAAAATAAAATAAGAGTTGTAGTCTAAACCCAAATCTCTTTTGTTTTAGTCTAAACCCAAATCTCTTTTGTTTATGTAGAGATGTGTATTCTGGTTTCAGTAAGAAGCAGAAATACAGTAAGTTGTTAAAGGGGCGAGTTCTAGCTCAGATGTTCTGAATGTTGGACTAACTTTAGTCCTTAGTGTGGAAACTAATAAATAGTCTTGCATGAGAGATATACAAAAAAGACTAAGCATGAAGCTTCAATACAGCCACTATTAAAATTCATAGGCTTGCTGCTGAGAACAGCACCACCTTCCTTCATGGAATGATTTAAGCAAATAGGTGCAGAATTCCCAGTCCTATTTTCTGTCCCTAAATTTTTTCCCACATTGCAACGCTGCAAAATAAGTTTTGAGTAAACCGGATTTAATCCATTCTTCCTCTACCTCATCGCATCTTAATCATAAGAGCAGAACTCTATTGGTATTTAGCATCTTTTGCATATTTGGGCAGGTAAAGGTAAGATTTGCTTCTGAGCACAGAAAAATCAACCTCTAAAATCTATATATGTTAGCCAATCAGCATTTAATAGATTTTTTGAGGTTCCATCTGCATGAAATTAACCAAGCCTGTCCTAAGTGGCAGCTTATATTAGAATGAAATTCCATAATTGACAATAAATAAGTCAGAAAAGCAGGATTTTACTGTTCCCGAGGTGTAACGCTGCCACAGAGAGAATAACACATACTGTTTTTACCAGAGTAAGTAGAACCAAGATAACATTCTCTTCCAATCCTGGAACTATTTAAGACAGCATGCCTCATGCCTCTAATGGTGACTGAATAATAAAAAGTTCTACATCCTTTTTCTGCTTGTTTTGGGGGAACCTAATCCTGTTTCTGAACTGAATAAGCACATTTTTTGTCCACACTTCTACAAACACAAGGTGTTAGGGTTTTTTTTAGCTTCCTTCACAGTCTTCACCCTTTCCAATTCTTCTGTCAGCCTGCAGTATTATTTTAACCATCTTCAAAGAGGTCATAATGGCAAAAGGAGTCAGGAGCAAAATGTGGGGGAGGGAGGAGAAGCAATGAAACAAGTGAGTGCAATAATTGTTCTCCAATGAAGAAAAAGGTAGAAGAAAAAGCACCCAGGTTCATCAGTAATGCAGGCCTTGCCATCCCCAGATGTTACAGAAGCATTAGAATTGCTCCCTGCAAGAAAAATTGGATTAGTCACAATCTTGTCGACTAATGGGCACACTCTGTGATCTTTAGAGCTTCATTTACTGGGTTAATAGTGCTTTGCCTGAGTTCCTTTGCAACAGGGAAAAAAAAAAGAAAAACTGTAAGAAGAAATATTCTGGGTGCAGTCCATAGCCACTGACACGAGTAATATCATATTCATCACAGACAGACCTCGTATCTCATTACTACTGAAGAGTTTGCCCCCGAGGCATTTGAGCTCAGTCAGGCCAGGCCCCTCATGTGGAACCGTTCAGGTATATTGTGAAATGATTTAATGCGATAATAATGTCCACTTTGTGAGATAGATTATGTTTTTTATAGTGGCTGATGGTTAATGAATGATACATTAGCAAACATCACTAAAACATTATTGAGAAAATGCAGATAAGAGATAGTAACTCCCTCCTTTCCAACCCCCACTCTCTCCCAGATGCATGAAAATGGAAAGTAGAACTTAAAGGAAACAGAAAACTTGACATTTTTAAGACACTACCAGCTTGCATACTCTCTCTCTTGCTTGCTTGTTCTCTAGAGAAGAGGGAAAAGAGATATTTTAAAATGTTGTAAACACTAACTGAAATATCTCTTCTTAAATCAAATAAGAATCAATGAAAGTGCAAACCTGAAAAATACATTATATGTTGACCCAGTTTATTAGATGAAGCCGTTTACCCTGATTTGATTTATCTGGCAATACACTGCTCAGCTGTGAAATGAGATAAGACGAGCCTATTCACCTTATTTACAATATTATAGTGACTCCCGCTAGCACCACTATGGTTAAGGATCTGTCAGCAATTCCATTACAAACATCATTTTTTTAGGGTTTGTAACATGGCTGTAGATTCATGCTTAGCTTGAACATGGCAATCCAAACCCAATAGATTCAATTAAAATCTCCTATTGAGTCCAATGAATTTTGGATTAATGCAGCACAATCTTAAAAATGTGAAAATCTCTAGGTACTTTTCTACATTTTTAGTCACTATGGCTGTGCCTTGGGAAGAAATACAAAGCGGGCCATATTCCCTGATAGTGCAACTGTACTGAAGTCAGTACAGTTATAGTAATTTACAACATCTGAAAAGCTGCCTCTTCTGTCAGAGTTATACACTTGGCAATGATGAATCACAACAAGGAGTTGTTTTTCTGTTTTACTTTGATTTGCTGTCTTATTTGGCTTACACACACTTCTAAAACCTCTTTGTTTCCTCAACAAGGGAGGAGTATATCCTACACACTTTCAATGGGAGTTAAACTTCTTCTGAACCCACAGTCTGGAATTCATATTGCTTTTTTTCCCCATAAACCTGAAAAGCCTTCTGAACTGGGATTTTCCCTACAAAAAGATCCTTTCTAGTCCAAGCCTTTTGTCTATTTTGGTTTGTTTTGAAACTGAAGCCTCCAAAGAAAAATTCTGTTCTGGTTTCCTTCATTTTAATTTGTAAATTTCTAAACAGCTCAAAAATCTGAGAAGAAAATGAAGTAGAGCAGGCTAGTGAGGTAGCGTCTGCTAGGGTCAAACAGTACATGATGAACACAGTTATACAGACACAACGTGGATTTTACCCATTTCACAGATAGTAGATAAACACTAATCACCAGCATTGCCCAGCAATGCCTAACTAAACAAAGCAAAGGCCTCTGTTGTTCTGGATTTCATTATTTGTACCTGTGTGACTGAAGAGACTGGATCACACCAGTTAGCACACTTTCTCCTGATTTTGTAACACAAAGCAAGCTATATTTTAAAATAGGTGTAGTTCTTTAAAAAAAATAATGTTCTTTCCAATTCATGGGTATTGCAGAGAAATGTGGGAGGAAAAAGGAAAAAGAAAAAAGAAATTTGAATAAAGGAAGAATGTAACAAAGGGATGGCAAGACCATGAATATCAGCGATGCACCTCCTCGAATCTCCTACTTCACCACACACAGAAACAGTAAAACCTCCGGGGCCTGAGGCTGCCCAGTCCCAGCTGCCCCCATCATGGGAGACCAGTGGGAAGAGATGGCAGCACTGCCAGGCTGCCATCCCTCCAAGGAAAGCCATCTCAGAGTACTGTCCATTCATCCCTCCCAGGCCAACCACCTCAGAGCATTGTCCATTCATGGCCTCACAGACTCATTAACAAGTTCACAAGGAAATGGGTAACAACAGGCACAGGTGGCTGTGTTTGCACAGGAGCTGCAAGATGGAAGGTCAGGAAGGGAAGCGGTTCCCTCCATTAGAGGGCTGTGGCTTGCTCAGGCCTCTCTGGCTCCTGCAGCATTTAATGAGGAGGAAAACGTGGTTGCAGTTGAGAGGATGAATCCTGTCCCACCACCTGGGCCAGCCTAGAGCTGCTGCCATGAGTCTTGTCAACACCCACTGCTGCCAGAGTGGAAAGGCTGAGGAGGAAGCAGCAGGAGTGAGAGGAGCAGCCCCTGAGGAGTAAGGCAAGTGGCTGAGATGTCAGTTATCTGGAGGCTTGGTGCTTAAATCCCACCCTGCTTAAATTGTTTCTTAACAAAAAGGTAAAAAATATTATGGCAGGAGGGTTATGGAGTGGTGCAGTTCCCTGCTTTTGGTAGCATTGCCACCAGAACTCAGCCTCCATAACAGCCCCCCAGAAATGCGGAGGCAGTGCATGGTGAGCACCAGGGGCTAACCGCGGCCTCCAGGGTAGTGCCACAGGCTCTAAGGGTGCCTTCAGGAAAATAAACGTGTGAGGAGAAATATTCTGGATGCAGTGACATCTCCCTGAGCCACATCCCTGCTCCCTGCAGGTGCCTGAGGGTGCCCCATGAGGCTGTGAGGAATGTGACAGCCCTCCTGGGGGGTTGTATCCATCTTGAGAGAGCAGTGAGGGGACAGCCCCAGCACCAGGGGTCAGTGGGAAACACAGTTGTTGTGTTTTCTCCCCTGCAAGGGGTACCTGGACTTAGACTCTTAAGACAAGATAGTTTAAGGGCACAGGACAGCTTCTTTTTGGGAAGTGGGCTTTAGCAAGTAAAAGCTAAGGACCTTCGAGGGCATGGCCCTGTGCTGAAATGCACCTATCTGTTCTAGGTGGGACCTACCTCAGTGTGAACTGCAGCAGCAGTCAGCCCTAACACTAGCCATGATCTGCAATCACCCATCAAGTTCCAGTTTTCTTATGTTGGTAAGATTTGTACTTTTCTTGCCTAATCAGAGGTTTAGTAGGTTTTCTTTCTTGGTTGTCTACGTTTGTCATGGTCTGAAACTTAGTATGCAGATTATCTGTGTCACTTAAATTAATCCCTTCCACTATGTAGGCACCAGCACATGTGAACTATGTGCAATATTGAAAAAAAAATGCAGAATATCATGATTGTATGCTTAGGCACAAAAACAATATTTTCTACTTGCACTTAGCATCTCATTAATCATTGCTGCAGTTGTGATGTCTTATTTGTGGTGGGTTTGCTGCCTCAGCCTTGTAGTAAATGTTCAGAACTAACATGCATAGTGTTTTTATATATTCTTTTCTTGCACTGCCTACTATGTTCAGAATGAGGGAAGCATCATACTTGTATGTGAAACCCTCACTTGGTCCTACCAGTACACAGCAGCAAAGTTATTATATTCTGTCTCTGTGAACTGCAGATTGGATGTACAAAGCACATAAAAATTTAAGGGCAATGTGACTCATCTATGTTACCTTAATTTGATGGATAGAGACTAACTGGTTGATGAGTTAAGAAAAACAAAATTACTTAAGCTTACTTGTATTTTATCAGAGGGCTGGAATTCACATAATCCAGGGTTTTAAAAACTAAGTTTTTATATATAGAAAATATACCATATTAAAACTCATAAATGTGCAGGCTTTTCCACTATGGTGGACAGCTCAAACTACCCTCTTCAAAGGAAAACTTGAAGAGTATTCAGAATATCTGGAAATTAGAACATATCTTTAATTAGTCTAATGGAATTATTGATAGAAAACATGGGAAATGCTTGGTTTATCCCTTCAGTGTATGGCACTACCAGAAACAAGAATTTTTTTTTTCTTTCTACTGCAGACATCATGGAAAGAGCCTTGAAATGAGACTAGTATCTCTGTTAGTGACAGAACTTAGCAGATGAATAGTAGAGGCCAGAAACTTATGAACTGAGATGGTCTTCAACAGTCAAGTTAAAAAAAAAAAAAAAAGGAATTGTTCCTTGTCAAATATGAGCAACAGTTGTTGTCAGCGTGTGCACTGGCACTGTGTACCATTAATCACTAGAATCGAGCATTTCCTAATTTTTAGGTAGTGTTGCTGATTTGTCTTAGTTAATGATGTAGGAAACTAGTTTTGTAAGTATCACACCACATTGAATTTAAATGCTTGCATACCTACACATTGAATTTAAATGCTTGCATAAGCATGCCAGAGTATTTCTGGCACTTATATTTTAGTGGTTTTTTTTCTGACATTCTGTGAAGCATGACTATTCTTTTCCTTCATTTCCCCAAAGATATTGATATGTGTGTGCAGAGAAGTGGAATTCCAACTGAGGTCTCCAATGAAAAAATAAGATATTAAAAAACAATCTGAGCACTTAAGAGCTTTATCAACTCAAGAAACTAGAATTACTGTGGAAATCTCCGTTCTGTGTCTGTTTTCTATTAATACCAAGAATTCCTACTAATGAACTAATATCACACTGTATTAGAGACCAAACACACATAGAACAGAAAAACCTTTGCTTCAATTTGTAAAATTAGTATAAAGCAAGAAGTAAATCAGAGAAAAAACCAGATTAGCAAACACAAGAAAATATTGGATGGTCATCTGAGGAATCTTTCTGTTCACTGCTGGTATGGAAGGAAGAGTGGCATTCTGATATCTATAAATTCGGGATCAGTCAAGAGTAGCAAAATGTGTCTGCTCACTTCATAATCTGGAGGAAACTTCAGGCTAAATTTGCAATTAGACATACATGATGTTTGCATTGTATACAGGCTGTGTGAGGCGATTTAGTTTGCCATTTTCCCCCAGATTTGATATTACATAATTAATCCTTAGAAATCCTCTGCCTGTTTAGAATAAACACAAGGAGAAATGTGAGAGTGTTCAGTTCTCAGGTTTTTAAGCAATGATATGGGCATGTCACTGAAGCATTATCCCTTTTGTGCAGTTTTAAAAATTGAGATGTATTTGTTTGTTTGTTTGCCCGTATCAATTGTCTCCATGTGTTTGGTGTTTTTCTGTGCTTTTCAAAAAGTCAGGAAGTGGAGGATGTTCCTAAATAATATGTTGCCCTGACTTCATAGGCTTGTTTTGTCTGGCAAATGAATTATGTAAACCTTTTCCACCCGAAACTGTTTCAAGTCAATTAATTGTTGTAATTACTTAAGATTTCTTTTTAATGAATATGACTCTCCAGGGATTTGATGATATCCTGTCATCTGTAGGCCTGATAAATGAAATGTGATTTGTGGCTTGCTGCAAACTGAACCCTTGTACTTGAACAATGTCTCTCTTTCCTATGTGCTCATTAAATGGAAGAAATGCCCTTGATGGAATTAGAAAAATTTGCTTTAGTTGGTCTGTAGTAAGAATGGCTAGTATAGGCAGATAAATTTTGGTTTTTACTCCTTTTGTTCCCTCTTCCTTTAAATGCAGGCCTTGTTAACACATTGGCAATTACTAAGACCAAGCACATGACCCCAGTGAGGCTACCTATTGTAATTGAGAACTAGCTGAGTTCTTCCATCTCTCATCTCCATAAGGTGCACTGAAATGTGAAAGATTAGCAGTCAGTCAGAGAGGAAGGAAACCAACGCTGCATGATGGTTTTGTTATATTACCTTTTGTATGACTTTTTTTGCCGCATCAAAATTTTGTAATCAGAACAGCCAAATCTGACAAGCAAGGCACCCTCTTGTTGCTTTTGTGCAATACCTAGTTTTCAGTGCACTGGAAATATCTAGATTCCAGTGCTTCTCAAGAAAAACAGAGCTGCCCAGTGCTGCAGATGAAGACAAGCAATCTGAGACAGCATGACAAAGAACCATTAAGTCTGAATTGAGTTCCTGTAGTGTGACTGCTTATATTTGTTTCCACTAGTTTATTTTCCCCTACACTGCCATGTAAATAATATAACCAAATCTCCAATGTTAGGAAAGTATAAAGCAGGTGGGGTTTCCTGATTTAAATTCCATTGGTAAAATGGGGATTACTGCTTTTATTGCAAGACCTTTCCTGAATATCACATGTGTACATTAAACATCATAAAATACATAGCAAAATGTAGTGGCTTGGTTATAGCTTGGAATATAAGGACAATGAATTATTGTGTATCTCAAGCAAAGAGCACTTTGACCTTTTCCCAGTCAAGAGAGAGTGCCTCATATATGCGTAACTATCTAAATCTGACAGTCATGGGTAGTGTAAGTGTACAGAAGAGACAACATCTCAGAAAATGGCAGTGAATTAACAAACAGAATAAACTGTTACGTCTATTAGTGGTCTAGGAAAAACAAGGGGCTGTGAAGGGTAGAAAGGTGAAAACTGTGAAGAAAGAGTGACAAAGAAGCACCAGACCAATATCTGGGAGGAAGAATCATGGAAAATGGGAAAACGTTGAATTTTCACAGAAAGGGATTTTGCACTTTGGGGTTCAAAATCCAGGAATGATTGTAGTGACAAAACTACATCAAAACCTAAGTCTTTCTAAGCTCAAACACACTTCTTTATGCTGCCATAAAAGATACTGTCTTTCTTTTTCCCCAGCCTGCCCTTTTTCTTCCTGGGCTAGCAGGACCTATAGCCAAAGATAGAGGTGTACAGTAAACTTCAAGGAACTATTTTTCCTGGCTTGATGGGTCCAGCTGAAAAAGCGGTGTCTAGAAGTTTATGACACTGAGTGTCTTTGGTGCAGTAATTGCATGGAAGACATTCAGATCACCTTTGATTAGATGAACTTCTGAAACTATTGAGATTTATCAGTGCACAGATCTTACTCTCAGAGGACTCAAGAAAAGTGTCCCATTAACTTAATGAATCAGGCCGCAAGAGAACAACTGCTCTTGAAGTCAGAATGAGAGATTTCCCATCAGTGGCACAAATTCTGCCAATAAAGGCAACAGGATTTCTCAAGTGAAATGAGATTAGAATATGTCTCCCCTGATTTTCAGTAGTTAAATGATTGACTATCCTGTAATAGGCTAATTATTAGATTTCCCTTCAAGTTTTGTGTTGCAGGCAGGAAAGAAAGTTTTCTTTCTCTACCTAGATTGTGTGTTAGTTGTGGCACTGTTTCATCGATGTCATTGCATAGTCTTGACCTTTGAAAGATGGTATGGTTCATTCATCTTTCCCAACCTCATCCGCCTTCAGCAAGGTGTCCTCAGCTCTGGAACTTCTGGCAATTTGACAAAGGCATCTCCTTACATGTCAGTTCTTGTTATCCACTCTGTCTTCTTCACATATGACACACATGTCAGCTCTCATTTTTTTCACTGCTTTCTTTGTTTGCCCCTTAACAGGTGGGAGATTCCACATTCTCCTTTTTGAGCCATTTCCAAGGTGGTCTTTATTTTTCCTGCAATACCTTTGTGGACTTCCTTGACAACTTAAAAGATCTTTTTGTCACTGGTGTTTTGTGGTTCTTCACATTGACAAGAAGGCATTGATCACTGCCTCTCCTCTCATCTAGAAGTGAAACAGCAGGAAGCAGAGATTATAGAAACATGATCTTGTCAGTCTGTCCTTCAAAAAGGCAGGGAGCCTCTGACTGCGCATCTAGTAGCCCCTCAGTGGCCTTGAAAGTTGGATGCAGGGAAAACAACCAAAAGAGTTAACTGGCAAGAAATAACTGTTGTCAGGCAAGTTGTCCTGAAGGCTGAAAAACAAGTATTCCTGGCACTGTTACTTTCTTACTTAGATGTTTGGGCACTTACAGTAACGAGTAAGTTATCTCAGTAAGAGGTGAGACAGTGGAGAGATACTGTTCAGATTGCATATGATGGCTTCATATGCTTAACTACTTATCTGAAGTGATAAAATTAAGACAGAAACATAGTCATTTTGGTAAATTTTAAGCCTTTTTTCTCCTTTCATATGTGGCTTTTTGCGCTACTCTACCTTTGTAAAGGTAATTTATATTAGTGTGATGTCAAAATGACCTCATAGAAGCAGATGTTTACAATAAATACTGGTTTTGAAAACACTAAGTTGGTCTTATCTAATCTAACTAGGTTTTGTAAAAATACACCTATTTTGGTAAATTTTGAGGTTTTTTAAATGCAAGTTTTATTTCTACAATCACTAGTGTAAAGAATTAGACCAAATGAAGACATCCCGTTGCTGAGGTGTCTTCCTATATAAAAGTAGACTACGTTGGAACACATAATAACAAAATTATATTTTCTGAATATTTTGGGATTTTTCTTACAAATTTAGTAATTTTTTTTTTTGTTTCTGGTCTACTTGAGAACTTGCTAGCACGAAACAGTGCGAATAGTCAGGTTTGTCTCGCCTTTTAATGCAGTCCAGAGATGATTCAGCTAGTGACTTCTGCCAAATCAAAACCGCTACTTTGTTTTTACAAACATTTTATAGGAATAATCTGTGTTCTTAAAGTTGGGAAGGTTTTTCAATAACTGGCTACATGGTAAACAAAAGATATCCAAAACTGTAGCAGTAATTTATACCACAATATTCTTGCTGTTTTCTCCTGCGAAAATAAGTTGCCAAACAAAGCTGTCACAGTGAATTAGAGCATGGTTCAAATGAAAAATGCAAAAGAATGTGCAACCTAAACTTAAAAGAAAGTTAAATTACATTAGCAAAGAAGAGATATAAGAAGTTTTTAAAATGCTCTCTCCATATCAGTTTCCAATAACAAAATAAAAGTTGTAATATTTTATTATTATAACAAGTAGAATGCAAGCTTTCCGAAATTGCCTATAAGCACATAATTTTTTGCTATACAATAAACTCTTTAAATTGTGTGTCTCAATAATAAAAACATGAACATGTAAAAACATTTACATTTGATAAGCTCTTCCCTGTTATTTATGTATATTGAGCGTAATAACAATGCTTACTTCAGAGAGGTGATATGGGCATTTATTAATCGATGATTTATCAGGTTTTCACAGTTCTTAAGTAAAAGACAGCCAATAGCAGTGGAGAAATAATGTTGGGCATAGCCACTAAAATACATCGCAAACAAGTGTAGAGCTGAGATGGAAAGATGCTATCTTAGTACCTGTGCTAGTAGAGAGGATGTGTGCAGCAGTTGCAAAGTATCTACATGAGCTTTATTTAGTGAATTACAATCTCCAAGTGATCAAAAAGTACAGGATGAAAGTTTCCCCAGAAGCAAAGTAGAAAGAAGTTGAATACTGTAATTACTTTCTATGGATGAATCTCCTTAACCTTTAGTTCGTGTGTATCACTTAGCAGTTACATTTCATCTCTGGATGTTCCTAGACTGTAAGTCACGAATTTATTTTGAGTATGGGCATAGCTAAAGCACAATAGCAGGTACTTGAATTAAATATTTGCATGGGGAAATCGTGATTGAAATAATTACACAGTCAAGGTAAACTAGTTTAAAGCAGTCAAATTTCATAAAATGCTGATTCCAAAGAACTAGCAAGGAGCAAGGATATATGATAATAACACAGCCAACAGTGTTGGAAGAGAGCTCCTAAAATAATTAAAATGTCTTAAAACTCATACTGCTTAAAATAATAATAAAAACAACAACAACTTTTTAGGTACATTTTATTAACTTTTTAGGTTACAAGCTGGTAGGAATTTAAGACATGTTTTCAGGGGGTTGTTTCGATTGACAAAGAAACTTTAAAGAAAACCTTTGAATGGAAGCTCAGATTTTACCATATATGTCTGTAGACGTTTGCTCAAGAGGTTATTAAATATCCTGGTAAAATAACAATTTAGCAAGACTGTGTAATCCCACATTTTTATAAAACATACATGGCACATAAACATGATGTCTATCTTTGTATTGCAAACAGGAAAAAGAAAGGGCTTTTCAGAAATCTATAATTATTCTTCATGTAGCAAACACAGGAATTTTTTAGTTCTACCAGGCTTTGGCAAATATTAAATCTTCAAGAGAGAAGTAAATAGTTCCTGTGCTATGCTCTTTGTATATGGAAAACATATACAATAAGCAGAAAGGTGACATTTAACTCTACAGTATTAAATCCTATAACAGAAAAAAACAGAGGTGGAGAGAAAGCTGGACAGATGCATTACTTAAACACTCTTCTTAAAAATACCCTTGTT
The DNA here is from genome assembly GCA_028858755.1 of Ara ararauna. Classification (NCBI taxonomy): domain Eukaryota; kingdom Metazoa; phylum Chordata; class Aves; order Psittaciformes; family Psittacidae; genus Ara; species Ara ararauna. The sequence goes on along the minus strand of CM054377.1, from coordinate 91,322,589 downwards.
CTCCCGAGTTCTTGCTTATCGCCATAAGCTCTCTGCTAGATGTGAAACCGTAAGCAGATGGAAGCTTGTCATGAAGGTGTATTTTGTATACCTGCCACTCCGTGAACTCACCATGTCTCTAGCCCTGAGGAGAAGTTCTCTTTCCTTGCAGCAAGATTATGTTTTAAAAAGCTGACTTTTAAACCTCTTACTGAATTTTTTAATGGATTAAATTCATCATGTCACCAGCTGCTGTGCAGCTAATAGAGCCATAAAACACTGTATTAAAGGATTACCCATGCAAAATTTCCTCTTGTGCTAATGCGAATTTTAATACTTTTAACATTTAGTTGAGATGGGAATGTCCAAGAACAGCTTGTTCAATAGGTTGTTCTATAAAATTAAGTTCCTCAGCTCATCACAAATGCCAGGACTCCATTAAGTTAAAATTTTACAGAGAGGCTGAGATGATTCACTGTATATAGCATTCACAGGGAGGACGGCAACATCTGCTTCTCCATTAATGCTATAAACCAAGGAAGTAAAAAACACAAGAGCATTATAACTGCAGGGGAACTGGGCTGAACAGCTTAGAGTCCTCGCTCCATATTAGTTGGAGGTCAGTTTATGCCATTAGGTACCTGATGTATAAAGGCAGAGGGAATACAAAATCCCACTCCCTGAAGCAGGATAACTTCCGTAGGCCTTGAATCTAGTCTCACATTCGTATAAAGTCAGTAGGAATTTTGTGAAAGCCAATTATTTAACTTTGGTAGGAGGTATAGGGAAGAAGAGGGATAGCCATGCTTTCAAAACAGGGAATGAGACCTTTAGTTTTATACTTATCTATAAACAGTAATTAACAAGGTATCATTTATGTTTCTGAAATCATGAAGTGACTGCAAAATAAGATGTAAAAGGCTGCAGGTTGGATTTCTTTCATCTGACAGCAACAAAATGGTCTTTCTAGAGGGTGCTTCTCTGGAGTAGCGATAGGTTTAAAAGTGGAGTGCCTTTGCTGGCTCCTAACTGCCATTTTCTGCAGAATAAGACAGTTTGAAGGATTCTAGCAGGTGTTAGACAGAGCCTTACCAAGCTTCTCCTGTCTCACCTGTAAGGACCACTCATGGAAACTACCATCAGTAACCAGATGCAACCCTTGTTTACTACTGTGATTAATACACAATTAAGCACTTGGACCTTACTCAGACCTCTTTTTCCTGCCATGGGCAACAGGATAAGCTTGAAGGAAGGGCAAAGAGCAGTCAAGAAATGGCAGTCCCCATCCATCAACATCTGCACTGAACATCATTCTTCATAGTGAAATGCTTGGGTAGATAAGACCGCAAAAAATAAGGAACACTAAACTTCCTCTTGGCCTTGACCCTAATGGCTCTTGCAAAAGAAGAATGTTCACTGATGCAGGTAAAACATTCTGTGCTTTCAAACCAGCATGTAAAATTGGTTCTCATTATGGCATTTCATCTGAACACAGATCATCCCAGTACCAGCTAAAGCAAGACAGCATAAGATCCCATACTTTCCCTTGCTAGCAGTGCCATCATCATGCAGGGAGTGCTGCCAAATAAGAAACCACCAGCTCCAGGGACATCCAGAGTGCTTCTTCAATCCCACCCTGAGTATGTGGGAAAGGAAGAAATGCCAGCTGACTCTAGCTCAAATGCTCTGTGCCCTGTAAGAGAAGGAGATGGCTGGCTTTGCCACTCATTGATCTGGAAATGACGAAAGCCACTGTCAGCAACCTCCTCCTTAGAAGCCTGAGCAGCTCTTTACCTCTGGTCATTTTCTGAAGGGGCAATTTTTAGTCAGGAGCCTGATCAACAGGCAGATGGGGACAGTAAGAACAGCCTATGAATTCAAGGTTGCATCTCTAAATACTTCAAAAATCCAGCAATGAGCAGTTGACTCCCTTTTAAAATGACTGTTTCAAAATGAGGGAGACTTTCCATGTAGCATGTAGTTCATACAGCTAAATATTTTCGTAAAATTTTGTAGTAGTAACACTAGTAGTAACGCTAGTAGTAAAGGTTTCTGATGCTCACTTTGGAATAAAAAAGGACAGTTATTTAAAATCCAACACGAGAGTGGTGAGTAAGTTTTAATAGGAATATGCTTGAGCTGCTGTTCCTTACCCCAACTGAATTTTCTCCACAGCTCCATATTTTGTTCTCCATGTGTATTACTGTTCTGAGAGCCTGTCATTTCTTATCAGAATGAGAAAGGCTAAAGAGATAATATTTCAATAACATACTGGCCTGATCATAAAATAACTCAATGGAAATGTGTAACTGCCTCAGGCAGCACAGCAGGATAGTCAGCAGTCAGATGATTTCTATTCTGGGTTTCTTTTTTTTATGGTTACATTTTCTGTTATATCAGACATACCCTCAAGTCTTAGTTATGCTTTTATTCAAAAGGAGAACCACAGTATAAAGACCTACAAAACTTATTATGATATATTACTGTAAAGAAATAAAAGTTGGTGCCACAGTAGCATATTGATAAGGACAGGCCTGCCACATTAATTGACCTTTTTTCATCTCAACCACCAGGGCTGGGGCCTAAGCATCTCAGTTGCTTAGCAACAGGGTCACTGCTTTCAGGCCTTAAATGCACCAAAAAAAAAATAGTTAAGAAAATATCAGAAGATGTGATCTTATGAAGGCAGCAGATGTTTGGCAGGCAGAAGTATTCTTTTTTATCCTTTTTTATCCACTGCTGTTGACCATAATACATAGAGGGGCAAAAAGGAAACCAGGATCTGAAGTTTTACTGATCTAAGGGGACCACCAAAACGGTACTGAAACTACAGGCACATGTTCCTTCTTGACACTGGTCCTGATAAGATGCTCTTGATTTTTAGACCATACATAGATACCGACAAATAATTCATATGATTCTTCCTTATGCATAAACTACATACATACATGCAAAATACTAAGTGACCCTGGATAACATACATGTATTTTTAGGACAGCAGGGTACAGCAGAAAAGTACAGAGGGGTTCCTATTTTCTAGATCCTTTTTTAACATTCTGTCATAAACACTAGTGCTCACTGATATGTTTAATGACAAGCCTTGAGGCACCACAACATCTCCTAAAGGTCAGCTCAGAGAGAAGTTTGTTTCTTCCCTCCTCAGCATGAAATACAGGAAAAAGTCAACACTTCTTTTAAATTTTAATAAAGGCCATGGAACAAGACTGCTTCTCTGCCAGAAATCAAAGCCCTTGGAGATGAGAGTAGCCAAATGTTTGCTGCAGGTTTCTCCTGGAGAGGAATTCTAATGCTGGAGTCATGAAATCTGTGTGTTATTCTGAAATAATCATCAATAAAAATGATAAATGGCCTCATGAATTCCACTGTGTCTTAACACTAATGCTTCCCTAGCTTAAATGCAAGTTGGGAGGCTCCTATTTTATCAGTGCTCATACAAATAACTTCATGGTTGTCAGTGAACAAAGTATTTAATATAAAACAAAAATCAGTATTTTCCTCTCACAATTATCAGTTATGGTTAACTTTAATGTTAAATGTGGGGTGCAATAAAGAGAGGTTTTTGATTTTCTTTATTTACAGTATTACTTCAAATAGTTGTCTAGATTCTCCCCGCTACATTTTAGTCTTCTTTCACTATTACTACTTGACAATGCGGGTATTTGTATTGAGGCTCTTCACAGAATCATAGAATCATTAAGGTTGGAAGGGGCCTCTGGAGATTGTCTAGTCCAAGCCCGTTGAATAAAGTTTTCTTCCCTTGCCTCTTCTTGAGGTTGAACAGTCCCAGCTCTCCCAAACTTCTTCATATGACAGATGCTCTAATCCCTTAATCATCCTATACCGAACTTGCTCCAGTGTTTCTTATGCTAAGAAGCCCAGAGCTGCACCCGACACACCACATGTGTGCAACCAGGGCTGAGCAGAGAAGGATCACATCCATCATGCTACTAATGAGCAGCCTCCAACTGGATTTTGTACCATTGATTCCAATCCTTCAAGCCTTGCATTTCATCCTGTTATAAGCCCACCTCTCTGCATACTCATCTAACTTGTACTTCAGAAATTTGTCTATGTTGTTATGGGAGATTGAGTCAAAAGCTTTACTAAATCCAAAAAGCACCAAGCTACTCATCTCATCATAAAAAGCAGTCAAGTTGGTGAAGTATGATTTTCCCTTCATAAATGCATGCTTCTTTTCCTCTATATTTTCATAAATGGTTTGCATGAGGATTTGCTCCTTCACCTTCCCAGGGACTGCAGTGAGGCTGACCAGCCTTGCGGGTGCAGCCCATTATATCCCATGGTCTTGCGTATGTCCATTTTTAAAAATGTTGCTTAACCCAGTCCTCTTACAGTGAGGGTAAGTCTTCCTTGCTCTGGCACTTTTCTGCTGGTCTGAGGAACCTGAGATTCCTTAAAGCCAGTCTTACCAGTAAAGACCAAAGTGAAGAAGGCATTGAATACCTTGGCTTATTCACTGTTCTTTGTCACCAGATTAACTGTCCCATTCATCAGAAAGCTAGAATTTTCCCTACTCTTTCTTTTGCTGATGATGTGCTAGCAGAAGATCTTCCTGCTTAACCTTCACATCCCTCACCAGATTCAGTTTGATGGCCTTTGGTTTTTCTTACGTGACGCGTACTCAGACAGTGTCCGTACATGACTGCTGGGCCACCTGCCCCTACTTCCACCTCCTGCGCACTTCCTTTTTATGTCTGAATTTTGTCAGGAACTTTTTGTTCATCTGTGTAGGCCTCCTGACACCTTTCCTTGATTTCCCACTCATTGAGATAGATTGTTCTTGAGTTTGGAGAATGATCCCTGAAAATCAATCAACACTCCTGGATCCATCTTCTCTCCAGGGGCATTTCCAACGGGATTTTTCCAACCAGATCCCTAAAAAAGACAATTTCTGATCTTCTGAAAGCCAGGGTTGTAATCCTACTTTTAGCCTTTGGTGATCCTCATCTTTTTGCCTCGTTTTTTGCATTTTCCCAATTAATGGTGTTTTAGTATGAGGAAGAAAGGACAATGTCTTGATTTACAGCTAGAGACAGCAGAAGTGTTGCTGTCGTTGTGAATTATCTAGAATATGAGAGGATTTTAAGAACACATTCAAGGCAGTAATGCTCTGGCAAGTTCTCAGTATTAATATATATACAGTGCCCTCTCCTTCACATCAGTTGTGTTTCTAACAAAATGATCAAAATACCCACACTCTTGTTGTCCAGATCAGCAGACAAAATGGGCATCTCTGTATTGTTTTTGTATCTTAATACCCAAGTGGAGGATTTGAATGCCTTATTTTGGTACTCACACTTGTGTACTGATTTCCTAAATAGAGTTATCAATGATTCGACAAAACTACATCACATGGGGACTGTACAGGACTTGGTGATCAAGCATTAGTTTTTCCCAATGATACAAAGTTGAAACATGCTGTCTACACAATGCATTTAATGAAGAAAATACATTTAACCAGGAAATCAGAAACTGCGATAATGGATGTCATAGACATTACTAATAGTCTGCTGAAATCAGCTCTGCTTGTATAAAAATTTTAATGTTTGCACTCATTGTGTCTAGAGATGCCTATGGTTTGATAATATCTAGCAGTTGTATGAAGGGACCTTAGGGATTTGTGTAGTTGTTTTTGATCTTACTATTGATTTTAAGTAAGATCAGCAGGAAGTTTGCCATGAACAAAAGATCAGCCTCAGTAGAATTCCTTTTGGTTAACTGAGTTTAGCCTTCTGATATCTTCTTGAACATCACAATGTTAATCAGTTGTAACAGGTAAATCAGCATGTCAGGATCTGTCTTTACACCAAGATAGGGTATTAAACATCTATTAGCCTTCAAAGTTAACTGCTTTTGGCATTTGTTAATACCAAAGGCAGCCAAATATTTTTTGTGAATTCAAAACTCTCCTGTTTTATGCAACTTAAAAGTTTTGTGAAAGTGTGACTCTCAATGGTAACAGTATGAAAGTAATGCAGCTAGGTGGGTAGAATTGTTAGTAAATGTAGTTATGCAACAGGCACAGCCTTCCTACTGCTTCTTTTATCTAGGTGTTCTCCATATAAACTCTTAGCAAAACTAGTGTAAGTAGCTTATGTGTATGCCACTCAGCAAAATGTGACTTTTAATACAAAATCCGAGTATGTTCTGCCTTAGAGAAAGACCAGTGGAAAACTAAGACATAAATATGTCAAAACATACATGACTCTGCCTTTAAATGGTGATTAATGATGTCATGAACTGTAGCTATGCTAAACCCAGATTTCAGTCCAAGAAACTTCCTTGCTTTGTCTCAGTGGTGAGCTCCATAGGAATTCTGCAAATCATTTGTCTTTGCAGGTGTTAGTTTGCCATGATAATTGTCATGGGTTCAGCAGTAGCAGTCATTTTTCTGCTTCTTGGTAGGTGGTGCAGTGCTGTGTTTTTGACTTTCGGCCTGGGAACAGCGCTGATAACACCAGTGTTTTCAGTTACTGCTTGGTAATGTTTTGGTCTGACCAAGGGCTTTCTGAGTCTCATGCTCTGCCAGGGAGGAGGGGAAGCCGGGAGAAAGCAGAGACAGGACACCTGACCCAAACTGACCAAAGAGGTATTCCATGCCACAGCTCGTCATGCCCAGGATGAAAACCAAGAGCAGAGACCTGGAAGAGTAGGGGTGCACTGCGTGGTTGGGCTGGGTATATGTGGTGAGTGATTGTATTCTTTCCTTGTATTTCTCTTGTTATTATTATTATTGGTGGTAGCAGCAGTGATTTGTATTATACCTTAGTTACTAAACTGTTCTTATCTCAACCTGTGGGAGTTGCATTCTTTTGATTCTCCTGCCCATCCACCCGGGAGCAGGGGAAAGAAAGAGGGGGGAGTGAGTGAGCGAAACTGCGTGGCTGAGAGGCTTAAACCACGACAATAATGAAGTTCAAGTCTGAGAAGTCATGAATTATTACAGGCAAGCATTCACTTTTCCTACTGAGTTAAACCAATTTTGTGTGTTCACAGGCGCTGACTGATCTTTACAAAAGTATTTTTCAGGTGACCTCTCAGAGGAGTGCTACTTTTAAACACACTTTTATCCTGAAGAAGGAGAATAAAATATTTTCCCAGTCTGGGTACTGATACATGAAACCAGAATTTTGTTACTAATGACATATTAGAAACTCACATGATTTTATAATGAAGGAAAGGTGCATTTTGTTTTTCCCATTCAGAAGGAGGAATTGCATCTTGCCTACTGCATATCATCTATTGCAAAAAGTCTCACAGAAACCCCTTAAAAGGATCTATTTCTCTTAGATCAGTCCTTGGTTTTGATCATTAACCCAGGGATTGTTCCAGGGTTCTGCAGCGCTAATTACAGATTTCTGCTTCCTGGAAGAACTAAATATGAGAATTAATTCAAAATATTTACTTGAGCCAATATTCATTTTTTTATGCATTCCATTTCTTAGGACTGCTGTGGAAATAGTTTTCATGGGCATATACAGCATAGTGCAGAGCATAAGGAAATTCTACAGACATGTTTGTATAGGCAATAAAATATCTGCCATCAGGCTACACTAGCATTTGAAAAATAATATGCAACAAAACAACTGAAAAATTATTGAATGTACAAGCTAAGATTCACAAAGAATTGATGGTAAAACCTTTAACTGTGAAATTTGATCATGCAGTTTTTGTCCTTGCACTTACTATTATTTTTCTGTGATTTTCTACTTTAAGAAAAGGCATAGTGGTAAGAAAAAGATAAATAGCTTACAATTTTCAGGGATCTTTGAAATCTATATACATGTGTCCTTATGTTGATATTATTGGACCAGGCACAGCCTGGAATATGGCCACCCCAACCAAGGCCACTGAAGATAAGTTGTGAAATTTAAAAAAATACCTGTGGTAGCAAAATTTTAGAGGAACTTTCACTTTTAATGAATACTGAACTACTGAGGTACAACAGAGCAATGCATCCTTTCTCCAACAATTAAAAAGCTTAGCAAAAAAAAGAAAATACTGCACAAACTGTGTTGTCGAAAAACTGATTTTCTCAAGTATTCACTCAGCTAAATGAAAGCCATTTGCTCTGGAACAAAAACTCTCCTGCTTTTCCATGTCATGCTAAATACCAACCTTTTAAATTCTGACTTCTTAGTAAAACACTTGTTTAGCCCAACTAAATGACTGTTGAGGAATTTACGAGGAATGGAGTATTATGAAAACTGTAGCAATACCAAAGCTAACTGCTTCACATCTCTGTTCAAATTCTGTTAGTTTTCAAGTCTATCAGGAGGAGACAGGTGTAGAAAGGTTCCTTATGACCGATTCTGGATTTTCTATACATTTTGGAAAGCGGGTGAGCTAAAGTTGGATAACTTCCAGCCACTTTCTGTTGCCTTGAATTCTGAAATGCGAGGAATAACTGCTATCTGCTCCAGTGGTCCTGGACCTGCAGGATTGGATCAGAAGTTCTTGAAAAGATAATCAATGATAGCCAGTGATTGGTAGAACTCTACAAGAGGACCAGTTGAACAGAGTTTTGCTATTACTGTCACAAGACAACAATTTAAACACATGGGGAGGGTTCTTAGCTGCACTTGAAACAGAAGCTTAGCAAAATCAACAAGTTCTCTATAGTTTCAAAAAAGATCCAAATCAGTAGCAAATTTTCTGATGAGAACCACAGTAAGTAAAGAAATGTTGGATTACTGGTCTAAAGGGCAGTAAGTACATGCACAGCATTGGGTTCACTCTATATAGCAGTGGACAACACTTTCCCTACATTAATTTGAGCTCACAACTGGTCAAGAGAAATATTTTCTTCTGCCCTGTCCCTTTGAGCCACTTCTTCTCTTGTAACCTTGCAGAAAGACTCTGTGGAAAGTTGCTGTGGTCACTTACCGAACACAGAAAAATCTGATTGAACTTTTTACCTTTTGGTTATGCTTTTGATCTGTAGCCCACATGATCTCATTAAGACCATATTATTTAGCTTAAACTCCAGATACTTGACCATTTCTCACAGTAGCCCCAGGCTGAGTGTAGTGTAATATTGTTCTGGCCAGCTTCCTGGCAGGGCAACATGTCATAAAGTATCTGCTGGGATATGACAGAAGAAGCAGGTTGGGGGGTGGAAGCTGGAATAAAGAGGCTCAGACACTTAAGAGTGCTTGCAAGAAGAGGTCAGTGCCCATCAGATGATAGGATACTGAATCCCAATTACTCAGGAATGTTCAGCATGGGCTGCCTGATGCAGACTGCTATAAATCTTATGGCAGGCATTAGGAACACCTGGTTTCAGATGAGAACACCTTTCTTAGTTCAATCTAAATCAATCCTTTTTCTTCCCCTTGCCTGAACTGATCTCTATCTAGTGGGGGAGGAAGGGGAAGAAAAACAGGCAGGTGATCTTATTATGGGTCTTGTCAGCCTCACTAATGCAAAACAGGTAACAGGCAGAAGAGACAAAAAGGAGAGGGTTTAACTGGTGCAATAGCTCCTGTCATCTGCCTTGCTATTTGAGAGGAGCTTCTTTAACAACTGCCTTCAAATTGGCACATGTCACAACACTGGACTTTGTCCAGCCCTCACTCAGATGTTGGATGAGCCTGATGGTCGTGAGTCCATCCATTAAAAGCTTTTAACATTGCTGACCTCCTGAATATCTTGAGTCCATTGTTCTACCTGGAGAAGAAGCAGGGTGGTAAACACAGTTCAGCCACTGTCAGCTCTGCTGATATAAATCAAAATAGTTATGGTGATTTCAGGGAGCTGAGTCTGGCCACGTTCACTGTGGTCCTACCCTGCTTTTAAGGGATAAAAGGATAGCTCCAAATTAAAACTTTTTCATAAAACCATGAGCACTACAATTAACTGTTTATAGATTTATATCTTTTATTTTTGCTGTCTGAGAAGGTGCAAGCTCTGATTTAAGTATTTTCCCTGCATTGGAATATCAGTAGAATTTTTGTCTTCCAGCATGCCCTCAGAAAAGGTGCTTAATCTCTCTGAGATATCCAGTGTTCCATGAAATTCTGCTTATGTTTGTTAATAGATTCAAAATTTACTAAGGAGGGAGAGACATACACACATGCACACAAAGAGATAGAAAATTATTTCATGAGCTTATTCATTAGCAAGCTGCCTGAAAATAAGTCAGTGGTGGGGTCCTCAGTGTTTGGGTTCCACTGTGTTCCCCATTTTTTCTTTCTAAGTTTTCTTCTATCTCTCCTCTTTTTTTTCTTTTCCCAAATAATTTTCTTTTCTTTCCCTCAAGATGGGCTCTTCCCATTTGAAGAACTTCCATGAGCTCCCCTGAGAGAAATTCCTATGTAACAAGTAAACATATGACCCAGTTGCAAATGGAGAATATTGTCATGGCCTCATATACACACGACTGTCCTAGCCTTGTTGCCTGTCAGCATACATTGCAAACAGACATCCAATTCTGACCCTGGCAAGCATCCATAAATTACGATGATCAGGAAGGGCAGTTTAAGGCCTTACACAAAGAAGAAAACACTTGCTCTTGGTGGCAGTTTGGAGGTATCGGACATCCCCATTGCGCCTTTTGACTAGCAGCTGTACTCCCAAGAGCTCCAAGCAGAGGGCCCACTTCATGTGCTTCATGCGCCAGCCTGAAGCAGCATAGCTACCCACACCGCTGGCTATGTATAAAAGGACCTGGAAAGCCTGCCATGTAAGATCATTTCAGTAACGGTTCTCACTGGGCTACCTAGCTGATAATCTTCTCCCCCTGGTATACACAGCAGCACTACAATTCAGAGCTACAGAAGCCACTGAAAAACACAGTAAATTAAGTACAATTAGCAGGGCAAACATCACCACTGCCAGCATAATAGTCTTGTAATTATTCTAACAGCACTTATTATTTGGGCCATTTCTCAAAGCAGTGGTCTTTGTAAATGAATATCATCATTATGAAGTCCCTTTTCAAATAGAGTATCCCAGGGTGCAGTGGAGACTTGAGGAAGAAGGGTTAAGACCTGATTCAAATAAATATTTCAGTTCCTATCTGGAGTACCCATTGGACTGTCAGGTGAATTCCAGAAGGACAGCTACAAAAAGAAACCATTACCTGGTTCTTCCTGACTAAAGCAGTGTTTAGATGCTGAATTTCTGAGTTGTGTCCTAATGGCACTGCGATACAGACTGCAGCAGAAAATCTGGTTAGTGATGTAAATAGGCATGTGTTAGACTGGCCAAGTCCAGCAGCAGGTCTCTCATGCTGGTCCTCAGCAGGACTGTGAAACTCAGTGTCATTATGGGATGATGTAAGTGAAGTGCACAACCTTTCACACGCAGTTTAAGACGTTTTCTCACTGCTTGGCAGCTCCTGTTCATTACATATTGCTGCTTACAAAAGCACTCTATTTTGTCTTAGGCTTACATTTAACGTCCCTTTCTTAAAGAGTGTGCCCAAATAGGAGCCAGCCTGGCTAGGCTGAATACTGGGGTTGAGTGTCTGAAGCCCATCAGTGGAACCAAAGAGACACGATAAGTTTTTAGGACCACCACAACAGTTATCCTGAGATCTTGGGATGGCCTAGCATTTTCAGCATTTCAAATTCCTTCTGAAGCCAATGGTGTTTGTCCATCTTTGCAGCCTCTGGGAATTTATTAACTCTGTGGCTGCTTTGGTGCCTAAATATGGATGGAGGTGACTGACTTCAGGCAGCAAGGGTATACTGTGGCTAGTATAGCTAACAATATAATTATTTGGAAAGGTTCATCATCTTTCCTACTGTATACTAACTTATCTCTGCTGAGTGACAGGGTGGTGACCATTTGTTCAATTTTCTACAACCGAATAAGGGTGAACTAAGGACTCATCTGTTGAGAACATCAAAATACCTGAGTAAAAAGTGACTGGAAATGACAAGATCTCACCCCAGAAATAAACTGATGTAATAAAAAGGTTAATAAAATAATAATCCTCTCTGCATAGCAGAAGCCAGGCTTGAACATGTGCCTGGAAAGATAAGGGGTAAACAGCCAAATAACAATTTCAAGAAACAAAGGAGAATCTTCATAGTTTAAGTAGGGAGTTCTGACTTCTTAGGTCACAATTTACTGCTAATGAAGGTTTCCTAAATACTTAGAGCCCAGAGGCATATAGAAATTCAGGGAACTCCAAAGCATTTCTTATCCAGGGAGGAAGGGCCACTAGGTGGCACAAAAGTTGCCTAGTTTCATTAAATTCTCTGGTTTTGAGACTGGAAAATGACACTCCAAGGTGTGAACTATGGCTTTATAACTACAACATTGTAATGCAACCAGTAAAGAAAATACATGGATGTTTAGAAGGCTGAAATTCTTTGATTCCATTCTGTACATTGTAGGATTAGTGTGGTTTTGTTATTATTGTCCCCTCCCTCCAAAAAAGCTGATTTGTTTTTTAAAGAACCAAAAATGCATAACCAGAAATTCGACAGATTCATTGTGCTTAAATGTGGAAGTAAGTATGATGTACCAAACAAAGAATATTGTGCCAAAAAAAGAATAATCTGTCAAGACATCCTGCCTTCAAGAATGTAAGATTAATTTGAAGAGGTGAGAACGACATCAGGAAAAAGGGAGAAAGGGGAAAAAATATAGTTGGAGAAGTTGTAGCAGTGAGGATTTATAACCCAAGAGCCAGTCAGCTAATGTAGAAGTTATCCATACCCAATGACATCTCAAAGGCATTGAGATATCAGTTAATAAAAACGAAAAAACTGAAGACCAAGCCCTTTGGTGCCAGAGAGCATGGAAGGAACATCCTATGAAGGAGAATTCATCTGACCCTCTGGACACATAGAATGTTGCACAATTTGCTTCTGGGGCTAACAACTGTCCGAGCAATGCGTTATACACCACATGAGCATCCACAGAGTCATTCTGGTCAAGGAGAGTCAACTTACAATCTGAAATCAGTTTTAATGAGACGACTTTGATGGGCATTATGTCAGCTTCTTTCAACCTTGGGGTTTTGATTGACTGCTGAGGACTGTCCTTTAGATGGTAACAAGGATGCTGTCATTCCTGCACAGATAGCTTGCACCAGGCTTGAATGCAAAAGCAAGTACTGTGTGTATCATGCATGCTCTTTCTACATCAGAATGAATTTCAGCTTAAATTAATTTCACTATAGGTAGTATTCAAAAACCCATTGTGGATGACACACCTTACAAGTCAGTTGTTCCTGCTGAGATAAACCATTGGCCTGATTACAAAAGCGTAGCTCCTGAGATTAGCAGTGTGGTATGCAGAGCTCAGTATGGCCCAATTGCTATCACTGGTGTTCATTACAGTAGCTTATGATCTGATAATCTGAAATAGAGGAGAGAATTCTTTGATCTCCTGCATTGCTTGCGCAGTTTTCAGGAAGGATTTTCAGCAGCACTTCAGGGACCTGTCTTTATTTCTTTAAATCAGTAGTGAATTTCATCTTTGTTTAAAGGGGAACTGCATTAGGTAAGTGCTTTGTTTTTAAAACCCTATGGCTTGTGCTTCCATCTGGGAAGGAAGGTTAGTAAAATTAGTAATGAATACAATCAGAGCTGGCTTCTTGAGGAGAGGAGAAGAGAGGAGACAAAGTTAGAATCATTGGAAGAACCCTTTTTGACTTTCAGCCGTGCTACTGCAAATATAAAGCAAGATGTATTTTTAAGAAGTCATTAATGACATTCAGTTTTCCTCTGGTCCACTTCCTGTTTTCTCACAACTAGTGATATCTGCTATCACCTCTGTACTTCAGATGTCAGAACAAAGTGATTCAAAAATCCCCAGAGAAATAAAAAAAAAGAGGAAAACCCTTGTCAGTGACAGCTTTTTCAAAGTGAATAGAGCTTTGTATTGCATACTCGGAGTCCTGTAAACTTTATAACATGTTGGAAAATTATTATTTTTATAATAGGAGTTATATGAATAAGGTTTTGAATTCTACAGCAGCAGCTCCAGGTACAAAATGGCTACACTCCTCAATATTTACATTAAGCTATCACTAAGGCATACAGCAAGATGAGACAATTTTTTTCCTGGAATGTACAAAAACGCATGGATTCTCTTTATCCTTTTGTCCACAAGATACCACAGGATCAGGCTGAAAATACCACTTATCTGCTGAGGAAAATTATTTCTGGTTCCCACAAGATTGCAGTCAATATTAGTATTCAATTTTTAAGTGGTTTATAAAGGGTTAGTAAATAATTAATAGATGTTATAAGCACATTTCAGATATGATCAGTGTATGCAATAAGTGCATATCAGTATGTGGAAATTTAGTTGGTTATATACTATTTGGCTATTATAGTTCATTTGTTAAAACAGCTGCAAATAATTTAGTAACCCTTTCTACATTTCTTATAGCTGGAAGAATAACATGAAGTGTGACCAAAAAAGGAAGAAAATTCTTTCACTTCCTCAGTCAGTTTAGTCTGGCTTCGGGTTGATCCTAACTAATAATTAAGTTTTGTCATTGCTCTTTTAACTCAAGAATCTATTAAAACAGATAGTAATATATAAGATTTAAAATCTTTAATGTGGGAAAGGAACAAGTCCTGAAAACATAGGACAGATTAGCATTTGATTACAAACCTTAAGGAATTAAACTTTTATATTGTAAACCCAGGCATATGTAAAGATTTGTGTTACAATACATCTTATCCTTTTCCCACCATTCCCATCGTTCACTGGGAAACTAGAACATACAGGAATTCTTGTGAGATGCTGGTCATGTAGGATAAGGTACACAATTTTTTGCCCATTTTAAACAGGAACATACCAGATTATGAGAGGTTTTTTAAAGAAAATCTATTTTGAGCAAAGACTTTAAGTAGGAAGTAGCAAATAAAAGTGGATATATCTGACTATTCAAGCCAAAATTATCAACTCTGTCTTACCCAAACTGGAAGTGGATAAAATCCTTCTACTTGAATTGGCTGCTGGCTTCACTGCCACTTTACCTAGGGACTCTGACAGACCAACTAGTAAACATAGTTACTAGTGTGTAAGACATCTCTTCTCTTTGCCATGCATGCTGTCCCTCTGCCAGAAGTCGCTGCCCCATATCTGTGGCCACAAAACAGAACGTGTAAGCCTGCTCTGATGGTCCATGATTAGCCATGAGGTGGAAGTACAGGTCATTTTCTTGGCTGCGTGGCAGAATGGCTACCTAGGGCATAAAGTGGAAGAACGAAACACTAATATTTTTGAACAGCAAAATTTGCAAACTACTTCTGCTAATCTCCCTCAGGAAACCAGAAAGTTTTCAATATCATATCCCTCATATTTTCATTTCTAACCTAATCCTGTCTTATCCTTTAGTTTGCCATTGTATTCCCATGAAGAGCTCTAGGCTGAGAGAATTTCTGAACTCCATCTCAATTAAATCTTTTCTGGAAGATCAGGAGCTCTGTCCATTGTATTTCTCTGAAACAGGGACCAAATCTACTTTAAAACTTTTGCCCAAAACATTACTTAAAGGGTATTTATTGGGTTTTTTTGGAAATATTTATTTCTGTTATCATTAACTGCAACAACAGTAGTAGTAGCAATAGCAGCTGTAGCAGTAGCAGTAGTAGTAATAGTAAAATAAATTTACCTTGTCCATGCCTAAAGGTTAAATTGGTTTGGTTTTGATTTTTTTTTTATTAAATATTAAAAAAGGTTAGTTGGATAGTAAGCAAGGAAATGGTAACGAGAGGGAAAATGTAGTAAAGGCCACTTAAAACACATCAGTTATGTTAGCCTAGAGCAGGATCCAGATCCAGGTCTGAACTGATTAGAGCTGTCTACTTCAGTTTGCTCAATTATCAGCCACCAGTAATTGGAAATTTGTCCCATTGTACATTAGGGGCTAATTAAGATTTTATTTTGACCAATAAAGCCGATATTACTTGCACTTGCACTTTGTCCTATTTGTGTTGTTGGAAACCCCAAATCCCAGCAATTCCCTGGGGATTTTTGAGATCTCGTAACATTGTATTGTCTCTGCAATAAAGAGTAAGGGGAAAACTCTGACCCCTGAAGCTAATGACAAAACTGATAGTAGCATAGTGAAATCAGAACTTGAGTTACACACTATATCTTTCAGATTATTATCTCTGTTTCTTCCTCATTTCCCAGATTTATTGCACTTCCAAAGGACGCTGTGTTAATTAACTAATCAATGCATAGCATTTTCTTTTTCGCATAAAAGCTATTTTTTTTACTTAATCATTCACCATGTCAAGGAGCTAAAAAAGAATATGTTGAGAGGTTTGCCCTTGATTAAAACACAAAATGTGGCAATAAATATTTTTTATTGGTTATAATACCTTTACTTTATTAGGAAGGTAACAGACTGCTGGTTAACTGATCATGAAATATTAATTTAAAAGAAAAATATATGATAGGGAGTTATTTCTGTTGTGTCTGCCTGGTTTTTTATGACATCTTGTCTTCCTATAAAAAATTTGAGCTTTTCTAGTTTTTTTTTTATTATCTACATGATATGATATTACCCAAGCAAGTCTTGAGAAAAAGCAGATTTTGAACTGATGCTAACACTTCTTTTACTTGCTTGTCAGTGCTATTCATAGAATCACAGAATGGTTTGGGTTGGAAAGCACCTTAAAGATCATCTAGTTCTAACCCCCCCTGCCATGGGCAGGGACACCTTCTGCTATACCAGGTCACTCAAAGCACTGTCCAGCCTTGTCTTCCACCATCCTCTCTCTGGTATATAGATTTGTAAAGCAGAATGAAAAAGAAAAAATAACTGATTTCAGAAAACATCTTAAAAGTATTTGATACTTTTTATCTGACGTAAAGTATACGAAATACATATGTACATGAGCTTAGCGCTGATAAGGATGAAGCATGTGCCAAAATACTTTACTGAATGGGGAAAATCAGTTTGAAAATCAGTTCTAATATACTGTAATTACTATGACAAAAAAACATTAAAACTTCATTGCATGCTCTACATCTTGAGAAAGCTTTAGTGTTCTAAGAGGTTTCTTGTATGCTAACAGCACATTATAGTATTTAGAAAATATATCAAATGCTTATTTTTCAGGTATGTTTATGCAGGGTCTTTTTTCTAACTCCACTAATGCTACACAGTTGGGTATCTTATATGCCTATTTTTCATTTAATAAAAAAAAAAATCTTATTACTGTAAAATTCCATTACTCTCATGCCTCCCTATGTAGTACAATGTTAAGTACACTACAATACTGAGTCCCAGATGGAATACAATGCTGTAATTCAATCGAGGGATCCTGCTAATGTCCCACACTGAAGAATATAGCTTAAGGGTTTGGGTATGGTAGCAAACCTCTCAGCCTGGAGACTGAATTACAACCTGACTATGCAATCTGGGCCTCTGTGCAGTTGTTTGTAATGTACAGGACCCTAATTATCTGTAATACATCTGTAAAACAATTATTACAATAAAAAAGAGAAAGTAAGAGCACCGTAAATTTAAGCTTGTACATAAGAATTATGCTATTACAGGAAAGCTGGTGTTACAACGAGCATGGAATAGAAAGAGAAGGCCTGCAAAGTGTGCTTAAAATTGCATGAAGGTCTATTGAATAAGGCTTGAATCCAGCCACCCCCTCTGGATTGCTGGTTAACTTCCCAAAGGAAATAAATTAAATGCTGTGGATAGGTTTGGCTCTCGATTTATGGAGATAGTAATGGGTATTACAATTTCCTAATTTAGATTCTTCCTTTAGGTTCCTAATATCACATGTGTGATCCTGAAACCACCTGCCAAACTTCCAGCTGACAGATTTCAGCAGTAAAACTTACCACCAATAGGTCTGGGTTCTGACAAGACCAGAAGTGTTTCAGTCATGACAGAGCTGCCCAGCTCAT
Organism: Ara ararauna; assembly: GCA_028858755.1. NCBI lineage: Eukaryota > Metazoa > Chordata > Aves > Psittaciformes > Psittacidae > Ara > Ara ararauna. The sequence goes on along the minus strand of CM054377.1, from coordinate 91,304,715 downwards.
GTTGATGTCCATGGGATATAGCACAGCTCTGAGGGGAGTGCTCTGGTCATGAGGCTGCAGAGGGTCAGGCTCATGGGACACAAGGCTGGAGCTCCAAGAGCGATGGAGCCTATCTGTCAGGTTGCTGCTGTCAGTGAGGCAGATGTGGGCTCCTTTTCTCCCTGCTCTGCAAACCATGTGTTCCTGACTCCTCTCTTGTAGTGGTCTTAGCATGGATTTGATCCTGTGACCAGCCAATCCAAGGAGCTAAACCAGTCAAAAATTAGCCATACAAAACCAAAGTAAAGAGTTTTTAGCTGGTTTAGTTACTCAAAGCACTTCATGAAAATATCAAATAAGCAGTGGTACCAACTCTGGGTGGCAGTGGGGATGTGCATCTGTGGCTAATGGAAGAGGTAGTCAAAAACTGATTCAGCGTATGGTTTCTGACCTGATCTGACCTGATTCAGCGTATGGTTTCTGCACTGCAGCTAGCTCTCATTGCTTTAGTTGCTGTTGCTCTGGTTTTAGTGAAATATCTAAAAACCAGTGGAGCCATGCAAAGAAATAGTAAGAATAGCTCTCTAGCTTACTGATTACAGCACTCTGGCCAAGGTTTATTTTAAATTGGAGAAATTTAAATTGGAAAAAACCATGTGAGTACTACTGTAGCACAGCATTTTAACAGCCCCGTGGCAGAGTTAGCTGAAATTGTCCCTCAAATAGTATTTGGCTGAACACGGAACCTGGTTTTCAAACCATGCCAATCAGATCACCTTTCAGTGCAGAATATACCATTATTAGATCAATACATCAGTGTTATGCAGACACCAAGGAAAAAATGTAATTGGTTAAATGAATGGCCTTCAGTGTTACAGCAAAGGGGAATAAAACCTCCAAGGAGATTTATTATGGTGCACCCCATTGAGCCAAGGTGCTCTGGATGTGCTGGAGTGCTAGGTCATTGGGGTGTCATGAATTTGTGGATTATCAGGTACCTTCCTCATGTCCTCCTTGTTGTCAAGAAATCTGTACCTTCATAGAATTACCAATAAAACTTTCATAGGAGCAGATTAGGTTTACAAATCTACCTAATGTAGCGTGAAATTTAGAGTGTATGCTCCAGCGATCAGAGCTGCAGTGTTGACCCATTATGCTCTGCAGTCACATTCTTCCATTTTCACCCTTTGAAGCGCAAAAGGAGGGGGAACAAATAACACACACACTTATGAGCATTTTCTTTTGGTTTGTTTCATTTGTATGTTTGGGTTTTTTTAAGTAGAGCTGTAGCTTGTGCTGCTTGTGAGGGTTTACTTAGAGCTTTGCTTAATTTTGCTGGAGACTTAAAATTCATTGATAGTATACCCGATGGCTGCTTGTTGTGCTTTATGAAAAAACAGCCTCCAGTTTTCAAACTTATGGAAAGGAAACACCTTCTTAATACTTCAGGCACTTGGACTCCGCAAAATTGGGCTGCCATCCTGTGTAAGAATGTCTAAGCTTTGCCCTTTAGCATATAGTAAAATGTACTTCATTGACACTCAGGGAAGCAGAACACAGTTTGGTAGCTATAGCTTGTGCTATAAGATAGAAAGAAGCAGTCATATTAAAAAAGGTATGTATAAATTATTCTGCCCTTCTTCAGCAGTTATGCTGTGTTATTGAATGTGAAATGCACACATTCATCCTCTTCTCTGAACTGATCAGAAACAAATAATTCATATTCAGTAGCCAAAAAAGTTCAACAAGATTGTTTGTATTTGTGAAGTCAGTTTTTAATCTCTGGATATGCCTGGTGATCCTATCAGGTACTGTAACTTTGCATTTCTGTGCCTAGACTGAGTTGCCATTTCAAGGAGACCTGCAGCAGGTCTTAGCTGAGTAATATTACATGGATAGGAGCAGAGATCAATTTATGTTGATATTACAAAATAACTAGATGATTATATGTACAAACCTACTTGCAAAATCTGAAGCTACATCCTAATCTGACTCGCTGAGACTTGGGTCCTGGAATATGATAGAATCTGATTTGGACTGAACTGTGGCAAAATGATTCCCAATTTTCATTCTGCCAGAGCTTGCCAAAGAGTTTTCGAAGGGTTCTGTCCTACTGTGTCAAGCTACATTGCATCTCCCTGAAGTATCCCTAGTGTGCAAGTTGAGCACTGATTTCCCCGGAGCACTTGTGGAAACTGAATTGTTATCATGATTTTGATGAGAAAAGACCAAAGATACGTAAGTGTGACTAAGGAAATATAAATCTTCTGCTCTGCTGTACTTTTAGCAAGAAACCAGACTCTAACCATTCATCTTGCAAAACTATACCTTAAAAATTCAGTCGTATTCCTTTCGCACTATTGTTCAGCACAGCAACTTATGCTATTTCGTACCTACTGCCATGTACTGAACCCTTCAACAAAAGACCACAATTGTTCTAACTTCAAAAAATGCTCAGAAGTGACTGCACCCTGCACATATATTTCTGTTGCATGTTTTTATTCCTGATCATAGAAAATGCAGACAATGTTGCAAAAGAAGAGAGTTACCAGTATTTATTTACATCACATAGTCTGATGAAAAGAAGTGCCCCTGTTAACTTTTCTAGGAGATATTAAAAAAACAGAACTATGCACATACACATGTCAGCTACTGACGAGCTATCACATTGCCTACATTTGAGCCCAGGACAGAGGGCTACATTTCCCAGATTCCACTGCCATCAGTGAAACAGCTCAGGGGGTGTAGATCTGTAACTGCAACCAGAATCTGGCCTTGTCCACTGGAGTGACAGCAGCATTCAAATAGATATGCATGACAGTTCCTGGTCACAGACTTTGTGATAATAGGATGGGGAAGAGTTAGAAGAACCATAGCACTTCCCTTTGAACCCCCTGCTATGATACATTCAGTCTGGATTGCAGGATGCTGAAATGACCACACAGCTGGGCAGCCCTTCTTTTCACACCATAGTGGTTGTGAGCCACTAATGGTCCTGACAGCCCTTGCAGTGTCTAATACTTTTCTTTATATCCCCTCAAGTTACTAAAAGGACAACCTTGGCTATCAGTTCGAAAGATAAATATGAAAGTTTTTCTATATCAGAAAAGATTTCCAGCCTTTCTGGTTCAGAAACCAGAAGGAAAAAATGAAAACCTGAATGGGGTTTTAAATCTCATGATTTTTAAGACAATTGGATGATTTTGTGGAGCCTGGCTCACAATTCTTCAGTGCTTGGGTGCGTGTTTTCTTATTGAACACTGTCAGTAAAATTACACAATAGAAGCTGGTTGCATCCCTGTTGGGAAACTGATGTTCCTCTGTGCAGCAAATGCAGGGCTCTGTGGGGCTTGCTGTATAAGCCAAAAGATTTCTGCATTACAGCATCAGGTTATCATAACCTATCTCCCCCCCTTCCTACCCCCAGAACTCATCTATATGCTAATTTAACGTGACTAATGCCGCCCCACAATATAATGTCTCTAATGTTTTCAGGGGAGGAAAGAGAGTGGAAAGAGGCTGATGCTCCTGTTTGATTAGTGCAATATCTTCTGACAAAATTCCCAGATTTTCTGATTATAAGGTCTGATTGCATCAGCACCTTGACTGCCTCTGGTTCAGCTTTGACCAAGCTTGCAGTTAGGTTTCAGTTTACATTCCTGGGATTTAAGTATCAGTGACTTAAGCAAATATAAAATACATTTTTCTCACCTTGCTGCTGTGAAAATAACTCTAATCGTGCTCAGCTGTTTGTTTAAAGGGAAAGACACAACTGTCACTCTGACTGTCAGGGCTAACAACTTACTGTATCAGCATCAGAGAGAGCTCCCCGCTGAGTTACTAGATACCTGAACTATCTGGGATTTGGCTTCTTCGCCTTTCTGGTTCTGTCGTACAGCCTAGGGAGCTTTTGGTTTCTCCACAAACATGCGCATTGATAGTCCCTCTGCCCCTTTCCGCCTTCCTCCCACACACTCACTGTAACACTATTAAGATATCAAATGCAGCAATTACAACATGAAAATCCTAATTAGGCAGCAGCAGCTTCTGTAATAAAGGAATCAAAGAAATCTGAATAAAGAGCTAAGCTGAAAGACAACAGAGGCTTCCTAATCGCAGACTTCTAGTTCTTAAAGGACTACTCAGTGCCAATAGCCCTCCATGAATTTCACTTCACTAGCTTTCTCTGTACTTTTCTAGGACAAAAGAATTAATACCAACATAGAGTCCTGTGGCCATAATCAAATAATAATTGGCCTCGGAGATCACTTACAAAAATCAGGGAAGTAATAAGGTTTCTGAATAATTATGACTAATTAGGCACATTTATGAATAATTACACTGTTAATAACTATCTAACACATCTAGTTTTTAAACTGTAATTCAGTCATTATTGATTGGTTAGCCAGCATCTTCACTGCTGTTTCCCTACTCATTAACATCCTGATTCAGCCAGGAGCCCTGCAAGGCTGCATTTATTCTTTTGGCATGTCAGTAAAGAGGAGTTCTATTGCTGTAACTTCTGAATCCTGAGGAAGGGGAAAACCTGTTTCACACAGAACAGGTTTCACTGAGCATAGGGGAGGGGTGCTTTTGGAAAAAAAAATATCCCTGCACTTTCTAAATGTGGTATTACAACAATGTAAAAACATTACAATAATAAGGAGTGCAGAAAACAGGACAATGGTGCTGTGTCTGGAGTTTCTGACTATTTAACTTCCTGTGTTTGGCCTGTGAGGTTTTTGAGGTGTGGACCATCCATACAAATGGACTTAGAAAAGCTTATTCAATATGACGCCATCAGAGCAGGTAGAAATAAATGTTGCTTCTTCAAGAAAGAGGGGTCTGGGACATGTAATTCCCACCCTGGGAAGGAAAGATTAAAAAAAAACCCAACTAAACTAAACAAAACTACAAAAAAAAATCACCACTTGTACATCCCTTTTTATTTTTTTAAGGGCATGAGTAAAATTCTGGTTTTTGATGAAATGTCTTCATTTTTCTTGTGCTTACTAGTCCTGACATACATGATAGAAATTACATGGTGGACACAAAAGCAAGCACTTAAATCACTCCAAGTATTGTTTTAAAGAAGAGTAATAACAAAAGTAAATGCCATAGACAAGTATTCTACCTGTGTTTTCTTTACATGTCTACCCATTCCCCTGGAATAAATACTGATTTATTTTCCCTTTGGAAGAATTTACTTTCTGAATTTTCTTCATACTGTTATAATTAATTTCTGTGCTACAGTGCCCTACTTTTATGTGTCAGTAAAAAAAAAGGAAGAAAAAAAATTTAACATAGCTACCACTTGCTAAGATTGTGGTTCAAACCTTCTTTCAACAAGGATTGAAGCAGCCACGGTAACCTATGTTATCTCTTTCATAATCATCTTCAAGCACAGCCTTTCTAATCAACTCCTCCTGAAGACTTAGAAAGGAGAAGAAAATAGACCAAACCACCTAGTGGGAAAAATGAGTGATTCACTGTTGAACGTTTGTTAAGCTGGAAGTGACCATTTCTAGAAAGCAGAAAAAGGTCCCAACATGTAATTCTGAGAAGGCAGCCATGGAAGACTGTCTCTTCTACTTTGATTTTGACACGCTAAGAAATGGCATGAAAAATAACTATGAAAAACAGTACACTTTTCACTATCAGGAGGGTAGAAATGACAAATCTCTATCCAAGATCTAGAAAAGTCTATTATTTTCTTTTCATATAATCTCACATTAATCTTTGTAACTCATTGCCACCAGATGTTGTGGAGACTAACAGGTTAGATGGGTTCAAAAGAAATTGGAGAAGTGCATGTGGAAAATGCCCATTAGTGGACCAGATGTGATCTCCAGATTACATCCTTTAAACTGGAGGAGAGTGCAAATATCCCAGGGTATATGTGCGCTTACACTTCTCCCTAAAATGGCAAACCAAGAAAAACTTGGTTTCTGTAGAGGCATAGATTTCAGCCATAATTCCAATACCAGCAGCTCATCTTCCCTTTCTTTCCCTCTAGCTGTGGGTAAATAAATAGCTTTGGAATTCCCTGGTAGGACATCTGCCTCTATCAGCTGGTGTAGTATATGCATTCTAGGCCAGAATCTGCTGTTTTCATCAGAGACAACCACTGTTACTGTACTTTCTGTGGAGACCACATTCATAGCTTCTGTATTTCCCTGATTATGTCAGCCTCATCCTCTGTGCACAGCATAGGCAGTTATTTATATTTGGGGAAAGGGAGAAGGGTACACAGAAAGAATAATAAAGCTTCTGCTGGGACTTTATTTATTTATTGTGTGCTTTGAAGCATCAGATAGCATTCAGAAAACTGTGAATTTGGTGAGTTTGTTTTCTGGTTTTGTCACTACTGACTGAATTTTGAGTGTGGTGAAAATTAATGCTTGAGTAAATGATCAAAGTCCAGCATGAACTAGGAAAAATAAGAAGTAGATGAATAGTTGTTCATTTTCATCTTGCGTTGTTTGATTCTCTTTGTAGAGGATTGCTTTTTACTCTGTCTGTGGTTTTGTGGTCCACAGGAAACTTTTCGTTTTTTAATTTGTCTCAACACTGGGTTATCATTTTATCAAATTTTTCTAGAGACATTTTTCTAGAGTCCTAGAGCAACCTACTGTGGTATGTCTAGCATTTTACTGCATGCAGCACCAACCTGCTTCATCTCAGATGTCGCACACGTCAGCAACCATCATTTCGCCAAGCTCTGAAGCACCCCTAAAAACATCTGTTTTCCTGAGCATAACATCTGTAGGATCTGTCTCCCCAGCATTAGACTGTGCAAGGCTTTTTGTATATTTCTGCTTTAATGTCATAGAGAAATGCTGCACTTGGTGTCTGTACTGGGGAGGCAGAGAAATGTAAAAGACCAACCTTCTTTCAAAGTGAAAAAGTCACCTTGTACACAGTCACCTGGAGCTGCCCCAGACTCTGCATGGTCCTCGCCTCTCCACCACTGTGTATGACACTGTACCCCAGGCCATGCTAACTTCCTTCTGTCCCCATCCCATCCCACCCTTTCATCTTCAATTTGTTCAACCCCACTCCATGGATGCCATCGAAAGCAAGGGCCAATTAGCTGAATGTAGTCAGGGCATGGTGATATTTGGATCCTGGTTTTTGAAAAACAGATACAAAAAAGTACATTCAAAGTTGGTTCCTGACTGCAAACATCAGTGGTGGTGGAATGCTGGCAACCTAGGGTAAAGAGGCGGAGCAGAACCAAGTCCTCAGAATACTGATGTGGGACATAGTTTTGATAACACAGTGGCTTCCACTGGGTGCTTTGGCTTCCATTAAACATCATTAATGTTTTCAAAGAAGCATGAAATATACACCTATGCTTCCTCTGCTCTCCCTCCCCCATCCCTGTCCCTCCTGCAACACAAAGGGGACCTTCTTTTGTTATATTTGGATAATTATTCTGCTGTTTTCCCTCCTGCTACCCACTAAACATCCATGATTGATGAAGGGAACATATTGAGAATTTGAGATGAAAAAGTGAAGTGAGAGCAAGGCCGGGCAAATGAGCCAGTGGGTTGAAGCACTTGGGACATTAGAGAGTGTCAAGGATGGCAAATGACTTCATTGAAGTAATGATGATAAACATTTTATCCCTGTGCATATATGTGCATTATACCTAATGATCTCAAGCATAAGTAAGTGAAGAAAGGCACTAAATAAATCATATGAACAGGCCCTAAATGGGAATCCCTAAGGAATGGGATCTGAATTGTAAATGCACGCCTGAATTTCACACATCAAATTATAATAAAGGGATTGATATTTTAAACAGCTCTGTACTTAAAGTGTACTGTATCCAGTCCTGAGGTTTTTTCTTTTGCTTAAATTTTTTTCAGTTACACCATGTATATATATATACACACACATATATGTGTGTCTGTGTGTAAATTCATTAAATGAGGTATTTTGCATATCAGTGGGCTACTCTGGATTTCATTAACATCTCAGAGGCTGACTAAAAAGTGCTTTATGCCTGACTGAGATTTTTGAATGACATAACTGTTCAAGGACAAACTCTTTTCTGTTGCACCAAAGAAAATCTCCAAAAAAAAAAAAAAAAAAAAAAAAAAAAGAAAAATCCTTGCTTTAAATGAACTTACTCTAGACTTGGTCTGATGTAACTGAAAATACAGTCTGACACTTACTGTTATATTTCTGTCATCTCTTTCTCTCACTCCCTCAAATTGTGGAGCCACATTCTTAGCTGGTGTCAATCAGCAATGCTTCATGAGCAGTCAGCAGAGCATGCCTGTTGCCATGATTTGATCCAATAGCTACACAAGTAGAGAATGGACTTGGGTATTAAAGGGAACAGGTTTTGTGCAGAACAAATTATAGTAGAAATGTCATCCCATTTCCTTCCAGCCTCAGCCATCTTAAAATCATCAAAATACAACTACTGTACTATAAACACTCCGTAATAAATCTAATAAGGTATGGGGAAGCAGGCTGGAAGAAATGAAAATGTCTAATAAGACGGAGCAGCCCTATGTCCTCACAGATAGCCCTGGCCCCCACTACATTCTTCAGTCGAAACGCATGAGAAGATAACCATGGAGGTTTAAAACCTCTGGGGTTTCAGCTCTTTTCCAGGTTTTCTCATCAGATTTTTTCATTTATCTAGTAAAAAGGGCTCTGCCCACAGATGTCACAGCCATCCCAGGCCCTCCATATCTTTCTCCCAGCAGTTTCAGAAAGGCAAAAGGTCTGCATGGAGTTCAAAGACTTTACCCACCGTATTTCCTGACAGGTGGAACCACTCTTGGGCCAGGGCTCTGGCGATGCTGCACATGAGTTTCCCGTTCAGGACTTCCAGAGCAGGAAGAAATACTGATTGAACATCTTAAGCATCAACTCTCCTGGCTTTTTCCCTGGAGGATTGCCAGCCCTGCACAGAGACTTTGTTTCCCAAGTGTTCATGTTAACTTGGAAAATACATGCTGGATTTAAATGTAATATGCATTGATTCTTTGTGTTTCTGCTAAGAATATGCACTTCCACATGCTTATATGTGTGTACAATAATACCTGCATACACATTTACATATATGTATGTATACGTACACATACATTCAGTTATTTTGCATTTGGGAAACATTTATACAGCATAACATCCTGAAAGCAAGAAATTTAACCCATCCCCTGATTAAGTCTTACCAATTATGAGGAATCTGGAAAGCAAGCACATGAAACGTGCCTTTTTGCATTTGAAAAAATCCTTCCTGCTACGGATACTTATAGAAAGTAAAATTCATATATTGATCATAAGCAGTTTCCATGCACTTGGTGGTGTATAAAGTATAGCAAGAGGTAAAGGTCATTGAGTAGCTTCACATATAAAGGCTGGATCCAGAGTGCTCTGAAGTAGTTCTCTGAAGTCAGTTCCAGTCTTTCACCAGAATTGAACAAGCTCTGAATACTGGGGATGAACTATTTAAATGTTTTATTTTTTTCCAAACCGAATATATTTCAAAGTGTTGCTAAACTGTAAGTTAGTTTTCCATCAGCACTGCTACCATTTTTATTTTCACTGGAAAGCCAGAATGCCTTTTTAAAATATAAAAACATCCACTTATTCTTTACATTATCAAAATATATTTTTCATAAGCTATTAAAAAAATAAATATTACATCGTATAGTCCCTGCTGGAATGCTCAATCCATCACTACAGTTATTTGACTATTGATTAATTTTCAGAAATGTGTTGACACAAAACTTTCTGTGAACAAGTCAGTTCCCTTCTCTTCCGTTCCTGAACTGGCTTGTAACATTTTTGCCTTTTTGCATGATTAATGTTGTTTTGAAAGTTTCAAGAATCAATAAACGTGCTCTGAAATGCATACATCTGCATTTTAAATGTGTCCTATTATCTTAGTTTTCTAGTCAATCGGCAAAATATGTTTCCCATTGAACTTAACAGGTGTGAGCTGTGTGGCTGGTGATAACATAGAAGGTCTTCTGATCTGGCTGGTCCTTGCCATGAAACCAGATCTTCCTTGCAGATTCAGGAATGTGGTGTATCTCGAAAGAGTTCCCTCCAGGACTCCAGGAAGACTTAGTCGCTGCTACACTTCTCTTCATGTCTTTAGACAGGGGATAGCTTTATGGTCTCAAATTCCTCTGGCTTCCTTAAATGTTCAGCATATTCAGTGTATTGCAGGATCAAACCGTCAGTGGATGTCCCTTGGGAAATCAAAAGAAAGATTCCTTCAAGCCAGCTAGCATCATATATATTCAATGAACACAAAGGGGATGAGACAAAGCATAATCCAGTATTTGGGGGATTTTACCAGCATGATATTGCAAGGCTCATGTTAGTCCATGCTGAGAAACACTGCAGGATTTGTGACAGTTAAACATTTGTTCTCTGCCAGTGTAGGAATCTGTCTTTCAAGTGGTCAGAGTACTCCTCTTTCCAAACTCAGAATCAGAAACTGATTGCCAAATTGAATGAGCCTGGCCTGTACTAATCCTTCAGCATGCTGCAGTCTGGAGGAGGGGAAAGAAATATTTTACTTGCCGAATTCTTTTTTCTCCTCCACAGATTTGGTACTGTGTACTTGAAACTGCAGAAGCATGGAATATTAGTTCCTGTCCCAGGAAAGTGGAACAGTGGATGGGAATATGTTGTAATCTGTAACATCCATTTATAAACGTTGCCAGCAACCTGTATTACATCTGTGGTGCGGTGTCTTTGCAACATCTCATACTGTTGCAAAAGGTATTATATAACCGTGTGAGACTGTTTGCACCTCTGTGGTCTGGGCCATAACAAGAAAATAGTTATGCCACAATAAATGCAGAATCTAATGTAGGATCAGGAATCCATTTCAGGAGAAAAATGGGTAGAGAGGTAAGAGGAAAACCTGCTGAAAAGCACAGGTAAGCCCTTTGTGCTGTGGAATTGAATCTGGTTTTGGTGCTGGGGGCTGAGTTTGTGTTGATGCACAGAAGTAAAACAAGAGTATTCAGACAAGTGGAACGTGATCTGATAAGCCTGGAAACAACTCTGCCAGGCTATCCAGCCTGAATGACATCCCTGTCTGTGTCCTTTCAACACATTTGATTCGAACACAATCTTCCCAGACGAAGGCGTTTCCTGTGCTTTCTGTCCTGCTTCACTACTTCACAAACTCCTTGAATGCAGAAGCAATGCAGGTTGAAGTGAGAGGAGAGCTCTATATTTTTATTGAAGAGAAAATATTTCTTCTGGGTTTAGGGTTGGGCTCTTTTCAGCATTGTAACCTCTCAATGTGGTACAAACCAAGTCTTTTTCTTACTCTGCCAGCTCAATACAGTAATGAAGTTGTGCCTTTCATTCGTTAGATGCTTGAACTCTGTGTGCATACTCTTTATCTGTATATTAACAGATAAGACTAGAAATAGGTCTATCAGGTTTTCAGATATGAAGAAAATGAAACAATTTTTATAGACTTCCCAGAGTACAATTTCATTAACCTCCATATCCATTGAATGAAAATTTGCAAAATGTATATCCTTATTACATGAATAAAATGAAACAAGATTCGTGCCTGAAGATTCATAGATATGAATAATGTTCACACAATACCAAATTTCGCTAAACTGAATATAAAAATCTATATTTGAACTATAGTCTTCAATTTGCACGATTTATGCCCTAGTGGTTGCATGGCTACATTTATCAGAAAGGGGCTGTTCTTCATGGAGGTAATTCTGCTAAAGCTTGTGATCATTTGGCTCTTAATCAGTGAAATGAACTGAATCTCATTTTCTGTGTCTGTCTTTTCAGATGTTTTCCACCCTCGTATGCTCTAACTCCAAGAAGAAGAATACATATTTCATATCAGGATACGAACCATCTGCCCATGAATCAGCCAAATACAGGCCCTGCACCTAGCACCATCTTTAACATTTCTCCTAGGCATGATACTTGTTCTCTCCACAATGTGCATGGCTTTTAGAAATCTTCAATGTTTTTGTGTGGAAAAGTAAATGCTCCTCACTTTCGTTCTTTAAGTCTTCATAGTACATCAGATTGTGTAAGTGCTTACTTCTGAGCAACCAGGCACATAATAGGTGGGTAGGAGATCAGCAGTCCCTAGATAGTCTTCAAACCCCTATTGCTGCCTTCAAAGCTCTTACTGTGTAGCCATTACCACTGATCGAATCATGTTGCATCAGAACAGGGATCCTGACACAAGTCTGAAATTTAGGAGACCTTGGATCAAGATGCAAATGTGAGCAAGTTGACTCTATTGGGCTATGGCAAATAATGAAGATTGTCAATACAGTTGCATTAATGTGGTCATTTATCCCTAAAGGAAACTTCATTGACTGATCAAGTATCAGTGGCATTAATCAATTAACTAATGGTGCGTTTATCTTAATAAGAAGGAACAGAATAGTCTTGAGTAGAAATAGCATGCTAGAATAGAAATATACAGGTGACCATATCTTTGTTGACATAAAGCAGGGTAGACCTCTTTATACTTTTTCTAAAAATATGGTTTTGGTTTAAAATAGCAGAAATGAAAATTAAAGGGAAAGAATCACCAAAAGCACCTTTTTTTTCATGACTGATGCCTCTTCTGCAGCTGCAAGCACATTCATTTCTCCATAATCCCTAGCAGTGCAGAAGAAAGAGAGCCTTCAGGTGAAAGGTTACCTACATTTATAATGTCAGGCGCTGAGACTGGTGAGGTAAAAGGTAAATGGTAATTTTATCATTAGCATGCCTGACCCCTTGCCCCCACCATATCTCATAGGAGATGTTAAGAACGGCTCACCTGTCAAGATGCAAACACTTAAAGGTCAATGCGCACAGAAATCTTCAAGAGTTTACAACTGAATTGCTGACACTTTTTATTATCACCACTTAAATAAATGATTCAAGTGGCAAGACAAGGGTAAGATTGGTTAAATGTCACGATTTACACAAGGAATTCTTGGAGCATTAGTTTTTAATTCTGACTATATAGATGTAGTTTTTAATTCTAGAAGTGTGTGATCAATGAGGTCGATTTTACACCATTTACAGAAGTTTAAACATATATTCCTCTTTTGCAAGGCTGGAAAGCACTGCAAAAGGAGGAATTTTTGCTGTCAGTGGAACAGTGAATGCAGATTCCTGGATCCACTATCATTCTAGTGTACGACATTAGAAAACTTTTTTGACCTCTGTACATGAGAAGTGGATATTTATGACTCAAGAAAATGGGAGGATATCTTGCAAACTAGTCACAAATTCTTTAAAACACTTGTTACACTTCATTTTTACTTAATGAAGTAACGAGGTAAAGATCCTTTCCTCATTCTCCAAGCTCTTTTTACACTAAGAAGCTCTGAAGCGTGGACACATCAGCGCCAGTGTTTGGAAAAGCGCCAGGGTACACCCCTGCATACACTATCTACGGGATCAAGTGTAATTCTATAGGGATGAATGTAATTTACTCCTGATACTGTGTATCACAACTCCTGTTGTTACAAAAAGGGCCAGTCAGGTATACAGGACCCCTGAGTGTGATCTTCTTAGAGCTGGAGGTCTGTAATACAAAAGCAATACTTTTGTATTGCTACTGTATTGGACAGTCAGGTAGCAGTGGTGTGAGTTGATCAGGGCAGGGAAAGGGATCTGTCTCTGGTTCTGCTGTTCATCAGAACCTGAGTAAGTCAGTAATTTCTGAGTGAGGGTACTTCAGTTTTAAGGAGCTCTCACAGCGAAAGAAAGAAGAAATGTGAATAAGAATGGAGAAAGATAGCTTATGCTACCTGAAAAGCAGACCTTACTCATTTGTGCTGAACAGGTTCATGATCTCATGGCTCTATAAGATCTCCTAGAATGAATCCCCTTTCCTTATGGCTGTTACATTGCTTATTATTTCCAGTGAGACCATACCAACCATGTGCAAGCGAGTTGCCCTGAAGGGTGAAGCTGTGTTCTTTCTGAGGGGTTGTCAATGGTGAAGAGGGAGCAGGGTCAGTTTAGCACTGGTGAGTGGTTCTGGCTTGATGTTGCTTGAATGGTGTTTTGAGATCAGCGTACATGTTAAAGCTGCCTTACCCAAAGGGTTATAATTTTTGATTGGTAGGCACCTACATAATCTATATAAAGTACCAACATTTTTAGTTTGACAGCTACAAATACAGTAACTGGTTACTAGTATGTGATGCAAGCCCTCCTGCATTTATACCTTTTGTCTTCCCCGCAGAATGATCACTACACTCACTAATCTGCTCTCCTCCACCTTGTCTCCGTCTATTCCAGCTCTCCTTACTCTTTCTTTTAACTTAATGACTTCTAAATTTACTTCTCCAGGTAACATTCCACATACTTTTCCCACATATATCATCAATCTTCTTCCTGAAATGGCTGCATGCCGCTGAAGCTACCAAATGAAAAGCTTCATTTCTCCTTTCCACATATCAACTATATGACTAGCACATTATGGCGCTTGCATTCATTTTTTACTGTATTATGTTGTTTCTTACATCTTATTGGTGTGCTGCATAAGGAAGTAATACAGTAATAAAGGAAGGTTAAATAAGAAGAAAAAAAAGGGGGAGCAGAGAGGAGGAAAGGCGGGTGCCCAAAGTACACTTAGTTCCTCTTCATATTTAAAGAAACAATGACCAAACCAGGAACTGGGTTGAAAGTACAGAGAGTATTTATGATACATGGATTTTTCATAGAAGCCCCTGTCATCCAAGTTCTTTGCTAGGAACAATATCAAGTGAGCCACATATCCCTGGCTGTTTGCACTACAGCAGTACCCATGCTCCTGTATACCTGACTGGCCCTTTTAGTAACAAGGGGACTATTAAGGTATTGCTACAAGGAGGTGTACCTACTGAGTGTAAAACTCAGGACAGACATCTCTTTTGAGAAAATCTCCTACTTTTTTCATCCCCCCTTGCAATATCCTACAATAAGAGGTCTGTCCATAAGTGACTTTCTTTGGTTTAATTGCTGTAATGTAATTCTATTTAGAAACATCAGTAAATGTTATTTCAAGGCTGCAATCTCACTTCAGCTTTCAGATTTATAAAATGATAGAGAATGCTGTACCTGCAGATGGCTGCTAGGTATGCAGCTGAAATGCAGTTTAAGAAAATATATTTGTATTGTTTATTAATAATCCCTATAAATATTTTTATTCTCATTTTTGCTATCTGTGAAGCTCAAGGACACCACAGATTACTAGATATTTAGTTTCTAGTGAAATGCAGTATTTAGTATTTATTTGCCATCCTCTTCTGAAACTGCTTACTGCCTGAAGATAGACATTTGGGGGGAGAAATTACAATCTATCAAAGTTTTTGAAATCACGAAGTGCTCAACAGAAACGGGAATGTACTGTAAATCACTTAGAACTTTAGAAAGGCTCATCTAAGGCTTGAATGACCTTGAACCTTTACTGGCAACCCAGGACAGCAGGTTTTTCAACTTACTGAAGAACACTTACTTTCCTAATAATTCTTCATCCTTGGCTACTGTCTTTGCAAGGATATTTTCCATCAGTGCTACCTGCACAGCAAGCCCACCAGCGGAAAATAAAAAGCAAGTGGAGCACTAGTTTCGTGCATCCCCAGTATCCTTAATGCCACAGCATGTGGTGCTTTTAAAGTAGGGTTCTGCATGACAAGATGCCTAAAACCTCAGTGACCAGCTGCACCTTTTCCACAGGAGCACCTGACTGCATAGCAGAGCGTAAGCAGACATCCACACACCAGGGGTATCAGAGATTTCACTGGAGCAGACCTCAACTGAACCACAGACTTAACTATGACTGAATTTACACAAGCAAGTTATCTCAGTGGGACTTAAACTTAGCCTGGTGCTTAAGCATTTAGCTGAGTCACGGATCTAATGAGCGAATTGCTGGAATTACAGCTACCGTTTCACAAAAGGCACCATATAAAAATATATATACTGCTAGCGGCAACTACATCTTTCTATCTGCAGACCTTCTATGGAATTTAACACATAGATCAAAACTGCACAAAATGCAATCTTTTTTTGCCTTGCACTGCTCTTGTACATCAAAAACTACTGTACTATCTCAATTTTAACCATGCATGATTAAGATATTGTAAAATGATTTCTAGCCATTGTAAAATTATTTTCACTTTTTTACGTGACCACCTGAGGAAGACATCTGGTAGTAATAATATTATTTTTACCACATGCCTTTCAGGACATAAGAGAAATAAAACATTTTCTTTGTTAAGCAAGTACTATACAACTGTGCTTAAGCAAAACATCTGTTATGCCTCACCAAAATCAAACCTTTTTATGTTGCTTGGTTGTTTTCTTGTTTGTTTGTTTTGAATAATTTATTTTTCATACCGTCAGAAGCATGCAAAGACTAACAAGCAGGTAAGGTTAGCCTACCAAGCACTAAAAGCTCAAAGAGATAGAGGGTTTCTCATTTGCTTACCATGCAAAGCTATTTCTTTTTGGATCACAGTGGTCCCTATTTAAACAGAAGTCATTCTGATTGTGATCATATGCAGAACATGTCACTGCCTCTGACGCTGATTTTTTTGTATATGTAGAAATAGACTTCACTCAATATAGAAAGAAAGCATCATGTTGCTGCTCCTATTTGGATGTTTCTTGGTTTGTTATACAGTACCGCTGACTGTACACCAGCTACTTACGGGTTCAAAGTGACAAAATAAATCCAACTCACCACCTTTTCCCTGCAGAGAAGGACAACAGATCTACTTTCACTCTCTACAGGGCTGGAAGATGCTACTCTGACCACTTCAAAGACATGGAAGAAAGCAGAGCTGCCTAGAGGCATGCCCACTTTTCTATCTGATGATACATGCTGCCATAAACTCCACCATGGTGTAAAACGTATCTCATTCTGTATGTCCAAAGAAGTAAAATTGAGAAAGCCTGGGCTGAGTATTCTGAAACATTCTTGGCTTCAGGGACCTGATATTCACTTCAGAATCAGCCCCCCATTCTTTCTGCATATCCACATAGACTAATACAAAGTGGGTACAGATTACAGGTATATTGATGTGGAAGTATCTGACGCTTACTTTTGCTCAATGGATGTACCAAAACAATGATGCAAAGAATGAAGCATTTGGTCCTAGCATTTCAGGGTACTAGTTGCTCTTAAATGTGGTTATAAGGCTTTCAAGTATCTCTTTCCTCCATGCTTCTGCCTCCCCACAACACACTTCCTCATGCACATTTCATGGAATCAGACCTCAGCGCAGTGGAGGAGACAGACAGTCAGACTAATGTATTCTAATACCTCTTAACAAACACACACACACACACACACGCACACACACACACCCGACACACACACACACCATTTTTCTTTGTTGTTTTGCTCCTTAATGATCTCCAAGTGCAAAATATGTAGGAATCCATGCATAAATTCTGGTCATAATGTCATCCCCTAAGACACAAACACAGGCAGGAGCATTTTTCAGGGAGATAAAAAAAGAGAACATCCAATTTTCCACTACAAAACAGGTGCACTCAGATTTTCAAAGTACATCGCACTTGTCTCTCTTGTTTATTTAATCCTAATTTATTGGATCAAGACAAAGAATAGTACAGTTTGGTTTTCTGGCATGTTCGTGTCCACAGCAAAAAGAAGGTCATTGCATTTGGGTACTAATCTACCAGTGCAGTAAGCCGTGATTAAAATGTCTCGGTAATGTTCTCAAAAAAACATTACAACTGCTTGAATCCATATCCATCCATAGCTAGAAAAGAAGGGATGCTAGTCTGGTTTGGTTAAATAGATAAAACTTATTTCCCAGTCAGTCAGCTAGAGCAGCAACCCTGCATTTCGGCTAGCTAAATAAAAAGATTGCCTGGGGTCAGGATAAAAGCAAAGGTACACAGGACCATGAAATAGTTTTCACCGTTATCATTTCACTTCAGAGGACCTAGTATTGCTCTCACCGGGGATCATGTGTGACCTCAGCTCTCCCTATTATTTCTTATACCTCCAAATTTATTATAACATTCACTGAGAAAGCAAAGGGTTTAACAAGGAGGATAACTGTGGGGGTGGGTGTTTTGGCTTTGTGTTATGTTCTAATGCTGTCAAGGAGTTTTGGACAGATAAACATGGAAGGATGGAGTCCTTATAATAAAGTGAAGGTATGATGCCAAAAAAGGTGCCTTTGTTCAACTTCTGGGTGAAGTTCTGAGTGCCAGAGCCACGCTCCCCCTGCTGTCACTGTGGCGGCTTCTCCTCTTCTTTTTTCATAATCATCCCAGTTATGAGTCTTTGTTCACAAAGGTGGAAAACACGGGGGGCTCTAATGATGCATTATCACAGGTCAGAGAATGAACCACATAAATCTCCGTGGCATTTGCCTTCACACAATGCCTCTAAAAGGACAGCAGCATTCCTTAAAGATGCAGCTTTTCCTCAGTCAAAGACAGCTCAAATGTACCTGTGGGCTTTTGCCAGGATAATCACCTTTTTCTCTCCCTGCTCTTTGGACACCTCCGACCTTGTCTGCTTTTCTTCACTCTCTGTGTTTTTAGTAATGAAGATTAGAATTCAATTGTACATCTGGGACTAATAGCTTTTAAACCTAAATTATTTCTCATCGGCAATTACAGTTAGGTTGTCATAAACATGCAAGCAGTGCAGTACAGGGAAGAGAGATGCCTTCACTGCAAAAGCCATTTTCAAAGCAAAACTTCAGTCTAATTTGAAGATGTTATTATTGTTATAGTCGGAGGCTGACGGGGCTGTCTTTGAAGACCATGTCAGTCCTGCAATTGGCTTAGTTTAAATCAACAGAAAAGAAACCTGAATTGTACAGGGAGTAAGAGTAAGACTGCATAAAATGTCAGTAATCAATGGCAGTTGTGTTATTGTCATGACAGTATGATGGTAGTTCAGTGAAGTAATTATGATTTTTCATAATACCAATGAAAGCAAAGACTTTCAAAGAAATAATGTTTACTATAAATTTCACAATTGAGAGGAGAGGAGAGGAGAGGAGAGGAGAGGAGAGGAGAGGAGAGGAGAGGAGAGGAGAGGAGAGGAGAGGAGAGGAGAGGAGAGGAGAGGATGTGCTACCCATCCTGGTTTTATAACTAAACTCACAACAGACTTGGACTGTATGTTTAGGGAATATGGCTTGTGCAGACTCCTTTCTCCATCCCTGTTCTGACATGGATCTTACAGTCCTTGTGGGTTCTCTGACAAACCTTAACAAAATAATTTTCCCATTCTCTATTTCTTTCTGAAGGTTTGGCTACTTAACAATAGAAAGACTATAAACAGAAGCAACAGCCGCAGCAACTACTAAATTTGCAGGCAAAGGTTATTCTAGATATACTGATTTGTGTGTCTAGTATGGACGTGAATTCAACCAC
This sequence comes from Ara ararauna, assembly GCA_028858755.1. Lineage (NCBI taxonomy): Eukaryota > Metazoa > Chordata > Aves > Psittaciformes > Psittacidae > Ara > Ara ararauna. Next base: position 91,285,341 of record CM054377.1, on the reverse strand, counting down.
AACACACAAAGCCACAGTAGAAACAGGTGTCATTATTTCTACTGTTCTCAGAACTGTTTCTTTCAGAATGAAGTCCCATTTATTTTGCACAATGTTAATGTACTTATTTCTCTCTTGCTTAATCTGTGCTTTGTCCTGTTTCCTGAAGAACAGTTTTGCAGCTGTTAACATAAGCAGGATCTTTCCTTATATTTCCAGACTAAATATTGCATGTATTTCTTTTCTAGGTGTTCTCAGAACAACATATTTTCTCATCATGATGCCTCTAGACTGAGGAGAAATCAATCCATCAAGCTCAATTTTTACTTATGATTTTTAAACAATTTATCTGAATCACAAAAAACCATTTATGGTTGTGTTCTTCAATCTACTTATTTTACGTTCTCTTTCATGAACATTCAGATCTGGTGATCAAAAACTCTTAATTGGTCCCTTGTTAAAAAAAACCTCTTTGGGTGATGGGCTTTGACTTCCTTTGCATTGCGTTCAGAGAATTATCTTTCTTTAGTTATGAGATATTATAAAGCCATTGCATTCAGTTAGTTCCAAAGCATGACTGAAAACTGTTTTTCAAGGTCTTCTTCCTTCTTAGAATTCCAGTGGAAATGAAGGTTCCCTGTAGACCCTAACATGCTGATCATACTGGCTTTTTCATAAACAACTATGAGATACTTGGAGTGAATAATAATAATGCTTATATGGAATTTGAATTTCATGATGCACATCTCTCCCTGCAGGTTAGCAGGTTTTGCTAACCACTATTCATAACAGCTGTATCTTACTTCCTATGAACACAGCAAGAGGTCAGCTGAGAGAAGGAGCCTTTGCATAATGAATTTAAAGTAGATACACAATGGAGTTAAGTGTATACAATCATCAGCAAACTTTGGTGAATCTGCAGACACAAAGCAGACACATAGAATTCTACACCCACCAGTAAAGACAGTAACACAGCTGACTCTATGGTCAAGAACATGTGCTGAGGAACCTCCACTGATGACCATCAAGCTAATGATATTTATCTGCTGAGAACTAGGAGTGAGAAGTGGATTAGAGAAGAAGGTTTAGAAAAAGTGCAAGAAAGTGAGTATTTGTGCACGCAGCTAGATTACCCACGGCTTCCAAAGTATTCTGGTTAATACCTCTCCCAGTGAAGACCTGGGATAATTTCAGAATCAAGGAATTTCCAGGATGTAGCAAACAAATCAAAACAAAAAGCTATTTTCCCAGTGATAAACAAGTTGCCAGATAAGAAATAAAAATACTTCCTTCAAGTCTGATAAGATAGTAAAGCTGTAATAGCTGAAGTTGCACCTAAATCTCCTATTCAGCTGTACCAGCTCCTGAAAAAGCACTGCTTCCAGATTTCATTGCCTGCAATCTTTTTACCCCTGTCATCAAGTTCTCACCAGGTTTAAAAAAATATGGCATAGCCGGTCTTCCACCCAGGAATACAAAAGTGCTGATCATGCAAGTGTTTTCTGTGATTCTAGGTATACCTGATAACAAAATGATGCGCTGTATGAGAATGTGCTTTGTAAAGTAAAAGTGTCACCAGGCCCTTTATAAATGACTCCTGTGCCTATCAGTAAGGGCAAAATTAATGTAATAAAAAAATTTGTACCTAAGCCAATTTTTTTTTCCTTTTCACTTAACTGGACTTAAGTGTGTGACTAACATGAAGTGTGAAACTCATCTAATTCAAGGTCACAGAGCCCCTCACCTGTTCAAGGACTTTTGCAAAATTAGGACTTGAGTACAAAAGACTAACTTTTTAGGCAAAATGTGGAAAGACTTGACAACAGTTTAGGGAGTTGTTATCAATTTTCTTACAGACCTGTTTTTTTTTTGCCAACTCCTCTGGATTACTGAGGCATGTGGAAGAGTAGATAGAACGAAAATACTTGTAATTAAAAAGTAAGTGAACACAGGAATTTTTCCTTCTTGTTTGCTAGCAAGCATGAGGTATATTGTCATTGCTTGATAAATAGGAAATTAATGCCATAAACACAAACACTCTCTTCAGACAGTTAAGTCACCCTTGGTACACAGCATAAAACGTTCAGCACAGTTCCAGGTGCAGCAGGGCCTCTTTAATTCAAGACACTTATCTCCACAAAACATATATGTATGTCTGTCATGTTTGTGCTATGTACATGGAGCCATTTCAGTATGCAGCTTTCAAATGTAATTTCTTTAAACTGGAACAGCACTGCTTCATACTATATATTAGACGAAGTCCTGAAAGAGAATAGTTCAGCTTTTACATAAGCATGTGATGAATGAACAGTAGAATCAGCTGCGTTAGTAATCAATGGTTGACTACAAAATACATATGTCTGGGAATCCAATAAATTTATTTATTTTCAGAAATCACATCTTATGTTGAATGTAGTGTTTATCAGCATTAATCTTCAATACTGGTTGCCAGTGGGGCTGTAAGTTATTCATTTGTGTGAGCTCCCTGATTGATGTTGTTCATACAAACTTCTATTCTCAAAGCAATATCTACATGAAAAAAACATTTCACCATGATTAAGAGAATTATTGATGTTTTCATTGTTAGACAGTAACATCTCATCTAGGATTAACAAATAGTAGCAGATTCAGCAGCTTCAAGTTTTAGATATCTGTGGCGGTACTTTGGGTTAAAATCACAAGAGGAGACTCCAGGCAAAACACAAAACTTGCAGCACAGACAAGCAGGAGATTCAGATAGCATTAGTACAAGTTTACGCCTTCACAGTTATATTTAGCAATAGAAATACATTACTGAAGGAAGTCTGTCATAGGTTTTAAGGTATATATGAGTGACTGGTGTGTTTTTATTGGATGTCAAAGGGAGGGAGACTGGAAGGGTTTTTTCATTTAAATATACTCACAGTTTGCACTGAAGTGGAATATTTGACTGATCCGGTCAAATATTAGGACCCACAGAAATTTAAGAAAAAACATCAATCATGTATTCCTCCCTTTTAGCCAGATAGTACACCTCTGAGTTACATATTTTTGCTTCCTAAGGGTTAATTATTTTAGCTTGGTAGTCTAATTCTGAATATCAGCCCCAGGTTTAAACCCCGGAGTGTAGATCTGAGAAATTGTCTTCTGCTAATCCAACTCCCTAGAGGCATTTTAGGTGATTACAGTCATTCTTGCTGTAATTTATATAATTATAGAAAATCTGATTTTTCTTGGTTGTCTCTTTCTTTTTTTTTTCTTTTTCCCATTTGTCTCCTGTTGCCTGGCCTTAAATAGTAGGTAGAGATTTCATTTACGCTGCTAGATATGTAAGTGTATGCATTTTCCCCAAGCTGTTGTATTGATTATGGGATGTTATGGTGATGATTTACCAAGTGACATCTTTAGAAATATATGTCTGTGCTGAAGTACCCATGCAGGTGTACACAGGAGTCAAGGTAAGGGAATAGAATAGCATAACATGCATCATCACCCCTGTAAAAGTGTAGCATATTAAAAGATACCATATGGAGGCTACAGTCAGTGTATGTATTGCAATAAGCCAGTCCAGTGCAACTTGTGGATGGCTAAACAGAGGATTAACAGTGCAGTATGAAATGCAATTCAGCTCCAGGGAAACAAGCATTGCGGGGTGAGGTTGTATTTTGTATTACACCAGTTGATAAAGTATAAAGAGCAAAAACTTTCAGGCTTTGAATTGTCTCATTAAATTAACTTATATCCTCTGATCATCACTATTTCAAAAACCCTAGTAGGTCATTTCTGAACCTGAGTATAAGGAAAGGTTTCAAACCTTTTTCTGAGATGATAAGCAAGAGGAGTTAAACGCTTATAGATCCTTGCTTGCTCACATAACTCCTGTAATGGGTCATCGTGCAGGAAGAGTTATTGGTGCCAGGGTTCTGCGGGCACTGACAGGCCCTAATGGCTTTGACAAGCCTCACTGTGTGCCTGCACTCCACATCTTGCTCAGGTCATGACTGAGCTTCCCCCGTCATTGTCCTTTCTTGGGGCTGTGTAGGAGCAGGGTAATGCTTTCCCTGTGCAGCTCCAGAGAGCATCAGACTTGGTGCACACACATGGGCCAACTGGTGGAGGACAGAAGTCTGACACCTGCACACTCCCTGCCTTTGGGATAGTAGAGTGGGTGTTTGGAGTGTCTGGACACTATAGTACAGGGGTGCAGACAGCATTTTATTCATGATGGAATAAAAATCTGCGTCTTGGATGCCTCTAAAATTTCCCTTTTGCTATAAAGGCTTTTTTTCTGTCTGTACCCAGAAGAACCTATCTTGCATGGCCTAAGCTGCCATGAGTTGTCTAACCTCTCCTCACAGCACTGCATCCTCATTTCAGAATGTCTTTCTCTCCTAATACAGTGCACGTAAGTAATGTGCTGGGTTTTCTAGGAGGTTTCCAATTCCATACCCAACCTATTCTAAATCCTTAGCAAAGCGCAGAGACAGCAACTATGCACAGCTCAGAAGATACCAGATTAATGGTAGTTAATTGTCACTCCTTTTTAACAACCCTAGCAAAGAAATAATACAACACAGCCGTGAAGTCTGGTTTATCCTCCTTTGTTACAGACCATGCTGTAGAGGGAAGGAGCATTATGGAGAAAAGGAGACACAGAGAACCCTACATTCAGCGTTGTTTGGATATACAGTGATTTAATTGATGCTAATGAAAAAAAAAAGGAAATTACGTGTATTGTTAATGTCATAAATATTGGAAGGGGGAGGGCAGCATCTTGTTTCAGCTTCAAGATTTTATTCTAGCAACATGTATCCATTTTCCTTGAGAGATGCAGATTCACAGAACTGATACAATTTTATTCTGCTTCTCTTGTGCACCATAAAGCGCCTGGATTAGAAAAGATTCCAGTCAAAATCTCATCTCTCCTGGGAAGGGCTCTGAATATTCCTCTGAGTATTCAGCAGAGGCTTTGTTTCCTGCTGAAATGCTTCCACTTCCCATGAAACACTAAAATGTACTCTAGAGTACATCAAGGAGAGTGTGAGAACGACCTGATAGCAGAGCACCAGGAAGTCCTCCCAGGAAATTCAATTGATTGCAATGAACAGATGGATAGATAGATAGATAGATAGATAGACAGACAGACAGACAGACATATAAAAGCCATGTTCTCTGTGCTGTTCTGCTCTGAGGATGCAGGAAGTACTTCAGTCTCCAGCTCTGAGAGCGCAAGATCTGAGAGAAGTGATGGGGAAGAGGAAAGTTGCAACACACAAATTTCTTTTTGCTCTCCATCTGAGTACAGATCTATCTGAAATCTTTCTGAAGAAAAGAGATAATATTTTTAATGGGAGCTAAATCAGCTCCTCACAAGTGGATACTTCAAAGAACTGGGAATTTTACCCTGGGAAGGAGCTCACATCTGTAATTCTCACCTGCACTCAGCTTCATGGTGGTTTAAGACCAACTAGAACAGCCCTTCGTTAGCATAACACATAAATGAGCCCAGTAGTGGTTTAGTTTCTTAAAAGAATAAGAATTCAGAAAAAAACCCCAGTAGTTCTTGCTTTAATGTTAGACTTCATGATGCTTGATTCACAGTATTTTTGTATTTATCAGTAATTAATTAATATTATGGTGCACAAAATAACATAGCTTAAGCCAGTAGATTCCTTTGGGCTTCCTCCCACTGTCATTCCAACAAAGAGCAGGTGAACGAGATTTTTAATAAATTTTTTCATCTGGAAATATTATTCCTTAGCATTTCACATATACTAAGGAACAGATAATACACATGATCAAAACAATATTTATTTGTAGCGGTTCACCACCTCTTCATTTATGTAAATACTTATGACTTATATTTCATTCCTTCTCCATTCTCTCCCTCTCCTACAGCTTTATTTTTAATACAAGTTTTTATATCTGCTGTCAGTAGTAAAATGCTATTTACCAGATATTTAGTTGGTGTGGATCTGGCCCTATAAGCTCTACTTGTCCCATTAAAATATAGGCAGTGTGTGAGTGAAAAACAGGAGAAAAGTAACCACTGTTAAATCATCAAGTAGGTTATTGCTTTTCTCACTCATCCTTCTCCACCTCACCCCCACTTACTAAAAAAAAAAATCAAGACAAGCAAGGTTTTCAAATCATATATTCCTTCAGCTATAATAAGCTGGTTGATGCTTAAAGCCTCTCACCAACCTTAATCCCCTAAATCCCCTGCATGCCATAGCAAATTGAAATTCAGTTGGGGCTGTCCAGCCTTGTAAAGACAAACCATCCTTCATCAAAGAGGTGTCTGTATTGATAAATTGCTCCCTTCATACGCATGACACTATCTCTAAAAGTGATTTGTGTACATTAGGACAGCAGAAAAAGATGAAACGAAAAACCCTTAAGAGTAAACTAAGATGAAGAATAAAAAAGATTACTTGGAGCAGTCAAGAGGCTTTTTACAGAATCAAATTTGGGGAAGAATCGTTCATTGCAGTCTCTGTAAAACACAAGTACTGCATATAGGCGCAGCAGATATGACTTACCATGGATGTAAAACCCACTGTGGAATTGCTCAGATGTGCTTGCAAAGCTATTGTGGGGATGGAGTTCAGGAGGACAAAATACTGAGAAAATTGAATTAATTTTTCTGTTGTCTGATTGAAAGCAAACATATTACAACATTAACAAGTATTTTGATTCCTGCTGTTCTAGTGCAGATGGGATGACATCTCAAGATGTTGTTGTGGTTTATCCAGTGCACAAGCTCGTTTTTCTTCTAGGGAAGCACAACTCTGGCTGCTGCTGTTGCTGCTGTCTTCCAGCTTGAACTTGCCTGTCCTGAGTAGCTTATTCTTCATTACTTTTTGCAGTGCTCCTAATATACCACACCATGAGAAAGGTTTGTTCCTGTCCTAGATTTCCACAACAGCTGCTGCTTAGGATGTAAAATGCTCTGCTGCTCCTGGTAGTTCAGGTGTCTCTGTGTTTTTCTAATTAAGAGCTCTAAAGAAGCAAAAGGTAAGGGAAAGTGGATTCACAATAGAAGATTAGTAGGGATTGGAAAAGTAGGGTGGGAAAAAGACAAATACAAGCAGCATTCAGGAATCAGTTCAGTATCACATGTAAGAATATCTGATTGAATGTAAGCAGTGATTTGCTGAATCAGAACTTGAAGCTTAGGACTTCATTGCACACCTCAGCTGTTTCACTGAGCATTATTAAAACCAGAAGTAACCAGGCAAATTTGCTACTTAAGAAAATGCGTTGTTCGTGAAAGTCTATTTTTCCTTTCACCTTGGATCTTTAGACCCTAGAAAAAGATGTAGTATTCTTACAATTTCAGGCATGTAGCTTCTACTTTGGTTTTATTTCACATGATCTCCTTTTACAGTGTGATACCAAAAAAAAAACCCCAAATTGTGTTCCTAAGTAAAATTTTCTGTGGCATATTCTGGCATATTCTGCCCTGTTTGAATTGCAAGTTTAAAATTTATTTGAAGAATAACTTTATCCAAACAGAATTCAATGGAAATGGAAGATGACAGTTTGATAGTATCTGTTTTAGTAGTATTATTCTGTGTTGCAGAGATGAATATCTGGTTTGCAGCAATTAGGAGAAAAAGTCTTGCTGAATAATCTACTCTAAATTCCCAGCCGAAAATCACAGGTGCAAAAAAGTGTTAACAACTATCCTGTGTAGAAAGCCCTCTCATCTTATGCCACAAAGCTCCCCCAGACCTCAAGCTCTGTCACAAAGAATGGTGACAAGTTACGGTGGACCAAATTTTGCAGCTGTGTTTTGAACCTATTTCTAATCTTTCTCTCCTACTTCCCTCAGCCTTTTCCAGTGGCACTGTGGACACTTCACAAGACTGGTGGCCAAAACCAGCATTTGCCTGCCTGTAAGACTTCCCTGAAGAGCAGCGACAAGCCCAAAAAGAATAAATACAAATGAGAAAAGAGATGATTCCAAAAAAAAAGAACCTCTTTAGAAATGTGTGGCAAGTCTCTATGTATATCTCTGAAGATAATCAGAAGCAGACATGAGAATTCTGATCCCTACCATAGATACTTTGCCTTTTCTTGAGGCTGGTGACTCACATCACAAAAGACCTTGACAAAGAGAAGTGATTGACACTCATTCAAACCTGATGTGCCCCAACCATTTTTCCATGATTCAATTTTGTATGCATGATCTGAATCCTTCTACAACATGCTGTTCACAGAATTCAGATGGCTTTGCACACCTGATTAATTGCTTACCCAATCCAGCAGGCTTTTCTTTTCACTTTGCAAATAAGAATCTCAAGGAAATTCCTCTATGTGGATTGCTGCATTCAGATGTTCATTTTAAACATAATATGTGCATAAATGTACAAACTAATCTGTAACTTACATTGTCTGCTTTACAAACTTGATATTGCTATATAAGCAAGCAAAAGAAAACCAAGGGGGAAATAGTGTGGAAGAAGCTCAGCTGTCTTTATAAAGACATTTTGTTTGAAGGGCCCTAGACAGGATAGAAATCAGAAAGAAAGAAATGGCAGCCTAAATGTATATATGCTTGGATAGGTGAAACTCAAAACTGCCTGTGCCTTCACAGAGTTTTGCATGTTCTGTTGTATGTATTTACATGTGCATATATGGATATACTACTCTCTTCTAATAATTGAATGCTGCAGTTCAGATATTTCATTTCTTTCATGCTCCTGAAAGTTTTTCTTGTGATGTAGAATTTTTGCCAAGAAAGTTTTCACATCTACATCTTCTTTGACCCTTATTGTCTGCTGAATCATGAAAATCAGTATATTTCCTGTCATTTCTATAACCTCTCATTTTATTTGTATCTTCACCTTCAAATTTAATTCTAATATCCAGAGGAGTTCAGTCCTTCCACAGGATTTCTTACAGAACCTGAGAAAACTGATTAGTTAAAATGTTGATCCTATTGATAGATGTTGACTTATATTGTGCCATGTATTAGTAGCACTTGTTTTACAACAGCACAGAGAGATGTTAGGCCAGACCATCCATGGAGATCTGATTTGGTCTGTGATGGTCTGTAGCCTGAAGATCTTTTAATTTAAATAATCAAAAGAGATGGGAGGTGGGAGAGAAGCACAGGAAGTGTTTCCAGTTTACAAACACAAGGAGAGGGACAGAGGACTGGGTTCACAGCAATACAGCTGAAGCACAGCTAAGACAGGCGCCTCACTGCTGCCCAATCCTTGCACAGAAAACAGAACTGAAGCACTGCAGGGGCAGGTCAGCCTACCTGAGATGTGAGTCCTTCTATGAGTGTCTCCCCTTTGGCTAAACAGAGAGCCAGGGGCAACTGTGCTCCCAGCCAGAGAGGTTTCCCTGAAGGTCTGGAGAACAGATTTCTTTAAGGTTACAAGATTGGTGAAAGATGCTGATCTCTCCCCAGGGGAGGGTTCAAGACAGTCCTAATTCTCATGGATATAAAGTAGCCAGATGGCTTTAAAAATCAGGTACTACACTTCACCTTTCAACAATTTCTTACTGCTGTAATGTTTACAGCAAAAACAATTTGCCCGGTCTTCTTTTTCCCCTGAGCCGTCCCTCTCTTACTCCCCATTCCCCTTGACCTTGTCAGACCCGCTTTAATTCTTTTCCTCTCATATTTACCCAGCCCTACTCATGCAGCCTGGGGGTGCAGCTCTGAAGTTGCTTAGGGACAGTGCAAATAGCTGATGAGTTAGTTCTCTTGGACCAGCACTCACGGCAGCAGCCAGAAGGAAGCGCGGCGCGGCACACAGCCTTTATACCTCCCAGCAGCCGAACACAGCAGCCGTACAACACCCACAGACTCTTCAGGCCCAGGTGTCGACAGCTCTTTCTCATCATCAAGCATTAGCCACACGGTACAAATGCTTCCTTGCTTGTTGGTAAAAATCCCCACCGAGGTCTGGCGTTCACAGTCACCCCACACACAGAACTTCTCCCCCTCCACTGATATCTTGGAGTAGTAAACCGTTTGTTTAATCTCTTTGATTTTCCCTGACTGCCAGTAATAAAATGCTGCTCTTTCTGAAATAATTTCCTGACTATTTGCTAAGATTCATCTCCGACATTTCATTAAATATGATCATTTAACTGTACAAGTACAAATGTATTTTTAATTTAGCTTACTGCAGATATTATAGATGTGGGGAAATGAATTCGCATTGCTCTAGGACAAATATATCATTCACATATGAATGCCACAAAAGAACAAATTATTAAAAATTACTGAAACTTCCACAAAGATTTATACTTCACATATCCATTTTCAATCTCAGTGCCAGGAAACATATAGCTTGTCACTATATCACACATGATATTATGAGGAATGTTTGGAAGATTTCACTAGGAATCTTCATGAGCATTTCAGTCTTGGATTTCACGAAAAGGAGCAAACTCTGGTTTCAGGAAGAAAAGGTGAATTCAGATGGGTTTTTTTGGGAAAGCCTGACTTATCAAATAGGCTTTCACAAAAGAGTTCCCTGACTGCACATAAAAAGAGATGTTACTTAACTAATAAGCCAAAAATAATAGAAATAAATTAAATATTGATTAATTTATCCAATGCATCTTTTATCCATAATATTTTCTGAACCATATTTTATAAACCATCAGTCGAGGACAGAAAATAGAAAAACTACGCAAATTAACTCCAAGTCAGTCTCAAAGAGAGACAACCCCAATATGTGTTTCATATATGTTTGAATTTCATGAGAAGCTGGAAATGAACTGTTTTAGGTTGGACTGCTTGGGGTTTTTTCCTGGTTCAGGACTAAATACTGTTGTTTAGACATAGGAAGTAAAACAGTTACTATCATGGTATTTTGTGGTTTTAATATTAAAAATGTACTTTCATATTAGCAAAACTTCCGAACATCCAGTTTGGAAGGGACTGGGGGTGCTGTATTGTGCTAATCTGTATAGAAAGAAGAGGGGGAAAAAAGCAGTCTCTGCTTCTCTATGTCACAGTTTACGTTTTAGAAGGTAAACAACTTACAAAACTAATGGACAGGTCAATACAGAATATCAGTTTACTCAACACTTCAAAGTGGTGTAGTAAAATTTTAACGATGTATTTCAGTCTTTCCTGGCCTTGATGACATAGCTTCAAACTTGTATCATGGGCCATCATTATGTTCTATTTTTGTACAGTATAAGGAGCTCTGGATTATGACTCATGTTTATATAGGAGTGAAATAGTAATAGTAACACAACAGAGGAAAAATCATGTGTTGGAATTAGGAGGAAATAATGGTTTGTTGCTGAAGTAGGGGAAATGTATTTTATCCTGTTCTGCTTCCATGAAATGTAGCATTTTCTTGTGTTCCATGAATTGCTCTTTCATTTTTTCTTCTGTACATATATCAAAAATTTATTAGTATTTTGAGCATAATTTCTCTCTTTCACAAAAAGCAACTTTACAACACAAACGTTTCCAGTATTTTTTCTGAACTTGACACATAATACTGAACCACGGAGTGGTGCTACCTCTGTGAATCAGAGCTTCCAAATCGCCTCTTCACAAACTAACGGCCTTCTTTTGGTGCAAAGCTGTTCTGCTTGGCTTGTAACTGTGTGCAACAGGTGTCTCTGAAACTGGTTTTGAAAAACTAGATTGAGTTTTTAAGATGAGGAACCTGAAGTCAGGCTCTGTCACATACTCACATTTAGGTACTTAAATAACTCTTCTTGCTTTCAAAAATTACCATTGTACAGAAAGAAGAGAACACAGTTTCCCTTAGTATGATGTTGCTTGCATAAACAATATGCCAAACTGCTATATCACTATATCAAGTATAATATCATTATATTCACTATGTCAAGTAAAAGAATTTTGGAATCAAAGAATTGTTTGGGTTCAAGAAACTAAGAAATATTGCTGAAAATTTAAAAATGTTCTGCAATCAGAATGTCAAATTCTCACTGAAAACCAGAGAAATACACTCTTTCCCCAGCTCATTATGTAGCCAGCTCACAATGAGTGAGTTTAGGATGCTACACAAATTGTCTATTTTATTCTGGTATATATGATAGTCTGTGAGGAGGCTGGAGGTGAAAGCTGGTCTGAATTCATGTCAGTGTGGTTTAGCATGTATTAAATTAATTTATTCAGTTCTTTATAGTGTCCCAGTGGACACTTGCACCCTACAGCAGGACACTTGCACCCTACAGCAGGACACTTTGTTATCTTCTCCGTGGGAGAGGCCAAAGATTAGAGCTACTGGGAGATGACTTTACTTCAGTACTGAGGAAAACTGGCAGAGCTGGAAAACAGACTTTCTCTCAGGATACTACAGGGCCTCATGGAGAGATAGAGGATCCTTGGATCTTGAGAGCTAGGAACTTGAGAACATTTTGCATGTCTAAATATCTGTTCTTGTGTCACTCAGGTTCCTCATGAAACCTTCACCTCCTTCTTCCCAGCCTTGTATGCTGGGGGATGGGAAGAGGTCGTGAGCTTTCCTGTGGATGTGGCCAGATACAAGGAGTGCAACTCCTATTTCCACTCCTGACCTGCTGGATGAGTCTGAGCAAATCCCTTCACATCTCTCTGCCCATGTTTCTGTCTTGCCCATCAGTCTGTCAGCTCTTCTTAGCAAATGACCTGTATTTATACCAACACAACAAATTTTCATCTTACTGGACTGAGACATAGGAAGAATTTTGAAATTCTGTTGCAAAGTGTATAACTTTTACTGTTGGTCAGGATTGGAAATTTTTGGCAGACAGATTTGGAAAAGAAGGTTTCAAGTTGTGGAGGAAGCCAGAAAAGAGAGCTCTTAATTGACATGACCTGTGGAGGGTAAAGGATAATGACAATCCTGAAACTGAAGATCATGGAGGATATCTAGTATTAGCCCTTGCCACAGCACAGGGATTTTCCTAAAGGTTATTTACCTATTTTGTTGATCAGACTGTGCTATGAGCTCTAACATCGTCCTGATGTTTATCAAATGGTCTGTGACAAATGGTCTAAGAATAAACTTTAAAATTTCAAATGCAACAGAACAGCCCTTGAAACAGTCTCCTCATCTTCTGATATTGCAATAAAACTACAAGAAAGCTTTCCAAAGTATCTCAGTTGCTTACCTGTGGTCACATTGGAAGAAATGTGTCTAAGGACCCTAGTATGCACAAGAAAGAAAACAACAAAAATGGAAAAGCAATGACAACAACAGCACAATTGATGAGCTATTTCAGCAGGTTTTCCTCAGTTTTTCTAGGTTATTTTATACCCTGTGTGTCTGTATTCTAACTGAATTCTATTTTGGCTGTTCAGATACATTTAGAAGTCTGGCCTTGGTGATTACATGGCAAACTCCTGTTTAGTTCAGTTGCAACTTTAACTGTAAAACACAGAGGAGGAACTTAGAGGGCAACTTGGGATTCACCTCAACTTTATTTTACTATATTTCTTCTCTGAGAAACAATAAACAATGTAAGCCATGTCTTGCTGTAGTGTCCTCCCAACCTATACCTGATAATGGAAAATAGATAGCTTATCCAACATTAATAAATAACTGTGCTTGAGGGGACCTACTATGGATTTCATTGACTGTACGTAACTGTACATAGCAGTTAGAACAAAAAGCACAGTTGCATAACTGATTGCATTGCTCTTGTCCTTTCAGTCAAGTACCAATAGTACTGAAAGGGATTAGAGGTAATAGCTAATGAAGACAGGATCCTTACATTTTAACTCATCCACCTTTTCCAGGGGATACTTGCTAAGCTTCTGTCTATAGATGAGAGAATAAGTAATGTAGCCAAGTAGCAAATGTATTAACCAACATAAGTAAAAGTTTGTAATATATCAGTGGCTGTTTCTGGCTAGCAAGAGGACAATGTTTTGAAGTTCAAAAAGTCAACTGAAATAGCAGAAACCTGAATAATGATGCTGTTATAAATTAAGTTTGTGGTTAGAAAGGTAATGGGAATAGCAGATGCTTTAGGAAAAGCCACGTTAAGGGAGTTAAGTACCAAATCTCATTGAATTTCCACTGCCGTGTTAGTTATCTAATTGAACTGCTATAAGAAAGCTGCTTTTTATAGGCCCTACAGCATTCTTTTTTACATCAGTAACTTTTGTCCAAGTTTACTTGGGTAATTTTCTTTTCTTTTTTCCCCAAGGATGGTCTTTTCCGAGCAGTGAAGGAGAAGTCCTCATGGCTGAAGTTTGTCATGGCTTCCGTGACTTGTTAGCGTTATGCTTTGTTGATTTTCCAGTGCCAGTTTATTTCCATTGCCAGCAAGTACTCTGCAGTCTTTGAATTTGTTCCAGGATACATGAAAGAGGAGAAAGCAGAGGCTGGTTTTAAAGTTTGTGGGTTTTTTATTAGGATGGAGCTAGTGGAAGAATTGTCTTGATATTTGACCAAGCAAATTATGCCAGCTAGTAGGTGCTTTAATTTGTATGCCTGAGGCTTAAACAATGCCACATCCATTTAGAGACCTGAATGTTACTGTTCTGCTCCTATTACAGTTAGTGATATCGAATTGTGTTACTGTGGATGTGTGTCTGTAAGTTCTACTGGCTATGTGTGTGCTTATGTATATATTTCTAGCACGGGGATGGGGGAAGAGAAACAAATCTAAAGATGATGAAGTTAATTTTTTAATTTAAATTAAATGATCCAGTGGTTCACGCTTGTGGAGCACATGAACAAAGGTGTCACAAGTAATCAAAAGTTTAGGATCCATAATCCCTGCTAATCCAAAATGATCTTGAATGCAGGATGTCAAAAGCTTTAGAATTGATAAGAGAGCAGTCCTAGATCAACATGACACTGCAAACAACCAGTTGAGGTGCTGAGCTAAACAAGCCACACTAATATGCAGGAGACCTTATTTATTTATTTTAAAATAAATAACTACCTATAGCTTTTCCTATCAGGATATGTCCTCTAAAATGCTGTGGCTTGCTTTATGGATGTGCATCATGCAAGCATATATTAATGAGATAAAGGTCATCTGATTATATGTTTGTTTCAAGCACATCATTTATGTTCTGAATACCAACTGAAGCATCAAACCAGTGCATAAATTATTCCCAGTGCTCAGTCATCTTCTGTAATAAGTCATCACCACATACTTTCTTACATGCTGAGGGTTGTACTAACTGTATATCCCATCTGCAATTAATGCTCTGCACCAATACTACCACTGTTTTTGCTATGTGACTACAAATTTGCAACGAATTGATAAAGAAACCCACTAATAACAGCACTGGGAAATGAGCAACAAACACAAAATTAATCAAGGCCATATATTTTCAGTCTCCTTGCCTAAAGTAAAGACAGTGTCTAAGATGTCTGTTCTCTACTTGATAAAAAATACTGAAAGAAACCTATTGTGGAGTTATTCCCAAAAACTGTGGCAGTATTTTACATTATCAAAGCAGGACAATAATAATCACAGGAATTTACAGAATGCTGGCTGTACAGAAAGGAGGAAGCCTTTGGACAGATAAAATACAAGACTGAATGCAGGAGATCTGAGTTTTGTTAGTACCTCTGTTGCAGATTTCCTCTGTCACCATATTTGACTCAGTCATTGTTTGAATGCAGAATTTTCAATATGTAAAACAGGAATATTGCCATTTGCAGATGCAAGTATTTTCTGCCCGCCATCCTGGAGAAGCTATCTGATTGGGATGTTGTGTGGCTCCATACAGAGATTTTTTTAAGTCTCCCGACATTTAAAAACATGCAGGTGGAACCCCTGTGGAAAGCTGATTTAAATTTATGTCAAGCAAAGACTTTTTTAGGGACAGTGCTGATTTTCAATTCAGAGATATGACTACACTTCATACTGGCCCTTAATATGGCTGCCGTTACACCAGTGTTAACAGCATGGTAACAATATTGGGAACAGTTTAGCTTACTCTGCTCTCACATGTAAAATACTGTTGAGCTCAGAGAATTTGACTCTATTGTCTTTTTCAGTTACAGAATACACTGTCACACAGACATGGCTTACATAATTTAGTTATAAGTGATTTGTTAATTCACATAGTATCATTTCAAAAGCAGATGCCTAATGGTGATGGCAAGAATGATAGCAACAAAAAGATGTCAAAAGAGAAAGGACTTGCTTGCCAAGGAGAAATCTCTGTGCATTGCTCATAATCAACAATATCAGCCGAAAACATGCCAGTATTTTAATTAACTATGACTTAAGTGGAACTGGAGAATTCTCTGTCCCCAACCATCCAAGCTACCATGGAGCTGAAGCCAAAAGTATCTATAAGGACATTGTGCTGTCAAGTTGTTGGCACTGTGTTCCTTACCAGGGTCCTCGTCCCCTGACTGCCAGCACTGTGCATATACTATTTCACACCCAAGCTTCAGGGAAGCCAGGCAAGAAGGAAGGGGCAGACTCTGTCAGAACTTGAACATGCTGTCCAGTCACAAGTCGTCATCCTACATGGACAATAAAGATGCGTAAGTTCAAATTATAGGATCATAAAACAAGGGGAGTTTGAACTCTGACAAAAATTGTATCAATAATTTAATTAAGAAATTGGTAAGAAGAAATACGTGATTCTAAGCAGAACTGCAGGTTAAGCATTAGCAAGGAGTACTTAATCGCCTCAGATGTAAATATCTTAGAAAGAAATATATTTTGTATGGAAAAATAGCTTTTATAACTTGCCACAGAACCAACAGGGCTGAAAAGCAAGTAACCACCACCTAGAGTGAAAGTTTTAAATCATCATCAAAGACTTGAGCAGTCAGTGGTTTTGCATTCTCCTCCTTTTTTCAGAAGGACCTGAAATAAAATTCTGAGCAAAGCCATGTTACTATTGTGAACAGCCTCTGGTAAAACACCAAAGAAAATACTTTAAACCCTCTTTAATTTCCTATAGCAAATGCCCTTAAGGTCCTGTATATCAAATCAATAGGTAAATCGTAATGACACAGTAATTTTTAAGGGGCACTTTTTTGTGTATTCACTTTGGCACAATTTTCTCATTGTCATTTTTTGAAAACCCTATTACCCATCATTAGAGATTTTCAGTCTTTTATTTATACAGTGACACAAGCAAATACTTTCTGCATATATCCTGCTCTCGCATAAGACATGAGCAACTTTTTTAATATGCCTTTCTTGAAATCAAAACAATATGCAAACTACTGTTAAAAAAAATCACTCAGTCTCATCCACTGCTGCAATAGCTTTACTGTGTTCACCCAGCTACATGTTCCTAACAGAAATCTTGTTAAAATGCAAGCTGGAACTATACACTTATTCCACTAATGGTAGCTATGTTTTGCAGTCTGACCTAAATTTGCTAAACTGCTACTGGAGTGGCAGGTAAGTAAGCCATGGTAGCTAAACAGAACAGGGCTCAGAAGGCAATTCTACCCCAATGTTTCTGCGCTGTGCGCTGGTGACTTCAAGCAAGCTATAAAAGCCCTCTTCCCTCCTTCTAGCCAACTTCAAACTGTTAATTCAAATTGACGTTTAGCTTCATTACCGAGGCAATGTTAAATGTATTAGAATCCACAAGCACCGCCTCTCAAGTCTTTGCTTTGTAAAACACAATTCTGACACATTGGGGAATCTGTCTATCTGCACCTTATGAATACTAATTTTAGTGTGAAAATATCATCAAACATATCAGAGTAAAAAAGATCTACCATATGCTACCTGTGCTTTACGATACATTGACCAGTCCTGAGAAAATATGACCCTTTGAACATCACTGGTCTCCTACTGAAATGCAAAATCTATGTAACAATAACTGGTTGGAGTGAGAAAAGTAATCCATCCAATTTTTCTGTGAGAGAAGATATCATAGAATACAAACCTCTTGTTAGGAAACAAAAGTACTGGGTGTGAAACCCACAGCAAGACTGGAAACACGCCAGGTGAAAGGATGAAGGAATATGTCCTTGTTGTAGGAAAGTCATCCAGCAACTAGGTGCAGAGCAAGTTTACTTAGAATGGAGAGATAAAGACAGAGACTCAGTGTTTCCAACAGAAATCTGGGTTGAAAAATGAACTCAGGACTGACCTGAATCAAAAGATCTTTTGGGAGTAACCAAAAAATTAAGGCATGAAATGTGTGTAGATTTTATTGCTGTATCCAGATCTTAATTCTTCATGCAATATAGGAACAGAATAATTGGTTTTAAGATCTTATGTAAAGTGTCTTTGTGTGTCATGTCATGTCATTTACTATTGCATATCTTTGAAGGGTTAAATTATAAATGAAGAGTTCTTGCTGTGTACATACTCCAGGGAAGAGTGTAATTAAGCTACTGGGGAAATAGCACCTGTTTGGAAGACCTAAAGCTGTCAGAGTCAAGGTCTCAATGTTTGTGGTAAGGAATAGGAGAACTAAGTGGTGGAAACACGGTGGAAGGCAAAAGGGAATTTTTACAACATAGTAACCCAGCCTAAAACATGAAGCCTAATAAAATAGTATTTATTCACTTATCTTGCTACATCTTTAACAGGCTTTGCATGTATGAGAAAAGTATGAATCCTTAATTGAGAACATTTAAAGAGAAAAGTGACAGAAGAAGCAAATACTTGCTGCAGAAATCTTAATTTGAATGTTGCAACTCCATTGATCTAGTTCCATACTGTGTTTGGTTATATTGTTCTTTTCTTTCACTGTGTATTGTTCATCCAAAGCAGAATAAGTAAAGCAAAGAAGGAAAAATCTTTTCCCTCCAACAGGAAGTGAAGAAAAAATTTTTTCAGAAGAAACAAAAATTATTTTCTTGGTTTAACTACCAGACCGAAGCTTTATTATTCTCCTAGTTTCGTTTTAGGCTTCCTACACAGATAACCTGCACTTGATATAAACATGCTTTCAGAAGCTGAGTGTAGCAGCAAGGGGAATAATAGGTGCAGACTTGATAGACGTGGATTGGCTACAGCTACCTTATCACAGGTGAACTGGGGATCAGAACCCACTTCTTGTAACCATGAGAACAGACTACTAATATGTAATTAATATTATATGTAGCTTAGACTGGGGCAAGAATTCATGAGGCTGGTTTCAGGTCAAGGAGAAACATTTCCTCATATTTACTTCACACACTAATCGTAACACTCATGTTCTGCACACATCGTATCAGACCTACTCCTTGCTGGAGCACAGAGACGTACAGGTCCTATCTAGGTACGTACACATACTGGACTGCTTTTCAGATCAATTAGGCTGCATACATTATACCGAGGTTATGCAAGCTTTATTTTTGTGGATGTTGTCCTCGGTTGAAAAAGACCAGGCACTAGTTTCAAAGAAAAGTTTGAACAAAGCAGACAGTATGTAATTTGGCAGAAACACCAGCAGTACAAAATTAATACATCCAAATTCTTTCATCATATTTAAATTACTGGAGCGAGATTATCCTGGCTCAATGTTTTTTATGCCCTATAGCCAAACAGGTTTTTATGTGGAATTAATGCCCTATCGTTAGAGCTACTGTGGCCACAGATTTACTCAGTTAATAACTTTTATTCTCTGTGCTGCTGGCTCAGTGTGGAGCTGCAAAGTGACTACCACCCCAGCACATCTACACACACTGACCAAGCATTGGTCTGCTTTAAGGCAACCAGTGATTTTGGTGCATTTTTCTGTTTGAGAGGAGCCTTTCAGTTGTCTTATCATGGGGGTTTGCTGAATCTCAGGCACTCCTGATGTTTCTGATAATGTCTAAAGCAGGGGAGAAGTTGAACGTGTAATAATAAAACAATGATTTTGTACTGTTAATCAGCTTGAGCATTTAATCCATTCGATAAAAGCTTTAATCTTCTGCTTCTCAGAAGAGTAACTAACACAGGTGAAGCTCCAGGCTGCCACAGCTAGCCTTGTAGACCATTTAAAACTAACCCGGGTAGGCCCACGCGCTTGTCCGCAGCACTAACACTCCCCAAGGTGTTCCAAAAGCACGACTGGAAAAGTGTGAACTTTCTACAAGGCTTGGAAAAAGTTTGTTAGCTATTTTTTAGTTGTCTCTTATTGTAAATCTTTCTTCTAGATAGCTAAGTACAGTCACTGTCTCAAGAGCGGTTGTGCTGTAGTCAGAACTTCTGTATTTTTGATCATGAATTTGTTGGTAAAAGAGACAATTTTAGTCTTATACAACACCGGGTATATTGTCTGTGATTAAAACAGCAGATAATAACAATAATGATGATGAAGCCACGTGGAGAGAAGTTAGGTCCTACCAGAGAAAAGTGAGGGAAACGGGAAAAAGTAAGCTGATATTTGAATTTATTAAATCCATTCAAATTTAATGGATACAAAAAGATGCAGCCTTGTACTGTAGTCCAACAGCTACCAACTCACATGGAGGCAGACTGCCAGATGCAGTCAGATCAGCTGCAGTGGAATCAGATCCAACAACCTGCCTTTTCCTCATCATCTGCAAAAGCTTTCCAAATCACTAAGATCTGCCATTCTTCCCCTAGACAAATGTTGGCAAAGTTTCAGTCATAGCTTTACTAACAATTAATTTGAGAGCAGTGCTATATCATTAGGTCAGTCAAATAATGAACTTATTGCATTAGGAAAATAGTTTAATTTAAAAGGTGTTAACCTTGTTTTCTTTGGGATCTTTATTTCTAAAAGCCATATTTGACTGAATTTAGTAGCCGTCTCACAGTGCCAATATGAGAAGCAAGTTATGTAGGACCCTAGAACATTTTAGGAAAATATGAGGACACACAGGTTATTACTGTTTAGCTACTGGTTTATATGGATTAGTTAATCTTGTGGAGTTCAAGATTTTGGAAAATCTACCAAGTTGATGGCCTGTCTTTGCCTTCCGTGTATACTTAACACTTGCACTCACTTCACCAGTCTCTACTGTTTCCTTAAGTTTTACACATAAACTCTATACCATGAAGTCTCTCCCCAAGAGCAGAAGCATGTCACCCCATAGTTTTCAACCTTGAGGGTAATCAAACAGTGAGAAAGAGCATTTGCCAGTTTTTTAAGCTCCATTAAGGCTCTGGTCCTGCAGTGCATTCACCCACATGGATAATCACTGAATTCAGTGGGTTCTCTAAGGATAACAGCACATGCTTTCAAACCACTTCTTACAAAAGAAGAATTTGCAGAAGTGGCAGTACCCTTATAGCAAGCTGTTGGCTGCACAGCAGAGAAAAAGTAAGTTGATTAAAACTCATTTTGCAGCCATGTAATTAAACTCAGTTCTTAGATTCAAGGATATTCAAGCATTTGAGCTTTTGATTTACTTTAGTTACTTTATATGACATATTGCCTTCAAGACCATGCATTTCCTAGTGATAAATTATAGGAACATTTAAGTAAGTGTGTACCAACATTCTCTTTTTTGCTGCCTCAGACTAAAGAAATGTTATAACAGTTGGTGCAAATGGTCAGCATGAGACTGAGTCAGATGAGAAGAGTTTTGCAGTGGTTTTGGATTCCCCCAGAAAATCCAGTTTTGCCTTCAAAGCTAAGCATGGAAGGACCCTACCATAATTAACAGGAAGTATGTGGATATTACGAAATCAAAACCATCCAAACTGGGGTTTTATCTTTCAGTAGTTGGTGTTAAAAAGGCTGATTACACTTATATTTAATAAGAGGCATATACTGACAGTAGCTGTAAGATTTCAAAAGCTTTGTTATTGTGTTCTAGATTGAAAGAATAAACAGATTAAAGCCAAACCCAGGAATGTGCCAATTAAGATAAGCAATTGGTAACCTTAAAGAAAGTAAAAGAATTGATCCCTGCATTACCTCCTTACTGACAATAAAGGAAAGCAAACCGGAAGAGACAGTTACTCTTTTCTGAGCTACAGAAGAAACAGCTTGTACAGAGCAGTTGCACTGGATGGCTCTGGCAACTACCTTCACTAGTGAGAAAAAAGATATACCTTTAAAATTCTGCAAGGGTATACCAGCCCTGAGGCACACTGTAAAGGCTAATCAGCCAGTCTGACAGGCAGATGAGATGCTAAATCAGCTAAGTAGGATACTTATTAAGTATAATCTTAGTAACATATTTTCTTACTTCATCTATTTGCAATTTTGCTCTATTATTGCAAATATGTATTATTTTCTAGCTAACTGTAAGCTTTTATCCTTAAACCTTTTCAAAGGATTTAAGGATCTGACAAAATACAAAGCATCCCAGTTTTTTATCCCCACATCCCAATACCTTTATCCATGGTATCCAAAGAGTATCAGAGTGCTGATCGGATTCAACCAAGCTGAGAAAAGATGGTGTAAGGGGCATGTGAAAGAATCCAGTGGCCCCATGTAAGGTAAATATGTGACCTGCGTAAGGTGGATAAGTTACCTGATTCTAGTCAAGTGGTTGGGAAAATTCAGGCTCCTTAAATTATCACAGAGCATAGTATATATTACAAATTTTTTGGTACATAGCTACTTCCTGGAAAAATAATTGCAAAGAATTTTATGTGTAGTGTTGTGCTGCTAACTGAGTGCTTTGAACAACTGTTTTGAAAGCAATACTGAAATTACTGTATTAATATGACAAAGTTGCTGTTGGGATTCTTTGTGATCGGAGGGCCCTTTATTCCTTCATTACTAGCAACAGCTTCAACTAACAACGCAGGCATTTTTCTTAGTAACAATAATCACAATAATGCACATTTAAGATCTCACCCTTACTGAGATTTGAAGTCTTGCTCACACAGTCATTCTTGTCTAGAGCTTTTCCTTTTCCTCATTAACAGCTGATAGAATTAGTGTAAGAACCTCTGCTGACACGACCTGCATTAAATTATGTCCTATTGTCTCCCTCATACACCTGCATGCAAGACATTTGTATCAATGTTCTGTTGGACGGTACTAGGTACTAGGCAGCCTCAATTTTCCTTACCCACTCAGCTGTCTGAAGTTGTAGCATCTCAGCCTCCTGAAACGTATGTGTCTGTGAATTTTGGCTCTTTCTTTGATGATACTGATGAAGTATCTTTATGTGCATAGAAAAGCAAAAAAAGAAAAAAAAAAGAAAAGAAAAAAGAGGAGTGAATGTGTCAGTTCAGAGGTGCAGCACAGCTGGATACTTCTGTCCATGTAAGGAAAGCAAAGCGTAGAGATCAGAGATGTGATTGTCCTTGCTTTCTGCAGATCTCAAACAAAGCCCAAGATGAAGACATTCAAGGCCAGTCTGGGTGTGTTTTGGGGAACCTGACCTAGCTGAAGACATCCTGCTCACTGCAGGGGGGTTGGACTAGATGACCTCTGGATGGTCCCTTCCAACTCAAACTATTCTATGATTCTATCAAAGGAAAAGCAACAGTGAGGACAAGTAGACATGTACAGGGACCAGGTAACCCAAATCAGGGGGTTCAAGTGTAATTCTTCTTCAATATCCTAATTCCATACATACAAAAACAAATCGCAGTATTTTACATTAATTTGAGCTACGTATTTTCATCTGCATTTTTAAACCTTAATAAGCAGTTTACTAGGAAATGTTCATACTAGGTTGCATTTGATATGGAAAATGCTGTAAAGGAGAGGTACAGAGATCTGGTCTTACTAATACTGGGGTTTCTTCTTATATCTTCATTAGCTCTCAATGAGCAGCCTTCTCTGGTTTGCACTAAACTAACTGCAGAGAAGGGATGACATTGAAGACGTCCAAGTGGCTTTTGCTGCTTAACTCGTTGGCAGAAAGTCGCAGTACATATCAGCAGAAACACAAGCGGAAAGTAAAAGGGGAAGAAAGCATGCACCAGATGATTGGAGAGACCCATCAAGGAGAGAAATGAAAGAGAAATAATTGCTAGGAAGTTTTCTTAGTGCGTTTCCAACTTAGGTACATGCATAGAGCTACGGAACACAAAGATGACAACCAATAATAATGCTTTGTTAGAGAGGGAGGTCTAGGTCATGGCTGTATTCATGCTGGTCAGATCTGATTGTCTGTGACAAACAGTGCTGAGTAATTGCTCTAATCACTCCGGTAGGCATTGTACCTTGGCCCAGCGAAAGAATGATGCAATAACAGCTTCAGAAGCCTGCCGCCCCTTCAACCTGACATCTCTGACAGCAGCGCATTCGTTTTAATGGGAGGGTTATTTGGAGTTGCTGCTGTTCAACAGGGGAGAGGCCAATGAGTATTCCTAAGGTGGCCAGAGATAAGGGCCTCATTAGAGTGCTCAGGAGTACTTATTTGCAGGTTGACTTGCTGTGATGATCAGTTGGTGGAAAACTATAACAATGAGGAGCACAAAAACATGTCATAGAGCATCGGCTGCAGGTTTGTGCTTCTCCAGAGAGCAAACAATTAGGGTGGTGTGTCATCAAAACTTTCACGTCAACAAAGCAACACATTCACTTTAAATGAGACAAAGTCAAATCTACTTAAAGGAAACCAAAACTGGAACAATCCTCTGAAGTGCATGTCGCTTCAGGATGCCTGACTGTTTTAGAAGAGTAGTGGGTGAAAGACTCCTTGAGGAATCTGTATTTCCCTCCTGTAATTCCCTGCTTTTTTTCTCCTTCATGTTTACATGCTCCCTACTTATAGCAACACAGTTTTGTGAAGTCTGCACTCCCTTCTAAAGCAGATGAAGCAACCTGAGATACTTTCATTTTTTCTGTTACAGAATGCCTTTGGAATGACTACTGCATAGAAAAGAGCAGTTTGTTTGCCGAATTGCAAAGGGAAGCTACATTTCTGAAGCTCTCCAGCTACTGTACTCTCATAACTACTTGCTACTTCTGGAAGTCAAGTGCATTTAGGGTTCTCCATATAACTGGGCAAGGCTGATGCATATATTAAGTGCCAGAGATGAACCTGAGTATCTGGTTTGCTGGCTGCTACAGGGCACATCTGTCTCTCAGACAATATGCATTACACGGTTTTATTGCCCACTCTTTTGGTCTCAAAAGTAAACACTGCTTGCTGGGATGCACTCCCAAGTATCTCATCTGTAAACGCTAAGTGAATTGTCATTGAAATATAGAGCATAGCCTTCTATTATGAGAGCTAAAATGTTTAACACATGGGTGAGTCCCCTCTGGGGGACTGACACTTGGCAGAGCTGGCCTCCCTTAATAACAGGATGTTCTCCAATGGAATGACTACAGTAGATAATACTAAGTGGATGCAAGCAAAAGGCACGTTGGCAAATGCTTTCTTTTTAATCACTTCTTTGTGTGTGTGTGCATGCCCACATGCAGCAGTATGTGTCTGTAAGGAGGTCAGGCTGCTTGACCTTCAGAAAATAGGTGGAGCTGCAAATTCAGCAGCACTGTTGTTTGTGCTGCATTAAACGTTCATCCCCTTGTAACGGAGGAAATCCAGAGCTGCCCTCTAAGGCAAGTTTATAGTTGGTTTTATATCACCTAACTGCTGCCAGGCAGAGGGAGCTGTGATTCAGCTGATATTCAAAATGCATTTTTTCTTAATAATTTGAAATTAACTTAGGTTCTCACCATTTTGCAGGAGTGTGGGGCTGTGTGCATGTGCATGTGTTTGTGTATGTGCATGAGGGAAAAGAGGGAGACTCAGACGTGCGGATAAGCATCAATTCAAAGAGGGTTGTGGCTTCCTTGTCACTCACCAGCACACAGGAAAGGCATGTTGGGACTTTTTGATGGAGCAAAACCAAGAAAGAATAAAAGACTCCAAAGGTGCAGATCACAATCGAGGGGAAGAAACTTGGGGAAAAGTAAAGCCCTAAAAAACGTATTTTCAAGTTGTTTGAGTTCTGCTGTTTGGCTTTGCAGAGGGGAGGTTTGTGGGGTTTTTCTAAATGAACTTTACATAGATCTTGTGCTCCATATCCCATAAAAGTCGATATGGTAGCTTAATCACAGAATTTCAGAGAGAAATTGTGGGCTTGCTAAGGAGACAGCAAAGGCAGCATTTGTGAGCTACACAATCCAAAGGGATGCAGTTAGCTCACGCTTTCGTCAAGACTGACTTAAATATCTTCATTAAATTGCAAGGCTGTTCACCCGAAATATAGCCTGTTGAGCTATTGCACCTGTACTGTGGCGTGTCGTGGAATTTCTTGGGCCACTGAAGCCTCTCCTGAGCTAACTACTGAAACACTGCTATCCTTGTATCCACCTCCACTCAATTTTATTTAGGTTTATTTAGGATAAGGGAATGCTTGGAATACTGGAAAATTTTAAAAATTACGTAGCTTCTGCCATTCACGGATGTGAAAAGGAATTATTTTGACTTACTGGTCCATTTTTTTCCTTTTGTCATACCAGTACTAATGAATGACTCTGTTTATTTCATTGAAAATAGGGAGTTATATCCACAGCTGGTATTCACAGATGTGGCTCCAGTGACTTTGATTTGCACAAGCTGTGGATCTGGCCTGTGTTCTCAGTGGGCCTATTCCAGATACATATGAAAATTAGAATCCAATCCAACAGGTATCCAGAATGGCTACAGTTTTAATTGTGGGAATTACTTGTGTAGGGACATTACACTGAAATTTGATTATAGCTGCTTCGACAAGTGTAACACTCTGTAGGAAAATCAATCCTGTTTCTGTAATGAAGAAAAACAAGTCATTTTCAAAAGGAAATATGATTATACATTCACAGCTTAGGTTGAAGAAACAGAAGGCAGCTTAATACAGTGCAGGCTTGCTCAGAGGGAATATCCACTCGCTGAGGCCAGCATAACAAGATTGGATTCCAGTTTAATGTGGTTGTGACTCAAATCCCTTTGGAGAGTTTGTTTGACAATCTGACAAAGTTATCTCAAGAAAAATAGGTTAAAAAACATAAACTTGACTTCAGTAACTGCATTTCCTCTTCAGCATGTAGAGCATTTTGCCCGGAGGCCCCTGCAGCCTGAAGCCCCACAGGTAATACCACTTTGTGCCTTTACATAAACCAAATGTTTTAGTAGGCATTTTGCTCCAAGAAAAAGCTTGCCATGTGAGCTTAATACGGGGAAATAAAGTCTTTATGATCTCTCTATATGAAAAAAAGAATATGAAGGAGATGAAATGTAACTGTTGTTACTGCAAGGACTTGGGCTCATCTCTAGTAATTTCTAACTATCCTTTTAGTTGTATTTCAGTAGATGCCTAATTCCCTCATGATACATTCGAGAAATTCCTGTTTAATGTTGAATCTTCACACTCAGTGTCAAAGCAGAATGTGCTAAGTGAAAGTGAATGTGCAGCACTGTTCTGCTTCCTCAGTTGGGAAATAGAGGCACAGAGAAATGTGCAATATCACCTTTGGGGCTAATTGTTTAGTCACTGGCAGAGTCAAGTCACTCCCACACTCTATCTTCAGGCATAGTCACAGAGTCGCAAAGGCAGTAATTGGAGCCTTCAAGATATTACAACCTCTAACTGTACATTACTGTCCCCAGTTGTCACTTGCCATCTTTCAGTTGGTGGCTATCAACCCACAGTTGAGCCACCAGAACAGAGTATGTAAATCCTAGCAGATTCAATCAGCCAGGACTTCTCAAGTCACCTTCATCTCCTATGGGGAAAGGCTACGAGAGTTAGGGTTCTTCAGCCTGGAGAAAACTTTAGAAACACCTTATTGTGGCCTTTCTATACTTAAAGGGGGCTTATAAAAGAGCTGGTGACAGACATTTTTGTAGGGCTTGTAGTGAGAAGACAAGGTGTAACGGTTCTAAACCAAAAGAGGGTAGATTCAGACTAGATATAAGGAAGAATTCTTTTGTGATGAGGGTGATGAAACACTGGAACAGTTGCCCAGAGAGGTGATAGGTGCCCTTACTAGTAGCATTTTTTTCACCATCTCACCAGTCTTCACCATGACTTCACTCCCCCAATCTCACATATGCTCTGCTAGAACAGTCTACAGATGAAGATCTTATTTTTCTTTCTTCCATTCATAAATTCTCCCCATATTGTTGATTTCTCCATACTTGGAGTATAACCTTCTGGTGGTAGTCATAGCCCTTCTTCAGACCCAGATGCTTCAGGGAACAGGAACCTGCAACTCCTTGGTTTTACTGTACTCTGTTTTATCATCAATAAGAAAAGGATTGACAAAAAAATCAGTTCTGTCCCCTGTTCCCCCTTCCTTGCTCATGCAGTCCAGCACTGAAACACCATATGCAGGCGATCACATCTGCACATCCCTATTACCAGCCTCTAGCAGGAAAGTGACACTTTCAGAGGTACAGCCAGCAACAGATCCATGTTGCCACCCACTGCTTCCTGGAAACTGTGATGCCCTGGCACTTGGTGACATGCAAACAGCATCTTACTTGTGACACGGTGACTTTCTAGGTTTGCTCCTGTGGTAATAACAGCCTCGTAAGCAGCAGCTAACTTTCCTACCACAGTGCAACAAGCCATCATCCCAAACTACACGTGAGAGATAAGAATGAATGGCATATGGGATATGTTGTACTCTGGGCTATCTCAGGGCACCAGCTGACATAAGCACTGTCTGACGTGCTGTGAATAATTCAACAGGAATGGATGCGTGTCTGCACTAAATTTGTATTTCCAGGTGATCCAGTAATGCATAAATCCAATCTTAGTGATCATCTGACCACAGCCTAAATGTTCAATGCCTGGCTCTATCATTAATCTCACTGTGCGATTTTAGACAAGCCATTTTCCCTTCTGTGAGAATCACTTTCCCACAGCTGGAAAACAGGACGTAACAGGTTCCTGTAAATCTGTACCTTTTGGGGGCTTACTGTCCCACTGCAGGATATAAGTAAATGCTGGTAGGATAGAATGAGTGTTTGCAAACAACAAGAAATAAAAATAAAAAAAGATGAGCTATGCAAGAAGGGAGAACAGCTGTGTGTTAAAGATTGGTTGGAGGCTAACTGTCTCTGAAAATAAGGAGATTTATTTTTATTCAGAAAACCCATTTTAGAGAAATAAACTGGTTCTCTGTCCATCCAGTAGATGCAATTAGCCCAAAGAAGCCTTTTCGAAGGACTGTACTTTCGGACACATAGATCAGCATCAACATTGCAAATGCTGGTATGGGAAGAATTTTTCTGCTTCTGTAGTTAATTAAATGAAACTGAAATAATATTTGGAATTTGTCCATCTGCTCATTTTTGTGTTTTCTAATGGGTACTTTTCTCCTCTTGATTGCTGAACAGAAGTGCTTCAGTGAACAGTATTAGGTGATTTCACATGATGTCTATCTGTGAAGCATCACACAGTTAAAAAATAGATATGGGAACAGTGTAAATAAATTTATCTTTCTTCAGCCAAATTATTAGTTGGGGGTAAAAAAAGAGAGAGGAAATGGCACAATATGGATGAGAACTTATTCTATACCCTACTTAAGCTGTTCCAAACATACACCTTTTAAAGTTCCAAAACAACAGTTATGCTAAAGTAGTGTGTAATGTTGAACAAAGTACTTCATTTACACAGCCTATTTTTCTTTCACTATGAATGTCTGTCATATACTGCCACTGTTACTACTGCCCTTAGTGATTAATGGGTTTGACGTGTTTTGGAATAAAAGCACTTTTAACTCAAAGCCATAGAAGAAATAGGGCAGCAACATTATAGGCTATATTCAATAGTGGATTTGAATATTTCAAATCTGCCTAAAGGTTGGTTTAAGCATATACATCCTTTCTGGTTTGTTCCTTTTGTTCCCTTCTTTTTAATGTATACCCCTAATGCACATAACTGAAGATTGCCTGTAAGTGAATTAGTCCCCAGTTTAACAAAGCTGTTAAACATGTCTAAGTATGTGAGTAATCAAAAAGCTCAACTCCAGGGACATGAAAAAGCATGTGAATACACAGCTGCCTGAATACATGCCTTGGCATGGTTGAGAAGGGAGAAACTCGTCTGCTTAAAGCTGATCCCAGAGCTGCTCAGCATGGGGAACTACAAATTAAAGCAGCCACCCATGAGTTGAACAATTTTCTATCTAACACAGCCTCCTGAGTTTGGATATAATGTGTTACCCATCGTCATAGTAGCTGAGCACATTTGGAAAGTTAAGTCGATCATTTTACACCAGACTTTAAGATTAAAAATGTTTACACTTAAGTTAACAAGCATGAAAATTTACTTCTATTAGTTTTGGGCCACAGAGGGAGCATGCATTGCTTTGCACACCCACCCAGAGGTAACTGCTGATTTCAAAAAACCCCAGGCCTAGAGAATGCGAAGAAAATGTATTGTTCAAATCAAGGTTAATTTATAATATGCTTTGATCTTCTACTAAAAAGTAACAAATTAAGAACATTATCCTATGCCTACCACAGATTTAAAAGTATTAAAGATCGAGTAACTCCTTTTACTCATAAAGATCTAACGCCTTTTACTATTGTGTGGGATTATTTCTTAATTAATATCACATTTTATCCAGCAAAGGTTTAAACATCTCAAAGAAGAGAATTTACAGTTTATATTCATTCTGTCAGTGCTGAGATAATGGTGTTACTGGTGTTGCATAAAAATATTTAAATAAGAAGAAAGGTTCTTGCCAATTCAAATCCAAAAGAGTCTGCCACAGTACTATGCATGTGTCTGAATTTTAGCTATTTTTTCAGATTGTGAGTTTTACTAAATCCTTCAGGTAAAATGAAAGGCTGAATCTCTGTCGAATCACTGAGTAAAATAAAACAAAATAAAATACCCCAAACAATTACCACCACCCCAAAACCCCTTTTATTTCTGAATTATATTTAGGGCAGGTATTTTTAGACAATAAACTGGACCCAGTGGTCTGTCAAAAACCCCCTGTGAAATGCTGATCTGCCAAAGATTTTCTTTTAAAAGTTAAGCTGGTGTTCTTTTTATTTCTTTATTACAATGAAAAATGTGAATCTTTTTTCTTGTGATGGTTTTTTTTTTCCCTACACTTGTTTGCTTTAAAAATAATGGGTAAAATCCTGCCCAACTTAAGCCCCGGGGGATCTGCCAAGATATCACTCATCTAGTACAGATTTCACACCATAATGTAAGTATTATGGATGTTGAATTTTAAATAAAAACATCCTCTTTCCAAATGCTTTTTAGTCCACAAACTTAAAGAAACTGAAAAAAATCAAAACAGTCGAGGCTAAAAACCTTTTCTCTCCTAAGCACTTGACAGTTTTGCTCTTGACTCTTCCAATGTTATAATTTAATGGTTTAGTTCTCACAGGCAAGCAGGCGAGACATGACTTGAAGAGTAAACATAAAATCCCTGCTTTCTTCCCACCTCTTTTAAAAAAATGCCTTTCAGACAGTCTTTATATGGATAAAAATAAAAAAGCAGACAATCCTATTATTTTTATGGGCCATGATTAAGACTTGAATTAGTTGCCTTCCTCAGTCAGTTCAACTTTTAGCTAACATTTCATTTTTGAGCAAAAGACATTGACTCATTCATTGAGGTTCCTAACAAGCAGTTCCTCTCTATTCTTTGGAGTAGAGATTTTTAACTTTTCCTTAACTGCATTTTTTTTCTGTTTTCAGGGGGTTTTCATGTTTGCATGTACAAATAGATTATAGACACTGTTTATTTAGATATCTACATGCAAGCACCAAACAATACTTCCTTTCCCTCAGATGGTTAGGCATTGAAATGCATGAGGGCAAGGCAAATTTAAGTTGTGACATTGTAATAGGAATTCTTATGAAGCACAAAGTGCTCAATAAATGACAAAGGTATCTCTTGAGGAACAGCTGAAAGCTATTTATATTCAGGCATTTCTACAACATAGAAAAGCAGAATGAGACAAATTTACTGCTGTTATTTTTATTGATTAAACCTCATGTTAAATTTGTAGTAACTGTATTCAGGGGCAGTATAGTCTCTGGAACCCCCTGTCTAATCCAACTAACTTGAGGATAAACTCGAGTTGTACAGGCAATTTGTATTAAGCAGCTGTTAGCCGTGAGACATACACAGTGATACAGCATAAAAAAATTTGGGAGGGGGAAGATTCTTTATGCTGGAAAGAGGCTTGCAATGTTGCGTGACAGGACATGCAAAGTATTCTTCTATGACATAAAATAAGTAATATGCAAGAGCTACTTAAGAAACAGCTGAAATATGAGCAAACGGGTTACAAATCTTTACCCATCTTTTACATGCAAGGCTTTAAGAATGCAAATTCATGTCAGAATACAGATTGCTATTGTATTGTCATGTATGTGTCAAAAAAAAACCAAAAAACAACAGATGAAAGGAAGATGGCAAAACACAGAATTGCCTACATACATCTATATGGGACTGTATTTCAAAGAGTTGGTCACTTCTTTATTAGGAGACTTTATGGCTCCCCACTTACACTTCTTAAAATTATACAAAGATGTGCCACTTTGCCCCTCAGTGAGGCAATGCATCACTCACAGTGCACCCATAAGCTAATTGTATTGCAACTGTATTTGTGTTTCTTTCTATGAGCTCTGCTAGAGGAGGTCCATGCCACAGTCTCATATCCTCTACCAAAAGGCAGCTATGGACTACCTACACTTGACTATGCCCCCTCTATTAGTGGCCTGAGAGCCTCACTTGCAGAGAGACAAATACAGCTGAGGCAAATTTGATTCCACCTGGTCTTTCCCTTGGGGCAGGTGAGGAGTATCTCTGATTTTGCTTCATAAAGAGCAGCTCCTTGTCTGGGGTAGTAATTCTGGTCTCTTTTCATGGGTTCTTGCTCTTTACTTTCACTAGCAGTGTTCATAGTGATTTCTCAGCAAACATAGGCCTCTTTCTGCTCTAAAGGGTATGTATTATTGTTTCAATGTCACATTCCTTTACAGTGTTATTTAAAGCCATGTATTGTGCTCTCACTGTTTTTGTTTTTCTGCTTGTGTGTGACCCCAGGAGAAAGCCAAGTAACTCTCTTGCTGTATGCTGTCCCTCACCTCTTCAGTGATGGTAGCTCTAAATACTGGTTTCAAGCCCTAGCCAGAAGACAAAATAAGCATGCCTCTTCCAAAAGTTGAATGTAAACTTTTCTGATACATCTGAAAAGGTCATTTATAGTAACTGCTTCTAGCAGAAATGTCTGATTTGGAGAGAACTGGTCTGAATTGGAATTGACTCTGGTCTGAGCTGTGAATTATGCTTTTCTGATTGTTCAGTAGTTTAGTCCTCATCTTCTAACACCTCACTCCCTTTCCTCTCAACTTTGAGCCTGACTGATGGGGAGGGTGGGAAGTCTTTCCCTGGAGACTCTTGGGATTCCCTGTAGGGAAGGAAATCTACAGATCAGGTGGTGGGCTTTGCAGTGTCTGTTTAGGCTGGCAGGCTGAAAGTTTTCCAAGCCTGAATTTCTGACCCACAGAAGGCATTTCTGATGTTTTCTCTCATCTTCTCTCTTCCCCACTCCCCTAAAGATGTTATTGCTACTTTGGAGCACTAATTCCTGATATTTATGTGCAATGCTTCCTGTACACTATCTCATCCAGCAGACTGTAAGTCATTTAAGTTAAGGATGTGGTATTTGCAGACTTACTCCAATGAGTAAAAGATCTGAATTTCCTCCAGACCTATAAAGACAAAAGGCAACATTACCTACCAGTTCAGCTGCTTCTCCCAAATTTACTGTGTTTAATTGAACAGTGATAAATTCAATTACCTAGTATAGCAGATTGTCTAGCTTCTTTCCCAAGCATCCATCAGTCCTCCCTCAAACAATTCTGTATTTATGGGGGTTTTTGGTATTCACCTACAGTTATCATAGAGCAAGATATAAAGGGGGACAAACTGCAGGAGGAAAGACAAACGGATAGACTGTTAGACAGACTGAATCAGTTTGTAGAGTTGACAATTATATTCATTAACTCAATCAGCCTTTGGTTAATAGTGTGGGTTTGATTGCCATCTTGCCTACAGGTAAATCTCCATCAAAATTACAACCATCGGTTAGTCCCCATTTTTAGAAACTATATGTGCTGGGGGGGGAAAAAAAAAAAGAAAGAAAAGAAAAAAGGAGAAAAGTCTTTTGCCATTTCCTTTCTTCCAGCAGCAAAAAGCTGCTCCAAAAGCAGCTGGAGGTGCGGAGCCACAGTGACCTCAGCCGGCGCTGGAGAGACTGTGCGACGCCAGCACCCCGGTGGGGATCACATCCACAGCTCCACATAGCCATGCTCCCAGCTTGAGGGTGCAGAGCGCTTTCCTGCCCTATGGTACTGTTTCTGCTCACTGGTACTGTAGATCCAAATGCTATAGCCAATGCCAAACTGAGATCTTCCCCAGTCCCTCTTTCTCATCCCCTCTGAAAATGTGGTTCAGGATGGGCATGTTTCCATTGCCCCTGGATAAGGATGTATGACAGCAACTAGGCAGGTGTTAGCTGGTACTGGTGATAAGGGTTTATTATGGGTTAAAATTAATTTTAGATTTTTGTGCAGGCACTTTTAGGAGACTTTATGAAACAGTGTCCCAAGCATTTAGTAATATAAGCAACCTACATCTCATACTGATGTCAGCCTCAAATTTAAAGGCTGTGGTGACTTGAAATAAATAATTCTGAATAAAATCCCCTATAAATTAATCTTATAAAAAATTTTATGCTATACAAAATTTTCTGTTTCAGATTCTTATATTGTGAATTCTCGAGTCACAGTCCAAAGTACAGCTTCAGGAAAAAACAATGCTTTAAAAAGCATTTACATACATATTGCAAGGTGAAGGGTGATAATCTCCATCAAAGATCTCATTTTCGTATTTCTGCCTACATTTTGCGCTAATTTATGAAAATAAGAAGATCCTTACATTTGCAAATAGCAGTTGTCATCTTTAACAGAAAACAAAACCTTTTTGCTTCCCTCACTTTAAAATGCATCAGGTGTTAATAAAGCTGTATAAACATGAATGAGTGAGTCTTAGTTTCATGGATAATAGAGACCTCTTTTTTTTTACTGGTAAGCAATAAACCCAAGATCTTTTCTTTCTCACCACAGCAAATAAATCCTGTGTAACTCCAGAACCTACAGATTGTACACTCAGCTAAAATATATTCATTTTATTCCATTTGCATCCATGGAGCAATGTAGGTTTGCACTGAACTGAGAGCTCAACTTTCTGTGTGTTCAGGGGCAATGACTCCATAGTCTGCAATCCTCATAAAATGTAACCCATCTTTTCCTAGTGCAGGTTCACATGCCATGAAACAGAGATCCTGTTGTTGGGAGCTGGAGAAGGTCACAGCACCAAGCTGCACTGTAAGAGAAGGTCACGTGGAAGGTTAGGGAGTGAGGGTAGTCTAGGTCAACAAGTGGGAAGAGTGGGCTGGGAATGGAGCACAACCAGTGTTCACAGTACACTGGTTCATGTCAGTAACATAAGGAGAAGTTTCCAGGGAGCCCCAGCTTCAGCCTTGGGCTGCTCTTGGAAATTTTGAGGAGTGATGCTGTGTCCCTTATTCAGAGAAAATTGTCTTAAAACTTACACTGCTGTAGAGACAAGTTTTGGGGGGGTCTGATATGGTGTACCTGGGTCCTTTTTATGTCTGACCACTTGTGTCCAGAAGCTTTAAACCTGAACTGTATTCATTTTACACCATAACTGTATTCATTTTAAACCATAAGCAAATAGTACCTGTTTCATCTCCCCCCTTTGAAGTTGGCACGGAATTTATACGCACCCTTGGTTTGTTGTTTTGTTTCTTTCTGCTAGCATCATGCAGAGAACCGGAAACAATCCAGAGGTTGTTGATGTGTCAGAAAAACGTAATTTTTCAGTCAAATCCCACCACTGCTATCAGCAGTACAGACATTTCCAGTCTAGCTGCAGCCTGGAGTCAGTTTTCTTTTGTGTGCTTTAATGTGCTTCAGACCAGCCAAGGCTTTTTTTGTTGTTTTTCTTGGCAGGGTGGATGTTGGTTTATTGGTTATGAGAGACTGTACAGTCATTGCAGCGGAAGTAAAAAGCCCTGACACTGGAGCAGTAGAAATAACAATGTTGGTTTCTTCCCACTAAGTGGAAATAACATGCTCTGGTCCACCAATTTGAGGTACAGAATACCTGACATGAGATGGTGTGTAACACTTTGTGTTTTTCTGGGAAAATGTCTCAACATCACTGCACTGCGCCAGAGCAAAACTGCACCAAAAATGGTCACGTACAAGGTTACTGATAATAGGCCAGGTTCTTGGGGCTGAGGTAAATCGGAAGAACGAGACTAAAAGGATTTCTATCAACAGATAATATGGCCTGAAACATTTATTACATTGTTATTATTAAGTCAGTTCTTGGGTACTGTGCTCCCACACCTGTCTGTGGAAGTCTTCTAAGAGACTCTCTCTAACCTTAGATAAATAGATAACAATTGATAGGCACTTACGTATAACTGACAGGAAGAAATGGTGACCTGGGTTTAATAAATCATGCAGCTTGCTGAACTTGACAGCACCATATATTTTTAAGGTAAGCCCCCATAGATTTTGAATAAAAAGGAATCAATTAAAGAAAGGCATACTTTTTCCGTTCCAATCTCATTATATTAAGGTAATAAAAAGCCAATAAGCATCCAGATTCACCTCTTTCCTCCACTGACCCCTTTGCAATGCTGCATCGTTGCAGATTGAAAAGGAAACAAATCTTTCTAATGACTACTTGGAACATCATTGTTAGTACACTCTATATTTTGTAGGACTTAAACAGTATCTGTAATTAAAATGTAATCTTTGAGTTTTGGAGGAACCCTAGATGTGTATTTTCATTATAGTTTCAAAACCTCTAGGTTAAATATAACAGCAACACAAGGAAGTATAACTGTCTACTTGAGGACTGACCTACTCCAGGACAGACTGAACAGGCAGGGAGTGTATTTTCCACATGTACATAAATCAGCAGCATTTCCATGAGGAAATTTTAAAGCACAATTATCAAAAAAAAAAAAAAAAAGGAAACAGACATTACATAAACATTTATCTTTAAGGTTTTTCCTTTCCCTTCTTCCCACAAGTATTCTTATAGTCTCAAATGAGACAATTCCTACAAAGCTTTCATCCTTTTATCCTTTTTTGGTTTATAATGCTTAACCTATTAAGTTCTTTGATTTTAATTTTCTTTAATTTTCTTCAATTTATAATGAAAGCGAGTATCATTTGGCATAATGGAATCTTCACCAGGGTCAGCAGTAGCCTTTGTTCAGATCGAGACTTGGTGCAGCTTTGTGAGGACAGATTGGGCTATATAATGGAGGGTGAGCAGCGCTGCTACTTGACTGCCTCTGTTTCACATGACACAGAGTACAAGCAGGGTGCTGGGCAGTGCTGGTGGAGCTGTGAGAAGCATGTCTGAATCATCCTCACCATTGGACTAGTCTTCTGTTAATGAAATGGTAACAGATGATAGATAGTATATTTTAAATCGATAACCACTGCCTTTATAGAGCACCCTCCATTTGTCAGCTCACAAGGCAGTCATTTCAACTCTTCTGTGTTGGTGGAGTATAAATAACTGACTTTCCAAAGATTATTGCTAGAGCCTATTTTAATTAAATAACAGAAGGTGAACTAGGCAGGTAGAAGCGGTCGGGGGACTGGGGCATTAGCTCAGCATGCGAAAGATTTACGTTCTTCTAATACATGCTTCCTGCTGAGCCTTAAGGAAACCACCTACTCTGTTGTGCCCTGTTTGACCAAAGTGGACAAATAATCCTTCCTTGTTTCATGAGAGTTTGATGTAAGGATAAGTGTATCAACCATGAGAAGAGCACACAGCCTGTGTAACAAGAGTGATGATGTACATGTCTTACAGTATGATTAGTTGTAAGGGGTTTTTGAACTTTGCATGGTCTGATCACCTTACACCCTTCCTTGAGATAAACTGTTTTCAGTCACAATGTGATTTTATCCAGTCTTTGTAAAAATCTGATCACAGCAGTTGTTTGAATTTTTTCTCAGCACTGGTCTGAAGTAAAAGAGGAAGATGTTCAAGGGGAAGATGAAACTATACATGGATGCATTTCTGACTGTTACAGCTCCTGGGTCAGATCCTCAGTTGAGAGAGCTACAGAGTAACTGGATTACAGTTAATGTACATCTCATTGACACCATCTGAGAATCTAGTCCCATCTTCCATAATCAGGCCCTTTTTCAAAGGACTGTGATATCTACAATGTTTCTCCTGGCTGTTTGAAATAAGAAAATAAAATGAGCTTTTACAGTGAACTTCTGAGCTTCTCTGCATTTAAGTTTACTTTTACTATATTACCATTTTTTATGTCACAACTAGACTGCAGATTGAAAGCCTGACAGTGTCGAGGGAATTTGGTGTTTTACATTTAGAAGGAACATTTAATGAATTATTCTGCCCCCAGATAACCCCTATTTCATTTGTATATAATGCTCAGGGCTAAGGATTGTCTTCCTGATCCTTCTCAGATGTTAGGCAGTATGATTCAAGAGTGGTCACATTACTGCTCCCATCCTTACCTCAGACTCAATCCTGCAAGTGCGGAATGCCTTAACTCCCACTGAGGACATAAAATGGCTTTAATACAGCAATAATCTTAAATTTATCAAAAGCATAAAGTTCAGAGTGAAATCAAATGCTTAACTTTTTTCTCTGTGTGGCTAGTGGGCAAAACACATTATGTAAACATAACCTTTTAGTAATTTAATATTTAGCGCTTTTTATATTTTTGCCTAATTGCTAGATTTCTTTAAATGAAAAGTACTCTAAAACATTAGATTGCCTATAAATATTCTGTCCCCTTAATCCCAGGAGGAATTATTGACTCAGCTCCCACTAACCGAGCTTGTCAGTTTGCTGTTCCACATCTTCAGGAGGGAAGCTACAGATCTTTAAGTTGATGTCGGAAATGAGCTAAGAGGAGTGCAGCAAATAGCATATTGGTAAGAATATAGGAAGAAAGTAATCTACTACTTAACAGCCATGCAATGTAAAACTGAAAAATTAATCAGACATCGGGCTTCAGGATGCAAGTTTGTTGTCTGTTAGGGTCAGCAAAAAGATTTCTCCCCCTCCCCTCTGTCAAGGCACTAGTATAATTGGCTCCATGCATTATAGAAAGCCGCATCTCTCCCTGTAGCACACAACAATTGTCAGTGGGCTCTGGAAACTGGGCCTTATCTCCAGTGTGCTTACGTGTTTCACACCACCCGTCCCAGTTTTGTGCTTGCTTTCATTTTGTTTTTAAATATGTACATGATTTGCAGCCTATAAATGCATGTGTGTGTTGTACCTATGTGAGATATCAGACCAAATGAAAAGGTTTTGCTCTTCAGCTGTGAGGTTCAGCAGGTGGATGAAAGCCAGTTTCATGGGGGTCTATGAGGTTGCAAGCCCTCTAAGTGACTGGACCCCACCATGGCTGCATAGTTTAGCTAGTACAGGTAGTCCCCAGCTGTAAAACTAAGTGATGAAAAATGAGCTAAATTCACTCTGAAAAGAATTTACAATTTTTATACAAAATGCAACACAGCCTTCTTTAACACTTCTGAAGTGTTACCTGAGGGCTGTGTTTGGCCACTGATTTATATCCCATCCAAACATACAAACAGAGCACCAGTCTATGGCACAGTGATGTGTTCCAGCACTGCCAGCCTGAGCCTTGGTTAGGAAAAATTGACATAACTTGAGTACATATGGTATATACCATTGCCTACAGTGGAACTGTGCTAATTTAATTATCTGAGAACCTGCCCTGTGTTTCCCCACCTGTGTGTCTTTGATTCATTCACTTGCTTTTAAAAGCAGGATATGGAGATCCTGCTGTGATATAGAAGTGGTGGAATCACTGTCCCTAGAAGTGTTCAAGAAATGTGTAGATGAGGCCCTTAGTAAAACGGTTTAATGGTGGAGCTGGCAGTCCTGGGGTAAGGGTTGGACTTGCTGATCTTCAAGGTCTATTAACCTTGTTAATTCTATGATTTTGAGCCTGTGAGCTATGATGTTAGAACCGTGAGCCAAACTTACAGTAGTCTGAAACTTAACTGTATTTTCTGGACACTTTAAAGATACCTGAATTCCTTCAAAAATACAAATCAATTGAAAATATTCTGTTAGCTCTCTGCTGAGTGTTTAAAAAA
The DNA here is from genome assembly GCA_028858755.1 of Ara ararauna. Lineage (NCBI taxonomy): Eukaryota > Metazoa > Chordata > Aves > Psittaciformes > Psittacidae > Ara > Ara ararauna. The sequence continues at coordinate 91,245,426 of CM054377.1, read as the reverse complement.
TCATTTCACACTGACAATATGGTCTCAAAGCTGCACAGTCTTTGAGATTTGTCTCAGCCTCTTTGCTCTCTTTACCTAACACTGCATCTTTGTGAAAAGACGATGAAGCACAATCCTGAGGCCTGAAAACGATATGCATTAAAACTCATAGACCCACATCTAAATCTCAAGAAAAAAAGAGGGGTTGCATTGCATGCAGTAGGCATGTAAGAAAATGCTCAGCAGGATCTGAAAGGGTTTTGTTATTCCGTTTAGGGAGATAAGTCAATGACAGCTGTACCCTTATTTCAGGCAGTTCTGCTCTGTTTAATGTCATGAAGAATACAAGGCTTGCTGAGTTCTAATGAAACAAATAATATGGTGGTGTCCCATCCAAAAAGGAACAGTTTTAGTTGTGTTTTGAATAACTGAAATTTGCAGAGTTTTTTCTGCTGATGTGCCCAAGAAGCTAGTGCAAGACCACCCTACACAGCTATGTAAACTGCAAATATGCGAGCAACTAGATACTCTTCTCTAATTCCCCATGTAGGTGTTTTTAATAGTTAAATGCATCATATCTTATTCCACTCCATTCACAAATAGATGTTCTTAAGATTTTTATGTCATTATGGTGCCTGCCCTACTCTTCTAACAGCAGTTTCCTTCCCTTAGCTGGGGTGGCAAACCGAGATGCGGTTCAGTCCTTCAGCCACCACCAGCAGCAGCTCAGCCTTCTCTGGTAATTTCAGTGAATTCAGCAGGCTGTGAAGGAGGATGGCAGAAGTGCGGCTACGTGTTTCTTTCCATCACCACTAGAATAGGGGCCATAATCTCCAGCTAAAGGACAAAGCAGATATCCAGGGACAGTGACCCCTTAAACTACCTCAGTGAGCACTGGCAGAAGCCATCTGAGCACACCCTGAGGGCTCACCACTCTCCCTATGAAGAATCAATGCAGATAGCTACTGCACCATCAGTTTTCATCTTACCTTACCACATGCTGATTTCCCTATATAAGCAGGCCTTTGTCTGCCCTTTAGAGTCTGCTTGCTCCAAAGATCTTTCTTGGTCAACTTTAGAACTGCGAGGAGCAGTAATTTGCATCAGAGATGCCCCTGTTATTTACAGAGACCGCTTCTGGACCCTGACCATGTTAAAAAGCTAAACAGAAAATCTTGCTGACATCTGGGAACCAAAATTTTTTGGGTCAGACTGATTTGTTCACTGCAACCTACTTATGATATATTTAATTAGTCCATACTTCTGGGCAGCTGTCAATCAATTTCCTTTGTTGATTGGTCACAGATGGAGCTGCAGTGCTGGGGGAGGTGGTGGATGCTCCTGGCACTATTGAGGAAGATCAGCTATTTCTTCAGCATGTCTTTTTCATACTCTCCGGGTTAAAACTGTCACCAGACTCAAACTCATGGTTTTATAGTAAGACATTTCTGGATGAGATTTTACTTCAGGAAATTAGCTTCCTTTTCTGGAGTTTGGGGCATGGCTCATGGTACCACAGATTCCTGGGAAGATCTGGAAACATCACCTAAGAAATTCCTGCTTCATCCAAAATATTTGCAATGCACCCGTTATTTCATCTCTTCTTTACCTGTGACACCATTTTTGAGGCTTAGAATCTTTATAACAATTATAAGTTCTTTCATTCAAAGGTCTTGGGGGGTGTTTTATAAATTTTGGTTAGTCTGTATTGCAGAACTGCCTGCAGATGTAAGACACTGAATGTCACGACACGCAGTTGGTCCCTTGCCATTCCTACTTTTCAAAATGAACATGAGCTCAATGAAGAACCTGGGAGGCACCACATCTTTCCCAAACTAAGAGGAGCTCAAGTTCTAGGTTTAGAATATGTCAGACAAACAATGCATATGATTTTATTTACTGGGGCAAATGGACAGTTGATGTTTTCCTTCACCAGATTTTTCCACTAAAAGATCTCAAAGCAGCAGCCTTTGTTGTAAATAGTAGAGAAAAATGATAATCACAGTGCTGTCTCCTGCATCCAAATGATGGTGTGCAAGGCACATACATAACTTCTTGGCAAGGATCCGTTTGTCAAAATAAAAGAAGCCAACTGCACAAGGGAAAGAGATGACAGGTCTTGACAAACTTGTAGATGCTAGCAAAAATGAAAACAAGAAGTTGCTGTGACTGATGTATGAATGTAACACCGCCAGAATACTTGCTTTAAGAATTAACAACTGCTGATGCTTTCATGACTAGTCAAAAGAGCAAGTGTCATGATTTCTGCTACGTTTGACATTTTCTACAGTTTCTACTCAATTTTAATCTCTGTGTAATACTCAGTACTCAGCTTTCTACAAGAAAGACAGAATAAGTAAGATTCCTACAAATGGGATAATACATTTGAAGACAGCTGACCTAAGAAAAGAGATAGCAGAGATGAAAATTTCTTGACATTTTTATGAACTCATCATTTTTGCCATTTAATATAAAAAAAGAAAAACCTATTTCCACTGATTGATTACTTTAATGAATAAATGTACTCAATGATTTGGTGGCTTGAGTGGATTAAATTTCCCTTGCTGGCAGGAACTGGCCTTAAATGAAAGTGTTTTGAGGGTTTATTCATTTCTCCTGCACCAAAAAAACAGACAGAAAATCAGTCTGGATTTCCAACCACTTTGATCTCTGTGTATATTTTATAAACTCTTGTCTGAACCTCTGTGGGCTCCTGTGAAGCAAAACCCAATTACAGGCTGCCAGACTGTGGGCTCAAATAATTCTAAACCAGATTTTTCACAATGTCACTGATGTGTTGAATGCCACCCAGCAGCTTATAATCATAACCACCTTCTTTTGCATTATACCTCCTTGCTGTAACCAATTCAAATGCTCATCACCACATAAGCCTCGCTCCTCACCTCCACAAAATACCTTCCAAAACACAGCAGCAAATAAACATTTGATTAAAAAAAAAAGGCTGCATTGCCAGGTATGGTTTTGTCTATAAGTTTTGGATGGAGACAAGAAACAAGAATGATGATCACTGCAGGGAACAACAGGGGAAAAAAAAAGAGGGGAGTTCATTACAAAAACCTAAATTTGCCCCACTTTTTTTCTGGTAGATCCATTATTAGACTCATTGGTTATGGTGCAACGTAATCCGAAGTTCTTAAACTCATAAATTTCGTGTGCAGTTCTTCCTGCAGGCCTGGGTCAAGCACCATGTGACATCCCTACACTAATACAGATCTTCCTTTGGGTGACGTATGTGCTAATGTCAAACACACACACTTGCCAAAAGCTGAATGTAAATCTCAGAAAGGCAGCCTTGACAGAGTTTGTGTTGGCCTGGGCCTATAACATACATTCCAAACATATTTTATCTTTAAGAAAGTTGCTTTAATGGAAAAAAATGCATTTAAAATGTTATGCAATGTACTGCTTTACAGTTTTACAATTTGAATATGATTGCTTGCTCTGTAAATTTATGTCTCCAGCAACTGAAAGTTGAAACAAACTGAATAAAGAGAAGCAAAGAACAAATAAAGGACCACAACACGTATCTTCACTAGCAATACTGGCTTCAAAGGGCTTTGCTGCAGACAGGTAAACCTTATGATTGCATGTATATAGAAAAGAACTCAAAACTATGGTGAGTCATTTGCTCTACATTTTCATTTGCCTGGTTGTGTTCTGATGTTTGTACCTGTTGTCTTCACGTGACTTGTCTCAAGCCACAGTTGCATCAGAAGGGATTTGTAAGCATTCCTTTGAGGCTGGCTGCCGCTCAGTGAAGGGCGCTCCCAGTGTTCATGTCCATAGAAATACACCTGCCAATTCACTGTGTCAAGTCTGTATTACTTTTTTTTTTTCATTTCTCTGTTCTGCAGCATTTCCTAGTTTTATTGAGCAGCTCCTCATTGACTTAAAAAAGGTCAAAAGAAAACTGTGTGTGTGTAGTATTTGGTCATTCCTGTCCTATTAGAGAAAATGTACAGATACTGTAGGAAGTGTCAGATAGTTAGAGTAACAACTGAAGCCTGATTCCTCTTTTTTTGTTAAAATACTGAACTCTCTAAATGCCACAAAGTGCAATACCAAAAGTGATAAAGACTTTTCGTCTGGGAGAGAAGCATATAGGCAGAGGCAGAACTCTCTCACAACAATTATTAACCACGGTGCATCCAGTACACAGCGATACAGGCAACACCTGCCCTGGAGAGACACCAAGGCTGCTATTTCATGAGACATGCCTCCAACACAGGGTGTTTCTCCAAGCAGCTTTGCATAACTGTGTAGTCAGTGCAGATAGATGGAATAAAAGGGGGACAGAGATGCTGCTGGGATTGGCAATCAGTTATTCAAAACAGCTCACAGTGCAGCAGCACAGAATCCAGGTGTGGTTTTAACCCACCTCAGTATGAATCTGTCCAGAATTCAAAAGACCACTGTATTTAGAGCTACATTTAAATTGAAGTTTAAATTTCTTAGTTTATAACTATGTCTGTTTATTCAAAATGAGATTTTCCCACTGCTGTTCTCAGGAGTACAAGTTATTATACTACCTGACTCGGTGAACAAGGCAATTGAAGCTACAAGAGCATCTAGTTCATAATTCTCAAATGATACAGAGCCACAAGCAGTAACAGTTTACTGAAGAGAAAAGTCTAGAAAAAAGGCAGGTTTTCCACCATTTGTTGTCTAGGGATGTGCTGAGTAGGTTTAGGTGAACTGGCAACAAAACCTCTCTTGCTTCTATGGAAGTGCTCTAGCCCTGCAACAGATGAAGCAAACTCCCTAAAATCCTCGATATAGACTTATTTTATGTGTGCTAACAACTACATTAGCATGAGTCTGAGCATAGAGTATTCGTGTCCCTAAAACACAGAGATTAATGTTAATTAAAATCAGAAGAGGCGCACCAGCTCAGGAATTCTCATACCCTAGCAGAAATCCTAAATGCATCTGACTGCAACTCAACACTGAGGAAACTTTCTATTTGAGGAAAAAAAAGCAGTTGACGACCACTCATGGCATTTCTACAAATAACACTCATGGAAAAAAAAAAATATTAGAAAGACTATTTTTAAATGCAGTTTTCTCTTAGAGCCCCATGAGAATCACCTATGACATTAGCATAATCTGGTAGTGTTATGATACCTCCGTTCAAATCCATCCTTTCCTCAAGGACATAAGGAGAGGTGAAAGCTGACAGAATTTCTGTTACACTGACAGAGCTGTGGGTCAAGCAAGCATCACACCAGTTTACATGAGGGCCACACTTGACCTTGTGTCACAACAGCTCCCAGAGGATCCTGCAGTAAGCACTGATGTATTCCAGGCTGTACATGCTGGCATTGCAACAAGATCTCCACTTTAAGGGCAACATTGAGGGCACCGTTCATCCTGGGGCAAACACAGAGCACTAGAAAGATGTTCTGCTACAAAAATCTTGCGACAAGCTGCCATCATCTCCTGTAGGGCAAATACAGGAGTCTACTGTTGAAGACAAACCATCAGAGCCTGCCTCAGGTGCTGACAGCTCTTCTTTAACACATCCACTTCTCTAACACAAGCCTTATTCTCAACAACAGCTGCTACTGATCGAGCTGTTACTGATCAGGCATCTCCTTCTTGTCGGCTAAAAGGCAAAAGTAAATCTGTCAGAAACAACATGGCCCAGCATCTTGTGGGCAGAGGGCTAGATCAGCTTCTAGTCTGCTGACTGCATACTCGCATCCAGCACAGCGATCCAAATGTGCTTTTGTACAGGCCTGAGGAAGACCAATTGATCTTTTGGAAGCAGGAGGGAAGGCTGTGATGAATGGGCAAGGCCCCTTTCCAGCCACCTGACCTGCCTGCCATCTAGTGTTATGTTCAGGACATATTTCCATCTCAGCACAGCAATAGCTGGAGAACAAAGAACACAATTAGCCTGGACAAACGTGGTGTGTTACTAATATCTTAGGCTGAAATAGCTTGGCCTTTTCATCCCAGAACTCTGCATCATGTAATTAGGGCATACCCCCCCCCCCCAAAAAAAAAACAAAACAGGCAGTAGTGATTGTTACAACCAACTGTGCTTGTTTCCAAAAACACGGCAGAAAAAACCCTGTGCGTACTTAGCTGTAAAAGAAGATTACATTTCTGACAACCAAATGTACCACATTTACACACAATGTGTGTAATTTACAAACTGGGTGCACTGTTCTAGGCATACTACTTTTTAAATTAGTTATCTGCTTCATCTAACTGTCTTTCAGGAATAAAACTGCTTGTGACACACATGCAAAACTGCTGAGCACACCAGTGGTCCTGTGCCACACCAAACCCCAGTGTTCAGATCAGTACATCAGACACCAGTTTGTTCCCTTCTGTGGTGAACAGCCACCTCTTTGCCAGAACCCTTCATTTCCTTACACCCATCAATTTCAATTGCTTTTCTTTAACGACGTCTTCTAATTTGGAAGACGAATGAATAAAGGGTAGTAGATTTGACTTAATAAACAAGGATGGAACCAAGAGTAGAGTATGTCTCTGCAGATCTCTCAGTAAATTTTCCATGCAGGTCCACATTGTCTTGTCTCAGGGAAATCAAATTCGTGCCAATCAGTGCCTAAGAATTGACTCTTTCCTTATCGAGCAATAAAGTTACCTGGGATTTCTGACAAAAGAACACTTCAAAGGAATATCAGTGAGACATTTTAGATATATCTATATAAACATGTATACACGCTTGGTCTCCAAATCCATGGGAAATAGTCAAAATTATAAAATTATTCTAGAATTATCAAACCCAATCTCACATCCATGTTCAACAGTTGTTTAATCTCTTAACTGAGTCATGATGCTTTTGAGATCCAAACATAGACATGCCTGTGACAAAGTTCCTGGAACTCTGAGCTATGAATGAATCTTCTCTGGGAACACATTAAAATCAGACATAGCAGTGTGGAGTTAATTGCCTCCTACCTGGGCTAATGAACCTATGCAGCAGTGCAGTAATTCAGCTATCCTACCTGTGGATCTGGCACTGCCTTGCAATTCAGATGTAATGCCTGGGCAGTGCTGTGACTTGCAATCATCTTCCAGAGAACAGAAGACAGACAGAAAGAAGTCAATTTTGTAATGGTCAGTGATGAATCCTATTATCACTCCAACTGCAATGAACATATACAAGTGCTTATTTTGCTAAATTAAGACATCTATGTGCACGAGATCAGTGTTCTCAAGAGTATGACAAGCCTCCCTTGCCCTACTTTTGGTCTTGAACTACCACAGCAGCAATATCATGGCAACTTTCCCCTCCCTGTTTCCTTCCATACACACTCAGGCAAAAATCAGCTGCTGGCTGCAGGGACAGTAACATCTCTGAGTCATTGCCTGCAGAAAGGCTTCTAACTAGAAGTCCTTTTGTCAGTGTAACCTAGTGGAAATGAGGCAAAGTGATAAAATTACTGTGCCTCTTAGGTGTAAAATATTGCTTCTGAATGAAGTTGCTTTCTGCCTGACACATACAAGAATGGCTAAATTTTAACAGGGACCTGGTGGCTCATGTTTCTGTTGTACAGCACAGGGCTGAGCAGGAGAAAAGGGAAGCTGAAGCAGAGGAGAGATGGCTGTTACAAGAATCATTCTTTCTGTGTGGTCGATTTTCCAAGAGAACTTTGAAGAAAAAAAAAAAAGCCAATTTCATCTTTGTTTCATTCCGCCACTGTGGGAACAGGGAACAAGTCTGGATCTTTCAGTTTGACTGCACACATTCCCCTCACTTCAACAAACAGAGTAACAGCAGCAAGGTCTCTTTTTTCGCTCTTACGCTAAAGGAATTGCTGTGTTTACACAGGCTGTAGATTAGGCAGTGTAAGGGGTATCAGTCACAAACATTTAGCCAGTTTGTTACACGCATCTGAAAATTAATCACGAAACCTTGCTGCAAATCTCTGATATTAAATCTTTGAGGAATTTTTATGAGGTTTGGATTAGGAAGGTCCTACTGGTCCTATTAGTGGGAAATAATATAGTTTATTGATATTTTTATTTCAAAAACTGTGTAAAAGTGCCCATTGGGCAAACCTGCCTTTTCCAATTCCCCCAGAGTACTTGTGAATAAATACACATTAAGGCTAGTGCAGTTCATTGTGAAAAGCAGAGACACAACATGCCAAAAGCGGAGAGACCTCTTTGCTTCTGGTCTGGGGCAAGGAGGGGAGGGTGCGCAAGAGGGACCTCCCTGTGTCAGGGCACTGTGGGCTGAGGAAGGGGGGGTACAGGCAACCTGCGACACCCTGTGGAAGGGCACTGCAGGAGTACAGCCGCTGCTGCTGAAATTAAGGGGGAAGGAAAACTGAATGCAAATTGTAACTGCAGTGGGTCCCAGGCACAGGGCAGAAAACATTCTCCATTTGTATAAAATATAGATTTCTATGTAAATATTCAACAACTTCTCTAGTAATGAATAAGAAATAAATTGCTTATTTGATGTATGATAAAACCATTATTTTGCACAGATGAGGCAGATGATACTTGATTTATATTGTCTTGCAAAAACTTCAGACAATTAAGGACAAAATATTATTACATTGACAAAATTCTGGTACAGCTAACAGCAATATGATTCACACAAGGATCGTCTGGCATGTAAAGCTCGTTTTAACAGATACCAATGTGACATACATAAAGCTGTCAGGCTTCCTCTAAAGGACAGTCATCCACTTCACATTTCAAGTGTCAAATTAATTATATTTGACATTTAATTTATAACCTAAGGTATTTTAGGTTTGGAACTCGACCATGATAACGGCGGATCAGAGCAGTGCTCCGTTTGACAGAATCGATTTTTCATGTTATTTTCCTTGTATGTGAGGGTCTCCATTCAGATTTCTGTATCGAGCTTGCGTCCAGGACATTGACACCTCTAAGCAACGAAGGCTTCGCTCGCCTCCTCCCCCAGCCATTTCGCGGGGAATTGTTTTGCACTTTTGGGCAAGTTTCTCCCGCAGACTTAATCACAAAGCTCCACCTAATGGAACTATGGGAGAACTGTGCACAGAAAAAGGAGAGAAAAGCTGCTGACTCTTATCGATGGAGAACTGCTACACAACTGTAAACAGTCAATCTCCTCCACCTAATTTATAAAGCCTCGTCTTCCTAAGACTTTAAAAATTTTAGATGGGAGGAAAGCGAAAAACTTCGATTTTCATCTGACTGAAATTGCAACCAATAACATTTCAATCCATCGATACTTGTATTTCACACTGATAAGTCTCACCTTCTAGGTTCCAAAGCATTTTGAAATTGTAAATATAAATAATAACCTGTAAATGTGGGTATATATTTACTGACGTGTTTCATTATTGAAAACTAAATCTTTCAATACTGAAACAATACACTAGCTTTTTTAAAAAATGGCAAAACCTTTCTATCAATTTCCCCACTGAAAATGAAGGGTTTCTGTACAATTTTAGGTCGTTCATTGCTATAACACTAGAATACAGCTGGAACACTAGCATTTCAAGATATTGCTGCAGGAAAAGAGCTGAGGAATTAAAAAACTTTGCAAAGAGCAATGCCATTTTCAAAGCATAGCAATTTTATTACTATTATTATTATTAAATGAAGAGCTTTGTAAATGTTAATATAAAGGATTGGACAAATTCCTGAAAAAGCTTAAAAACCACTCATGAATTCAGAATTGCTCCCCATTCAGAGGCAGACTCTGTGGCCACTTTCAGACTTTTTCTGCAACAGAAGGTACAAATCTAAATGTCACCTTATATCAAGATAAAGCATTTCACTGAGGAACAGGGACATTTATCAGGATCACCTTATCTGAGATGACTGATGCAGTGATAGCCCTGGATCAGTATTTTGAAACTGTCAGTAGCAGGGCAAGACCAGCCTGTTGCTTTTAGTAAAAGCAGTAGTATTTATTAGTCTTCTATCAAGACCTGCACTTTGATATTCTGCACAAATACATCTGCCAATCTGTAACTGTTTTAATTTCTAACGTTTATGATCAGACATAGCGGTATGACATCCACAGCAGAATATATTCATTAGAAAGGTGGTTAAATCATGTCTTCAACAAATCTCAATTACACTAAGCTGAGTTAAATCAGGTTATTTCACGGCCAGCCCGGATTTTGTGGGTTTTATCTTTTAATTCACTGCTATCATTATTCGTGGTTCATTAACGTGGTTATTTTCACCCTACTTCTTTCCCTCCTCTTCCTTTGATGCCCTTGATCAGGGCGTGTAATGGCTCGGTTCTGCGAGATCCTCCTTAATAGCCCAAAAATGTAGCTCTCTGAAACTTCAGCTTCCCTGATAAATTTGGCTACACTCGGACAAGCAGCTCAAAGTTTACGAGGCGGACAGAGGAAGGCAGGACCGGTAAACGGCCGGGCGAGCAGTGTGATCTCGTTAGCCTCGGCTCCCGAGACACCGGAGCGAAGGGAGAGCCGCGTCCGCCCCGTTAGCCCGGCGGTATCCCCCCGATGAGGAACAGGGCAGCACGCTGCCATTGCATTCAGCGATCAAAGAACCGGCAGCAAGCGGCCGGACAGGCCGGGACGCCGGAGAGGGGGCCCCCAGTGCCTGGTCACTCAAGCCCGCCTGCAGCAGCCGGGACACCCCAGGGCCAGGGGCTGAGAGGGGGTCGCACTTTTATTGTCCTTTGCCAGCGGCACAGCGACAAACCCATCAACACCTCCTGCCCCATTACGGGAAGAGAGCAGCCGCTATTCCCGTTGGAAGGCTATCAGCATCCCAAGCTATAAACCGACTCTGGCAGGGCCGGCCGAGAAGCGCCTTGCTCTGAGAGGCCGCTCGGGCGCAGCCGCCGGTGGTCTGGCCGTACAGCGGTGAGCAAACCTCCGGGTCACGGACCAACCCGGGCACCAACGACCGACCCCGGCACCAACGACCGACCCCTGTAGGCAGCGCCTGCCCACGGCTGAGGCCACGCCCCCGGGGCGTGGCTTACTCCCTTCCCGCTCTCCGAGCGGGCGGGAGGAGCTGCACGCATGCGCCTTTCATGGCGCTCCGCTCTTCCCCGCCCCAGAGGGGTTTCCAACTCCGAGCGCGGCTCAGCGTATGCGGTGGCTACGATCCGAGCATCTGATTGGCTGCCCTGTGCGGTCAGGCCAATAGCAGTGTCGGTTCCTTGGGCGGCGTGGTGGTTCTGCTTTCCAATGGGGTTGGAGGTTGTTGTCAGGCGGTGCTCGCCGCTGTCCTTCCTCCCCTCGCCGGGTGGTGTTCCGCCGGAGATGGCGGGCGCGGCGCGGCCGGGGCCGGGCGTGGAGGAGCTGGTGCTGCTGGAGAACCTGCTGGGCCTGCCGAAAGGGAGCAAGTACGGCGTCCGTGGGGAGCGGAAGGTGAAGGGAGCGAGGAGGGCCTCCACCCACCCTCTGCCCCGGCGGCCTCTTACCTCGCCGCTTCCCCTCTCATCTCTCCGGCCTGGCCCCGCAAGATCGTCCCCTTCACCCCCCACAAAGTCCTTCTCCCCGGGGCGGCGCGCCCTGTGTCGGTCTCAGCTACCCATCCCGGCACCGACAGCTCTTTGCTTGAGCGGGAGTTTCATTTTTTTTCTCCCCGAGCTGCTTCCTTCACCACCCGCCCTAAGTTATGACTGTAGGGCCTCGCTACCTACTCGTAGGTTCTGGAAGCTTCTTCCTTCCGCCTGTGGAACGGATATTGCCTGTCGTTGGAGGCATGTTGGCTTAAAAATGTGCTTGTTCTTACGCCACCCCTCCTTGCGCTTTTCTTGTGCCAGTGCAAGTTACATCTGTGCTGGCGTGGTTAAATTGCGTGGAGAAAAGATATGGTTTTAATATCAAGAAGGCATCTGTAGTGAGGAGTTGTTTCTCTTAAATATTTTGCTTTTTTAAGTAGAAGTCTTGGCGTTTTGAAGTTTTTATGGAAACATTAAGTTCCTTAGTTTAAAAGGTATCTTAGACCTGAAAAGTGTAATACGGGGTTGAGAGTGTTACAGATGTGTAAAGGCCTTTACATGGTGCTTTTGGAGAAAGATAACAGAAAAGAAGCTGTGTGGTTGCCTTGTGTCCATTGGTTTGTAGGGTTTTTTCCCCCTGACTTAACTGCTTATGATTAAAGTCCTGAATATCAATATACGCATTCTTTGGTTACAAAAGCTTCCTTAATTATTTGACAGCCTGAGTGGTGTTTTAATGCTGTTGCTGTAAAGCAGAAGTCTGAAAAATCAAGTAACTAGATCGGTCTGTAATTTGTCAGACTGCATGTCGAGAGAAAAAAGTGAATAACAGTCGAAGAGTCTTGGTACAACTGCAAAATGAAAATCATGATTTTAGCTCGTACTTTATGTTAGTAAAATCCAAACATAAAGGCTCCTCTGTGTGGTCAGATGCTTTGAAAAAAGAAAGTATTGCATTTTAATCAGTTTCTTTTGTATTTTGATGTTGTAAATGTCTGAATGGGCTTTCATCTGTTGCAGTTAGTTTCAATTCATTCACTTAATTTCTGATTCTTAGCAGTTCGGTTTCTTTTCCCACAGTTTAGTATGTGCTGGTGTCACTAACAAAGATATGGTTAAAGCTAGAGGTGTGTTGTGTTGTCCTCCCCTGATTATCAGTGAATTACTAACTTCTGTCAGAGCATTTAGGAATAGAATAGTAGGTATGAATAAGCATTTTGGTAAGCCTTGCTGCTGTGATCTGCTCAGAGAGAAATTGGATGCCGCTGACTTTATAATCCTAAATCAGGGTCCTGAATTTGAAAATAAGTTAAAGGTTAGTTAATTATATTTCTGCCAGTGTTAGAATGAGCAATACCATTTCTTGCTAATAGAGGCAGAATTTGATTAATTTGAGCTAAAGGTATCTTGGCTTGTGCACATTAAATACGTTTCTTCTATAAAAACTAAAAATACACCACCCCAAAGAGTAAAAAAAGAATATACTCTTGATTTTAATGTTACAACCTTTAGTATCAATATTTCTAAATTCCAGTATATTGCTTTAAAGGTCCTTCTGAGGAGCTACCAAAAAAAAAAAAAAATCTATTCTTATTGCACTTTTTTTTTTTTTTTTCCTATTCTAGGTTCCTGTTCTTCAAACAAACAATGGACCTGGTCTGACGGGAATCATGACCATAGCTGCTTACCTAGTTAAACAGGCTAAAAAAGAGCAACTGCTTGGAAGTACTGCAGAAGAGAAAGCTGTTGTCCAGCAATGGTTGGAATACAGAGTGACTCAAGTAGATGTAAGCTCTAGTAAAGAAGATACTAGGATAATTCTGAAGGTAAGGAGTACTTAATTACCTTGCCACTGAATTTTGGAGTGACCTTGAAGAAAATTACGGTGCTATTGTGTGTGAACAACCAAGTAATAAAACTGAGCAAATGGTGAAGACTTGGCAGTATCTCTCAGTACTGGCTTTTATTCTGCTTGCTGCTGTTCACTTTTCTTGACAAAAATACCCAACAACCTGAAACAAGAGGGAAAACAGCTTCAACTGGAAAGTATGGGAAGCAGAGCTCTTAGTGTTTTATGGCTGTAGTGCTGGAAACTACCCACTGTATTCCAGGTAGTTTAGAGGTTGTTTAGCTGCCTAGTCTTACCATGTAAGATGGCACTTTACTACTGTCTTCCTAAACCTCAGTTAAAAACAAGTTGATGCTCTATTTCAAAATAACACTGCTCTGACTGTTTTAAGAGCAATTCTTACCTATTTGGTAATTATGGAATACAAGGCAGTACTTTATGTTGCGGTACTTGATATTGATATCAAAAGGAGTTACTGGACAAAATTCCTGTGTTGAAAGGGGAAATCATAAAGGAACTCTGCAAAACTACTCTTCACTTAGAGCTACCTTATATGGAGGGTTTAGTCTGCTGTAGTAAATGTTTCTTGTAGTCTGAAGCTTACTTTCTCTTAAGCAGGTGGAAACAGAAAAGAGGATCTCAAGGGTCACTCTGTTATTTGAGCAAGAAATATATGACAAGGAGTAGATAGCAGAACTTACGCTATTTTCCTCCTTCTTGTGACTGGTAATCAGTATTTTTGAAATCTTGTGGGAACAGAGCTTGAAGAGAAGATTTGATTTACACTGTTAAGTGTTAAGGGCTCTGTTTAGTAAGTGTGTATGAAACGAGTAAAATTCAATCCATTTTTGAAGTGTTATTTTTTCTAATTTTAAAGGTGTATTTTAGATGGCAAGTATGCAATGCTCAGTGCTATTTTTGAGTCTGGGTTTAGAAATAGCTTTGTGACATGAGAGGTATTAGGAAGGTTGATTTTACGTGAGGCTAGCAGAGTCTTAATGCTTCTGACTTCTGTTAGGTGTGGCAAATCTGAGTCAACTAGAACTTTCAGAAACCGAAGGTAATAATCTGAAGCAGCATTCAAGAGTTAACATGTTGTGTTGCTTAGTCAAGGAAGATCTTAAGTCTTAAAATTGTGCCACGCAAAACCTTGCTAGTAATCTGTTGTCCTTTTCAAACTGACAGCCTCCTTCGTCTTGAGGACTTTGAATATCATCCCTGCTTTACAAGGAGCAACTTGGTGAAAGCTCTAAAGAACCATTTTTCTTGTTTACGCCCCAGATAATCTGAGTTATCGATGTCTCATTGTAACTGTGTAATATCTTCCATCAGTTAAGCATTAGTTTGTTTATATTGCTTATCTTTTTTTGTAGCCTAACTGCTCTTATTTTCTACATGCAAATGCTATCAAAGCCTTTACAGTCATGGTTACTCTACAGATATCACATGAAAACTGTCTACCCTTTGGGATTTCCAAAACTTGACTGAAGGAGGCATTGACTAATTTCAGGTTTATCTGTGCTTTGAACAGGTGGTATGACTGGGTGCCCCTCAGAGGTTCCTGTTGTCTAATTAATGCGGTTTTGGTTTTTTGGTTTTTTATTTCAAAAACCTTTATAACAAGTATTACATAATTTCAGTCATTTTTTCAAGCAAACTGGTGATGCCTTTTGTTCTTTCTCAAACTGTGAAAAGACCATATGAGAATTAATAACTTTTATTTACTTTTCTTGCTCTTCTATTATACAAAAAACAAAAGCAAGTTTTTTGTCTTGTTATAACAAAATACATCTGCTCTGGATGGCTTAAGCGATGATGCCTTCTTTGTCAGCACACGTGTGAGTATCTGCAGAGCTACATTTGAGTATTAAAACCAGACACAGTGATATATGATGGTTTCATGCTGAAGCTGATACCTCTTTTCAGTTTTAGTCTTAGAAACACTGGCAGTGTAGAAAAGACAATATACTGAAACACAAATATGTAGATAAATCAAGTGTTTCCAAACAAAACAGAATTTCTTTACTGAGAAATGGCGTCACTTGAGGGAGAATCTCTGCCTTTAAGTATTATCTGATAGATATTACAACTTTAAATTTTCCTGTGGATTTTTTTTTTGTTAGCAGATGTTGAATAACCAGAATTTATTTTGACACAGGGCTGCTGTGGAATTGTTCCAGCACTAATAATTTCATAGTATAGCAATTAAGATTTTTTTTTCTTTTAATTTGTTCTCTTGCTACCATGATTAATCAGAAAAAGAGGCAGCCTACCATTAAAGTATACTATGCCAAGAGGGAGTAAGGGTGAAAAAAAATTAAAAACTAAAATAGGAAGGGAAGTCTGAGGTTGTAGTTTTACAACGTGTCTGGAATACACAATGGCAGTCTTGGGACAGCTGCAGCCTAGAGCCACAATTTATAATAAGCTGCCAAAAACAGTTCAGTTGCTTCTGCTATAAACTTTAGGCTGTCTCTGTTTAACCCTTAATTGAGGTGATGTGGTTCTGAAAAATGTCAGTAACTGGTTTAATGTTTGCTAATTTGATTAGGAAGGGGTTTCTGTTGGCCTTAGGAAAATAGGTTCTTAAGTTGTTCTTGCTGGCGTGTTGACTCTTACTTAGCATGAAAGCAATCATGAAGTAGCCAGACCATCTCAGCCAGGTTTTTTATTTTCATTCAGAGCAAATGCCATGCTGTTCAAAGTGGCCAGTGAAAGTGATCTTGGAGTTTGGTCTTTGATTTACGCTCCTGAGTAGTACCTCTGGGCTGTTCTTCAGCACATATGCAGGAATGATGATTGTTAATAGTGGTGATAGCATAATATCAAATGCATTGTATTAACTTTGTTGTCCACAGGATGAGAGAGTATTTTCCTTTGTTTCTTTGATATTTGGTTAATGGTAAATGAAGCTTCATAGGAAAAACTGGAAAATTTCTGAGGAGTTGTGCCTGATAACTAGCAGTCTTTCTACCCTTCCAGGAAGGAATTGAATGTTTGTGAAACACTTGTGACATCAAATGTCCACTTAGGTGTTAATTGCTTCAACTGAAGAGATTTGAATGTCTGCCGTGACAGTTTTAGGTATTTGAAACTTGAGAGTTCTTCCCTCTACTACATCTTCAGGGGCATATGCTAAATAACTGTGAGCTTGCTATAGAAATCTCTAGATTCTGAAGGGTAATTATAGCAAAGAATTTTTGTGTTCTGCTTTCAGTGTCTTAAACAAAAAATGTTCCATGAGTTCAACTAGTTTTGTCCTAATTTCCTGTGGTGTCTGGCTGTAAACATGAAATCCAATTAGAAATCTGAATGAGAGAATTTCAGTTCTTATTCAATGTTGTTGTTGGAAAAATTGTTGTTTGAAAAATTACTGTTTCCACAAATACATAAGCAGGTTAATCCATACTCTGCCCATGCCATTAATCACAGTTCTTGTACACTGTTTTTTGACAGACTTCTAAATGGGATGCCTACCCACTTTGGCGAGCTTGTTCAGCAAGTGTTTATTAAACTTCAAGTTTCTGTGTTCGCTTCTCTCTTTTCTGTTAGCACCAGGATATTTTTGTGCACTTGCAGGTGTAAAAAATTCTATTTTGATTACTTGAACAATGGGTCTTGAGTATTTTTTCTTCTGTCTCTTACAGGAAACTCAATATGTTGAATATAATACTTTTCCAGACCAGGTTTAGCTCATAGTTTAAAGAAGTCTTGCATGAGAATTAAAAATATGCCTATGCCCCAGCAATTTGGTTCTACTTTTCTTGGGTATGGCTGCAGAATCCTTTCTTGAATTCTGCATTGTCAGAGGCTTTCCTGACACATTTGAGAGTGCTCAGCTCTTTGTCTTTGCATGATGAGATCTAAAGGCATTTAGGGTATAAACGACCTTGAGAATACTGCTGATTGCAAGGATGTGCTTCTGTGCACACACAGTATGTGCTGGACATACATAACACACACCAGTGATGTGTTGTGGACAGAATACCTAAAACAGTATCAGTATGATTAGATTCATTGTCAGCTTTGAGTCATGTAAGAAGTAGTTGTTACTTATCTGAGCTATTGTCTTGACTTGTGGTGGTTGGAAGGGATTCAGTTGCCTTAATGGATGAATTTGATTACGGATAATTAAATTGCATATTTAAAAGATAATAAGTGATACTGTGGGGTAGCCAGAAGTGTGCCGTGAGTGGGGTGTGTTGAGCTGTTGCTCCAGATACAGGCTGTAAATTGGATTATTTTTTCCATAAAACAAGGAAATGGGAATCCATCAGTTAGCCCATAAATAATGCAACATCTCTTCTTCCTGTTGCTTTTTCCTCCTTATACCCAAAAATGGAATTTGAATTGCCGTGGTGGTTCAGTGTATATTAGTGCATCAGACTGCAGTTATGCCTTAAATACCTGTTTGAAATTTGATGAGGGGCTTCCTGAGGGACTGCAACAAGTTGATACAGTTCCAAGCAATTTCCAAGTCTATTTCAGTCATTTAATATTGGGATTGTATACATGTAATCAGTTTAAGTAGTGATGTTCAGTACATGAAAGACAATGGTACAAATGACAGACCCGAGTCTCCTGGATGTAATAGAAATTCAGATACAGTTTTGTATTCATATTTTCATTAATCTTTCCGTGACAGGAGGACTAGTTCAGTTTAATACCATGGTCACTTATGAAAGCTTGACTTTAACACGGAATTCTTACAGAGGTGGCTATCAGCCAAGAATACAATCATCTATGGGAAGCAAACCCACGAGGCAAGATTAACTAGATGTGCTTAGTGCGCATGAAAAGAATTGTGCGTTTCTGAATTAGTTTGACTTACGGGATGAAATCGTAGTATCTATGTTTTTTGGAAGGAAAGCACATTTTCAAGAAAAGGATTGAAAACTAATACTAATTTATCCAAGACTAAGCCATTTTTGCAAATTCCATTTGTTCAGTTAACTGACTTCGTAAAATTTCATGAACCAGAATAAATAATTGTTCACACTATAATGGTTTACTTTGCCTTTAAAGTTTTAGGATTTTTTTTTAAATTGATGAGTATTCTGCGTATGCATGCACAGTATAAAATTTTGAGGAGGGAAATAAATGTGTTGATTGTGCCTTCATGAATTACAAGCTTTTTACTTTATGAAATCCTGAGTCTGTAGCTTGGACTAAGAAGAAAAAGGGTAGGGAGGATATCATTTCAGTGGTGTTACTTCTAACTACAATACGTGTCGAATTTCTGGTTAATCAAAGTGAAAAACACTGGTCAGAGAATGTGTCACAATAGATGATTTCACAATTTTTTTTTTCCTAGTAGACAGATCTCTGGGTATATTTGGTTTTTTTTTTTCCTGAAAACTTTTTCTTAACATTGCATTTGCCTTTGTGATGTGTGTATGAAATTCCACAGAATGGTAGTTATATGCTTAAAGTAATCTGAGAGCTTACTAACATGAACAAAGCAGTAAACCAGTCTAAAGAAAAGAAGCTATATAGCCAGGGGCAGATGACCTTACAGAATCTTAACTATGCAGGGGTTAATATTTTTCCCTGATTTGCTCTAATAAAAGAAATCAAAGCAGACATGAAGATGTTTAAATACTACAGAAGTACAGGAGTTCTGTCATGAAGAGCTTATCCAAGAATAAGGTGGCATAATGGAGTCAGACTCATTTAAATCTAATGCAGGGTTAGATGTCTTTTTCTCAGCATTTTAGTTTTGTGGTTTGGTTGGTTTTACTTATCTCCATCGTAAAATTGTGGAACCACAAAACTGCAATCTGCTAATGGCTAAATATAATTTTTGAATTGTTCACTAATTATTGACCCCCTTCTCTTTGCCCTAGACTTTTTTTTTTTTAATAAAAGGTTGTCCTAAAATGGGACGTGCTGTAATTGAGACCAAAAAAACTATTTCAGGGACATTTTGAAAAATGTTAGTCATATTTGAGTTTCTTGCCTCTGTTTCTGGAGGAGGGGTAGGGTGGCTTAAGGAGATGGCTGAGGAAACAAGAGGGCATTTACTACAGTTTTTTTCAGTGCGCAGAGGAATACTAACAGGGAGAGCTTCTTGATCACAAAAACTAAAGCTTGCTTATCCTAGAATCAGGGTTAATGTAGGTAACTTTGCTGTTGTATTTCTTTCTTCAAAGTGAAGTAGGGTGCAGAAAGGTGCATAAATTGAATGAGAAGTAGGTAAGACGTGGAGAAGAGGAGGGAGGTAGAGGTTATGTGTGATTGCCTGTATCATCAGAAGTGATACACTTAAGAAAGAATAAGTCTGTCAGCCCCCTGTTTTGCAGCAGAGAATGACTGCATTCAAAACGATGTGAAAAAAGGTCTTTCAGTAGTACAGATTTGAAATAATTACTCACTGAACCTAAATGGAAGCCTTCTGGTATCCACCCTTAGCCTCTGATACAGAATAGTTGAAAGATGGATCTTAAAATGCTAAAGCAGCGTTCTCTTTGAAAGGACTTTGACAACAACTGAATTGACAGTATCTATCAATAAGAGTTGCTAGCAGTGATTTCAACATTAATAAAAGCAGGTGTCAAATGATACCAAGAGATGGGTAGCAGTTCCAGACTGCTGACCAGCTGCATTGAGTCCTGGAGGACAGGAGAAGCAATACGCTCTCCTTTGAAAGTAGAACTGTATTTCCCACTTGCCGCATGTTAATGTCTTAACAGCAATGCTTCTGAGTCGTGTGCTAACAATAAAAAAAGTCTTGGTTTTGGAGTTCCAGTAATTTGGAGCCAAGAAGACAGACTTGAAAGTGTTTGTGTGGAGTCAGATTGGAATATAAAATAAATCACACTTGTCTTTACAAAAATTTGAGCGGATATATGGGGAAGAATTATAACACATTATGTGCCAGCAGCAAACTGGCTAGTACTGAGTTTAGACAGCAACATTTAAATTTTATTGAATCCTCGCTGTCAAAGAAGGATGATAGTTTATTATCTTGACACTTTTTTTCTCCTTTGCTGAATAGGGATAAATTAAAGCTGTCATTTATTTTATGTGCATGGTCTCCAGAGGAAGTTTTCTGTTATTTTTAGCAATTACCTTAATATTTTGTCTTACGATGTCAATACTACAGCGGTACAATGACTTTTTCATTTTCAGGATCTTAACATACACCTTGAAGATAAAGTCTACCTTGCAGGAAACATTTTTACCTTAGCAGACATTCTGATGTACTATGGATTGCATCATGTCATGGTAAGTGTTATTTGAGTTATTTCTATATGTACAGCTGTCATAATTGTTTATCTAAAGGGCAGCTTATTGTTGTAGAAATTGACCTACTGAATTGCTCAGTGAAAATCACAGAATGAAAATTGAGAGATTTCGTACAAAAACTTCAAATAAAACTTGGGTTTAAGTTGTGGGTTTGTTTTTGTGGGGTTCGGTTGGGATTTCTTTTGTTTGTTTGTTTACTTGTTTTTCTTTTAGTTTTTTTTACTTATTTTAATATTTAGCAATGGGTCTGTCAAAAAGAAGTGTATTACCTGTAGTGTTCCGAATGCTTTAGTTACCTCTACATAACAGAGATAATACCTGTCCCTCTGACATGCATGTGTGTCTGAGAATCAGTGAATTCAGTCATAACTGGGTGAATAGTTATGTTATACCATTAAAAACAGGACTCTGGTTGAAGAGTGCAAGAACAGTACACTTCAAAAGGCAGGCTGAGGCAGAGAAGGGGAGGGAAGATCAAGTAATGAAATACTACCAGAAATGAGGACTTAGACTGTTGAGGAGTAAGTTCAAATGAGAAAGTGTGAAGCAGAGGAGCAGGCAGGGAAGCTTCATTTCAGAAGGTTTTTGAAAACATGTTAAAGTCACTTAGAATTAATTCTGTTAAACCATATTTGCCTTGTAAAATATCTTAAGTAGTAGGATAGATGTGTTGACTAGAGTGTCAGAATGGGTTACCCTTCACATGTGATATGTAGACAGAAAAAATGTGTAAGTACTTTCTAAAAATGACCGTATATGTTGTAGGAGAGTATGAGTTCAAATTATAGGGTTTTTTTGAAATGAATTTAGGCAGAGAAAAATCAGGCATATTTTAAATTTAGAGTTTGCTCTAGAGTAGACCACCTAATCAAGAAGATAAGCTAAAAGTTACTGCTTTGGGAAATAGAACAGATGGTAGAAACAAATGACTTGGTGCTCCTGGGTGCCTGCAACCATCCAGACACTACTTGGGACAAGTTTATAGTACAGCATCTGTTTCTGAAATGTTTGACTTCATGGAAGATCATTTTCTGAATCAGAAGGGTATAAAAGGCAAATAATGGTGTGGCTATCCTAAATAAAGAGGAAAATTTAGAAGCTGCTAGCTAGGAATTGCATGTATTTTGAAGGTTTCCAACTTGATTAATCCAGGTTCCTAACTATAAAGGTAAACACTTGAACTATAGAAGCTTTTTTTTTTTTTTTTTTTTTTTTTTTCCGTGTAATAAGAGAGTACATCCAGAGCTGCAGCTCTGCCATAAGCTTTGGAGGGGAAGCTGCTCTATCTCTTAATGTGATGTGGTCTAGTGAAGCAGTTTGTCATACGCATCACTGTTTCAACTAAGCCTTGTGCAAAATACCAGTAAATGCTTCCTCTAATCCTTCAAGAGAGAAGGTAGAAATGGGAGGCATGGAGAGGGAGATCCACAGTTCTTGCTGTCCATCAAGCTGAACATCGATCTGAAAATTATAATGACCTTCAAGCTTAATCTTTTACCTTTTGACAGACTAACAACTACATGCTAGCATAAGCATTAGTAACAAAATACTGTAAATATTAGTGGCAGACCATGATTGTCCTGAATGAGCAAAGTATTATTCAAGCATTAAAAATCTTCTGGTGTGACTTTAATTGGAAATGATTTTAAGACCACTCAGTCCTCCTTCACCCACAGTTTCATTTTCCTTTCGTAGTGTTTCTGAATATAGATCATACGCCTTTGTATTACTTCCCTCCTCCCACCTCCATTAATGAGTGGAAGTCAGATTCACAGGTAGTGTTTCAGGCTTATTGCAGACTTGAGTTTATTTTGAGTCTGTTAATTAGAAATACACTTGTAATAATAAGGCAGGAACTGAATTGTATACATTGTTGTTCTGCATCATAATATAGGTCAAACACCCTAGAAGTGTGATGCTTGATACTAAGTTTTTTTAAATCAATGTGATTTACATTGTCATATGTAATTCCATGTCTCCATGTATCTGATATAAATATTGTTGTCTTTAGACACTTTGATTACTTAAATACATATGTGGATAAGTATAATGAACAATGAAGTTCTACTAGATTAAAGCATAGATTGCAGAGAAAGCATGAATTTGGAAGTATTGCTTAAGGATAGCTCAAGCAATCAGTAAGCATTAAATTCCCCCTGTGGTAATGAACTTGTTTCCCTATGTTTTTATTCTTAAGTATTTTCAAACAGCACAAGTCCAGTTCTATTTAAGAGAAATAATCGATACAAAACTTTGTCAGAACCAAAGAGGTAGTCTCAAATTTGTATGTCTGACTTGGAAATTTCTTTAATAAGGCCTAGAAAATAAGTTATGGGTGAAATTCAGATCTGCAAATGGAAGATGCCTCAGTCAAAGTTTCAGGGTCAAATCAAGTACAAAACAAAGTTGTTCTCATCAGATCAGAACTACTAATGCTGAACGAAAATGAGAATGCACTAGGAGCTTGTTTCCCACTTCTTTTTTTCCATAATGAACATTTCCTGTAATAAACAGATAGCTGTGAATTTTTGTTAATATTCACTGGTAAACTGTTTTTAGTAATGAGGTAACAGGCTTTTCTTCTGAAAAATTATGCTAGAAATGGTACTTAAACTGAATACAAAACCAATTTTACTTTAAAGAGAAGACTTAATTTTAAGCATGTTCCTTTAGCAGCAGCAAATTAGTCATAACTATGTGAAAGTGCATGTATTTCATTAAATAAATTGTTCAGGTGTTTGGGGTGGGTTTTTTTTCCCCATCTTTCCCTCATATCTAAAGGCTAAATTTAGAAAGTGAGATTATATCTTATCCTTTTCTTGAAGCTGAAGAACTTGAGATATAGGCAGGTATTTTTAGACTTTCCATGCGCATTCAGGGTGTCGGAATGGGAATTTATGCTTCCATCCCCAGTGCAACTGAAAGCAAATATAATTAAAGTATATGTATTTATAGCTCTTCTAGAAACTCTTCTAGTTGTGTTGTATGATGACCACCTTGGTTACCCTTTGTGAGCTTTGTGGTGGAAGAATAAAAGACTTTTCTCTTTTTTTTTTTTCTTTTCCCCATGACATAAAAAAGCCTGTCAAATTGAGTGTCTGCGGCTTTGCTATTAAAATAATTGCTTTAATAGCAAATAATTATTTTAACAGCAGAACAGCAGCCTTTCTTAACTTGGGGGAATTATCTAATTTAATGAGGAAGAACAGAAAATACCCATCTAACAATGTTGTAAAAAATGCCATGGAAGTGATCTCTAAACAATTAACCTAAGAGTTATGTTCCAAGTAAAAAGTAGAGCATGCCACAAAGTGCTTTTTAATATATTTCACTGATGGAGTACATTATGTAAATAAGTGAAAATATCTTGCTTGTTGTGCCGAGAGTACAGAAAGGGGTTTTGTTATTAGAGTAGCTGTTTTGCCCTTTGGATGTTTTTTTACTGCACTAACAGAATGGGGGAAGACTAGTTTTCTAGACTTTATTTTTCATTTACATCAGGGAAATGTGAAGATTGAGAATTGTCAGGATAAAATTATGGGAGGAAATACTGTACCTGCTGCAAAATCTGAAGTTTAGTTCAGCATTTTCATAACCAAGTGCTTACCCATTAAAGACTTTGAAAAAAGGCATTGTAATTATAACTTTACGTGTGCACAACTGACAATTAAAGCTGACAGTATTTTTATTACCTGCTCGTACTTAAATATTTGTCTTCATTTTCAGTAATTTTAGATGGCCTTAGAATACACATGTTGCTGTTTCATGCTCTATGTTAATTTGTAAATGGTTCTACAATTTTATACCAAACACTAGCTTCCAACTACCATTATAACAAACTGCAGATGATCAAAGCATTTTCCCCTAAATGGTACTGCATGGGAGGTTTTGTCATGGATATGCTGCACTTGCAAAAGTTGAGGCAATTTGTGAAGCACTCAGTGTTATATTTTAATAGCTTCCGTTCTTTTTGTAATGCACTTAAAAATTCTGGAGTTCTTCCCCTTACAAGTGTCATTCTCTTCCACTGGGCTAATGCTGATTGACTCCTTTATGTTTCTAGCTCAGCAAGAGTAATATGTGGCTGTGTTTTAATTTGTCTATGCACTTCTGTCAGTCTATACAGCTGTAGGAATAGTGTTTGCATTTCCATGCCAGAAGGAAGAAACTCAGATTTTCTCATGCTGCTTAACTGGGGTTCGTAGCAGTTCAAAATTGCAGAAGTTGTTGAGGAAATACATGTGCATTGCTATGCTTGTATTGTGGCAGGTGAGTTCTATAAGAACAGCTAGCTGGGTTTAGGGGCAGCTGCAAGATCCCTGATTTTTGGTTGCTGCAGTTATTGTGCTCTTAACTTCCTGTTAATATAGTTTTAATGGTATGTGGGAGTTGTTTAGAATTCCTTCCTCCTGCAAATCCTTGAAATTATTCTTCCTCAGTAGTTTTCCCGTGGCTCATCTTCTAGTATATATCTGTATTTTCTTTTTACTACTACATACTTAAATCTTTACAGTTCTTAGCCAAGTGCTGGGATGTGTGAAAGAACAGTCAGGAAAAGCAGCAAATATTACAGGCAGCTCTTCTTCAGGAAAGGGCTGGTGCAGCACAAGGTAAAATTTCGCATCAGAATTAGTTTTGAACACCAGCTTTTCACTAAAACAGCTGAGTAAATGAATGTGTATAGCTCTTCCTGTGTTTTAAAGTTTTGTTGCAGCATTTGTTTCCAGGTGTCCTGTGCCCAAGATGAAATTTGCAGTGTACCTCCATTACCCATAAAATCTGGTATTTGTGGAACAAGGCATAAGGAATATGCCGTCTGTTTAGCTTTTCAGAAGGGGATTAACCTTGATTAGCTCTAGAAGTCTAAACATGAGAAGTATTAGGCATGTCTAGCTATGATTTGTCTGTTAAAACTATCCTCTACAGGTGTGCCCTCTTTCATTGACTGCAGGTGTTGTCAAGATGACGAAGTTCAGCTTGATGGGTAACTTAGCTAACTGAAAATGAAGTGAGGTGAATCCTGTGCTGCTTGGTTTAGGTATTGGTGAGATGAGATAGGGCAATTGATGTGAGGATCGCATTTGTTCCTGATGCAGGTTTTGTAGTCTGTTTCGAGGACTACCTGATTTATAATTCAGTTGTAGTGGGTTAATGTGAGGAAACACATGATTGTCTAAACTGATAAGCTGACTTCATAACAGAGAAATGAGGAGACCTAAAATTGCTAATCAAGGAGTAGTAATGCAGGTGATAGAGGATTGGAATAGTTCTTCTGCAGCTGGCTTAATTCTGAAGTAATAAAGGACTTCAGTGAGGATGTTGGTGATGTGAACTTTGGTGGTTTTAAAAGGTATAGTTAATATGTGTAATAGTACATGACTTCATCTGAGCCGGTCCTCTAATAAAAAGTAAAGGTAGGCTTGAAGCTTCTGATTAATTTTGGCCACAATTCCAGTGGCAAGGAGCTGTTGGAATACCTGTATCGTAGTTGGAGGCTTCTTCCTGTCTGCTCTTGCAGCTGTTTAGATTTGGATTAAAATAAACAAGTGTATATGCTGCTGACTTGAGAGCACAACAGGACCTCAAACTGTAGTAGTGATAGTACTTTAATAAGTTTATGAAGTATGGACAGGTTTCCAGTTTGGTTTACTGTAGTAATTTGAATCATTCCATTGCTGCCAATGTGAGCTAGCACGTCTGAACATTTAAGTGTTAAGATATGCTGTTTCTTAGTAACTATTGCATGATCACTGCTCAAAATAGAAAACAACTTTCAACTTTTCTATCCAGTCTGAAATTGCCTGAAAAAAAACCCATATTGCTGTACTTCTAATACACCTTGAAATACAAAGCAGTTACTTTACTGATAAGACTGCCTGCTAGATTAACATGAAAGGCTAGTGCCTGTTGTGGAGCTCTTCCCTGCACCCGCAATAATGTGTGCTAACCCCATAAATAGACAGATGCATTAAATTCAAGCAGGCTAACACCCTTTGTAACCCATCGTCGTAATGCAAATATATATTCCAGCCTCCAGGTCTGTTCATTTGAGTAAATTAAAAGTAAATCCATATTTTGGGTTGTGATTTTTCATATGTGAAGTTAAGATAGGATACTGCTGGACTGTAAGAACTTTTTATGCAAGTTGGAATCAGCTATAAAACTGTCCACTTTTATTTTGCCTTACCACGTTTGACACTAATGATGCAGTACCTTGTTTTATTGGTGCTTTGTGTTTCTTCCCCATGCAGGTGGAACTCACAGTGCAAGAAAAGGAGAAATACCTTAATGTGTCTCGTTGGTTCAACCACATTCAACATTATCCAGGTGTCCGGCAGCATCTGTCTAATGTAGTCTTTATCAAGAACAGATTATACACTAATGCTCATTAAGGAAAATCTTAATGTCATGTCAGAAGTGTGTTTGGGAGTTTAGAAGTTACACTGTCCAAAACTACTAACTTGCAAATACTGGCTTGTAACCTTCTGTATGTGAACCAAAACTGTTGATGCCTCAAACAGAATTGCATTGAATTGCTGTTGTTCATTGAAGAATTTGAACTTATTAAATTGTATCATGTATCTGATTGAATGCAACAAAGGTAGAAAGATGAAAATTGAGTTTTAAGTCACTATTTTTTGAAAATGAGAAGTTCTTTCAATTAAGTATTCAAGGGTAATAACATGGTCCTTATAGGAAAGAATTACTTATTTTTCTTCAATTATTCACTCCTTTTGCTATTTATTGAATTTTTATGTATGTCATGCTTTCTTTTCATTTTATTTTCCATGGATGTTTACACTAGTTTTATAAAAGTTAAGAGCTATATTGTGTGCCAAGAGGATATGAAAAAGGGAACATGCAAATGTTACAAAGTATTTATGTGACTGAATAAATTATTTTAAAACTCTGTAGTCTTAATTTGGCTGTGAAACTTCTTAGTAGCTCTACAGTAAAGAAAATCTTGTTTCATCTGCTGCTTTATTTTGTGGTATATGGACTTCTGTTTTGACTCTAGAAGTGTTCTTTCAAACAGAGTAACAAAGGTTAGCATTCTTTCACGATTTCTGCTTCATGTGCTGTTTCCACTTTCCACACAATTGCAAATGCAAGTTTCAAGATGACAAAACCCAAATTACACAACAGGAAAAAAACCAACCTCCCCCTCAGCTTCAGGTGGTAATGAGATCCTCTGTCAAGTTTACTCTCAAAGTTGGATCAGCAGACATTTGGACAGTGCTAACATAATGCCCTCAGGATACACCTGAACTAGGTAATTACCTTCTGTACAATTCGGTTAACATTTTCTTTTAAAATACTGAAAGAAATATAAAAATACTTTGGTATTTTAATTGGCAAACCTCCATTTTGGTTTCTACAACAGTATTCAGCAAACAACTTCTCAATTATAGATTCTTTTGTCTTAACTTGTGCGCTGCTTTAGAAGCCTCCCAACCTGTAAGATAAATATAGAGATACCTTGGACAGGTGTTTGAGCCTTAAGGAAAAAAGTAGATATCAAGATCTATCCTAACACATAATAGGATAGGAGAAATTTGCATGAGTAAGCTTGTCTTGCACAATTCCAGGCTAATAGGTGTTTTCTGTATATACATAATTTCTTCAGAGGATTTACAGGCACACTTACTTTCAGGAATGTCATATTGTTAAAAATGAAAATACTCTTGCTTGGTTTGAAAAAGTTCTTATTGTTTCCCAGAGGAATTAATTCTTAGCTTCTACTATCTCTCCTATTAGTTACTTTGCTTCCTTGCTATTTAGAAGTAGGCCTTGTATACCTGATTATGAAGACCTTGCTGAAATCTTGAGATCTGCTCAAGAATTGTGGAGTGGGCTTTAGCACAAATGTAAGTTAGAAACTTCATACTCCACACTTCTGACATTTTGACTACCTGAGGGTTTTGGGGTTTTATTGTTACTACTTGCACTCTTAATTCCCAATTTGTTACCTAGTAAAATGTATATTAGTGAGTTTGCTTTTTTTCCCCCATTTATGGTTGGGAGACAGTAATGATGAGACTTGGAAAAATACCTTTTACTAAATTCTACTGTGATGAACCATTTTGTGTTTAGGAAGGGTAGCATGACTGGGAATCAGTGCATTTGGTTGGAGTTTGGGGAATTTCCACGTTCATCTTGCAGGCATTAGTCTTGTATGCACTATTGTGAGTGCTTTGTAAAGCGTATGTGCAAGCCTTCATCCATGGAAACAAGGAGCTTATGTTACAGCTAAGAACACTGAAATGGAACCAGAGCTAAAACTACTGCTGAAAACAATAGTGTCATCTACTCGGGCAAGTTTTGTAGGGATGATACTACAAAGTGTCTTTCTTTAATCCCAAACAGACCGTGTTTCCAAGTGTTGGGATTTCTCAAGGTGGCTGCATGCTACTGCAGCAGTATCCCCTAGCCTCTTGTGCCAGTTTTATTTTCTCTGGTGTAGAACAGAAGCGTTACTTGCTGCTGAAATGTTAAAAAGAAAAAAAAAAAAAGTTCAGCTAACAGATTAAATGTTTAGAAATGGATTAGTAAAATTTAACTCTGTGCTATCCAAAAAGGCATTTGGTCATTATCATATGCTAACTTGAGCATTTCTATTTTCCTCCCCTACATGAAGAAGCTCAAGGACGTAGAGGGCTAAAAGCAAAGAATGATGAACCAAGATTTTGTCTTTAGAGAGATGACTGGGAAAACCAAATAGTATTGATTTCCTCTCCTCTCCCCCTTTCTGTATAACACCTTTTGATCATCAAGGACAACTAAATCTGTACAAAAACTTCTGAAAAATCATAAAACGTAGCTTGGTCTGTGTGGAATTGTATGAGGTACCTATTTTATGATGATGCTTCTCAGCATTTACAGACAAGGTGTGTGTGTAATCTTTCAAACCAACATCAATGGTTTGTATAAAGAGTGCACGTGGGTAAATGTTCTGCTGATTTTAAAGCTACTAACATTTGTCTGTGTAATATTTTATCATTCTTTCACTGAACATTAGTAGAAGTGACTTTCTTCCCTTGCAACTTTCATTCTCAAAATTTCAGTTGCTGAAGGGCACAGTAAATATTGTGATGTTGTTTTACTTTTGTTGCTTTGCAGTTTGATGATGATGATGACCACAGTGATGTGTGGAATTTATTTTCACAGTCTTTCATGAACAGTGGCACTCTCATTTGTTAATGTATCTCATCATTGCAGTATTATTATTTTGCATAATTGTTCTATCTAATTTATTCAAGGGGCCTGACATGTTATGGTCTTTTAAGTATGTGCCTCTGGGACTTGAGGTTGTTGCCATATGGTGAGATAGTGCTGCATGACAACCTTTCAGCAACTGAGGAATTCAGCAGTGAAATATATATATGGTAATTGTAAGTGTTCAGTGAAAACTTACACTTAGCACTTTGACTTGTCTTTTTCCCCTTGATGCCAAGATGGCAGCTGCTTGCAGACAAGCCAGGCTGAAACAGATATCCGATATGTTAGAAATGTGCTGATGATTTTTAATTGTCTTTGTATGTATGACTTCATTTTCAAGTGAGAGTTCAGAAGTCTCATGGAGCAGTTCTTGCACTGAGACTTATAACTGGGCAGCAGTGATTTAAACACAAATCCAAGTTTAATATAGGGTTAGAGAAAAGTGAGTAGAAATGAGAAAATTGAGATCTGATTTACTCTGTACAGGAAAATATTGTTCCAGTTTAGACCTGAGTACTAAGAAAATCTGACTGAAACTGAAGTGAAGGCTTTTCAGCAGCAAACCTGTAAAGATTTTCTTTTTTTCTTTTTTTTTTTCTGTGATAGATCAAATGTATAATGGGTAATATATTTAAGGGGGAGAGGGGGAGGGCTGAGTTCCTTTTGTATTGTAAGTGATTTACCTATCAGATTGACATCCCAGTTTTCCACACAGAAAACAAGTTAGGAGATACCACTTCAGGTTAACAATTGAAACAGTGTCATCAGGCAAAGTCTGTTCCCTTTCTTCACTGCCCACCCACAGTAGGGACTTCCTTTCAAAAGGCTTGCTCCTATGGAATTAGCAGAGATTGTTTGGGTAGAATGCATCACATTTGGACAGTGAAGTCTCCTAGCTAGCATCTTAGCTGTTAGCATGTAAGAGGTGATACTTTCATATCCTTTTAATCTTTTTTTTTGGTATTGTAATCCTTCTCTATAGCCTACCCCACCATCTTCAAAATACTTTTAAACCAAAGTAGCCTTTCTCCCTGGAATTTTTTGCTACTATCTGAATCTTTGGAAGTACACAGGCCTAGAAATGGGGAACTTATTTTTGATATGGTACATCTTAAACTTCCCAGAAGGTGGTGTAGTTCATTGGAGTATTTTGATAAAATAATTATTCAACTTCGCTTTCTTTCTCTCTCACATGCATGTATACCCATTTATTTAAAGTGTAATTATAGCTCATGGAAGAGTAATCTAGACTCTTCAGTGTGGGTGTGGATTCTTGGTTATTAGCAGGGAGCTGAGACGATAAGATTTAAGATGCACACGAGAACTTTGAAATTCAAGTAAGACACATTTATTATGAAAATGTAGCTTAGAAGTGTGAACATGTTTTTTTGTCTGTGAAATAAAATACACTCAAGTGACATCACAGATGAAAACAGCTATAGAACTTGGGCATCTTTATTCTCCTCTTGGTTAAAAAGCAACAGATGATCAAAACTGCTCCCCAGTGCTGTAGATTTGGAAGAGATGAGGACAAAGTGCTTCACAAGAGATCAGCTGAGAAAGATGAAAATAAATAGATGCAACTATAAAATCATTGTCATGAAATCCAGTGTAAGCTCTTTTCAGAGCTCTAGCAAACCTAGACTCTAGTATGTAATTTTTGTATCTCATTTTTTGCTAGGAAGAGGGATCTGTAGGCCTATTGGATTTTTTTTTTTTTTTTTTTTTTTTTTTTTTTTGCTTTCAATCCTCTCATTTCTTTTAATCTTTGGTGTGTTTCATGGTCTTTAACTTCAAAGTGTAATTGTAATGATGCAGCTGCTTGATGGATTAATATGTTTAATATTTTCCCCCTAAGAGTGGAATTTCTTCTTTGCATCTATAATTGGATCGCGCTGCTGCTGTCCCTAATGGCAATGCCAGGTTTCATAGTCACCATACACCTGAGCACATGCTTACTCACTTGGTAATGTTAATTTTTATTCTAGATTTATCAAAATTGAATTGTGTTCCGCACGTCTTTTGTGCTTTATTGCAGAAGATGAGTGAGAGGAGATGCTGTCATGCACCTCTGCTGCACGAGCTTTCGGATTCAGACTGGGTCTTCGCATCCAACCACTGCATGTCTTGAGTATTAGACTTATAGTACTTCAGAACACAGCTCCAGGGAGATATGTGAAGATACCAGAGATTTGGAGGGGAGGGGAAATTGATTTTGTGGCAAGGTTACTTGTTGCTGCTGTGTGCACATTCCTGCAAGGCGTGGCCTTTATTTTCCATGCTGGTAGTGACTGTAGCTACTGCGGCTGCTGCAGAACATTGCACATCGCAACTCTCACACTGCAGGCAGGCAGGAGGTGAGTAATTTTTCATCGTTGCTGCATCTGAAGGATTCCCCTTTCCCCTCCCACACTACCTTGGCCCCTTTAGGAAGATTTTAATCTATTAAACTTTCCCTTCTGTGTTGGAAGAACTAAATCTTTTTCAGCATTTCCAGGCTGGTGATCTAATTTGACAGCTCCTGGGTGATGTCTATTCCACTTCAAAGAGGCAGGTAGCCTCGGGCAAGCCAGCTGCATTGTGGATTCTGCAGATTTGGCTTGCTGTTCCTGCTGGGTGTCATCTGTCTTCTTAGTCTTGCAGTGGATAATTTTTGTCCTCCCTAGCATCATCTGCCTGAGCAGTTTCTGCCTGGCAGGCCTGTCCATCCAGGTTGAGCATCAAGTACAGTAGCCGCACGGCTAATCTGACAAGGCATTCCTCCAAACAGTGCACCCCCAGGCCTGCTTTGGCCAGCATCGGCATCACGGCCCTCAAACTTCCACCCATCACGATCATGGTCTTGGTCTCCCATCACGGGTACAGCCCATGGACTTATTCTGCTGGCGCAAAGCATGTCCCACGCCTTGCCCTCTTAAGGGCCGTCGCTCCCATTACTCCCTTCTTGGCAGATGTCTGCCTCAACAGGTTTGGGCTTCCCTGCCTGTTGCCGGCATTTGACTCGGACACCGCCACTTGGATGAAACAATCCTTTAGTGGATTATCATTGCTAGACAGCCTGTGGGGGAAATGACAGGATTCGGCACGTTCATCTGGAGATTCTGCAACTCAGAGTGCTGCTAACACTAATGGGAAGTGGCAGGGTGATCCCTGAAAGAGAAAGCGGGTTCCATTGCACGGCAAAAGTGACAGAGGTTGTTTAGCCTATCTTCCAAAAGAATATATGATGACTACATATGTTGATTTTCATGCTCCAAGCCAGAGCTATTTCCATATTTTTGTGACTTGATGGCTACTTCCTACAAACTGACAGGTTAGGGGCTCCACAAGTATTGTCTTTTTATAGCCATCACCTCTTTAAGTCCTCCTTAATTTTTTTAAATATGTTTTGAAAATAAGCTTGACAGTGCAGTGAGAGTAAGCAAGAGGAGGAAACAAAAAGAAACAAACCAGGCATAAATGCAGCAAATAAAGCATATTCTTAAAAAAACAATAAACAATCAGTATTCAAACAGAGGAGAAACGGTTTCAGGACAGTAGTAATAGAAACCGATGCACTTATTGTCACAGGATTTGTCCTTGTTGCAGTCCTGTACTTCTGAATCTGACATTACTCATGATACAAAAACTCTCCTAGAAATGCAGTAGTTATAAACCCCCTTAACTACAGGATTTCTTCCTCAGCAAATAAAAAGATAGCTGGAGCATAGGGCTTAGAGGGGAAAAGATTTTGTTAGATAGAAAGGCTAGGAAAGGATGGCAACTAGACTGGAAAGGGATAAAATTAACATTTGAACAGTTTTACCCCTAATTATCAGCAATCATCAAACCATCTGGAATATCCTACAGATACTGTTAACATAAAAGCACTAGTGTAATTTATTGGTGGTTGGCAAGTGCTTACCTGCTTTGGATCCAAGTGGAAAAATAAAAATACTGATCTATAGGTTGCAAGAGGTGGTTACCTTGGGGGAGGGGGGGAGGAAAGATGTGAAAGAGAACAGTATTTTTTAGTAACAATTCTTATCTCTGCTAATTGCCTATTTAATGTAATATTTACAGACCATCTAACAATGAAGGAGTGAAAAACTATTTTAGATTATATATTTATGCTGAATTTAGTGATATTTTAAGTGAAGTATTGAACACTTTCCAAAGATTCATTTTATTATTTAAACAGATTCTAACCACATTTTGACTGATTTTGGAGGAGTTTGCTTCAATGAAACCAATTCACTCATTTTTAAGGTTGAGTTCACAAGATTATATGTATTGTCAAAAAAAAAATGGTGATTTCAGTGGGCAGTTTCTGAGCTTTGATGATGGCAAACAATTTAGGAATAGGAACTTTTTTTGTGACTGTTGTAACATTTTCATACAATAAACAAAAATAAGGAAGTCCTTTTCTGGAGGCAATTGCTCCTACTTACAAAAGATATGCAGAGTAGGAAATGGGCAGAACTAATTTCAAATAAAGAAATATATAATACTTCTGTTTTCTGCTCATAAAACACTGATTGTTTCAGGTAAACTGGCTTCTTTCAGGTGTTCCAAGTCAAGATACTGAAGGCTGCGGCAGCTGTAGGAGAATTTGTGGTCCATTTCTTCTTCATTGACCATACAAAGATGCTGAGCAGTGTGGTATGTAATGCAAAGAAAAAAAAACTGTGTTAAAGAACTGTTAAAAACCAAACTGTAGGTGCAATGATTGAAATAGGGTCAAGCTGTTCTAAAAGTTGTTGAGCTTATGTAGCATGAAAACAGAAAGCCCTGAGAGAAACTTGTTGTACTGTAATTACAACTGATGGACATGCTGGCTACAAAACTTAGGCAGAGCAGTCTATTTTACATCCAGCAAAAAGCAAAAATTACATAAAATCCCTATCGAGTTCTTTTAAAAACACTCGAGAATGTTATTTTCAATACACTTTGATAATATTCTATATAATTTGAAAATACTTAAAAATATTTTATATGCTTTGAAAATATTCTATGCAGTTTAAAAATATTAAATACACTGAAAATATTTTATATAATTTGAAAATATATATACTGTTACAAATATCAGCAAATGGATTTATCTGAATGCATGTCTCTCCTGAAAAACGAACAAGTACTGGTGCTGGGGTTTGGTTTGGTGGTTTTTGTGTTGTTTTGGGTTTTTTGTTTTTGGTTTTTCTTTTTCTTTTTTGTGGGTGGTTGTGATTTTTTTTTTTTTTTTTTTCTTTGGGGAGGGTCGGGTGTGTTTTGTTTGGGGGCTGTGGTGTGCGTTTTGGTTCGTTGTTTGGTTTAGTTGGTTGGTTGGTTTGGTTTTAGGTGCGCGTGGCGCTGTGCCCAGAGGAAGCCGAGCCCGAAGCTCCGCGCTGGAGCCGTCCCTGACGCACCCCTTGGGACGGGGCAACCGCTGCCGGGCTGTCCGCATAGGTCTCCCCACGGCAGCAGCACCTCCATTCCGTGTAGAAACCTTTCCCCTCAGCGCAGCCAAGGGGGGATCCGCGGGACGACCCGGATGTATCCCGTGACCGCTCCGGCCCGGTGACAGCGGGCGGCCAGACCAGCCCACCCCTCACGGTTACCACAGCAACGGCCGCTGCCGCGGCGGCGGGCGCGCGGCGATGACCTCACCGCTCGGCCCCGGATGGAGGCGGAAGCTCGGCGGGCGGGACGGGACGGGGCAGGGCAGAACCGGGCTGCCTGTGGTCCGCTGCCGGGGCTGGGGCGCTGAGCGCCATGAGCGGCCGGACCCGCGACTGGAAGCGGGAGGCGCTGGCGGCCGGGTCCCCGATCCAGCCCATCATCAAAGGTAAGGAGCGGGACCGGCCCAGCTCGGTGGCTCCTTGTGGTGGCCGAGCCCGCAGTGTACAGCGCAGCCCGGGGGCACACCGCTTCTGGACCGTTGCGGGGCTGCGGGCCGTTAGCGGGGCCTCTTGAGAGGGGCGGAGCTTCGAGTCTTTGCGGAGGGGCGGCTGTAGAATCAACTAGGTTGGAAAAGACCTTTAAGATCATCAGGTACCGCTGTTACCACTCCACTGCCAGAACCATCACTAAACCTTGTCACTAAGGGCCTCTTCTACACTGTTTTTGTGCACTTCCAGGAACGATGATTCCACCACTTCCCTGGGCAGCCTGTTCCAATACCTGATCACCCTCTTGGTGAAGAAGTTTTTACTAATATCCAGTCAAAACCTCCCCTGGTGCACCTTGAGGTCGTTACCTCTTGTCCTGTCAGTTGTTACTTTATAGAAAAGACCAGCCACCTGCTTGCTCCCTTTCAGGTAGTTGTAGAGAGCCTTCTTTTCTTCAGTCTAAGTAACCACAGTTCCCTCAGCCTTTCCTCATAAGGCTTGGGCTCCAGACCCTTCACCAGCTTTCTTACCCTTTTCTGGACTTGCTGCAGCATCTCAATGCCTTTCTTGTTGTGAGAGGACCAGAACTGAACACGGTGTTCTAGATGCAGCCTCACCAGTGCCCAGTACAGGGGGGCGATCACTGCCCTGGCCCTGCTGGCCACACTATTGCTGATACAGGCCAGGATGTTGGTGGCCTTCTTGGCTGCCTGGGCACAAGCTGGCTCATGTTCAGCAGCCATCGATCAGCACCCACAGGTCCTTTTCTGCCAGGCAGCATTCCAGCCACTCTTCCCCAAAGAGTGGCCGCTTTCCCACCGTCTGCGGCTCTGTGGAGTGGTCTGAGGTTTGAACCTGGGCATCTGGGAAGGCTTAACTGGCTTCTTTGTCTCTTGACGGTGTGTCAGGTGTCCGGCTTTACTTTGCGAAGAGGGGTCTGACACCGTGTCCTTGCCACTGGCATTAAGTTCCCTGGGAAGCGTTACTTTTATGTTGTTTGCCCAGGCACATGTGTTCTGGCGTAGTTCATCTGTACGCAGGAGCATTTGAATTTGAAAGTGTTTCAACCTGTGCTTTATATACTGCAGTCATGTTCCCCAAATATGAAATAATTGTTCCTTCCATGTGGCTTATTTTTACCCTTCTAAGAGTACTCTGGGTAAAGATTTTCGAAGTGGCCAGTAATAGCTAAGAGAAAATGCTCCTGTCCTCGGATTTCCTATCTAGAAGCCATCCTAGTCCCTTTCTGTCTCATAACATCCCTGAAGACAAGGGTGTCTTCACTCAAATAAAAATCTCAGCAGAAAATAAAGTTTGTTTTTATTTTAATTATCCATTTAAGTCTTTGGGTTAAAATAACAAAAAGATCATATAGCACAGTCCGTAAACCTAAACATTTTAATTTGGGAATTGCATGATTGCACTTTTTGTGAATGGGATAGGATTCAGGGTGTGGAACAGGCAGGTGTGGATACAGTAGAGAGGGAGTTCCACATGGTAACTCAACAGGTTGGACAGAAAAAGTAGGGCTCTTCCTGCAGACAGTGGTACCAGCTAAGTACCAGTGTAAGTGCTTGTTGGAACTACACTGGAAGCTGTACTAAGGAGGAGGAGGATTGAAACTGAGCATGCTGGGAGACAGAGGAGAACATTCACCTTCACGGAAAGGTGTCTGCAGCACCTGGAATACCAGTTCATTGCATTTTATCTAAGTTGTTGGTTCGCTGAATAGATAGATTAGCCAGTAAAAAATGTTCTGGTGCTCTTTGGATTTTGCATGTGTTTGGAGAGCAGTAGTCCTTCTTACATTGGAGTATGGTGTGCTACTTTGTGTTGTGTAGCCTAATTTGAAGTGTGAGAATAAAATTAAAAATCTGACTTTAATTTATCTTCTAGATGTTGGGGAAATCTACTCAAGACTACTGGATCACAGACCAGTAATTCAGGGAGAAATACGTTATTTCATTAAAGAATTTGAAGTAAGTATTTTTATCATATCTGGTGAAGCAGTCTTTGGAGTCTGAGTCTTTAAACAGATTTAGAGGTTATAATATGTATGTAAATTCTTCAGAAAGACTTGATGTGTATTTGCTGCCCAGAATAACTTAAACTCCTGGGGTATATATCTGCATCTTTAGTAACCAAGGCAGTAATTGAGGTCTTTTTATTTAAGAAGTTTCAAAAGGGACATAAATATTTTCCTTGAAGAAGACTGGCAGGAATACTGATGTAGGAGAATGTAGCATTAACATTCTAGTTGACGAACTATTTGACTAGTTGAGACGTCTAGTTGGTTTAAGGAATATATTGTTGACTGGTATAGGTTTACATCTCATTAAGAAACTGGTTTGTTCCTCAGCTGGATTCAGCTGGTACAGTTGTAATTTAATTTTGCTTTGATTTTTTTGTTCTGTGAGAAAGTAATATTACTTGAAGAGAAGAACAACACTTTATGCAAAGTAAGAAAATTGTTAAAAATCAAATCAATATAATCTGATTAGCTGCAGATAAGGCTGAAGTACTGAAGGTATGAAAGTGTTTTATGCAACTTTGTTTGGAAAGTGTAATAAAATTTCCACAAGATGGCAGTAAAAGTATAGAAAAGTAAATTCTTGTGTCAGCCAAAAGTAGTTTCCGAGTAGATTTTCATTCTTGCAGAATGTGGATTAAAATTAGTCCTGAAAATACAGTTATAACTCTAACTTTCAGTCTGCAGAGATCATTAAAAAAAAAAAACCAACAACAGAAAAAGAAACAATAAAATATCTTCCTTCCCCCAGATTGTTTCTAGGATTTCAAGCAGATCTAATTTGTCTCTATACTGGCATAATACCTATGTGAACCAAAGTCTCATCAGATCTGTGGTGTACGAGCTTGAGAGCCAGAAGGAATGATCTGTTTTCTTTGCCTGCCCTAAACAAGTTCTACAATACACTAAAGAGCTTTACATGGCTTTTCAGAGCAAGAAAAATTTTCAACTCAATTATAAAATTTGAACCGGTCTAATGGAAGGTATCCCTGCTTGTGGAAGTAGGGTTGGAACTAGATGATCTTTAGGGTCCCTTCCAACCCAAGCCATTCTATGATTCTATGATACCTTTCTCTCGTTGCACCCAAAGTCTTGTTCTATTTCTTCGACAAATTTTGTATCGTCTTAGATATTTTCTTTAATTTCTGGTGTATGCTTTGGGGGGGGGGGGGGGGGTCGCTTGGGGGGAAGGCAAAGCAGAGGATTATTTACATTTTTGCAACTTAGAATTTCTTCCAAAGATTATACTTGTTTCTAACTTGGAGATACCAGATATTTTTTGGTTGCAGTAGGATAGGACATATGCTTTTTCTTTCAATAATTACCATCTAGTGTGTAAAGTATGTAGCTTTACATTCAGGAGGTCTGGAGCCTGTTTAATTAAGTGGCTTTAATTGTCTGTGCCTGTGTTTCTGAAGTTTTAAAACTGGTGTGGTATTCCAGTTGCTCACTTTGTGTGATGCAGTATGTTTTGATTATCTAAAATTTCTTCATGATTCACAACTTTCAGTACAGGAATGCTTGTGTACAACTCATAACCTGGAGAAAATTTTAGAATCCCTTCCATTGTCTCAAGTGAAAATGAAGGTGAAATTCAGGGTGGAAGTAGTGCTGTGGCTTCAGAAAAATAGGTGGTTTTTTGTGGGGTTTTTTTTTTTATGTTAACAATAAAGCAAACACAGCTTCTTCTTGTAATTATGATCAACAGTGAGCCAGAAGAATGGCTGCCTCTTTAGTCAGCTATCTTATGTTATTTTCTTAGTTTTGACATCATTGCTTTACTTCAGTAAAAATAATTTTACTCACATTATTTTAACCTTGTAAATCTGTAAGGTCAGACATCAAGCAAGGAGAATCACTGCTATGTTATTTCTCTGTGACAATGAGTTGTAAAAATGCAATGCTTTCAAGCTCTGCTTCTCCCTGTTCTTGATATGCTGGAAATAATTTATACAAAAAAATGCATTTTTCCACACAAATGTTTTTATTAGTATCTCTTAAGGGCCAGAAATGTCATTCAACATATTGTGGCATTTTAGTTGAAGAATGGAGCATTACTCTCTTTATTTTTATTTTTTTATAAAACTAATCAGTTGTGCTAAGTAGAGTAACACTTTAATAGACAATCCTATAGTCTTTGAGATAAAGCTTTTAGTTTATCAACTGGGAAACCAACTTATTTTGGAAAGTGGAAATTCCTTGTTAGCCACTCATTTTATTTCAATTCTTCTGGCAGGAAAAACGTGGCCTCCGAGAACTACGAGTACTTGAAAATCTGAAGAACACAATCTTTGAAACAAATGAACGCATTCTTCCTAAGTGTGAGCAGGCAATGAGTGACAATTTGAATGAAGTATTCAAGAAATGTAAGCATGTTGCTTCTTCTTTCCATTGTTGCATCATTTTGAAGAACAGTTTAAATAGTTTGGATCCAAAATATGATTTGTGGAAAAATTGCCACACTTGGATAAATTTTCTACAATTTATGTGCTTTGTTGTAGTTTCTGTGAAATTTTGAAAAGGAAACAAGGACATTTTTTTATATCTATCAGTTGAGCCAGCACAGCTCTTTTTAAAGTCGTGTTAAAGCTTTTTTTTGATTGAAGTAGAAGTTATTTCATCTCAGTCTTTTGCTACTCACTTAGAAACAGGATGGGTTTCCATGTTGGCTAAAGCCATGGATAAAATTTCAGTTTTCTGGTTTGTTGCAAGTGTGCTGTGGTGTGACTTTCAAGTATCTTTATTTTTCTATGGGAGAGTATAATATTGCCCCCATGATTTAAAACAAAACTTGCTGCTCTATAGTTACGAAATATACTATTGTTATAATCTTAGGCACAAATAGAGTAGTAATAATAATTGTTGTATGTTAATCCTAGTTTCATCATTATAACCATCCAATATAATTCTTATTGCTTAGATTTTAGAAAAAAGTTTAAAATTTGTTGTAATAATTTTTCAGTGTTTTTTTCTTTACTCATTCAGGAGGATAGCTTCTGAAAAAGGTATTTCAAGGGAGTATAGCTTTAGCTGCCAAATTTATGCGGTTAAACCTGCCAGTGTGAGTTTTGTTATATTTGATGTGTAGCATATTGTATAAGCATTCAATTTCAAATAATTTATTTATTTGGCATCTGGCATATGCAGAATAACAAATGGTAGGCAATGCTATGCACACAAAATAATGGCAGGAAAATATTTGAAACTTAAAACTTAGTCATGCAAATAAGGAATGAATGGAGTAAGCCTTTGATATTACTACCTGAGTTCCTAATGGTCAGCTGTGCAATACATTATTATTAATAAATCACAGAGTGGTTGTGGTGGGAAGGGACCTCTGGAGGTCACTTTGTCCAACCTCGCTGCTCAAGCAGGGGCAGCTAAAGCCAGTTGTCCAGGGCTGTGTCCAGTTGGGGTTTGAATATTTATACAGATGGGCACTCTTGGTGACCTGTGCCAGTGTTCGACCACCCTCAGAAAAAAGGGTTTTCTTCTGTATAGGTGTAATCTCATGTGTCTCAGTTTGGGCCCAGTGTCTCTTGTCCTGGTAGTAGCACTATCGTGAAGAGTCTGGCTCCTTCATCTTTATTCCATTCAATCAGATATTTATTTGCATTGATGAGCTCCCCACCGGGCCACCTTTTCTCCAGTCTGAACAGTCCTAGCTCTCTCAGCCTCTCCTCATACGAGAGATGCTCTGGTGCCTTAATTGTCTTTGTTGCAATGTGCTGGACTTGCTCCAGTAGCTCCATCTCTTTTATTTACTGGGGAACCTGGAAGTGGACAAACTACCACAGATGTGGCCTGTGTTGCTGGTCCTCCTGCTTGGGATTATTTCTCCCTGGATACGGGACTTGTCATTTCCGTGTGTTGAACTTCATAAGATTCCTCTCAGCCCAATTCTCCAGTTGTTCTCTGAATGGCAGCACAACCATACAGTCTTTCAGCCATTCCCGGTTTTCTGTTGTCTGCAGGCTTGCTAAGGGTGCACTCTGCTCCAGTGTCTTGGTCGCTGGTGAAGACATTAAACTGTTGGCCACAGTGCTGACCTCTGGGGTAAACAGCTGGTGACTTGCCTCGAACTTGACTTTGTGCTGCTGATCAGAGACTAGCAGCCAGTTTTCAGTCTGCCTCACTATCCACTTATCTCACCTGTACTTTAACTTGTCAGTGAGGATATTACGGAAGACAGTCAAAAGCCTTACTGAAGCTGAAGTAAACAACATCAGCTGCTTTCCCCCCATCCACAAAACTAGCCACTGCATTATAAAAGGCTGTCAGGTCGTTCAAGGATGATTTCCCATTTCTAAATCCATGCTGACTACTCTCGATCACCTTCTTGTTCTCCATGTGTTTGGAAATGCCTCCAGGAGGATTTTTTTCCATCACCTTTCCTGAGATCGAGGTGGGGCTGACTGGTCAGTATTCTCTGATCTTCCTTCTTGCCCTTGTTGATTCAAGATCCTTGAAGAGTCAAGTCTTCAGGAACCTCTCCCAGATGCACTGACCTTTCAAAGAGAGAGAGTGCCCTCACAATACTGTCAGCTCCCTCAGAACTCATGGACACAAGCTATGTTGTCCCTCAGACCGTGTGGACTTAACATATTTCCAGTTTATTTAAGTGCTTCCTAACCTGCTCTTCCTCCACCAACAGTAAGTCTTCTTAGCTCCAGGCTTCCCCTCTGGTCTCAGGGGCCTGGGATTCATGAAGGCTGGTCTTTATCTTAAAGACTAAGGGAAAGAACACTTTGAGTACCTTGGCCTTTTCCATGTTCTTTGTCACCAGCCCTCCTGACCAATTGAGCAGATTCCATGCCCAATTCCCTGCATTTTCCCTAGTTTTCCTTTTGCTAATTACATACTTGTAGAATCCTTTCATGTTGCCCTTTGCATCCATTGCCAGATTCAGCTCTGGATCAGCTTTGACTTTCCTGTCCTGTCTTTGCAGATCATACAGCAACTTCATACTCCTCCTGGGTCACCTGCCTCTGCTTCCACCTCCTATATGCTTGCTTTTTCAGTCTGAATTCAGTTAGGAGCTCCTTGCTCATCCGTGCAACAATGGTTCCATGCATACATCCTCCTGCTGCCTTTGCTTGATTTCCTGCTTGTTGGGATGAGTCTTTTTTGAGCTTGGAGGAAGTGATCCTTGAAAAGGGTGCTGTGTCACTTCTGTTGCCATCATCCCAGACCCTCAATTTGCCTACCCTATCCACAGCTTTACTTTTGGTTTTGTTGGGTTTTTTTCTATTTTTGAGGAATTACTCCTTTACCTGTCATTTTATAGTGTAAAGCTGTCCCAACCAGTAAAGGCTGGAATAGGGGACATCACCTCTGTTAGCATCCCACTGTGTGGCAGGTCTCCAACAGTTAGGTGTGTGGATTAGAGCTTCAGGAATCTGCATTTGCAGAGGCAGTGACCTGCAGAGCTGCCTGTGCTGGTGCAGCAGAGCCAGGCTCTGGCCAGAGTGGGCAGGCACCACGAGGAGGTGAATGTGCTGGTGTGGCTGCTTGTTTTAGAAGTTTATTGTCCTTGTCTCTGCTCTGCTCTGGGGAGGCCCCCTTGCAGTCCTGATCCGGCTCTGGGACAACAGCACAAGAGGGACGTGGAGCTGTTGGAGTGAGTCCAGAGGAGGGCACGGAGATCCTGAGAGGGCTGGAGCAACTCTGTTCTGGAGCCAGGCTGAGAGAGCTGGGTTGGGTCAGCCTGGAGAAGAGAAGGCTCCTTAAGGGGAGACCTTAGAGCAGCTTCAGTGCCTAAAGGGGCTAAAGGAAACCTGGAGGGGGCCTTTGGACAAGGGCATGTAGGAACAGGACAAGAGGAATGGCTTTAACCTGACAGAGGGGAGACTGAGATGAGCTCTTAGGCAGAAGTTCTTTCCTGGGAGGGTGCTGAGGTTCTGGCACAGGGTCAGCCTCTTGGCAAAGGTACTTTTTCCCTCTTTAGTCATGTAGATTCCAAGTAGCTGTTGATGCTCAGAATGAGTCTCATGGATCTAGGAACTGAAACCCTGCTGCCAGCACCAACTGTGCAACCAACTTTTAACCCCAAAAATCCATTGAGTCCCCCTCACCAGTAAACTTGAGAATGTTACCCAGATCCTCATGCCTTGACTGTCCCAGATCCCTGTAGTCATTTCTGGTATTTCTCAGGTCACCTCTGCAGTAATCTACAAGGAAGGGCAGCAGTGGTAATAGTGTGAGCCTCAGTAGCCTGTCTACAACATCTTGATTGCGAGCTCCTGGCAAGCAGCAGACCTCTTGATGCCAAAACATATTGACAAGTGGGAAGCCTCTGTCCCCTGCAGTAGGAAGTCTGCTACAACTATTACTTGTCTTCTCATGGTCCTGAATGGCTCAGGCTGAGCCACCAGATGCTTCAGTTCCTGGTGCTCCCAGCTCTTCATCAGCTAGAAAGGTAGTGAGCCTGTTCTGTAACTGGAAGTCCTCAGGGGGCAGGAGCCTGCCTCCTGGTGTGAGAAGTCACCAGCTTTGAGATGCTGATAATTAAAGTATTTCGTGATACCAAAATATGTTAGTGGGAGAAGTGGGAAAATTTTGCTTTGTTGAAATTAATTTATTTGATTCTGCATTAAGTAGGTGTTAAATTCATTAGGAAAAAAAA
Organism: Ara ararauna; assembly: GCA_028858755.1. NCBI lineage: Eukaryota > Metazoa > Chordata > Aves > Psittaciformes > Psittacidae > Ara > Ara ararauna. The sequence goes on along the minus strand of CM054377.1, from coordinate 91,201,191 downwards.
ACCGCCTAGGAACACAGTTCCTATTTCCATTGAGGAGTTTTCCTAGGCTTAGTCTCATGAGAGAAGAGGCTGGCTCCAGCATAAAGATATTCTCCATGTAGATTATTTATACTATCACTTTTTGCATTTGATGGGAAAAAATAAGAAACAAAACCCAACTAAAACATGGAGCTTGCTCACCTGTTTCTACTTACTGACTTGAGAGGTTTTTTATGTCTTCTGAGGTGCTGACTAGTGCACTCTAGCTCATCAGCAACACTAAGGCATCTGGGCACAAGAGGACCTAGCTGCCTTTCTCTTTTTGGCTTCTACAATGCACAAGGGTTGAACTCAGATAAACCTACATACAGTTGGCAGTGTAATTTTCTGCAAATACTGGCAACTCTTTTGTGCAGAGTTAAGTGGCACAATACAATATGATCTTTGACCTGCAATGGCCTCATGTCCTTTAAATCCGTTTCAGGAGAGTTTTTTATTATTTAGAACAGCAGACTGATCTACTGCAATTTGTTATTTCAGTGCAAGCTGCCAATGGTATGATCCATAAACTCCAAGAGAAGGAGCATGAAGAGAGGAAGGTAAAGGATGGTTGGGTAGATTTTTGTAATGTGATCTAAGTAAGAGTCTTGTGCTTCTGCAGCAGTATCTCCCTTCAGTATAGCAAAACTTAAAAGCATATTTTTCTATACTTTATATACTTGCAGTAAAACTTATTTTGGAGGGTTTTCTCACTCATAAAACACATACTGCAGGGACATGTATGTTCTTAACTGCAGAGCTCATGGATCACTAGCTCTTCCTACAGTCTCCTGATGTATGGAAACAATTTATATATCTATCCTTTGCTTTATTTTCCCTCCTAGCTCAGACTATGATATTTGTCGCATATAAGGAAAGCTTAAATATTAAAAAAAAATTATTTTCTGTGGAACAAAAAACACCTACTAACCTACCAGAATGGAAATGTAAATCTTTCCTAGTTAGCTGAGAACATTGACCATATTATATATATTGCTTGTTGAAAAGGAAGTGTGTTTTTCACTTGTGGATGGGTTATTTAATGAAGGGCTATATTATAGGAACATGCGAATCATTGGCGTCTTTTCAGTTGGCTACAGTTTGCGCATTTGAAATACATGTGCTCTGAATCTAAAATTTGGAAAATTATACAAGAAATTAGTTACATGTTTTCCCATTACTCCTTCATGATTGTGTTCCTATGTTATCTTTTTACTTGCAAAATGTTATTTATAATCGTTTAGTTCAGAAAAACTGAAGACGTTTCTGTGGCCATCACGCAAAACAGGCTGGGTATTGATTTGTGTAAGCTGATAGTTGTGTTTTTCTTTCCTTTTTGTAATTGATGAAGATGGGCAGTCCGGTTCCAGTTTGAATACTCGTACTGTGCGAATAGCACACCGCTGAACCCTGACAGAGTTTGCTTGTGTCTAACACTAGCAAAGATACTGGTAGAGAGATTAAATAGTTTTACAGTTCTGCTACTGTTTGAAGTAAAACTTTAATAAAATATTATAACTTATAAGATGAACACTCAGTAAGAATGGTAACTATTACATTCAAAAATATTAGCTGTATGTTTTCACTCTTTTTTGGTTTGGTTTTTTGGTTTGGTTTGTTTGGGGCTTTTTATATGCAGTGGAGGAATACTAATAGTTTTTCAGGATTAATATTGTTTCCTTAAGCTTGTGTAATAAGACTTTTTGGCTTGAAAGTTTCCAAATGTGGGTAGTGTCAAGTAGGTAACTTTTTTAAAAATTATGGATGAGAGCTGTCATTATAGTGCTATTTGAGGAGAAATAATTCTTCCTTACTTTTTAAATACTTTTTCCTTACTTTCCTTTCTGAAATCATGTGTTCTGAAAATATAATGGAATTTTGGTAGGATTTAGTGTCAAGTGATACTGTTAGCGGTCCTCAGTGAAACTAATTCAATGTCTGCTGAATGGAATGAATTTTAAGATAATTTTCTTTACTAATTATCTTTTTTTTTTCAGTTCCTTTTAGCTATTGATATCAACAAGTCAAAAAAAAGGGAAATAATGTTGTTGCTGCCACATTATCACTTAGAGTGTAAAGTGATTTATAATTACAGGGATGTCATTGAAAGAAGCATTCATAAAATCCCCTGTCTCATTGAGTCATCTTACCATCCAGAGCAGTAATATTTAGTTAGTAGTTCAAGCTGTGGATTACTTTAAGCATGTGGGAGAAACTAGTGAAGACCTCCAGAAATTCTGTAAACCTGTTTTTGTGTGCTATATTCTTATTTTATTATTATTTTTAAATATTTTTATTTTGAAGTGTATAGGCTTATACTGGAAGCTGTCTAACACTTCCTATTATAGTCTTCTTTATTGGTTGTAGCATGAACTAATATGGTGACAGTTCTCAAAGTCTGTGTCTTGCATAGATGGTAATGATTTTGGTTTGAGGTTTTACAAATGTGATTTTGGTTTTGTTTGTGGTTTTTAATGTTAGCAAAAATAGCCCAACTAATAGTAAAACCAAAGTTTCCTGAAAAATTCCATGTTTTTAAAAATGTTAGTTTTTTGCATAACCAATGAGAGTAAAACAAGGATAGAAATAAATACAACTAAGTCAGATGAGTCAGGACTATCTACAAGAAGGCTTTACTGTCTTTCAGGTTCAGGCAGTATGCACTACTGAGTGAAGTATGGTTTCATAATCAGATTAGATTTTTTCCAAATAACGAATGTCTGAACTGAGGTGTTGATATAAAAGGAATATGAAAGATGTCACTGCCAAAATATGTAAATTTGCTAACACACCAAAAGGAATTCCCAGAACAGGAATCAGTAAGGCAGCAACTATGTTTGTAATTTAGATAAGCTTTGCTTTTTATCAAAACCAGATAATGGAACTTTAACTCGGAACTATTGTCAACTTTTTATATGAACATGAAAGCTGAAAATCTTCCAAGTTTTGTGATGTGTAAATATCTTATTAAAAAAAATTACTCATAAAAGTAGTCGGCATTGTTACAAACATAGAACAGATAAGCTTAGCTTGAGTTTCCCAAACCCTTGTATTTATGAAGTTATACTAAAAGACAGAAATTGGGCCAAGTATTCAGCTAATGTGTGAAAAGTGAAATATAACAACTTGCTATGGCTTATGTTCTGCTGGGTGACTGAAGGAACTTCCAGCAGTACAGCTGAAATATTGTTTGGAGAAGAGGAATTGCAGAAAGAATGAATAACCACCAAAGACAGGAAAAAGCTGTATTGGCGTGATCTGGAGCTGGAAACTTCATAGGAGGATAGAGCTGGAGTTCTAAGAGTGTTTGGAGCTGAGGAGATGATTCTCTGATTAAATAAGCAAAAACCATCTATCCAAATGTTGACAAATTAACAGCCATAGAGGAAGACCGTTTGTACTACCTTGTAATTCTTTGCAGGTGGGGTAAAGATGCGGGGTTTTTTTCTGTGCAGTAGAGGAGTAGCAAGTGCTGGTCACTAACACATATAGTAAAAGCCTAAAGCATAATGTACTGTTGCTGACAGTTAAACAGTGTTTTGGTTCAAATAGAAATCTACAGTATGGCAGGAAATGTTTTACTGTCTAATGCTTAAAACATTGCAATATATAGCTAACAATTTTTTCAGCTCCTAGCTGAATATTGTACCGGTACCATACAATTTTGTGAGTTACCTAAGGCTTCTTCTTGGCTCAGAAAAGTCTGTCTGGATGCTTTAGTTCATATGGCAATTTTTCCATGTTACAAGGGACACGAGGATTTACCTAAGAAAAAATGTGTTGTTCTGAATCCTGAATATGGTATCTTTGTATTGGCTTTTGTCTTGTTATCATGCACTGGTATATTTATACAATTAAATACAAAAACAACTTTGTAGATACTTCTTGACTGGATGAGAACACTCAAAACTTACATAAGGTGGCTGTATTTGGTTTATTAGGTGCTGTTTTGTAATGTGTAATTGGGTCTGACTGAAGGGGCTTTGTTCTTTCTGTTTGCGTAGGCTTTTTGCTTGTGAGTTCAGACTATAGTTATTTTACAGGTTTGTTTGTTTTAGCAGTCATTTGAAATGACAAAGGTAGGAATTATTAAAATTCAGCTATACTCTGGAAAGTTACAGGTTTAAAAATAATGAAAATTAACACTGAATTACTACTTTTTCGTTTATATATATATATATTTTAAGGAGGAAGAAGGGGTTGCTTTCTCATGCAACCGTACTCGCATTTTCAAACATGCAAGCATTATTTCCTTCTTCATGACAGTAAATAATATTAATTTAAAGCTGTTATAAGATAGTGGAGAAGGCTCAGATGAGGGAAGCCTTTTAGTACCTTAGCTCCAGGGATCGTGCAACTTTTTGCTTTGTTAAAGGTGTAAATTGCAATTATGTGGAGTTATTTTCTTTCAAAAAAAAAAATTAGTTACTTTCAGTAGAAAGCTGCTTGCATTTATGTACTTAAAGAACAAGCACTTACAGCAATTGCTTGTCAGTACTCAACTGTTTAAATTTTTATGTAAGCATAGGTTAGACAATGTACATAGCCTGGCCACTAATATCCCTCTATTTCACAATGTCACTTCTCTTGTGCTAGAACAAGCTAAAGACTGATTGAGCAGGGAAAGGCAAGAGGTTTTTTGGGAGAAGAAAGGAATTAGACCATAGATTTTTAATGAACTAAACTTTGCTATCTCATGTTCTAGCTATGTCTTAGGTTGTTTTAACACTTCATATCCTTAGTTAGATATAGAGTAGTAGAAAATGAAAGTAGAAAGTAGCAACGTAAATTTCATATTCCTTGCAAACTATTCATGTTCTGAGGAGCATGGGTTAGTCTAGCCGAAGTGTGGTTGGGGTAGGTGCTCTGTAATCCTGTCAAAAAGTGTGTGTTGCCCTGACAGTTTCAAAATGTATTGAGTATGAAGTAGTGTACAAGTCAAGCTGTTAGTATCCACTGATGTATTTTATTAGTAGCTAATATTGCAACTGTTGCAAACAAAATGGACCTGCATAATGTTGCTACTATGTGTATAAAATGCTGCTGTTACAAAAATTGTGAATTTCACCCACAATGTGTGATTTTGAAGAAAAATACATAGAGAGTATTAAGGAATGCATAAATGGATTCCTGTTGCATTGACAAAAATTCCAGATGTCTGTAAAAGCTGTATGATAGTTTCTATTCCCACACAGAAGTACTGTACATAGAAAATAGTCATTGTTATATCAAAAAGGAGAAAAAAAGTGTGTGGGGGAAAGACCAATCTTTTTTGCTGGAAGATGGAGCAAATGTAAGAACAACAGTATACATATATTGTGACATCAGCATCTATAATATAATGTATACAAGGAATAATATCTATAATATAATAGTGTATACAAGGAATCATGCAGTACAAAAGTACATCTCATTTTGACATGCATATTGGATGTGTGTATGAGCTCTGTTCCTAAGTAGCTGATTTTTTTGCTTTTCCCCCAAGATAAGAAAGTGAAAGGAATCAGACTTACCAGAAGCCAAGCAGTAAGAAAACATGAGGGGAAAAAATAACTTATTTATAAAGGAAGACATTAATCAAAGTGAGAGCTAGCTGGCTAAAGCAGAAACACTAACTGCCAGTTTCAAAACATTTAATGTCTATGTGGTTCTATTGTATTTCATTCTTTCCTTTTTTTGTATTAGAGGCTTTTCATCAAGACTAGTAGCTGATGCCTATGCTGAACTATTTTACTATGTGGTAAAATAGAAATGTAGTTTGTTTCTGCTCTTAAAAATGTATTAAAAAATGTAGAAGATAATTTTGTTTCAACAAATGAGATATTCAAGGGGAAAGTAGCAAATGTCAAGGAAAGAGGAACAATATGTTGAAGGATTGGCTGACATAATTTGTAGGAGTGTTATTAACCATAGTAATTTGTTATGAAACATGTAAGCATTTTATTTATGCATGCGTAACGTAAAATCTCAAATGTTGTCTTGAATGTTCAAGTGTATCCTTTAATCTCTGTAATGTATATGTACCTAAATAATAGACATACATAACAAATGTAAAATGTAGTGGACCTAGTGTTTTCCTCATAACTTGGACACAGTAATGTGTCCACATTTTTAGTCAGTAGCATATACATAACATAGCTCATACTTGTTGTGAAATCTTTAAGACCACTTATTAAAAATTATATGCGAGGTTTTTTTAATTATATCTGGTTTGGTTACTTTCAGAACAGTGGACATCCGTGAGTCTGTTTGTGTCAGAGACAGCTTCTTTCTGTGGGAACACAAGAAAAGGGGGAAAAAAAAAAAAAAGCGGTGTCCGTTTGCTGTTTGGTTATTGGTTTGGGTTTTTTTTTTCCATAACCAAGGGTCTAAAACCACTGAATACTGTTTCCAAAATCAGAATTTTATTTTAAAAGCAAATCTTAATGAGATAATATGGATTGATATCAGCTGCTTACAGTATTTATAACATCATAAGTAATCAGAAGAACAAATAATTCAAAGTATGACCTTTAGAAACCAACAGAATTGAGCTAGGCAAGCTAATAACTTTAAAGTGTCTTTCCATTAATTTTTTTCTATTTTTCACCAGAATAGCGTAGAAAAGCTGTTGTTGCGAATGCTGTCATGTTACTGCTATCACAGACATTTTACTGTTTGTTTTCGATTGACTATACTTTGAAAAAGAAATGTTTTCTGTTTAGTTTTGCCCTTTCATCTGTTTTTTCACTAGTTTCACTTTCCTCTACTGAAATAAAAGTCCAGTTTCTCTGACACCTGAACATTATGTAGCTCTCATCAAACCGTGTGTTTTAATATGGAAATGATTGTTAAAACTTCACATTTTCCTTCTCTCAGTTTCAGGCGGACAAGCTGATGGCTCGTGAAGAGAAGCACATAGCCCACTGGGAGGAATTCATGAAAGAGCAACAAAACAAAAGAGCAGAGGTGGATGAAGAGCACAGAAAAGCTATGGAGCGCCTCAAAGAGCAGTATTCTGATATGGAGAAGGAACTGGCCAAATACGCTCATTTTTAAGGCGTTTCTTTTTTTACTAATGCTGGGTTTGTGCCAACACTCAGTTGCTTCTGACTTAAATTGCAATTCTTTTGGAAAGCTGAAACACAGAAGAAAAAGAGTTTCCTCTACAGGTTTGGTATGGGAAGAAAAGGTTTGCGTACTTTAAACATAAGTGCCTATCTATGCTTGTTTTGTTCAGGGCAGGTGGAATGCCAGTATTTCTTCGTTTGTTGGAAGGTGGAACTGGAAATTACATTGCGTGACTACATCGGCTCAGGGAATTGCAAACTGGAATTCTCTTCCATCTGCAGAGACTATCATATCATTTGGGAAGAGAGAGACTAATGTAACATTAACTAGCCCAATGTGCTGCCTCAGCTCTTTCCCAAAAAGTAGGTGTAATAGGTTCCAGCCATAGTTAGCTGAGAATTCATTGGGAAAACTGTAAAGCCCTTTCATAGATTTCAGGAAAACCAACTTCTTTTACAGAATATTTTATTCTGAAGCTTTAGCAACTCTCAGCAGAGTTTTAAATGCAGTTCTAATTCGAGCTTTTGGGTTGTATGTTCAGTATTATGAAGTAGAGCTGAGATTTCAATGGGTTTTTGCTAACATAAAAATGGCTAAGTGAGCTTGGACAACAGTTTCTTTTCTCTCCCTGTAAATGTCTCTGGCCTCTCTTTTTAAGCTTTACTGTTCTAAGCAAAGCCAAAACAAGCTCAAAAGTAATCAAGAGAAACATATTGGTCTTTGTATTAGATTTGTAGCTAGTACCTTAAATATTTGACATGTTATTGGTTTACTTAGGATAAGCTTGTCAGAACTTTATAAAGCAATTGAGGAAAGTTTTTTGTTTCTTTATCAGTATAACAAATGGGCAGATTAGTGGTAAACTACCTGTAATACTGATCTGCTTTCTTACTAACTGTTACTCTTACAGGGTATGCAAACTCCTTTTGCTTTCTTTTATTTACAACTTGCAGTTAACAGCAGTGTAACTGAAAAAGTTAACTTAATCAGTTCATTAACCAAGCAAAATGAGACATAGTCCCTTAATGAAATATGCTGCAAGCTAACCGTTAGTACAGGAAATATCTTTCCATAATTTAGCTGGTGTCCAATATAGAATGGAAACAGGTAAAAATAAACAGAATTTACCCTTTACCTGTATTGCAACAGTAATATGCCAACAATGGTTGCTTGTGTAAGTTTATGGCTTCGTGTCAAGGCTCCGTTCCTGGCAGCCTGTTGATAGTGTGATTAAAGTTAGTAGAGGAGATGGAATAAGTATTTGAGATTTCTTTCAATAACACTGAATTCCTGCCAAGCTGCTCTGCCTGCTACTGTAGGCCCAACAGCTTCATCAATCATCATCGTGTATCTGGACTGGAAAGAGGACTTGCCGACACTGGGGCATGCTGGAATGTTGTTAATTCTCTGTTGTGGATGGAAAATACGTAGATGTCTCTAAAGTATCCCACACATGAAAAATAGGAAAGCCTCTTTTAGAAAACCCCTATTTGAATAGGAGGTGACCTCTGTAATATTTTTCAGCTTATGTACCCATGATGAATGTTGTAATGAAGCTCAGACTTTAAAACGTTAGTTCTTTCCTGTCTTCAGAATTGGGTGTGGAATAGTTTTGACTGTTTTGAGCACAGACTGAAAACAGCTTCTCTCTTAGAAGATTATTTGATGTATATGTGCTCAAAGCCCACATATCTTTACAACCAAATGCATTTAATTGCATACTGAATTAATTTTTACTTTTGCACTGATAATTTTTATTAAGATTTTGATATCTAGTTAACTGTGCACTGGAGCTGTAGATTTTAGTATTTCTCCAATTTGAGGGCTCTTAAGCAATGATTACAAGTGTTGCAAATTAGATATTCACTGGAAAATAAACCGGTATTTCCAAAATTTTCTGGGATATGTGCTCCTGATTCTTTGGAAAGCTTCTAAATACCGACACTAAAAATGTGTTCATCTTTTAGAATGATACAGGTGTTTTTATACTGAAGATTATTTGAAAACACTTTTCTTCATAGTCTATATCTGCCTGTTCGCCCACTCTTATTCATTGTGGGGACTGCCTGAAAACTGTGTTGCTGAAATCCTTTATTCAGAAACTTTCACTTTTTTTTCTATGATATGCTGGAGGTTTTAAGGTACTTGGAAATGCTTCATTGTCTTTGAAGCAACTTGCCAACATTTAGAGGAAAACCTATTTTTTCCATCCAAATGCTTAAACCATCCTACCCCACCCCCCCCCCAGAAAAAACAAACACTGATATGTCAAAACTGAACATATCTAATGGATAAAAATTATCCATCTTCAGTAGCTTTTTAGCAAGGTGGGACTATGGTCTGTCTGGATACAGTAGTTCCACAGTGGGACTTTTTGTGAGATTCAAATTCTTATTCACTAGTCTCTGCTGTATGGGAGAAATATAAAAATTAGTATTTTAAAAGTTGGGTTTATGTCATTGGTGCATGAAGAACATGTTTTACCTTGCAATATTTACATGACTGAATTTCATAGTTTTAAAAGTCTTAAGAGTTTATTTAATCCCTGTTAAAAGCTATAGAAGTTTGCATTGGATTCCAATAGGTGCTAGAAAAGGTCCTCCACACATAACTTCTAGTATGGCAGGTGAGTTTTGCAATTCGTCTTTCTGCCAGACTATGTGCAGAACTTTTCACTTAACTATTGGTGCTATTTATTATGCTGAACAGTAGGTTTAACTGTTCTTCTTTGTAACTGCAATGGGTTTGGGTGTCATGTAACAGCATATTGGAATATTTTCTGAAATATTTTCTTAGTCTTTTTATTCTAATGAATACATAGCAAATAACTGGTATCTTTCTTGGAACTGCTATATGAGATTTGCTGCTGCTATATTTAGGTGTAATGAGAAACTGAGGAACTGAAGAAATACTTAATGGCTTCTTTTGTTTTTAACTGCCTTGTTTTAACCAGATGTGGTGTACTCCTTGGAATGTTATATCTAAGACCTGTCACATTTTTTTTTATTCTTAGAAAGCTCATTTACTTGCTCTTACTCTACTTTCTATGCTAACACTGGATAATACTTTTTATAGAAAAATTCCATAACTACAGCTGGAGCATTGCATCTTCTCTGGTATTTTAATTTATGGCTTGTTAAATCTTTCCTCAAAAACTGTAGAGGGTTTGGGCTTTTTTTTTTTGGTAGTCAAATTAAATAGCAAAGAGATGGCATAAGCAGCCGATTAATTGAATCATATATAGTTCACTCCCAAGTAGAGAAGTTTCCTGTCTCAGGGCTATGGATTTTGAGTTTTCCAAATATTCTCCAGTAGGTGTCAGTGCAAGCCTGAGAAGAAAAGTGAGAAAGCCTTTTTCATGAGGTATAGCATATGAATACTTATGTTCAGTGGTAATGCAGTATGTTGTATAAGTACAACACATTTTGTGCATGAAACTACGTGCTTTTAAATAAAAGATCCCATTATTTACCCACAGCATTTTGCCCTTTTAGTTCTCAAAAAAGTTCACGAGTCACTTCTAAAATTATTTATGTATAATTAAATATTATAATAATAGTTATTGCTGATTTGAACAGTATTGTCCACAGTACTTATGTGTTCTAATTAAGATTTGTTATAATCAGAAGTTAGACCCAGTGTCAGAGATTAAAACCTTCATTGGTGTTCAGTTTAGTGGATCAGGTTTTTTGAAGGTTTGAGGCAAAAGTTTATACTTATTGGTAGAGATTGTACCATAATAAAGAAATGAGGACTTCTGACAAAAATTTTGTGACAGAATTGCCATACTTAAAATGCACTTTTAAACAGGCCGGTTGTTTTATTTGTAATGGAATGAACTTCTCAAAGTAATAAAGATGGAGTAGGCTTAGTGGTCTAGTTACGGTCTGTATGTCAGGATACAGCAGAATCTGCAGGTAGATGGGATTGCAGTTGCTGTTGTAGGATTTTAATGAATAACACAACTTTCATGGCTAGTTTAGTCGTAATATTATTCAGAAATTCCAAGTAACGCAGACATTTAAAAGAAGGAAGAAGTCAAAAATGTCAAAATTATTTTGGGGGCAATCATAGAATCATAGAATAGTTAGGGTTGGAAAGGACCTTAAGATCATCTAGTTCCAACCCCCCTGCTATGGGCAGGGACAGCTCCCACTAAACCATGCCACCCAAGGCTATGTCCAGTCCAGCCTTGAACACTGCCAGCGATGGAGCATTCACAACTTCCCTTGGGCAACCCATTCTAGTGCCTCACCACCCTCACAGTAAAGAATTTCTTCCTCATATCCAATCTAAACTTCCCCTGTTTAAGTTTGAACCCATTACCCCTTGTCCTCTCACTACAGTTCCTCATGAAGAATCCCTCCCCAGCATCCCTATAGGCCCCCTTCAGATACTGGAAGGCTGCTATGAGGTCTCCATGCAGCCTTCTCTTCTCCTGGATGAACAGCCCCAACTTTCTCATCCTATCTTCATATGGGAGGTGCTCCAGTCCCCTGATCATCCTCGTGGCCCTCCTTTGGACTTGTTCCAATGTGTTGGAAGAAATCTTTTAGAAATACAGTACTCCATCTATATGTACCTTTCAGTTCTGAAAGGTGTATAGTATTGCATGCAGGACCTTTGCAGTTTTATATATAGTAAGGAGCAAAGACAAGGGTGAGCATTAGGAAAAACAAAGGCTTGCGGAAGTCCTGTGAGGGCTTAAAGCTGTAGCACTCAAAATCCAGGGCTCAGATCTGTAGTTCCTAACTAGGAATCTAGCAGAGCTGTCCAGATAGATTTCAGATTGTCTCCTTAAATGCTTTCTCTGGGCCAAATCAGAACCTGGAGGGTTCAGAGTTTTATTTAATATTATTTTATCAACAGTGAAGAAAAAGCTGACCATTTTAATATGAACTTTCAAGACAATTGCACTGAAGGATGGAGAATCATAGAATCAATTAGGTTGGAAATGCTGTATTTCAAAACTGATTTAAAATAAAACTTTACATTTCCTCTGTCTTCTCTACTGATGACTCACTGGGTGGATACAAAGAGACCTTTAACTGAGTATCATTGTTATGTTTAACAGACATTGGATTTAACAGTTTAGTGAGAACCAAAGCACTGTTTATGGCTCTTGCTCATTACTCATGACTAACATTTTGAGATGCACATAATCTATAAATTTACTCAGCATTTCATGACATATGGTACCTATATTCTGTAACCTGGAGAAAAATACCCCTTGTTTTTGCTGAAGCAAACACTGCAGGACCTGGATAAGCATTTTTAGTCGTCTTTGAGTTGACTGGACAATTAATTCTCAAGCTTGCTTTGCAGATTTTGTGGGGTGGTTCCTAGCCAGTGGTCTCCCAAAATAGGATATGCAAAAATGTCTCTTGCTGTGTCATGTTCTGGAATATACACAGCACTTTTCAGTAGCTTTAGATTTGGGAAATTTAGTTCCTGATTGCTTGAGGTCATAGGAAGTCCTTTATGAGTGGGCCCAAGTTTGTCCTGTCCAGATGTTTTTTAGCCCTCATTAAATAAATTCCAGTTCCTGAAAATCAGCTTTCCAGGTGACTCTTAAGTTGTTCCAATATTTACTGTGTCACCTAGAAAGCTTCTAAACTGAATTATATAAATAGGAAATACTGTGCATCTCTCCAGTGTACTGATTTGAAAGAAAATTGAGCATAACATAGAAAATAATTACTAAGCAATTGGTTTTGAACAACTGATCAGCATTTGGAATCCTAAGGAGGAATTATCCTTTGAATTATCAAGCCCTAGATGGTTCAAAAACATTTGCAGAATCAGCAGCCTGCAATACATTGCAATGGTGGAGAAGTTCTGCGGCATCCAGAAGCACTCTGAGGTAGTAGAGCTTTGATGTTTTTGTCCTTAGCAAGTTCAGAGGTGTTTATGTGTTGACTTCATTGTCTGGGACACTGTGAGTGCAGAATACAAATGCTCTGCAGATACCTAGTGTAGGACAGTACCTTTCTTTTTGTGCAAGGCTTTCTGTGTATCCATGTATCCAGGAGAATTTGGTCCAAACCAGGCTGCCATTTCCGGTTCTGAAAAATACAAAATGTATGTATAAAAATGTTGGGTGACCAGGATGTTTCTTGCAACTGTGACTCGCAGGTGGTACAGCAAATGCAATTTCCTTTAAAACATCCATGAACAGATAGAATTTTATGTAATAAAGCTATCTAATTTAAGACTTTTTGTTTCTTAGCCAGATGTTGGAGTAGAGAGGAAACGGATGATGCAGTCCACTACATCAGGTTGCTTTACAATGGTGGTTGGTGTTTGTTGCTGAGGTGCCAGTCACCATCACCATGGGATCACAAAATGCAAACGCTTTCTTCAGTTTTTTGGTTTTAGAAGATGCAAATCCTAGAGAAGTGTGTGGTGGTCAAACTGGAGCATGAAAAGTCATAGCAGAGTTTCTGCATGCTGTCCCTTTGTCTTTTGCAGTCTCTCCTGAAGAAGAAATAGTGGTTCCCTCTTTATACTCTTTCCAGGCCCAATTTTACTTTTATCAAAAATTTAACAGAAATTCAAAAACCAAGTTCAGCTTTTTCCATTATCTTCAGTCAAAATAATGTTAGAGGCTCAAGCTGAGCCTCTGTTGTTATGAGTTTCAGTGCTGATTATATTTTGCCTGTTGACACAGGACTGGACTAAGACCACATACCTCTGCAAGGAGGTGATCCAGCAGCTACTATATTCGTGCTACTGTAGGTCGTTGCCTCAGTATGCTGCCTTTGAAATGGCTGCCATAAAGAGAAACTTTATCTGAAAACTATTTTGAAATAATTTTCACACGGTAAGAAATTATTCTTCATATATGATATGATTTCCACGTGCACCTTCCCTGTGCTTTCAAGTTCCCAGGCTAGTTTGTCCTGCCGAATCCAATAAAGAAGTGTAATTTCTCCCTAGGGTCTTTTCTGGTCATGTTTGATATCACTTAACATAATGAGCTTTTTAATCCCACATCATAAAAGGTTTTGTTTGAGCCTGGGGTTTGGTTTTTTTTTTTTTCCTGCAACAAATAGTGTTGCTTACATCCCTTCTAAAGAATGCTCTTAATTATGTGAAATGTGGACATGCTGTCTGGGCCAACCTCTTATCTACACCAGATTCAAAGTCAGGTTCAGTACAGTGGCTTAGACTGCATGTTTTTGTTGTGTTTTGTTTCTTTTAAAAATATGTATGTGTGTGTCTTGTTAAAAAACATCACTGCCCCCGTCTAGGAACAATGCAACACTCACATCATTTCCTGAAATAATAGAGTTGGAAGGCAATTATCTACTCACCAAACAGGCTAAAACAACAGTTCCTGATATTCTTCTCAAATATTTCAACTTCCCAGGAATCCGGAAAAAATAATTCCATGAGACGGTGTTATGAATGAAGGTATGACATTCCAGTTTCCTTCACTTGGAATCAGACATCCAGAGGTAATAAATTACCATGCACTTGGCACTGCTGGAAGGGGGTCTGACTGGCAAATTGTTTTTCTTCAGTGCAGGAACAGTGAAGTGCTTTTACATCCTCCTCTGTCTGGTGACAGGCATGGCTTCTTAATGGGCTTTCAACAGCAATTGCATGAGTTACGCCTAGAAGAAACAGCAATCTGACAACAAAGTACCTTGAACAAAATTTATTTAGAGATAGGACAGTATAATAAATACTTGGGGTTGGGGTTTTTCCCTTTTACCTCTGTGAAATGAATCCGGTGGCATGGTCTGAGAACTGCACTGTAACAGGAAAAAAATGGGAAAAAACAAGTAGTGAAAAAGCATCTTTGCCTCTTGCATCTCAAAGAAACCAATTTTCAACAGCCTTATCCTGGTCCCATTTCTGTCACTCAAATAACTAGCTACATCTGCTGCCCATATTCATTTTATGTTTGGTTTTGGTTGGGTTTTTGGTTGGTTTCCTTCCCCCCCATTAGTGCAAAGGAAAGAAGAGTAAATATACTGAAAGGGATTCAGATACTGCTTTTGTGGGTTCTCTGTCAAATTTGGTTTTCAGCTTAGTCATTAATTCATGTTTGAATAGTTCTTGGAAGGGATTGTAAATTTGAATTGTATGACAGAGGTTATATAGGCATATAGAAAAGTGAAATGCTGCTCCTGGGAAAGAGTTGATGCATTTGAAGAACTGACTTGATGTATTTAATAATCAAGCAGATGGAAGATACTGATGAAGAAATGTGTTTGGATCCAAAGTGAAGCATTTTGGCAAGGTAGCACCAGGAGCCTTGCACTATTAAATTTGCAAAGTCAAGAAAGCAGCAAATCAGTGTGCATCAAAAATCAAATACTATTAAAACAGAAGCTCTTAATTGAATCTGCTCTCATCCTTGCTTCAGGGTGAAGTTTGAAGAGAGCTACAAATGGGAGATACATAAATCGTATTTAATTGCTTAAGAAAAGAGACCTGGTTTAATGAGAGGATTTGCATATAGTGCAGTTTTTCTAAGAGACTGTGTTCTTTTCTTAATTGCTTGAGAGAACTCAACTGAGTAATCCTGCCAGGTTCAGGGGTAGGTGTGTAAGCATATGCCACATGCCAGCAAAGGTTGCAGAGTTCAGCTCTGTACTTAGCATCCTGAAGCAGATTCCGCATTTACAAGGGATCACTTGGCCAGGAAGACCTAGACTCAACATAGAGGTTTACATGTCTCCACAGTGTGTACTGTTTGTGCCAGGGAAAACAAAGGACAAAATCCTGCTCCTGTTGAAATGTTCAGCAAAATTCCCAGTAACTTCAGTGCAACTTGAATTTCGCTAGTGGTTTTGGAATCAGGACTCTTCAAGGACAAAAGCAATTTTTTAGTAATGACACTGAACTATGGTAAAGAAATGTGATTAATGTAATTACTATTCTTGTAACACATAACTTTCATGTCCATGCTATTTAGGTCTTTTTCAAATTGAATCTATCATTGCAGGTTTGTAATTTATCTGCTTATCTCTATTTTATGAAATAGTAGAAAGTGTAATCCTGTTTGCTGTATCAAGCTTTCATTGGTTCATCACAACTCAACACTAGCTTTTTCTAAGCACTTATAATTGCTAGGCATCTCATCAGTAACGAGGTCAGACACCTTTAGCATGTTTCATGCTCATGGCTAATGACACTTTGTGAACGACAGACTGGTTGGAACTATCTGTAAAGAGTAGATAGTATGACTACCAAAATGTCACAGTGACTTTTATGTGAACAAAAAAGATAATGAAGTTGAAATTTAGCTTATCATTAAATAGATCTTTCTTTTCCTGCCTGCCAGCCCTGGATGCAAAAACTGGGCTATATGAAGGTGAATTTATTTTCATTTTCTATACTCTTGCTCACTTAGTAATTTCCACAGTTGTCTTGGTGGAGCCTTTTCAAATGGACTCGTAGTTGTGACTGATGGTAGGATTCAAGCCTGCCATAGGATTTGATGCGCTGCTTTTCACCAGTACTGTCCCTTCAGCTTCATTTTGGCTTATTTTTGAGTTGGCAGTGTAATCTTAAAGGAATAAAAGGTAATAAACGATTTCTGTTGCTAGAACTAGAATGCCTTTAGTGGCCATTAAGCTGGTAACAGATGTTTAACTGAAAGGTCAGATAATTTACAACGTGAAACATTATTTCAGTTGCCACCTTTCAGAATTACAAGTATGTTGTTTACCTACCTAATACTCCGAGTGTTTGTGGCCCCCTATGCAATTAAGTGTGCACAGAGGGTTATTAACTAAAATAATCTGGGCTGGGAATCAGACCCTCACTTTATTATAGGATCATAAAGAAGACAGAGAAAAAAAACTGATGCAGAGTGCCAGGCAAAGCAAACTAAGAGTCATTATTGTGTCTTGCTATTCTGTATTAACTATATTGATATTTTGCTAAGGTAAAGATAGGATTAGAAGTCTCAAGTGTCAGCTTGCTTGAAAACAAAGTGTGTTGTAGGATATATGGTCCAGAAACCTTAGGCACGCAATATAAAAAAAAAAAAACAAAAAACCCCATGGAATTTAGTAGAGAAGGGTGGAATTTATTATCTGTTATTTTAATGTCTGCAGAACATAGGATTATCTTAGAGTGCAAATAATTGAGTCACAAAGGCTCAAAACTTATTTTCTATAAAATTGAAAGGGAAAGAGAAGATCTCAAATCATGCTTCTTTCTAGGAGGTAACTGCTGTGGATCCAAGGGTAGTAGGGTTTGGGCTAGGGGTGGAGGGGTTGGTTGATTTTTTTTTTCCTGAATATCTTACTGGAATAGTTGTGGTTTGTGATAAGTATAATATCTTGCTCCTGTGATCTGTTTAACTTTGTGTAGTGTAAGTAGGGAAAGGGATAACACTAAAGCTATAGGGAGAGTGGTATTGCAAAGATACATAAGGCATTTGTAGTTAGATTCTCTTCCTATACTTCTTGCTGTTAAATACTATAAACAGAGAAGATGGAAGCTAATACATATCGAGAAAAAAACCCACCTTTTCCCTACCAAATGTATATTCATTTAATTTTTAGATCAGTGGTTGAGCTGATGTTTAAAGTTATAATTTAAAATTATAATTTAAAAAATGAAAATAAAAATTGACTTTGTGGGGGCTGTCATGTGTCTGGCGGTGGCCGGATGCTAGGGCAGACTCCCCAATTAGAAGGTTGCGTACTCCATCTGGTTGGTCAACTTCACTGTTTATGCGTCCTACACTTTACCGCAGTCGAGACTCAAAACAGTAAACACCTCGGAACACCAAAAGTGCCAGAAGCCACCTTATTTTTGTTTTTGTTTTCTGTAATTATACCTGCAAGGATTGGAGAGTTCTAGAACTTTGTTTTTCTCACTTTTTTTTTTTCTCTTTTATGACTTTTATTTCGCATCTCATAAACCCTTGGCAATGGGTGCAGCAGCTGCTTTTGGACTCATAGGTGAAGAGATCCTCTAGGACACGTACACTTCCAGCAATAATCAGTCCTCTCTTTCTCCATGCAGCATGCCAGTGGTACAACTGAGCAAGCGGACGTCATGTGTACAGCCTCCTTGCATGATGTGGACTTGCCCTCAAGAGTTGTTTCCCAAGGGGAATTTCTCTCCTCTCATTTCTGTTCAGTGTTTGGCTTCCTAGTGAACAAGGACGCCCTCTGAGCTCTAACATTCCTCTTTTACCTACCTCATCCTTGACTGTGCTTTTTCTCAACAAGCCTAAATCAGGGGTTGCACAGTTCTGATTTATTTTCCCCTTCTTTTTTGCTTTCTTTAACATGAAAAGGTCAGTTTGGTTTACTTTATGGTAGAAGGTCTAAGATTTATAATGGAAAAGATGGATGCAAGTTGGTTTTGCAGAGTTTAAGTAAGGTTAAGGAGAGTTCCCCCAAGGTTTGTACTGGTGTTGGTGCTGTCTAATGTTTGATTTGGAGGAAGGCGGAGGCAGTGGGGTGGTAAATCAACACATGACCAAAAAAATCATTCAGTCACATTTAGAAAGGAAGAGAAGGAAATGTAGAAGGGCCTAACAAAGAGCAGGCAATCTGACATGATGATGGAGCTGTGATTGCAGTGCAATGTGATTTAGAGAACCATGTTGACTACTAATATGTACTAGATTTTGAATTACTGAAACCAGAAGGGAAAAACATACATTGCTGTGAAGAACTGAGTGAAATGATTTCATGCTGCAGTGTTGGCTGAAAAATAGATAGGTACGTGGGAAAATAGGTAGTATTAAAAGGACAATACTAAAAATAAAATAATGTAAGACCATGGCATATAGTATGTGCTCACATAGACTACTAAATACAGCCTGCTTCATCACAGAAGGGATATGACTGAGATGGGAAATGGACAGTGAAAACAAAGTCTGGAGAAGTGTATATGTAGGGAGAAACCTTTAAAAGTCTAACTTGGGGAGTAAAGTCTTTAATATAGTAAAACAGTGTGGACGAAGTAAATCACATGTCTATTCTTTATTATGCAAGAGTAGAGAGAAAAATGGATTAAATCTATTTGACTTTTACAACTGGTTAAAGAAGTTGGGTTTTATATCACATGCAATTGATTTGTAGTCCATGCTACAGGTTGTCATTGACCAACTGCTTTGTAGGTGAACTTTCTGGGAAAATTGCCCATGCTTCATTGAAGGACTTCATTTAGGAAACTTTCCATTGGCTTTTCTAAGCAAATTTCATGTGATCTTTCCTAATGCTTGAGTACTGTCCTTTACGCAATGCTTTCTAACACAGATGAGGGCATTTCATCAGACACTTAGCTTTGGGTATCTGTTTTCCATGGATTTTACTTTTTCAAACAGCAAATTTCATGCTATGTGTTTGTGTAACAATTGCTGTCTAATTCGTAATTGGTTAGGGAACTCTGGGAATGCATAAACAACAACAACAAAATAATATTTTACCAGAAGTATGCTGCTGTATTCTTTTTTCTTTAAGAATCCCCCCATCCCATTCCAGCTTGAAGTTTTCTCTGAGTAGGTACAAATTCACGTGTGTTTCACAAAATGCTGAATGAGGAGAATGCATATGGCTGGTCATCTTGCAATTATTTCCAGAGTTAAACTTGGCAGTGAATTTTAAGCAGGAACAAAAGAACTAAGGCAGTGCTGTCTGTTAGAAATACCTTGTGGGAAGTGGGGTGGCTTTGGATCCTGCATGACTTTGAAAGGTGGTACAGGGTATGACTACGTGGTATGTGACTTGGGGAGGGCAGAGAGTGTGCTTCTATTAGGAAAACATGAAGAATCCAAAATTTTTCTGTAAGCAACCACATACACACCATTAGAAAAGCTTTCTAGGGCTTTGAAATAAATTTACCTTGCAAAGGTACTGAAAGACAAGGTGGCTGCTGTCTGTGCCAAACTTGTAATACTCTGTTGCTCTTATTTAATAAGACTTCACTGTAAATAAGCTTTCTATCTAGCTAGTTTTGCTTTATGTGGAATTTAATAGTCCAGCAGTATGTTTGCCTACAGCCGGCTTCGCTTCCAGCTTTTCTTCTAAAGTGTAATATATCTATCTTCCTTTATTTTAATGCCACTGGAATAGCTGGTGCTTGTGTGGGGTCTGGCTGTTGAAGTGCCTCTTGGAGAGCAAGACTGGCTTCTGATCATGAGAGAAGGGGGATATGGCTGTGGACATCTTGCAGGCGAGGAAATAGTGAGGCTTTCCCAGTGCTGCCACAAGAACAAGAAATGTGGTAATACTGTCCTGAAGGGTGGGATAAGGAGCATCAAGCAACCTTAGAAGAGCTAGACTTTCTTTCCCACTATAATAGTATTGTTGGCCAAACACTAGGGCCCAATCCAAATGAAATCTTCCATGGCCAGCAGTGAGCTTTGGACAAGGCTGCTATTGTAAGGAGAAAATACAAAAAATCCTCTCATTTTTAAAACAAGCAAATTCTCACAAAAACAAAATGCAAAGCAAACTCCACCAACCCCTCCACAAAAAAGCTACATCACCCCCCCCCCCCAGCCAAGTTCTGTGTTTCTGAATCTGATCACATACTTCTGTTTCAACACAGAAGAAAATTTAATGAGAATTTAATACTTCAATCTTGAGCTTCCCACTGAGCAGCTGGCTTGGGCTCCTTCACAGAAACAGGGTAAGCAGTAGGTGACAGGAGGTTTTCCAGTTAGCACTGGCATACTTCAGAAAGCAGAGAAGGTATAGAAGTGGAGTAATGGATACATATTAATAATTAAAAATAACCCACCTTCACCAGTAACAACACAGAAAATACTTTCCATGCTATGTAAGTAATAGATCAACATTTAAACTGATTAAAATTTGATAAACTACTACCTTCCCCATTTTCTGATAGGAAGACTGGGGCCCAAGATAAAGCAGTGTCAAGCTGGGGAGGACAAACACCCTAGCATCCAATAAACTTTTTATACATTTATTTTGTTAAGACTGATTCCCATTTCCTTTGTAACTCTTTGTTTATTAATGAGCTGACTCATCCAGAGTCCAGCAGCTTGTTTCCATACCAGAAAGATGGATTTGCAACCCTGCCAAGTGGAGTCAGAGGCAGAGATAACAGCCAGCGACAACAATAGTCTTCCCTGGTCCCTTTGCCAAGAACAATTGGCAAAAAGGACTTGGGGAGTAACTTATCACCAGCTCAGGGAGAGGCTGAAGCTCTGGAAGCACAGGGGTTGCTGCTTGTCTGCCACAGATAAACAGCAGGATGCAACCAAGAGCCAAGCTCACATTGCAGGCTTTACCTGGCAGAGGAGGAGACAGGCACCCATCAGTTAACATAAAGCTCTATGATAACCCGACAGTTATTTTAGGTAGCCTGCGACACAGCAGACTAATGCAGCAGGCATTTTTCAAGTGGCAAATCCACACTGACAAAACCCTGAAGATAATTTGGTCCTGAGGTAAGTATTGTTGATGAGTGCACATACATCCTTGAATTGGTTAAGCTCCTCTCAGATGAAGTGCTGTATGCTTAAACGTGAGCAAGTTGTCATATCCAGCGCTCTGGGTGATGTGAAATGAGCTCACAACAGTTGGTATTGAATGTTTCAGCCTACTTCTCCTGAGTCTCATTCTGCAAAATAGTGAGCACCTGGTCATATCAACTCGGCTGTGTTGGATTCTCATGGCTCTTTTGCTCGAGAGTAAAAAGTAGGAACACCTGAGGCAAATTCTTTCACAAGAATTATATCAGTTTCACCTTGTGGCTGTATCATGGTTCTCTCTGAGAGAAGGTCCCCCTGTTAGCAAGTCAGATAAATTCAGACTTCACAGACATGAGGACTCTCAAACAGGTACAGCTCTACAGCTGTTATTTGCATGGGTTCTTAGACAAAATGGCTATCTTAAATAGCATTTTGAATCCAAATGAACCCCCTGGAAATAAAGTTCGATGTGACATACAACCCATCATGATTAATGAAATATGACTTAATATGTGTAATTTAACAAAAAAATATGGCAAGTTTTGGGGCTTAGAGTGAGCAGCAGTGTGAAGTAGTGTGTTGTAGATTGTCCGCTATAGCTGGCCTTCATACAGCTAAACCCCATTCAGATTAAGGAGAAACTGGAGTGTGTTAATTTGTTCTGCATTTCTTTATGTGCCTTACTCAAATTCTCTTCTTCACCTGATTCAGTGTCAGAAACCATGTTTCCAGTCTGGCTTGGTAGAGATTATTTCATGTTATTCTTTCCTCTGCTATGTCTCTACAGCTAGAACACACTGAGATCCTTCCAGTTCTTCTTTTGCGGCTGTATCTTTTCTATAACTTAAACTAAATCTCTCATTAGAGCTTTTGTTACATCATCTGTTGCTCTTCAGCTCTTGCAATGCACTCTTTGCAAGTTTGATACAGATACATGCTTTCCCCGCCAAAACAGGTGTTCAATTCGAACTCTGCTTTTGTTTGTTTGATCGTGCTACTTCTCACTTCATATCTAAGACCTGGCTAGTATGTGGCATCCTATCCAATTTAGGACTCTGGTTCTGTCAATGCAAGGACACCAAATTGCTGTTTCTTTTTAAACTTTAAATTTCCTGGTATTTTGAATTCTAAAGTTAGGCTTTATTGAACCATTATCATTATTTTTGTTTCACAACAGAAAGGAGTGGGGTAAAAAACCCCACAAAGATGGCTTACAATACAATTTTTCAGAACCACTAGACCAAGAGATGAGAAAGTTACTGATTTCCAAGGTTTATCTGAGTTCAGGGTGGCAAAGTAATGATTTCCTGTGAATCAACAACACTGTTATAAAATTTGTGCGTCCCAAATGTACTTATGCGGTAATCTTTGTCCATGAGCTGACCTCAACCTCCTGTCTTCTCACTCCCACTTTGTCTCATCACATATAGACTGGTAGCACTAGAGGAAGAAACCACACCTTTCCTATCTCTTTTTTTCCTTTTAGCCCATTTTTGCT
Source organism: Ara ararauna (assembly GCA_028858755.1). Taxonomy (NCBI): domain Eukaryota; kingdom Metazoa; phylum Chordata; class Aves; order Psittaciformes; family Psittacidae; genus Ara; species Ara ararauna. The sequence goes on along the minus strand of CM054377.1, from coordinate 91,178,200 downwards.
TGCTCTATAAATAAATAATAGCCAGCATGGTGCCAGGGAAGGAAAGGAAAAAGCTACAATTAGATCACAAGGCAAAATAAGAAATCAACCAACTGAAAAATATTTTTCTTACAAAATGCATCCACACTCTAGGGAGAAATCAATGCAGTCTGTTCTGTGAATGAAATTCATCTCTTGGCTGTAGCTTTCCTGTTCCTGATAAAGAGACTGCCATGACATGCAAGGTCATTTGGGGCACCAAGTGGTGGCACTATGGCCTGTTCAGCCAGTGCCAACTTGGAAGCCACTAGCAGGCAGGGGCTGCAGGACCAGGGCTAGAGATGCTCCATGGGCTGCCTTAACTGCAGGTAGGGACTGGCAGTGACCCCCACCTTCAGCTACTTGTTGCTGTGGTGCCCTTCCATTGTGCTGGGTGTTTGGCAGCAGGATTAGTGCCTCAACAGGCTCTACCACATGAGGAGCAGAAGCAAAAGAAGGAGTGTTGGGGCCAGGAGCTGTTCACATCAGCACAGCTTTCCTTTTATGTTGGCATGGTAAGTGGTGGTTGGAGTGCCCCTTTGTCCCCAGCATCAGCCCAGAGTCAACATGTCACCAACATGGCTTTAAAAACCGTTAGTATTCATTCCCCTTAAAGTATTGGGGTTTTCAGCCTATACTCCTACCTTGTGTTTCTAAGCATTCAGCCACATAAGTGTTAGCAACTTGTTTGACACTTGACATAAACTAACTGCTTTTATTTTAATGTTGTGCTATCAAATCAATTTCCTATTGATTTTTCACCGTGCCTCTTTCCTTCCCATGTAGTACCTCCTTAAGCCTCCTTTTTGCATCATCATATTAACATTGCCTAAGATTCAGTTGTGTTTTTCATCCAGATTCTATTTTTTTTTACAAGGATTTGAGGAAGCTGGAACACAATTCTCCATCCTGGGTGGATGTTATCTAGTTCTTTAAAGTGTTGTAAATTTCTTGACTTATCAGTAGCAAAATATAAATGAGGAACATGGACTACACTGCATTCCCAAGAGAAAAGCTGGGAGTGAGGAAGTTAAACGCTTTCTCATGAGATCAGAAGGGAACGTTGTCATAAATGTCTTTCTAAAAACAGATCAAAATGTATGGCCACTTCTGGTGCAGCAGGACTGTGTGTAGCAGAGCATGCTTCAGCTCCAAAGGGCCGTTGCTAACTCACTGACCTGGAAAGGCCAGGAAAAGCCAGTCAGTCCCAAGTAAGAGTAGGAAGGGAAGTTATGTTTCAGAATGCAGGAGAATCAGAAGCGTGGTGCCAAGACTGTCAGTTGTTTCCACCATAGCCATGATTACCAGACATATTGGGTGGCAGTTTATAATTTCTCCATTTATGCCCTCAGGCTACTTTAGGCAACTGGTAGAACTTTTTATCCTCTCACAGATTACTGTGCTATATTCACAGCACAGCTATCTCAAAGAGCTTGAGAGAACTCCATGCCACTACTGGCATTGGCAGCATCCTGGTATTTCAGTTTTGAGTGGATACCATCCATGAATGTTCCACTTCTTCAGCTTCTTCTTAGAGCTGCTTCTTTATGTACAGCAGTAACAATGGCTCAAAGAGGACTCTGAGCGTTCGGCTTGTCTTTCTCCAATCCATTTCTCACTCCAAATTACTCAAGAATACATCCAAAACATGCATCTGATAGCTATGCCAGGTAGTAACCTTTCTTTTTTTCAGAGTTAAAGGACTCTAAAAACCACGTAACACTTACAGATGTCTTTCTACATAGGCAGATGCAGCTGTTTGTGGTATGTCTTCTCTCCCCAGTGTGTTAATCTACTAACACTCAACAAATGCACCTGGAAGGTGTTTTTGAGACTGGAGAGCAAACAGTACTGAACAGTGGTTGAGAAAGAGCACTTGATATTACTTAAAAATAGCATTTGAAAGTGGTAAAGGCAAATAACCCTTCCTCCAAGTACAAATTGCTATCTCCTCTAGCTTAACCCACCTCTGTAGATTTTAGCAGAATCTGTCCCCTAATGGATCCAAACAGATTGGAGAGCTAAAGATCTATGAGATTTCTGAAGTTTTCAGCAAACACTGCTATTCTGAGCTGCCTGTGGACAATGCCTTTCTATTAGTAATTAAATGCACTCATGAAAAAGCAATTTTCTTTCTTGATGTAGAGGGCACTGAAAGTTTCCCAGAATTTCAGACATGGTGCATACACAGCACCAGGACAGCCCCCAGCAAAAAAAGAGTCAAGTGTAGGATGGCAGCTTGATTTGGAAGGACAGTTCAGAAGGTGGTGGCTGGAAGCTGCTGAAACACCAGCTTGAATTTGGCTTCATCTCACAGAGCTTTGCCTTTACTTCAGGGAGGACTCCTGTTCATGAACTGTGAGTGGTCCAGCATTGGAAGGATACTTAGAGCATTAAAAGGTTGGGACCTAGGGCTTCAGCAAAAAGAAATGTGTCATCTAGTACTCTGATGAGATGGTGGGGAGGCCAGTGTCGTGGTTGCATTTCTGATACTGGCCTTAAGCAGCTGCTGTGGTTCCCTAATACATAAGCATGCAAAGAGGAGAGATACGAACCTCAAATGTATCCCCAATGTCAGGACTGCATTTGCAGGGTACTCTTGAAAATGCCTGCTGTGGGTAGGTCAGGGCTGCCTCATGGAGTGGAGGGGAATAAGGCTGGGAGGAGTGGGGGAGAAGAAGCTACTTTGATTTTTCTGCAGGTGTTCTTCTGGAACACTGCTGCAGAGTTCAACATCTGAGCCTGGGAATCAGCACACCAGCCTCAACATTCCTTGATTTCCCAGGACACCTCTTGAAGCAGTTTTCATTAATTAACAATATACAAAAACTCATTAGAGACTAAAAATAATGGCAAGACAGATTTTGGGGTGGGTTTTTATTGTGATTTTTTTGGTGGTTTTTTATTTTTTTCTTTTTTAGTTTTTTTGTTGTGTTGACCAGTGACTGGAAAAGCGATGTCTTAAAGTAGCTGGTGTGTCAGGGAGGTGCCTCGTACAAATAGCAGACAGGCAATATTGTACAATATTACCATGTGAAATTAATAGTTTACACCGTAAGACCAGGTCCATTTGCATCAGTGGGACTCCAGGCATGTCAGTATGAGAAATGCAGCATGTAAATACTCCCCTCCTTCTTTGCAGTGTCTCGTTTTGGACATCCACTGAAGATGTAAACAGATAAAGATGGAAGTGACCCAAAACCTTTGATTTTTTGAGTGCTTTCTGACTTTATAGAAGTTTGAATAAGCATCTCAAATTTATGACTTGGGTTCCAATCTGTAGCAACTGTAGTCCAACAGTAGTAATTGCTACATTAGAGTATCTGAAATAATAAGTCTCCTTTAACTGTCAGATGTTGAGCAGGTGAAGGCTTGAAGGAGTGCTTCGCTGTAATAAAGCCAATGATGTGTATTGTCTTTTGGAGCTGTATCAAGGAGCAAGACTTCCTTCTTCTGGTACCTGAACTTTATCAGCAAACAGAAGTCCCAAGCCAGATGCCACTGCGACAACAGATGCTAATAGTAGTAACAGATATTACAATGCTTATTTTTCAGCATGATTTCTCATATTTTTGTAAATCCATGTTTTGACCTTTCCCTGCACAGTAGGGATGTCCAAGTAGAGTTGTGTGACAGCAGCTGTAACTCACTGTAGTTTGAATGAATATGTTACACGGAACAGGAAACAACAAAGTTAGAGGAAGTATAAAGCAAAAGCTAATCATATGCTAGAACTTGCTCCTATAGTTACTATCCAGAGTGCTCAGGAGAACATATTTACTATTTACGGTACCTTTTTTCCAAATTAATTTACAAGTATTCGGAAGTCAATCCTCACATCACTCATGTGGATCGAGAATAAATTTATTTTCAGCAGAGCAAAAGTGCAGACTTGTCACTGTACTCATAGAAGGTTTTGAGTTTATTGTGTCTCTCCAAACCCCCCAGCAATGAAGGCTTCAGTCTGGGTACTTCAGCTGATGATGACTGAGGTAGGCTGGTGCAAGCAGTACCTGCCCCCTGAGAGTGCTGGAGGCTCAAGTCGGCCTGTCAGTTACATTCTTACAATGAAAGATCCACCTTAAAAGCAGGATCTTCCATTAAAAAATAACTTCCATTTGTAAACAAGCTGTATGTACATAGCCTTATCTAGAGAACCTTATATTGCCTCTACTTTGAGATAACGGGAAGAAACTGCAGCCAGGACCGCATCTCGGTAGATGAAACAAGCGCCCTTGTCACAGGTGCTGCCCGCTCAAGGAAGATTTGCTGTGCACTAAACAGGATCCAGATCCTGCAAACATGTGGGAAGGGTGGCTGGTAAATTCCCTGAGATACAGCCAAAAATGTCTTTCCATTCTTCCACCACTCACACAAACCTGCTCATATGATCGTCAAAACAGTTGTTTTGACCAGGCAGCCTTCATTTGGTTCCATCTCATCCACACATGGAGGGAAAAAGTTGTTTTATTGATAGCTTTATTCCCTTTCATTTTAATGTGGTTAACTCAAATTCTGAGATTCCTTTTTTTGCTGAAAGCTTCTGCAGGTCCTAGAAACAGGTATATATTTACAAGCAAAGAAAGGTGACATGTGGGTCTTTAAGTAGAAATATTCCTTGACGTAAAAGCCTGGATGATGAATGTTTATCACTTCTTAGTAGTTTTCCCCACAATACCTTGAAGCACGGGTACTTAGTAGTACAGAAGGCAGGAGACTCAGTTCTGTTCTTTGCTTGCCTTATTTCAGATTGACACTAGAAACAGAAAAAAATATATGCAGAATGGATTCATTACATCTGAACTAAGTGTTTCACTGACTAAATATTGAGTGAACAAGTGCTGCATCTTAACCCTGGGTTTCCTCTCTCTCCTGCTCCTGTAATCTAAAACATGCTTAGCCCTTTCCTGTTACTATCCTAACGTTTTTGGAGGGCAGTGTAAAACTCAGAGATACTGTTTCAAAATGGAGTCAGTCTTCCCAAATAATTTTTTATTTCTTAAAGATAGCATTGTTAATTGGATAAAAAATAAATCCACTTTTCAGGGCATCTTGCCCGTGTGAGAGAAAAGGTGCTTTCCTTTTTTTCCTGGAAGGTGAGACTCATGTCTGGTTTGCAGTGCTTCACATGCCCTGTGCCAGTGGGAATGACTGGTAAATGCCTATATTGAATTACTTATTTAGCAATAAAATCTGCTTGCCATTGCAGACTCCACATAGTGCTTTGTACACATGAAAAACAAGTAGTTATGGCTCAGTTTCTATTGATGGCAGGGGCTGAGAGCTCTTTAGTGTAAAAGAAAGTCAGAGCCTGAGCCAGATGCTGGTTTTGAGCACATGAAATCATGGCTCAGTATAAACAATGCAAGTTCATAAGCAATATGTGAGGATAAATACATTTTTAATATAATAAAACCAGAGTGAGATTCTCCTTCTTCCCATCTTCCTTCAGAAAGGAAGATAAGTAGGAGAATATGTGGAATAAAATGCACTTTATTTACCTGGCAGTTTTGTAGAGAATGAGGCTACAGAGAGGTGTTTGCTGGTGACTGACTCTCTTTAAGAGGAATCTTATGACCCACAACAGTGCTTGAGAAGCAGTATTTCCAGGTAAAGGGTTTTCAGTTATGACTAGGCTTGATAGAAACAGAGATTTTGGTGGGTTATGCCACTGTCTGAATGTTCCTAGGCTATCTTTGGTACCTCCTTGCTTCATGATCAAATTACATATTCTTCTGCATGAGGTGGAGAAAGAAAATAGATTGAACTGTTCAAAGGTTTGATGTTCTAAGCCATCCGTGACTGCCACCGCCGAATTATAAGGTTTTGGATTTTCTACATGCAGAGCTTTAACAAATTGTGTTTGAGCTCATATCAAAGAAAAATATTTCATTTAATACTTTCTTGTAGTAGGCACACATATGGTCTATATATCCTGGCAAGATTGCAATCAAGGAAGGGTTTGGTTTTTATCTCATAGACTGAACCTGCACAGAAGAACTAGCATGTTTAGTTTGGTTAAACTGTTTGAGGTATCTGAGCTTTTTATTGGGAACATCAGCACAGAAAATTAATTTCTCCCTGGCTGAATGCCTAAAGCTACAGTCACTGATTTGGTCGTATTTACCCAAGGATTAGATTAGAAATACAGGTACTTAATACTTTTCTAGCACACTAAATGCACTAGAAACGCACTCATGTTTCATGAGATAAGATTAAATTCTGTCTACAAAAAGAGCAAATTTTCTCATTGAGAATGATGATTCCAAAACCTCTGATGGTTAAAGCAGCTTAGCGCAAACTGAAATGGCAAGGACACAGTTACGGCTCCTAAAACAGAAACCTCTGCTTGAGAACCATACACATAAGGAGAATGACAGAAAAGCTAATGAAACTGCGCTGGCTACATGTGTCCAAAACAAACTCCAAAGATCCTACCACAGCCCCTCTTCCTATCTTGTGAAGGGATAGTGGTAATACATTTGTTGAAAGCAGTCCTTAATGTGCGTGATGTTTTGAAGTCTTTTTCTACCAAGCAGGAGTTAAACAGATCACTCAGATTAAGCTAGAAAAAGGTAATTTGGCTAACTCATTGTCTAGTGAAATTAGCCACTGTTAGCTGCAGTCTTCTCATTTTTTGTCTCCCTATTACACCCATTTCCATAATGTTCCCAGATGACTTTCTGTGTTCAGGGGAATGACGGCATGCTTCTCTGCTAGCTTTGGCCTCCTTGATGACTTAATCTTTTTTGAAGATTTGTCTTTTTTGGGCGTTTGTGACATGATTATTTCCTGTTTCCTCTCTCTTTTCCTGCTGCCTTCGACTATGAATGCTCTCCCTTCCCTCTCCTGGGTTTCTAGCGAAGTGTCCCACCATGTTCGGTCTCTGGCCTTCTCATTAAATGCTTCCTGAGCACTTCATGAAGCTCTTGCCTCCTGAACACCTTTCTTTATGTTATGGTGTGGTCCCTTGTTTTAAAGTGTGACTTTATATCTGACTTTGATAAAATGTCCGGCTTAACAACGAAGTAGCATCCTCTAAAATATTTGTTGCTCTGGTGATCCTTGCCTTATAATGATCGGTGAAAAGTTCTAAGTATTGACAGTCCTTCCAGAGAGGTCCTCTCACAGCAGACTGGTTGTTCCCCAGCAAGTTATCATTTGCCATGTGGAGCATGGTGTGCCCTGCAGTCACTGATTCATGCAGCAAACTGAGGTACGGTCTCCCAACCAAGGCTTGGTGCCTTAACCCCAGCCAGCAAATAAGTATCACACAGCTCACTGCCACCTGCCCTTACCCCAGTGGGATGAAGAGGAGATTTGGAAAAAGGCAAAACTCATGGGTTGAGATAAGAACAATTTAATAATTGACATAAACGTCAACAACAAAACAAAAAGAGAGAGAGGATTCAAACTCAGCAAACACAAGTGATGCATGACACAATTGCTCACCGCCTGCTAACAAATGCCCATCCAGTCCCCAAGCAGCAATCAATCCCTCGCAGTCAACTCCCCCTGTTTATATACTGAGCATGACGTGCTGTGGTATAGAATATACGTTTGGCTTGTTCAGGTCAGCTGTCCTGGCTGTGTTCCCTCCTGGCTTCTTGTGCCCCTCCTCATGCCCTTCATGGCAGAGCATGAGTGACTGAAAAGTCCTTGAGTTAGAGTAAGTGCTACTTAACAGCAACTAAAACATTGGTGTGTTATCAACATTATTCTTACACTAAAGCCAAAACACAGCACTCTACTGGCTACTAGGAAGGAAATTAACTCTATCCCAGCTGAAACTTGGACACAAGGTAATTTACATCTGTTCTCATGCTCTTAAGTTACGTACGTGAACACTTGGCCTCCAGTTGGTTGACAGATTAGGAACAAAATTCCTGGCCAGGCACCATCTCTCCTGCAGTATATCCTAGGTCCTGCAGCAGGCACACACAGGTTGCTGTACCTATTAGATTGCTTCTTCCTTTGTCCTTATGGATAGACACCTGGCTCCCCCAAACCACATGCATGTTTTTATGCCTTTCCAACTTGGATATTTCTTATCATCTTCTTACGAATTCTCGTGCTCTACTGCAGACCATGCTTGTTTGACTTTCTTCTTGTCTTACCCTACTGCTTCCACCTTATGTGTTTTACAAACTATGTTTCTTAACTGTCTCCAAACTCTCTTCCTGCCAATGTTGTGATGTTCCTCTGGTGGTGTGTAGTAACATCCCATCCGTAGATCTCTTCCTTTTGTGAACCCAAAGGAACCACAACCAGTAGGTTATTTTTCTGTGTGTCATAGAGGGGTTTGTCACATATGCGAAACAGAAAGGGGGGTGAATGTTAGCCTGATTTAGAAAGAAACACAGAAACGTTTTGCACAAGTCCAGGTAGATGACATCAACTGCTCTACCCCTGTCCATCAGTCCCGTAACCCCATCATAGAAGGCCACCAGATTGGTCAGGCAGGATTTCCCCTTAGTGAAGCCATGCTGGCTGTCACCAACCACCTTGTTGTTTTTCACGTGCCTCAGCATGCCTTCCAGGAGAATCCGCTCCAAGATTTTGCCTTGTGAGGTGAGGCTGACTGGTCTGTAGTTCCCCGGCTCATCCATTTTCCCCTTCTTGAAAATGAGGGTTATATTTCCCTTTTTCCAGTCATTGGGAACTTCACCTGACTGCCATGATTTTTCAAATGTGATGGACAGTGGCTTAGCAACTTCATTTGCCAGCTCCTTCAGGACCTGCGGATGGATTTCATCAGGTCGCATGGACTTGTATACGTTCAAGTTCTTAAAATGGTCTCGAACCAGATCCTCTCCTACAGTGGGCCCAGGGTCTTCATTCTCACTGTCCCTGCGTCTGCCTTCCAAGACTTGGGTGGTATGGTCAGAGCATTTTCCGGTGAAGACTGAGGCAAAGAAGTCGTTAAGAACCGCAGCCTTCTCCAAATAGCTGGCAGTGTTCAAGGCTGGATTGGACATAGCCTTGGGTGGCATGGTTTAGTGGGAGCTGTCCCTGCCCATGGCAGGGTGGTTGGAACTAGATGATCTTAAGGTCCTTTCCAACCCTAACTATTCTATGATTCTATGATTCTATGAATATTTAACATTTTAAAAAAGTATTTATTTCATTTATCATGTGATATACGGAGAGCTAATTTTACAATCCGTCGCATAGAGTGTAATTTCTTAATTAATATGCCACCATAGCCAAAGAAGAGAAATACTGAGAAGTGTGGGTATGAAGGTGTAAGACAAAGCAGTAAGATAAAGAGCTACAAATAAAGAAAGAAGCTGTTGGCTTGGTGAGAACTAGAAAGAAAAAAGTCCTTGTAGCAGAAATGCAAAACTGTAGATTGTAGGGACAGAAAGGGCAAGTTTCAAGGGATTGAAGTGCACATAAGGAAGACATCTGTGTTTAAATCCTAATCAGCTAAATCACATTTAAAAGTTTGGTTATTTGTTTTATTCTTGAATTGCTGTGCATTCCTCTTTGCTTCTGTTAAACTATAAATTCTGCATTTGACATCAGCTGTTACAGGGAAAAGAAGTTCATTAGTGCTGCAAAACATCCAAATTAGATTAAGTGACATACTGAAAGTATAAAACAAACATTAAGTAATGGCAGTCCTGTCAGTTAGAATTACAGTCCTCCATAGTTTCGGGTCTTCTTTTCTAAAGAGAGGTGGTGTTGCAGTTCAGAAGAGAAAAACCGAGTGAAAAATATTGCTCTTATTAGCAAATGCAGCTGGCTTTGAAAGAGCAACATCAGAGTCCAACTTTTCTTTGGGTGGATATAGGAATATGCTGGTTGCGAGCCACCAGAAGGGTACAGGGCAGATCAGGGAAAAAGTCCTGATTAAAAAATAATTAAAACCAGTTTGCTTGCTATACAGCATGTGGAGCTGGCCAGAAATGATGAGTGAGTAACTCTGTCCATACAAGTGCTTTTTGGTTTCTTTTTTCTTAATTCACGTTCACCTTCTGGATATCTCGGGACATTTAAAAATTCTACTTGTGCCTGCAGCCTCTGTTTCTTGAGCTTCAGGTTGGTTTTATTTTGGGTATGTGGAGAAATCACAGGGCTCTCTAATGTGTCAAATATCACAATGGACCATCGTTCATAGTGGCAGATAAAAGCAGCTGCAGGTTACTTAAGAGGGTGTGTGCAGTGTAATGGAAGAGAATTCAACCATGGAAAAAAATAGCCTCCAGTATTCCATCATTCAGAGGAACACATTAAAACAGCTGCAGAATTAATAGACAGGAAATTCTTTCTTTATGATCCATGAAATAGTCAATCTATATTATCCTATTCTTCCTAACAACTTCTAATTGCCTAACTGAATTTCCCTGTTTATTAATTTTGCAGCATAGTGGCTTACAATAGAGTAAATTGCCTGAAAGCAAAATTCTGTTTCATTTGACTGAACTGTAATAATCAGTAGCATTTCCAGCAATTATATATTCCTTTCCTGTAGTCAGTGGGGAAAGCAACTATTGAAACTGGAGTTAGTGGCCACAGTGGTCACAGTCCCACAGAGACAGCGGTCAGCCAACACAACGAGCATAAGTTTTCTCCAGAAAGAAGAGTGCTCACTTCCCTTGGGATTGCTCTTTCCTTACTGCTAGGCTTTACTGCCATTTTCTAGACTGTCAAACTGGTAACATTTTGTGGGTGGCAAAATGATGTAATTTTATTCAGCAGCTTGTAGTAATTTCCACTCCTAACCTTTCATGAGAGGTACAAATTACTAAAGAAAAAGAGCTATAAGCTTACAGATGGCAGTATCGCTTTTCCATTGAGATCACAATATCCTTCTTTCTAGCTGAATGACAATTGTGCTGTCACTAAAATTACATAATGCTATGTCCCCTGAGGGGTTATAGTTTGGGATTCAAAGGACAGCTGTCAAAATACAAGTTGCTGTATTCTGAGCTTTAAAAGTCTCTTGGGGGTGATATATATGTGTTTGTCCTTGGGATTTTTTTGGTGGATTATAGGTAGAGTTAACAGTGGAATGTAATTGAGAAAACTACATTTACATGGCAAGTTAGGTGTTACACCTGAGATACAAATGACTAAAACAGTCAATATTTGTTGTAAATCATGGGGACAAAAATCAGGGCTAACATAAACGGCAGCACTGTACTGACTCAATGGAGTTTGGTAGCCTATGGTAAAACAGCCCTTTCTCTTTATTTTGTACATTATCACACAATAAAATGTGTAGTAAAAGCTGCTCTGATTTTCCAGGTTTTGTCTGATGTCTCAAAGTCAGCTGTGCTCTAACAGCTGCCACTGGTACACACTTGTTCCAAGCGCCTGCCAAGTGCTATGAACAAGCATTAAATCAAAGAATCTCAGCGCAGTCTTTGAATGTGATTGAAAGAGGAAAACTCTTGGAGTTTTAGAAGATTTCCCAAACTAGGAAAAATAAAAAGGGGTGGGGGTGGGGGAGAATGTTTGGAAAAAAGTATTTCAGTTTGGGTAAGTGTTGTGGTTTAACCCCAGTGGGCAGCTCAGCCCCAAACAGCTTCTTGCTCACTCTCCCCCACTGGGATGGGGGAGAAAATCAGAAGGGTAAAAAAGGGAAAACTCCCCTGTTGAGATAAAGACAGCCTAAGTGGTAAAGCAAAAAAGGTGTGCACAAGCAAAGCAAAATAAGGAATTCATGGACTACTTGCCACCAGCAGGAAGATGTTCAGCCATCCCCAGGAAAACTGGGTTCCATTATATGTAACATTGATATGGGAAGACAGATGCTGTAACTTTGAATGCCTCCTCTTCCCCTTCTTTCTCCAGCTTTTTACTGATTCTTGTGACACCATATGGGGTGTCATATCCCCCTGCTCAGTTGGGGTCAGCTGTCCCAGCTATGTCCTCTCCCAGTGTCTTGTGCACCCCCCATCTGCTCGCTTGGTAGGGCAGCATGAAAAGCAGAAAAGGCCTTGATGTTGTGTAAACACTGCTCAGCAATAACTAAAGCATCCCCATGTTATCAACACTGTTTTGATCACAAATCCAAAACACAGCACAATAGGAGCTATTATTATAAAATTATTAGGGTTGGAAGAGGCCTTAAAGCTCATCCAGTTCCAACTCCCTTGCCACAGGCAGGGACACCTTCCACTAGACCAGGTTGCTCAAAGCCCCATCCAACCTGGCCTTGAACACTTCCAGGGATGAAGCAGCCACAGCTTGTTGGGGCAACCTGTTCCTGTGCCTCACCACCATCATAGATTCTTTTCCTAATATGCAATCTAAAATGATGCTCTTTCAGTTTAAAACCATTCCCTCTTGGCCTGTCCGTACATGTCCTTGTAAAAAGTCCTACTTCAGATTTCTTTTAGCCCCCCTTTTAGATACTGGAAGGCTGCCCTAAGGTCTCCCCAGAGCCTTCTCCAGGGTGAACCACCCCAACTCAGCCTGTCACCACAGGACAGGTGCTCCAGCCCTCTGATCATCTTTGTGGCCTTCCTCTGGACTTGCCCCTTATGTTGAGGGCCTCAGAACTGTACATAGTACTACAGGTGAGGTCTCACGAGAGCAGAGTAGAGGGCAGGATCACCTCCCTCGACCTGCTGGTCACTCTCCTTTTGATGCAGCCCAGGATACAGTTGGCTTTCTGGGCTGCGAGTGCGCACTGCCGGCTCATGTTAAGTTTCTCATTGACCAACACCCACAAGTCCTTCCCCTCAGGTCTGCTCTCAATCCATTCTCCACCCAGCCTGTGTTTGTGCTTGGGATTGCCCTGACCCAGGTGCAGGAACTTGCACTTAGCCTTGCCGAACTTCATGAGGTTTGTGTTGACCCACCTCTCCAGCCTGTCACGGTCCCTCTGGATGACATCCCTTCGCTGCAGTGTGTCAACCTCACCATATAGCTCGGTGTCATTGGCAAACTTGCTAAGGGTGTACTCGATCCCACTGTCTATGTCACTGACCAAGATGTTGAACAGCACCAGCCCCAGTACTGACCCCTGAGGGATGCCACTCATCGCTAGTCTCCACCTGGACATCAACCTGTTGACCACAACTCTTTGGGTGTGACCATCCAGCCTATGGTGGGTAGGCTTCATGATCCCAGCCCCTGCCTTTGCCTTCTTGGATGACTTAGGTGATGTGACTGGGGCATTTGCCAGTGAAGACTGAGGCAAATAAGTGATTGAGTGTCATGGTTTTCTCCATATCCCAAGTAACCAGGTGTCCCATTTTCTTCTGGAAAGGGACCACATTTTCCTTAGTCTTCCTTTTGTCACCACCACACTTATAGAATCTTTTCTTATTGCTATTGACATCACTTGCCAGATTTCACTCTCTGAGGGCTTTAGCTTTTCTAACCTGATCTGTGGCTCCTAGGACGATTCTTCTGTATTGCCCCCAGGGTTCCCATCTTTGCTTCCACCCTCTGTAGGCTTCCTTTTGGGGCTGGAGTTTGTCCAGAAGCATCTTCTTCATCCATGCAGGCCTCCTGATGTTTTTGCCTGACTTCCTTTTTGACGGAATGAATTACTCGAGCTTGGAGGAGGTGATTCTTAAACATTAGCCAACAATTTGGGCCCCTCTTCCCCCCAGTGCTTTGTCCCAGGGCACTTTACCAAGCAGATCCCTGAGGAAGCCAAAGTCTACTCTCCTGAAGTCCAGGTAGCAAGTTTGTTGTGCACTCTCCTTGCTGCCCTGAGGATCTTGAACACCAGCATTTTATGGTTACTGTAGCCAAGACTGCCTTTGAGTTTCACTTTCCACACCAGCCCTTTCCTATTGGTGAGAATAAGGTCCTCCAGCATAACTCCTCTGTCATTTAGAGAAGGAAGTTATCACCAGTGCGTTCCAGGAACCTCCTGGATTGCTGACGCCTTGCCATGTTGCCCCCAACAGATACTAGGGTGGTTGAATTTCCCAATGAGGACTGGGTCTTGTGAATGTGAGGCTGCTCCTATCTGTCTATAGAGGGCCTTATCCACTCTGTCTTCCTGGTCAGACTGCCTGTAGCAAAACTCCCTAGTATATCACCTATTCCTGTCCTTCCTTTAACCCTGACTCATAGTCTTCTCATCCATCCCAAGTTAGAGCTCCATGGATGCCAGCTAGTCATTAATGTAGAGGGCAACGTCTCCTCCTCGTCTTCCCTGCCTGGCCTTCCTAAAGAGCCTGTATGGAGAAAATTAACTCCATCTCAGACAAAACCAGTACAATAGGTCAATTATATAGTCAAGTTTCTATTTGAAGGAATGGAACGGAATACAGCAATATTTAAGGGACCATAGCAACTCCTGAAACGTGGTTTTTATTCCATTTAAAACCAAGTACTTCAAAGAAGTGTATACACACCACTTTCACAAGATGGAAAAGATTTAGTTAAGACATTTCTAAATAACAGAAGTCAGGGAAGCTCAATATGACCAACACAGATCTTAAAACCGTAAACCTAGAGGCTCAGCTTTTCCTGCTCAAAGACCTCATTAGCTGGGCTGGATAATGTGATTGGTATTTCTTCCTTGAGGGTCTTGGGAAGTTTTTTGTTTTCTCTCACTATTTCCAGCTATTAAGCATCCTCTGCTGACACAATTTCAGCTTCTGTTTCAAAATATGTGTCAGAAACAGGATGCTCTTAAGAAAACAAGACTGGCTCTAGCAAAGTCCTTGACACGCGGAAAACATAGGTGAGGAAAGGGAAGCTGGGAAAAACAGAGCAACAAACCTGCTTCTGAGGGGTCATTTTCACCATCTGCGTATAGTCCTGTATTACTTGAGTAGTACAGAAGAGAAAAAAGTATGGCACAAAGGTGTGTGTGGATCAGGCTTTGGTTTGCAGAGCACCTATTTCTGGATTCTATCAAGCAGGGCAATCACCTGCTGTAGGTTGCTTTGGTAGCCAGTAAGCAAATCACATTTTAAAAACCCCAAACTGAATGTATACATAACATCACCTTCTCGTGTCAGGGCCATAGAACGGAAGTAGTTGTCTGTGACTTGAATAGAAAGGGGAACATCTGCAAAGTAGTCAAACTCTTAGATAAGATGCAAATCCTGTTTTAGGGATGCATTAATGTCAGGGATGACTAAGACGCAGAGGTGTTAAAATGCATCTGCTGCTCAGCTGCGTGTGAATGGATGAGAAAATGATTGATTGTTTTTCTTTGCCAGTCTGGTTTGTGCAGAAGATTTGTGGGATGGTACTTGTGAATGAATGGGAGCTGTTAGTTTGCTTAGTCTAGCAGAACAAAAGCTAAGAAAGGATACCACTGCTACTTCTAAATACTGTGAGAGAGGGAAAGAGAAATCTAAATGATAAGGCTGGCACAGGAACACCCTGGTATGAATAAGCCATAAATAAATATAGACTGATTATGAAAAAAATTCATAATCCTGGGCAAGGAGCTAACTTTCAGAGTGGTGTAGGCCTAAATCCACCATCACTTGTAGAGCTAAGGCAGTTTGCAAATAGAACCGTATGATGCTATTATCTGGCAGAACAAGGACTTAAACTCCATGACCTCTGAGGTCCTTTCCAGTCCTAGGCAACCTTGATTCTACAAAATATTTACATGAGGCCTATGCATACACAGCCCCCCTGAGCACATGCTGCCCACTAAGGACTTTCTTTGCCCAAGCATATGTGGGTAAACAATTTGTTTGTACAGTGTCTCTTCTGCAGGCCAAAGCATGCACCAGGAACGAGCGGGTGCCTCTTAGCCATGGGAGCTGATTGCCTCGTCAGTGGCATCTAAGAGGCAGTGGGCTGGGTCTGGGGTATATGGCTTATTCCTCTGCAAAGATTTTGACATTAATTGTCCTTCCAGTACTGAGGCCAAGAGCATGAAGGACTTTGGGAAACTGTCTACATGTACAGGGGCTGTAGGACTCCTCAGGAGTCATAATCAGTACTGGCTGTTGACATCCAATGATAAATTCCTCTTGCTGATAAACAATGCAGGTTCATTGCTGTGTACTGGCATTTTTCTCTTGATTAGGTGGTTAGTTTAGATTAGTTGTTGCAAACATCAACTCCCACCTATAGCTTGACAGGCTTTGATGCATTTCACCCCAGATGTATGTTGTCATCCACACCAAGCTCTTGCGAACTGTCCATCAGCAAGGAGCAGTTGCAGTAAGTGGAAGCAGTTGCTTCTGGTGACTCTTCACCCATAGGGTCATTCGTTCCACATCCTGTCTGCTCAGCTGCTCCATGGTGGTGGTCTGGTCCTTACCCTGGAACAGCAATTGGGAAGTTCAGCTCCTGGATGTCAGTCACTTGCAGCTGGGTGGAAACACCTGCTGATGAGCAGGGACTGATTATCCCTGGCAAAGCACCTGGGGCACAGGATACAGAGGCTGGGTGACGTTGGTGTGCTGCACTGAGGGATAGTATGGATGCAGAAGAAAAGTAAGAGGATTACAAGGTGGGAAATAATAGAGAAATATAGATGTTGGAAGTCTTTTGTGTTTCACCCTTATCTGATGTGCCCTCTCTTTGTATGATGTGACATGAGTGTGGCTTGAGTTGTGTGAAACATTTGTGGGTTTTTTTCCAAGTATACTTTGAGAGACAGCAGCTGCCACCAAGCTACCTGCAAAGCGGCTTCAGCTGTTTTTCTCCCCATCCTTGCTGTATTCCCAAAGTAGTTGATAGAAATAGGAGGATGAGAGCTAGAACAAAAGTTTATAAGATCCAAAGACAGAGAGAAAAGGGAGCTGGAGTAAGGTGGTGGATGGAGTAATTACATTTTAATCAAGATCCAAATCAGCAAGCAGGAAACACTAGTTCACATAAGCAATATTAAGCTCATTAGCATTTTATGGAGAGGAAAGAAGTATTCTCAGAGAAAGTTTTATTCTTATCAGCAGTTCTGTCCTAGCAGTACTTCTTGCTAACTGCCAAAACTTAACTGTAATCTGTACCTATTCATCTTGGGAATGTTGAACAATTATGCTCATGTTTCTACTGGAAGTAATGCCATATTTCTGTAATTTTTATGTGGTCTGTATCTTAGATGGAAACCTTAAATTCAGACATCTATTAAAATTATGTAAAATAGCTTTTAATTAATCTATTTTTAATTAAGAGGATCATTTATTTAATTGAAAGTCTATTTTTAAATGTGGTAGCTATACAGAGAGAAAAAGAAGACCAAAAATACACTTGTGTGGAAAAGAAACCAGCTAGCTTAACTGGTGAGGTGCTTTCTGTGGTTAAGAGGCCCACCTGGTTGTATCAGGACACTGTTCTTCAAGGTCTGAGAATTAGTCATTCTTACCCTCTCTGATACTTTTTGTTTAAGGGGGTTTGTTGGTATTTTTTTCATATGCTGAAGAAGGAAAATAATCTGTGTTTTTTTTTTCTTAATTCTTTTTGAATTTGTGATCAGTCAATCACTTTGAAGCACAGAAATGAACCTGTTTAAAGAAAAGGCTGCTGCTTTGTATTTAAGGTTACTAGTTTGTACTTAAATTCTAATTCTGGTGATTAGCTACTCTTCTGAACAACCTATGCTTGGCTTTTTTTCTAGCTTGGCAACAAATGCAGTTTGAGCCTTTTGTATCTCTTTCACGTATACATAGTGAGGATTGTTAGGAGCCTAGTTTTGAGGCAGATAGTTTTTGAAAGTAGAAGATATCTCTAATTTTAATTCTTTACTTTTTTTTAAGTTATTCTTGTTGGGTCTAATTATGGCCCTTGCAAAGATGATGTAGCATCAAAGTGAGCTGAGCAACCAGACCCAGCCTTGGCTCTAAGTGGAAACTGGCCCAGGCAAGGGGATGGTTGTTGCACAATGTGCACACAAGCAGCACAGAAAGCTCCTTCCTGGTGCTAGTCCTGTGGAAGAGATGATGTTAGAGGGGAGAGTTCAGGGAAGAGGTGACGTGGGGAAGGAGAAGTCTGGAAGACATGGTATGAAGTGAATTCCACCTGTCTGAAAGCACTAGTGCTCTTTGACTGCAAGCAACAGCCTGGCAGAGAGAGGAATGGTGCCAGGTCTTGCTGGGCACAAGCCCTGGTGTTATACCAGCACAGACATCTGCAGAGGTACAAAGGCCAGCCTTGTGTGCTCGTGTCTGTGTGCATGCAGATTTATTTAGTCACCTGACATTCTCATCAAACTGCACTTTCCTGTTAAACCAGGTGATTTTTACCCATTTCACTATCCCAAGCTCAAGGACTTGCAGTTAAAATCTAGACTGAAATTAACTGAAATTAACTGAACTTGGAGCAATTACAGAAATGAAACCCCCTCTCCTGCGTTATATCAGCTTCCAGCTGTCTCATACTGACTATTACAGAATGGTTTGTGTTGGAAGGGACCTTAAAGATCATCTAGTTCCAACCTCCATGCCATGGGCAGGGGCACCTTCCACTAGACTACATTGCCCAAAACCCCATCTTTAAGTATTATTTTCTGCAGTTATTAGTATTATTTACTGATTATTGCTATACTGCTGCAACTCAAGCAACCCCCAGTTGTGTGAGCGCCCATTCACTTCCCTCGGTATCAGGCAGGAAGCACCAGGCAGGAGAGCCAAGGGTCGGAGCTTTTATCCAGGTTGGGCATGGCTCGGGGAGGGAGGACCTGGGCAGCAGGGCTTTCTCCCAGAGGCACAGCACCATTATTAACGTTGCCTGCCTCTTCTTCATGGATTTACTTAAAGAAAGGCTTCATCCCGGCTTGTCTCTGTGTGTGTATATTAAAATATAAATCAATGTTGTTATTTTTAAAATGCAAATATAGATTTATATATTAGCATAATTACAATTAATATGATTAATATAAACCACCAAATAATATGGTATATAAAAATAATATCAAACATAAATACGTATGTAATATATATATATATATAAAACATTGTTTTATTTTATTTTCTCAGTTCTTTATGCCCAGAAGGGAGGGCTCCGGACAGCGCGTGCAGGGGGATGCGCGCAGCGGGGTGCCCGAGGGGGGCCGGCCGGTAGCGGTGGGCGGGAGCCGTGGGGCGGGCGGGGCGGGGAGGGGCGGCAGGAGCAGCCCGGGGCTTTGGCCGATCGCTCTCTCGGCGCTACGATGGCTCCGCTCCGCTCGGGCCCGGCCTGGTGGCGTTTCCTCTCCTTGGCCATGCTCGGCCCCGTCCTCTGCGGCCGGCCGGGGCAGGCTGAGCCAGAGCCGGGCCCTGACCCGGTCCCGGCGGCGGAGGCGGACCCGGACGTGGCACCGGACCCGCACGGGCGGCACCTCTACAGCGCGGAGATGCTGCGGCACGGCGCCGCCGCCGCCCCCCACTTCGTCATGTTCTTCGCCCCGTGGTGGGTATCCGGAGCGGCGGAGCTCGGCCCGGCCCGGCGCACTCCTGCCCGCCTCTTCCCCCATTGACGTGGCGGCGGGAAGCGGCCGGGCCGGCGGCGGGGGGAGGCCTCGGGATCGCGCCGCTCCGAGTCCCAACAGCCGGGGCCGGGCGGGCGCCTTCCCCCTGGGAGCGGCGGGGGGGTACACGCGTTAAATGGCAGCCGGGGGCTGCTGAGCGCCTGGCCGGGCCGAGGAGGGGAAGCTGAAGCCTCGCGTGTGCCTAGCCCGGGCCTCCGCGGCAGTGCTGGCGCTGCCGGGGGCTTCAGCCGCGCCGGGCCGGTCAGCGGTGGCCCCCCTCTTTGCTGAGGGCCCTTGGCAGCGGGATGCATGGGCACCCGAGGCGGCCCCCTGAGCACCCGTGGGTGCCTCCCGCTTGGGGCCTGTGGTGAAGCCGCTCGGCCGGGCAGTGAGGGGGCAAGCTGGGACAGCCCCGGTTCTGATGGGCTGGGGCCGGCTCCTGTCCCCGGACTCAGCTTCGCGTTGTTCCTCAAAGAGCCCGAGAGCCCGCGGCCTCTGTGTGTGGCAGCGGTTCCGATTTGGTGACCGTCATTTACCCTGTGCTCTCAAGTCTGGCAAGTACTTCGGTGGCAACAAGTTATCTTCTCTTTCAGTCGCTAGATTTAAAGATAAATGTGCAGTGAGAGCACTGTAACGATAGTGCTGTGTCCCCAAGGCTGCAGGTAGCCATAGCAGAGCTGAAGAGTTCTCAGCAAGTGACCAACTGGGCTTATGACCAGAACTGGTACATTTGACGCAAGAATAGTTGAGAAGAGTGGGAGAACAGGGCTTTGCTGGGTGTTACTCTCGTAGGGCAGTACTTCTCATCCCTGAGCCTCTCTAGTGGTTGTTCATTAGTCTTTTCTTCACCTCTTCTACCCTTTTTATCTTACTGAGATCCTGTGTAGGTTACTGGGATTTTTGTCAGGATTGATTGGGGTTTTTTTCTCCAAGTTTTCTTGAATTTAGTTAAAGGGAACAAGCGCAAGAATAATGTTCCGATCCTAAGTTATCCATTGGTGCACGGTGCCATTTAGGTGTGAGTCATGACGCTCTTTGAAATCAATAGCAGAGAAGGATTTCCTTTCAAAACTGAGGAACTCGAACTCCTACTTTTTTTTTTTTTTGTTATTAATGTCAACTTGTTTATGCAGTGTGAAAATGTTAAGCAAAAGCTTGAAAGAGCAGATGCCTGCCTTTGTTCTCTGAAGATTACAGAAGTGGAGGATGTTTGACTTGCGGGTGAAGGACCTGTGCCTGAGACTGCTGTAAGGCCTAAGAAATGCTGTGCAGAGCAGGAGTGCTTCTGCTCTGTTCTGTTTCCAGGTGGTAATATCTGTGCCTGGCTGAGCTTTGACTGATCATTTCACAGGCAACCCTAAAACCAGATGAGCTTTGTCTCGGCACACTATAGGAGATCCTGTGCCAAAAGGGCTGTTGTGGAGTTCAGTATATGCTGCACATCCTCAGCGTGCATCAGAGAGCACGCTGGCCTTGCAAACCTGGACCGTGCTGTGCCCTTGTGAGGGCTGAGGATCTCTGCTCAACTCAAGAATGAGTTGTTTCCCAGGGTTCTGGTGGCTTCTTTGGGCATTCTTCTTACCTACAGCAAACGTCCTCCAGATATCTGGGTCTTCAGTGCCTTCACTCTGGACTTCTGGCTCATAACAGGTAGCAACAGGGCCAGGTTTCAGGCCCAAGGGGAAGAGAAAGGCAAAGGGTACATCTGAGTGCTTGAGAGAGGTGCTTATACTCACACGAGTAGCTTTATCACCAGTGGGATCAGGTGGCAACCTGACAGCCCTGGAGGCTATATTAGAGCCTCTTGCCCTATTCCTAGGTGATATTATTGTACTAATCTCCTAAGGCTTCTCAGAGAGGCATGGGTTTTGGCACTGCTCCCTTTAGTTACAAGGGAGAAGCCTGCCAAACAATCCAACATTATCCAACATTAAGCTAGGATTTCCTATCAGATTGCTATGGATGCTGCTAATGTTGCATTGTCAGTGCTACCAGTAAGAGCTGCGTTTGAGCCGACACAGCTCTTCCAGATTCCTGACACAAATGTTGCTGAGGGCCTCACTCCCAGATGGCAGCAGTACACATTTGTGTCCTACATTCGTTTCAAATATTGCGGGCTAGTCCAAAAAGAGGGCATTCCAAGTCATTTGCCATCAGATGTCTAAGGTCTTTAATCATCAAGCTGTCCCACTTAGTAGCTACACTTGGCAAGGGACAGAACTAGGACAGAACTATGACAGAACTATGTCTTAGTTGCACTAGATATTCTTAAGATGTTGGCCATGCCAGCTGTGCATCTACAGAGGAATGAGGTTCCCATGGTTCCTTACCTGGAAGGAACCTCAGATGCTTAGTTTCATTGTGTTATTGTGACTGTTACTTATCTTTTCAACATATGCGGTCTCTTGGTAAGCCTCTGGAAGTCCACTTAGCTGAATTGGACTTGATCACCACAGCTTGTCGCTGTTGAATTTTAACTCCGTTGGTTGGATTTTACCTTAGCTGGATTGTTCTGTCTGGAGCAAGACTGGTCCTGTGCTGCTTGTACCATTATGCCTGTTTATCCCGGGGTCTACCAACGTTTTTAATTGGATAATCATTTGTTCTGTATTTTACTGTGGAGCTGCCCTTGCTAGCTGCAGAGCTCAAGCTCTACTGAGGGCCTCCAGAAATGTCTGTCTTCCTCACTGACTGCAGAGAGCTTATCAGTTACTGCAGATTGACATATATGGTCGCTATGTACCTTTACGTCCCACCTTGTCAGGAAGCCCACCATCCAGTTTTGCAGATGAGAAGTGCTGGTACTGTGGGTGGAGCCCTGACCTGACAACATGAGGTAGAGCAGCCTGGTACTCTGTAGATACTACCACAGCAAAATAATCTCCATGCATGAATGCCTGTGGCACATGGCTGCTCAGATTTAAATTGGGCAACCTATCTGCAAACTCTTACAAATCAGGTTCTTTCACCCATATCTCCTGATGTTAGTGGCATACAAGAAGTTGGGTTTGGGGTTTGGTTGGTTTTGTTTTTCAGAAGGATGAATCTTTCCTACAGCCTTGTTAGTCTCTTTTGGATCTTCAGTTATGTTTGTAAACAGAGATTATGAATGCTTGCACCTTCCTAGCCCATGTAATGGAGGGAATAGCAGGACTCCTCATTGATGTCCAGGTCTCCATCATTGCTGCTCTGACTGCTCCTCCAACCCCACTGATGTAATGTATGAATTACTTGAGATTGCCTTACCTAGTTTTCCATGTTCTGTTTTTTAAGAGCAGTCAGCATTAACTTGGTGTTTAAAATCCCCATGACCACTAGGGGAAGGGACCATGAAATCCAAAATGCTTTTAAGTCAAGCTGCATGAAAAGAGTTGACCATGGAGGGACTTCAGTCTGAAGTTAAATATTTGAGGAATATTTAATTTTAGTAATAACACATGGTATCCCTTCACCATGATGAGATCATGGTGATCAGAATAAGATCATATGAGAAGTCTGAATTCCCCATATAGTGGCGATCCCCCCCACACTGCACCTGACTTACAGGACCTTATTAAGGTCAGAAGACATTCTTTATCTTAAAGTAAATCTGTATTTTTGGGGGGTTGGGTTGTGGTTTGGTTTGTTTTTTTTCCTAATGCTATCAGGATACCTGGAAAGGTGCGAATCCATGCAGCTTTTCTACAAGTGGATTCAAATCCAGTTGTGTAAGTGAAAATGTTTTAAATGGGAGCAACTTTCTCCAAAGCCTTAATGGTGTTTTCATTGTTACTTACAAAGCAGACTGCTCGGGTCATGCAAAGGTGATAAGAGCTTTCATACTGTTAGGTTGAAAATGTTTTCTGTTAATCCAATTATGTATTTTTAGATGCCTTGAAGGGCTGGCAAAAGCATCCATTAAAGAGAAATGAAAATCCATTCCTTAAAAATTTTCATCTAGTTGCAAGAATGGCATATTACTATAATGACTTGAAAGACTAAGAAAACTACGAGAAGAAGAATGATGATTTTCTGCTTCTGGGAACCTGCTGTTATAGCAACTGTATGAGGCCAATTTTCTGTGTATATGCAGATGTAAATACTTGGTGGTGTGCCGCTGGGGCGAAGCATGGTATAGGAGGATTTTGAGAAATTCTGTCCAAAAATCAGCCCTGATATGCTTTGTGACTTGTGAGTTACAATTCCTGTGACACACACAAGCACAAATGGCCTTACAATAAGGCTAGAAACTGTTATCTTCTTACCTGCCACTAAAATATACAGTGTGTTGAAATGTTAGAGTGGAAAGAAAGCTAGACAGCCTCGCAGGATTCTTCTAGAAAGCTGGAAGACTAAGTGCTTTTCTTAATAGTCTCACTACGTTCGTGGGGTGTTCAGTAGGCTTTGTAATGTAAAAAGATAGTAGCAAGAAGCTGTCATCTCTTGATTTTTGCATGTGTTTGCAGTGCCCTGCAATTCTTAATAGTATTGACTGTTGCTTAGTATAACAGTGCTCGAGTGTGGAAGATTTCTGACTTAACTGTTTTTAAATGCATCAAAATCTCTAACCATTATGTGTATGACTTTATAGACTTATTGCCCTCTAAATGTGAGCTCCTGTTCCTTGTGTCGCAGGTGTGGACATTGTCAGCGTCTCCAGCCAACTTGGAATGATTTGGGAGATAAATACAACAACATGGAAAACCCACAGGTGTATGTTGTTAAAGTGGATTGTACTACCGATACTCCACTGTGCTCTGAATTTGGCGTCCGAGGATACCCTACGTAAGTATAAAAGGATGTCTGCTCCTGTTTCTTTTTTAGTTTTAAGTGGTACTCTGCTAATTTGTTGAAGCTAACTTCTAAGCTATATTTTCTGGTGCGTTTCATATGTCCATTTTAAGCCGTTTTGCCATGTTGCCAAATATCGTGTGATACATACTACTCTTACTCTTTTAAAGAAGCTGTTTTATGTCTTGGAAGATGGCTGTGTTTAAACAAATCCAGAATTGTCAGTTTCTTTTCTCTGAGAGTACCTCTTTCTCAAGCAACAGTGCATTACACGGCTGTGATATGCATGATGGAGCTGATCTCTGGTAATGGTAGTTTTCAAAATAACTTGTCACAAGTTTGTCAGTACACTGCACCATTCATAATTCACATATAGGTGATCTTTTAAATTTTTGAGTGAAGTTAATCCTCATAAGATGATTAATATTGTTATCTATCATAGCAGTGGTGATGCTATACGGACCTTTTCTAGGTAATTTTGCATGTATTGATCTAGGAGAAATTCACTTCGAGTTTGAGGTTGTTAAACTTATCCTGTTATAAAGGATATATGGCTTACTGCCTCAACTTTGGTTAGGCAGAACATGATCTAGAATATCTGTGAGAGGTCAGCTGGGATAGTACTTCAGGGTTAAACATATGTGCTCCCTTTTTAGCTGCCACAAAGGAGTGGAGGGATTTTTTTCACTTGTGTCTTCTTTAAAGCTTCTTGCAAAAATGGAGGGGATTGTTTCAACCACTTCAGTAGTTACTCATCTCAGTGGGAATAGGTGGAGAATGTAGTCATCTGTAGCCCTCCTGAAGCCTGTATTTTTCAGTTTCCTGCCATTTACTCACTTTGTGTAGCATTACTCCTGACCCCGGCAACAGCCTGAACTTAACATATGCTGCTGGCTGCACCCACTTTGATGCAGATGAGTGCTACTGAGTAGAAGTTGGGAGTTATAAATAGCCAAGTCCTTGTTGAAATAGGAATTGTCCCTAAGGGCAGTTTGTGGCTTAGTTCCACTAGTGATACTAAGAAACAATGAATATAGAACTCTGTTCTAACATCCCCTAAGCTGAGTATTTGTGTCTTTGCAAATTTGAATTGATTATATTGTGGTGCTGTTCCTTGTAAAATAGAAATATTGGCAGATACTTTCAATAAGAAAAAATGTATGGACATAAAATTGCTTCCCCCCACCACCCTCTAAGGTCATTGGATATCTAGGAATAGTTAGCGCTCACTTTTATCTACTTGAAAAATATAAATGATAAGGCAGTCATTTGCTAGTTATAGAAATATAGAGATGAAAGGGAGTTCATGATATCAATTCTCTTCCTGTCTGAGTCAGTTTTGAACTAGCTTGTTTTTAAAAACTTCCAGTGAAGGAAATTTCACAGCTTCCTTGGGCACAGAGGGGTTGTCTCAAGTTCAGGATGTGCTGGTCCCTACACTGCTTTTCCAAACACCTGTCAAAGGAAAGGCTGCATCCCCTTTCCATCCCCCCGAGAGTACAACTGGCTGAGCAGATCCCTTTGCTTGTTAGTACAGTTGTCTCAGGATTATTTGGTGCTGCAAAATATTCTCTCAACTGAACTAGAGAAACTTACTCTCATTTGAAGGAAATGAAGGTGTAGATGGCTCTTTAAGCTGATTAGCTTCTTTTTTCTTTTTCTTGTTACTTTTCAAACGTATTGCCATGAGATGCATTTTAGATGTTCTGCTTCATTTTTGTTTTTTCCTTCTTATTATGAACTTGCTTCCTGCCCCCCCCAAAAAAAACTTTTTACTTTCTATCATCACAAAGAAAATTCAAGAATACCTTAAATAAAAAGTGGAAGTAGGAGTCCCTATTTCTTTTGCATGTATTTGAATTATGTGTTTTTTCAACACTTTCATATGTTCGTTTTTTCAACACTTTCATATGTTCATTTTTTCCAACTGTGGAACAAGGAGAGAAAAACAAAAAGCAGTGCTAAATGACAGCTTGCAAAGTAGAACTGAGGGCTAGTTGATAATAGTAATTGAAACTGTGATTTGCTTTAGGGATAACACTAAGTCAGAAGTCAGTTTTGCCCCTTTACCAAATATATTTCCAATTTTAACTTAAGTATTTAATAGTAAAAGCTTTAGGTAGTTTATGGGAAAGTTTTGATAGCCGTTGTTAAATGTCAATAATCGTGAAATCTTGAATCCCTACTAGTGGTCACTTATCTCCTTGACCTATTGACTTGTTTGAGCATGTTTTTAATCATTTTAATACCACATGAAAAGTCCTACATTCCAGGAGCAGTCATGGAATGAAATGTGAGAAAGAAATTCCTGGGAAAATAAGCATTGGATATTTTTCCTCTGGTGATGCAGAGGGTTAAGCAAAACAAAATTGATGCTTTTTGATAAACTGAGTTAGGATTCATAGGCATTATGAATTAATAACCTTAGAACTGAACACTGCAATGTTGTATTTGTTATTGCTTTTTGGCTGAAATAATGTTAGACCACGTTGACTTTTAACATGGTATTTCTTTTTGCTATTTTTAAAATATCCTTTAAAAGTTTACATGGGAATCACTTGGGAAAAGTATCCTGAGTTCTAGCCGTGACCCTTTAAGTTGAGGGAGATGCCTGATGCTGATGCTAATAGTCAAGAGAGCTGTTACTGCAGCCTCAACTGTGTTGCTGTGGATTAGCAAAGCATGTTCACTTCCCAGGAATGCTTCCTGTGTGCAAATTTTTGCCTCACTCTTTTCTACATTTTGATCCTTTAGCCTAAAGCTGCTTAAACCAGGACAAGAACCTCTGAAATACCAAGGCCCTAGGGACTTCCAGGCCCTGGAAAACTGGATGTTGGAGAAACTAAATGAGGAACCATCTGTAAGTGAAAAGGAAGTATTCCCTCCTGCAAACTTGCTTATCTATAATTTCTATAGATTAGGTTTCATTTTCCAGGAGGAAGTCTGCTCCTGAGAATAAAAGTCAGGTGGCAATAACAATATGGGGCAGCTTCCGTATAAGTCGGCTTAGTAATTAAAGCTGTCATCCTGTAACCTGCCCTTTGTTTCCTGTATTTAAAAGTACAGCACATAATGCAGTTTTAAATGTTTAGCATTTTGACATTTTAAGATGCAATTCTTGGTGTTAATTCAATTGACACCTGTAGGCCATAATGTTAATAGATTAAGAAAAGCAATTTAGCTATAATGTGTTATAAATTGCATTTGTGTTGGGCTTAATTACCTCTTAAATCATGAATGCTGTCTGTAGATCACTTATCAGATAGTCTGATAGTGTTGAAACCTAAAGAAAGGCTTTAAAATAATCAGTTAGGTAAGTTAAGCTAATACCATCGCTAAGAAAACCCTTGAGTTTAAGGATAGCGTTTAAATAAAGCAGCCAGGCCTTGCCTAAAATGAAATTTGATTGCTGTTTCTAATCTGGAAAAATCTACAGTGATTGCTGAACCATGGTTAGAATGTGATTATATTAAAACCAACTTGGTATTTTTATAATTAAACATTAAATGCTGAAATATTTGAAGACATGTACTTTGAGGTTCTTACATTCTTTCCAGCTCTGACTGTAGTACCTAGAAAGTTGCTTTTGCTGAAGTGCCAATGGTTTTGCTGCAGGTTATACCTATAAAGTGTGTGCTCTATTCCCATTGTTGCTGCCTGCATGGAGCCGTTAGGTCCCTCTGTCTGGCGATAGGGGAGCAAGAAAATATCTTTTTCACCAGCTATTTTTAAATAGCCCAGAAAAGACTGGAATGGGTGCAATGGGGGATGTGTGATGCTAGGAAGGAACTGTCATGTAATCTAAGTGTACTAATATGTAGTGATGTGATGAATGCCGTAGCAGTTTTTGTGCTCTGTTGCTGTACTACAGCATGGTGAAATTCCAGTGACTGCTAGCTCTTTTCTGTGTGGTTGTCTTTTTCACATTTTGCTTTCAAGTTGTTGTTCGTTAGGAAGCATTAGGTATCTAAATCAAGATAAATAAGAACATTGCTTTAGGAGTTTAAAATTTCAGAGTTTACAACGCTACCAGAGAATGGTGTGATACAGGAATCCAATATTGTTTATTTACTGTACAAGGCAAATAAAAATATATTTTTTTCCATTAATAGGATCCAGAATCTGATGTGGAACCATCAAAAGCCCCTGAACCTAAGCAGGGAATGTATGAACTCTCAGCAGACAATTTCAAGATGCACATAGCAGAAGGTAACTATTTTTTTCATGACAAAGGGACACTTGCTTACAGAGAAATCAATAGTGGGAAGTCTGCAACATAAATATTAGTTTTCAAGTTGCCTCCTTTCCACTTCTATTTTCCAGTGATACCTAGTGCAAGAGGATTAAAGTTACAGACTGTGTAAAAATGTAGTAGTGTGTTTACACATTGCATGCCATGAGAAAGTTTAAGAAAACCACCCCACTCAGAAGGCAGTAAAATTAAGGCACATAATCCCATGGAAGAAGCTAGCAGGGCTTGCTTGACTAAACTGTTTATTTCCTTTAGTGCCTTGCCACTTGCTTTGTGTTTTTGCCAGTCCAGTTTCCTCTTTCACTAGGTACTGGCTTATTCTTACTCCCAGGCTGCTGTTCTGAATAAATATAATCCACCCACTTCATCCTTACTGTACCATTCCATTCCAGTCTGGCCCCTTATTTAGCTTT
The DNA here is from genome assembly GCA_028858755.1 of Ara ararauna. NCBI lineage: Eukaryota > Metazoa > Chordata > Aves > Psittaciformes > Psittacidae > Ara > Ara ararauna. The sequence goes on along the minus strand of CM054377.1, from coordinate 91,149,411 downwards.
CTTCCTCCAGAATTTCATGTGGGCAAAACACTTCACTTGTTTGGCCATTTTAAAAACTATTTTGTTTGGAAGCTTTTAAATTAATGCCAGGATCAATACCTAACATGGGAAATTTTGCCAGGCACATGGTGACTTTTTTAAAGAATGAGCAGAATCTTACCATACAACTTTGGGCTGTCATAACAACAGATGATCTCTGTTTTCCTGAAAACAAAGGCTGGATTAGATTAACTGTCTGTATCCATGTGATACCACCAGTGAGGTAGATACTTGAGCTTCTTAAAGCAACCATTCATTGATTAGAAATATTTTCAAGTGTAAAAGCGCGTTTTATGCAGCTAACTTAAAATTTCCCAGCCTGTGTGGCTTAGCACATAATTACAACAAAATATGGATTTTTCCATAAGCTGCCAGGGAGATGCTAAGCATTAAAAAACTTAACAGTCTGAGAAGATAGCTAAGCTTAGTGTATCTGTAAATGTTTAAATATTTTTATTGTATTTTTCTTATATATCTATTTGCATTGATAGAGTAGACATTCTCATGGTCATATCCAATGTCTGAGCAGGTTTATGATCCGTCTGTAAAGCTGCTGAGGTCTCTCTGACTTCAGTTTCAAGAAGTTCAGTACTTAAATATTATAGGACCATAGGGTTGGGTTAGAAGGGACCTTAAAGATAATCTAGTTCCAACATCCCCATCACTGGCCCCATCCAACCTGGCTATGAACACTTCCAGGGATGGAGCAGCCAAAACTTATTGGGGCAGCCTGTTCCTGTGCCTCACCACTCTCATAGTGAAGAATTTCTTCTTATATCTCATCTTATATCTCATCTAAATCTGCCTTCTTTCAGTTTAAAGCCATTCTCCCTTGTCCTATCTCAAGATGCCCTTGTAAAAAGTCCCTTTCCAGATTTCTTGTAGGCCTCCTTTAGGTACTGGAAGGCTGTTTAAGGTCTTCCCAGAACCTTCTCTTCCCCAAGCTGAAGAACCCGAATTCTCAGAGCCTTCTCTTCCCCAAGCTGAACAAACCAAATTCTTCATAGGAGATGTGCTCCAGCCCTCTCATCATTGTGGTCCTCCTCCAGACTCGCTCCAACAGGCCTACATCCTTCTTCTGAGGGAGCCCCAGAGCTGAATGCTGTACTCGAGGTGGGGTCTCACGAGAGCAGAGTAAAGAGGGAGATGCAGGTCATGCTCCTTTCAATGCAGCCCAGCATACAGCTGGCTTTCTGTGCTGCAAGCCCACAGGGCTGGGTCCTGTTGATATTCTTATCAACCAAGCACCCTCAAGTCCTTCTCCTCAGGGCTGCTCTCAGTCCACTCTGCCCAGCCTGTGTTTGTGCTTGGGATTACCCCAACCCATGTGCAGGACCTTGCACTTGGCCTTGCTGAACTTTCTGAGGTTTGCCCTGCCCTACCTCTCAAGCCTGTCATGGTTCCTCTGGATGGCATCACTTCCCTCCAGCACATCGACCACACCACACAGCTTGGTGTTGCTGGCAGGCCTGCTGATGGTGCACTCAATCCTGCTGTTCATGTTGCCAATAAAGATGTTGAACGGCACCAGCCCCAACACTGACCTTGAGGAATGCCACTTATCACTAGTCTCCTTTTGGACACCAAACCATTTTAGCAGGAGGCTTAGCAGTTCCAGCTGGAAGGTTAACTTTTGTTCTTAAAAAGTCTCCCTTTACTTTACCTTTTTCATGTTCTAGGGTAAAAAGATTTATTTTTTGTTTCTGTCAGGGAGGAGAATATATCGGGGTGTGTGGCATGGAATAGCTGATTTTGACCAGATATTTATTCATAAGAAATTTCAGTTTGCAGTTTGCTTGACCAAAGCAAAGCGTGTCAATCAGTTTGAAAGTCTTCCATGTGCAGACCAGGCAAGTTGGAGCACAGTATTAATGCAGTTTCCATTTCCTATTTATTTTGTGACGTCTTTCCTCTGACCTCCTGTTGTGAACAAGCCCTCAAATTAGAAATGAATTCTAGTAGTATCAGCCCAAAAGCAGACTTCAAAGGATTGTGAATACTTTTGTCATAAAGAGCCATTCTCCAGTTCCTGGTGTTTCCTTCAAATTAGATTTTTTCCTTGTTTTAATTAAGTTAATTTTTATTTCATATTAACTGTCTTGCCTTTATGTGTGCAAAACAGTGCAGCATCTTGAATTAATAGTAATCTCAATTGAAGGAAGTTACATATTCTAGTACTCTGCAACTAAGATTATACTTTTAAGCTAAACATCTCTATAAACCACTGGAAAAGTCTACTAAAGGCAGTGATTCCTGATTAGTTAACATGAAAATACAAAGAGCAGGGCAGAAAAAGGAGAGTGTAAAGCTGAACAAAATGATTTAGGTAGTTCATGGGTTTATGCAGTGGTGTTTCCTAATAAATATGTAAGTTTAAGTCTAATAATTGCTTTCATTTATGGTGTTATGAACACATATGCCTTGGTGGTTCTTTCTACTCTCTAATAGGTCAAGCGATGGACATGAACTAGACATTTTGGCCAATGGTTAGGTTAAAATTATCAGGTTTAATATCTCATTTGTTGGCTTGAAGTTGTGAAGCTGTTTGGATTTTCAGGGAAATTGGCAACAGTGGGACTTGCATGCAGTATTAAAAACCTAATTGCTGAAGCATGCTGTCCTGGCCTTTGATTTACAGTGTTTCCTATCTTTAACTCGGGAAATAGCATGATAAATTTGCAGTCTGAGATTGGAACCTAGTCTTTAACTGCAGCCAAATTCATTCCAAATGAGTTAAACGTGTTTTTTTTTCTTTTTCTTCTTTATTTTTTTCCCCATTCGACTTAAAAGGTAATCACTTCATCAAATTCTTTGCCCCTTGGTGTGGTCATTGTAAGGCTTTGGCCCCAACCTGGGAACAGCTGGCTCAAGCCTTTGAGCATTCAGAAACTGTCAAGATTGCCAAGGTAGGTGAAGTACTCTTCATCTAAAAGTTGTTCTGTGTGAATGTGTGTTTCAGCCAAGTATCATAGGTTTTTGTGCTTTGATTCGCCAATAACAATTGTTTTGTTTGTCACCTCTTAAATACTTTTATAGTCACGGTTTCTATTTTAATTTGGTGATTTTTTTTTTCCCCTCTCATATATCCACAGTTGACAGGACTCCCTCATTTTAAGCAAGGACTTGTTAGAAACACAGCTAGCTTCCTGTGTTTGAGAGAGAGAGATGGGAATAAGGCCAATACTTCATATGCATGGAGTAATATTTTGAGATTTGTTTTTTATTATGCTTCCCCTTTTTCAGAACTTGATAGACGTCTGTAATTATTTTGAATGGGAAAGTGACTTTTAATTTGCTCTTTAACACACTGGTTTCCTTAACAAGCTTCAGATCTACAGGGCTCCTTATGATGATTTATTTCTTGATTGGTTGGGTTTTTTGCCCTTTACCTCCCTAGAACTTTCTAAAGGTTTCAAGGGGTCTTCACCTTAAAAACTGATATCTTGTCCTGCTTTACTATTTCTCTTAGGGTTGATAACCAGGTTCTGTGGTGTATTTACCATGGGAGCTTGTTACTTGTACGTGGAGTGACTTCTGTGCTGAGGTATGGAGGTGGTCTGGCAATTGCAGATACTGGCTTTATTTGCTGACCCATACCTAAGTCCAGGTGGCTCATGATGTGAATCCCTCTATACTTGCCAACAGTGGAAAACTGACAGGGCACAACTTCCATATCCTTAAGCTTTCCAAGTGATACCAGTGATCTGAAAGACTGCAGAATGGTTAGCAGTGTTGCCAGTCCTGCAGAGGGACAAAAACCCAGCTGTCTTCTCTGCCTCTGCTGTCATAGCACTTTCAGCTGTTACTAGGGGTGATGAGCTTGACCTTTTTCGTTTAGTATTTTTAATGCTTTTGAAAATCCACTAATTGAGGTGCGCTGTAGATTGTAGAGCAGGTCAGCATAGTTGAACTTCATAGAGAAGACATATATATATTTATGTATGAAAAACATTGCGACCTGGATATAAAATTGAATTCGCTCTGAGAATAAAATACCGCAGGCTATTGCTCCTTTGATGTTGTCCATACAAATGTTGCATCTGCTGATTTACTTTTTGAGAACCTTGCTTGCTGTCTGGTAAAATCTTTGCTTAGCTTAAGGAGCTTCTTGAAGTTACCATTCTCTGCCACCCAAAGAAAAACTAACAAAAAGTTTCCAAAATTTCTGTTTTATTCACTTGTCCGTCATGTTTGCAGTTATTTTTACCAGTAGTTACATTTAATAAAGCCACTGAGATTTGTCTGGATGCCTAATCAATTTTGTGAAACTGTATACCTTGTGAAACTATATGAAACATGTCTTGGCTAAGATTGTAAGTCTGCAAGTAAACAGGAAACACAACTGTTTCTAAGAAGGTTGAACCATGACTGTCATGTATTTTTGGAGAATAGTGTCTTAACAGCAGAGATACCGCTGGCAGAATGCTCTTTAATCTTTAGAATTGATCTTCAGTGATCTGGAGCGAAGCATTTCTAATGTAAAATTCATAATCCCAAAGTGCTGTGTTGAGCAATGACTCCAATGCTGAAGGGATCTTTTTTCCTGCTTCAAAAAAGATGATAAACTGATAATTTTGTAGGTTGGTTTATGACATATTAGAATCAAATGTCGCTGTGCACTTGGAACTTCCCTTGAGGTAAAGTTAACTTGGTAGCTGTTGACATGCCTTCTGAAGTCTTTAAAAAGTAGTCTTTTAAAAAATGGATGAGCCAATATATCTTCATTTTAAAGCTCTCTCACATTAGTGTTTTGTATCTTATTGTCCTTGCAGTGATTTTATTCATTGAGAATTCCAAGTACTTTTTGACTGGAAAATATTTAATTATGTCTTCATTCCTCTTTGCAACTGCTACTACTTCTTTCTTGTCCGTACCTCCCTCCCTGATCCCTCCTAAAAAAAGGTAATAAAATAATCAAACACACAGAGAGTGTCTCAGTTATACAGCCCCACCACTGTTTGGAAGGCAGACATAGGCATTTTCAAGACAGTACTTGGTACTGAATTTTGCAAACCCATGTATTGCTTGTTCTTGTATTTTTCTGAGGTTGTAAACATCAGGGAGGCTATGATGCTTGTTGTATGTTTATTTTATGCGCTGAATGGTTTATTTATTTATTTATTTATTTTAAACTATAGGTCGATTGTACCCAGCATTCCAAAGTCTGCTCTGAAACCCAAGTTCGTGGCTATCCCACACTCCTGTGGTTTAGGAACGGTGAGAAGGTGAGGCTGCAAGCTCAGCAAAAGATAAGACCATTTTTTCTGAATAATACTTGAACTGTGTTTGTATCATGGGAAAAATAGATCAAGAGGGCATATATGAAAGTCTGCTTGTGAGAGAAAAGGTGGTGGAGGTTCAGCTGGATGCTGGAAGAGGTATACTTCATCCACAAATAAAAGATACTTTTTGGCTCCTTGTACTCCGCAACTAACTGATACGATGTTCATAAATCTGTAAACAGTATCTCTAATTATTCTACTGTGCAAGAGAAATCTGGATTTACTTTATCTTAATACCTTGCCTCCTATGGAACACAAAACCATGGATGAAATAGAAATAATTTTAAAAGTATATAATATTCACAGTGTATATCAGAAGGATTTTATCTGTAAGTGGTACCTGTCTGAGTGATGTTTGAGTAGTGAAAAATTTCCTTCTTATAAGTCTGAGCGCTTCATATGACAATGAAAGTCCTGTGGGCCCAGTTGACACTTTTCCTTGTAGCAATTAAAACAATTAGAATATTCTGAAGTTACAGGGAAGTAAAATATTTATAAATACCGTGTACATGAACAGCAGCAAATAAACATATAAATAGTAGTGTTGTGTATCATATGTTTCACACTTTCAAGATTAATTCAATATGTGAGTCCAGAGGAGGGCCACAAAGATGATCTGAGGGCTGGAGCACCAGTTTTGTGAAGATAGGCTGAGGGAGTTGGGCTTGTTCAGCCTGGAGAACACGCCAGGGGGACCTTAGACCGCAGCCCTCCAGTACCTAGAGGAGGCCTACGAGAAATCTGTACCTTTTTACAGGGGTGTGTAGTGACAGGACAAGGGGTAGTGGCTTTAAACTGAAAGAGGGTAGATTTAGACTAGATGTAAAGAAGTCCTTTAGTGTGAGGGTGGTGAGACAGCGGAACAGGTTACCCAGAGAAGTTGCAGGTGCCCCATCCTTGGCAGTGTTCAAGGCCAGGCTGGACAGGGCTTTGAGCAACCTGGTCTAGTGGAAGATGTCCCTGCCCATGGCAGGGGGTTTGGAACTAGATGATCTTTATGGTCCCTTACAACCCTAACCAATCTATGAAATAAAAACAGGTCTGCATGCAGAGAACTCAGAACTCTTTTTTCAGCTGTTACCTGATAGGTTTTGGAGGGCTTTGCCTCCATCTTGCATTCCTTCTGAACATCTACAGTCTCAGAGTTGTTCTACTACTCAGTCCAATTTAGTGGCTGTTGCCTGTGGCAGTTTCTGGCGCTCTAAAGAGAAATTAGCTATAAATACATACCAGTGTCTGTGAGGTTTGGTATAAGCACCTCTGTAAGATCAGACACTCCAGAGAATTTAATGAAGCAGTGCTGGGATTTGTGAATTCCAGCCTGATTCACTTCAGAAATACATGATCTTGTTACTGCTTGAGCAGTGGTACCTGACACATGTTGGAAGCAGATAAGGAAGCTGAGGGAATGCTCAAGTCAAACATGGTGGCATGCCCAAGGTTAAAGGTGTTTTCAGTTAATTAAATGTGAGAAGTGTTTTGCTGTTTCTCCAGATAGTTTTCCACCTGCTTTGTTTTTATTTTTCAGGTAGCTACAGATGGCAAGATACCTTGCCAGAACCATACTGTCTTGATCTAGAAAAGTTAGCTGTGGTTTTCTCAACCAGCCAGATCAATATTTTTTCTTGACCCTTTGTAATTATTGAAGTTTGAGTTGCTCAGTTATTTCCATCAGGAGTGCAGTGAAAGAAAAAGTCAGATCACTGCTCTTGTATTTGCTAGAACTGAATCTCAGCTGTTAGTCTGAACAATGTATTTTGGTTGACATCAGTCTGGCTTTTCTCCATTGGCAGTGTGGTATTCCCTGGTGGCATACTGCCACCAGAATCACATATTTTTTCCTGGGCTGATACAATATATTCAAACAAAAGAACAAACAAACAAAAAGATCCCGCACAAAACTCATGACAGCTTTCCACTAATCTGATCAAGAAATTCCTGGAAATCTCTCTTGCTGCTCTTATACTGTTCAGTAAGGGAGGGGAGGAGGAGCAGAACTGCTTCAGCCATCCAGCCCTATTGTTATAACTCAAGTCTGGCATCACACCGTAATTCTTGGTTAGATGCAGCAGAAACCCTGGGAGGAATGAGTGGGCACTGCCACTGCCCTGCTGAAATGGATGCAAACAAGCAGATACAGGCTTCTTGTATCATCTTAGATTAATTCTTTTGTGATTTAGACCAGTGTGGGGAAAGTAGCTATAGTTACGAGTAACGTTATCAATGATAAAAGTGTTAGAAAGAGTTCCAAAAATGTGGGAAAGAGTTGAAGAGGTGTCTTTTCTTCCTTCCAACATATGGAAGATTGTATGCTGTTTCTTGAAGATTATTCCTCATCTGTGAGAGGGGATATATCTTCTAGCCCACACCTCATGGGATCAAAACTCATTAATTCTACCCAGAATAGATATATAGAGTCTCCAAGAGATGATCTCTTGCTTGAACAGAGGATATAGTACTAATTTTCACGAAGAGCAGTATGGACTATCATGCAACAGCCAGTTTGGAGATGACCAACTGTCATGGGTTCAGCAGTAGCAGTCATTTTTCTCCTTGGTAGCTGGTACAGCGCTGTGTTTTTGACTTTCGGCCTGGGAACTGCGCTGATAACACCAGTGTTTTCAGTTACTGCTTGGTAATGTTTTGGTTTGACCAAGGACTTTCTGAGTCTCATGCTCTGCCAGGGAGGAGGGGAAGCCGGGAGAAAGCAGAGACAGGACACCTGACCCAAACTGACCAAAGAGGTATTCCATACCACAGCACGTCATGCCCAGGATGTAAAAACAGAGGGCAGAGACCCAGAAGGGTGTGGGGGTGCACTGCGTGGTCGGGCTTGGTATCTGGTGGTGAGTGATTGTATTCTTTTCCCTTGTGTTTCCCTTGTCATTATTATTATTGGTGGTAGCAGCAGTGATTTGTGTTATACTTTAGTTACTAAACTGTTCTTATCTCAACCTGTGGGAGTTGCATTCTTTTGATTCTCCTCCTCATCCCCCTGGGACTGGGGGAAGAAAGAGTGGGGAGCGAGTGAACAAACTGCGTGAGGGGCTTAAACCATGACACCAACAGTGGATTTGAATGACTAGGAACTGCTTGGAGGTGCTCTGATTTCTTGTTCTCTAGAGTTGTGAAAGTACCTGAGATACAGAGAAGCAACTAAGGCAAACCATGGCTTCTCACAGATCTTGCTGGTTTAGGGCTTTATGTGCAGGTTCAAAAATGTGACTTTACTTTCATGAGACTGGTGCTGTCGGAAATGCCTGCCCCACAGCAGGCAGTTGTTGTCTCTTGCTCCTAGGTTAACTTGGTTGCCTGGAGACCATTGCCTTACTGTTTGGGTTTTCCAAGAATGTGTGACAAGTGTGTGTTCAGCAACTATGTAGTCAGGTGACATGCAAGTTGAGTCTTTCAGCACTATCAAAGCTCTGGACAGAGCTCTCATGGTAACGGATACCACCATGAAACAGTGATAGCTACTTATTGTAGCAGCTATTGTTCCTTCCAATAGCTTTTAGGGTAAAAAAACCCACCAAAGACCTTGAAAGATCTGACTAGAGTGAGAGATGAAGGCCAAAGTGGAAAAGTTCCTAAAATTTGCTTCTATGTTTCTGAAATACCTTTCATTTCAAGGAAATTTTAGGTTGTTCCCTTTTGGGACTGAAGAATCTGTGGCAAATCCTGAAGATGTGGATTCACGGAATGCTGTGAAGAGGTTTAACGACTAGCTAATCACATTTATTGTGAATATGCTTACATTTGGCTGTGTTAGTTTTTTCTGGTAGTTATTTGCTAATAATTTATTTGCTAGATTAACTGCATATATACACTTGCACGAACTATTTTGTAATTGTAGAATGACCAGTACAAAGGGAAGAGGGACTTTGACTCCTTAAAGGAATATGTGGATTCCCAGCTACAGAGCTCTGGGAAAGAGCCGGCAGCAGATACACCCGCTGAAGCCCCGCAGCCACCCGCAGAACCCACCCATGTTGAGGTAAGTGCTCCTGCCCTTTTTATAGCGATGTTAGAAGTGTTCAAACTGCTTCAGCAGCCCATCTGAGTCTTCCATGAGTTTCTCTCTCTGACAGCTTGGCAATTTCTAGATGTAAACTGTACCAAATACTTTCCTGGTTACTTTTTTAGTAATTAATGAGTGGAATCAGGCCATAATTCCTAGTGATACATTTATTAACCTGATGAATTCAGGTTAATAAAGGAGAAGGAAAAAAATCTGAGCTCTGTTTTTATGGGTTAGCTAGAAGAAGTATGATTTTTTTTTTGGCCTGCAGAACTGCTGGCATCCTGGTCTGTATGACAGTATGTTTCATCACTATGGAGGTGAACGTTTCTTGCAAGATTCTAACTTGAACCCAGGAAGATGGCACATGCTGCTAAACCCCTAAAAAAAGCCAGGGTCCTATACTTATAAACTATCTGCAGAAACTATAAACAAGTGATGATTATAAAGACTGACCTAAAAGTGGCAAGGAATGTGTCGTGTGACAAGAATACTCCTTGGGTTGGGAGGCTTATTTTAATCCTGGCTGTAGGAGCTACAGGGGTTATGAGTGTTGCCAACGAATTGACAGGAATAACTTTTATCACCTTTGCATAGTTGTACTTCATGTAGTACTTTGTGCAGTTTTCTGTCTTGTATAATCACTTTGGTATTTCATCTGCCATTTTTCTTGTAGATGAATGTATAATTGGTGAGGTTGAGAAATTAAGGGTGGTTCTCAAGCATACTCTATTAGGAAATGTGGAAAACATACTTCTGCCTAGAAAATAAGGGACAGTGATTTACACTCCTTTGTGATGTAGAATGAGCTTACATACTTAAAAAGCATTAACATTATTATATAAATGCAATTTATATGCAGTTTCTCATAGGAGAATATTGCCCTTCCCAGTTGACTTTTCTAACAGCGTTACTCATCTTGCATAAAGTGGCTTACCAAACATGATATATATATGCAATTTTCATACCCTTCAATTTTATTTTTTTTTAATTGAACTCATATTTGGGAGATCCCAACAAGCTGGTGTTAGTACAGTGCAGAGAGTAATTAGTTGTCTATTTTTATAGAGATAATGCAAACCACATGTGATGCAGATTCCCACTTAAGCCTTGCATGCACCAGCACACATACAAACAGAAATGAATAGTGGGGGGACTTTTTTGCAAAATAATAGTAAACACAGTGTAGGGCTCCACTTGTCTTTGCAACTGTACAACACAGCTTTGGATGCCACTAGGGTTGCCCATCTTCATGCACCTTGGTTCTGGTTTTGTTTTCGTGGATTTTGAAACAAGGTGCTAGCCCATGTAGCCAGCACACACTGACAGCATTTACCATCAGCAGCCCACAGCTGGTGCCACAGGCAGCAGAAGCAACTGAGTTCAGACTCCCAGTTTGTGTCCCAGTGTTGAGCCCCTACATGGGTTCCCCCATGTCCTACATAGGTCAAGTACTTGCCAGTTGTTTCACAAAAGCTGTACTGCTATGTCCATGAGACTTCTGTCCTACCAGACATGACTAAAATTACTCAGTAATTATCAAGATGGATTAAGGTAGAGTGATCAAAAGATGCTTGGACTGTGTGATTGCGTAAGATGCCTTTTCTTGAGAAACCAAGCTAAAATTGAGCTACCTGGTACTAAATTTATTTTTATGGTTATATAGTTCACATTGCTATTCTGATAGTAATCTGTGGATCTTTAATATTTGTTTTACTGTGTGGGTCATGGGGAAGATGGCATTTATGGGTTTTTCAGATTTGGTATCTTAGACTGTTAATGATGTCTGGAACATCTGATATCCTTTTAGGAAATTTGGAATAGAAGAATACTATTTACTGCTATAGTTTTTTCTTAATTTATTTGTAATTATTTAATAATTAGGAAGTGTAATTTCTAAATAATTCTTTAGAGGGTAACACTTTAAATTTAATGAAATAATAACTCCATTTCATGAGCTAGCAGTTTTTTACAGAAATGTTTAAAGGTACTGGGTAATTTGTGATTTTGATTTCCTTTTGGCTTCTCTTTATAAAACTCTTACCATGTTTAAAGTAGAATTGGTAATACTGTCACTTATACTAGTGTTTTGCTCTCATTTGAATATGAAGCTTTTATAGGCATGAGATTTGTTTGGTGGTTTTTTGTTTGTTTGGTTTTTAATCCCTCCCACCCTTAAGGGTCTCACACAAAAATGAAGTTTGTTGCGGTTCTGTGCTCTCATATGAGACTGTAAGCAATGTGCAAGCCTCCCATCACTCCCATGCCTTTGCTCCTGATGTTATCAGGAGTAAAAATTACTCCTGGCATCCATGTGAGTGTGGTGTGGTGATGTCCTCTTGACAGGCAAATATGTGCTTCTGGTAAGAGTGTTCTTCTATGTATGCAATGCAGGGATATAGCAGAGGGAGAACAGCTGTCAAGACATCATAGTATGCCTTGAATACCTCATTAAACTCTCAGATGGCCATAATGTGCTCTGAGCTAACTCCTCTCCGGGCTATTCCTTGAAACATTTGCATGGCAGTGTATTATAATGAAGGTGTGGTTTTGGAGGGGGGGTTTAATTCCCCCAACAACTAATACTTGTTTAAAACAAATCCTTTGGAAACTGGGATGTTTTGGTTTTCCAATTATGGATGAGATTCAGTGTGAAATATACATTTCTCTACAGCTCTCCAGGGGAGGAAAGTAGCTGAGGAGTAAAAGTGAGGCGTACTCCTGCTACTCATTTATATTATCAGTAACATCACCTTTTCCAGTTTGAGTTTCCCTTTCAGCTAGCTAAAAGCTCATTTGGCTGATGTTGCATATACAAAAGGTTTTGACACTTTTTTGTTTGTTTTTGAACAGGCTACAGTGCTCTCTCTCTCTGAAAAAGACTTTGATGCAACCATTGCTAGGGGGATCACATTTATTAAATTCTATGCTCCATGGTAAGTTCATACTTGTGATTCAGGATTATTGCTGGCCTAAACTGACGTTCATTTAGGTCTTTGTGTCTAGTATTGTATTTGTTGTCTGGATCTAAAATATGAATTTAATGAAACTTGCATGCCGTCTTTCTCATCCATTGACCAGTCTCTCAGCCAATAGAAGGAAGCCTGGTGCAGGGGAAGAGATAAAGCTTTTTTTCGCTGTGTGAAAGATAACACATCACTGATTTCATCATTAGCCATCCCATTAATGCCATATATGAAATATAAAAAGACCTTTTGTTTGGGGTAGTGGAAGGTCACCATTACAAAGCAACACAAGCAAATGCAACCCATATTTAAACATGCTCAGGAGTATCAAAAGATTGCAGCTTAACTTTGGCAGTAGGCATGAATGCATGAATGTGTTTCTTATTGTAGGCAAAAAGTACCAGGGAGCGTGTTGTTTTATGTAATCTCAATGATGCAGTCTTTCCCAGTGTTGTCACCTTTTTTACCTGTGTGGTTTACTCCTTGAGAGCCACTGCTGTACTTTCTTATATCTGAAAGTCCTGCTTTTGGATGCGGGCAAGTATCTGCCACCACTGTGTTAAGAAATATTCTGCCCATATGCACACACATAGCCCCCTTCATGTTCAGTGCTCTTTCTTCATTCCCTTTATCCCCTCTGTGCGCTGTGAGGGATTGATATGGAATCTGTGCCTGTGCTGCTACCACACCACCAGCAGAACTGGCTGGTAAATTCAATTTACACCTGTGCACAAAGCAGCTCCTAGTCTGATTTCTGAACCCAGGGCTTGTTGGCATATATAGGAGTTCATTACCTGAGAAAATTTTCTGGAAAAGTTTGAGATGATAAAGAAAGGCTCCCTTTTTAATTAACTTTGCTTACTAATACTGCACTTAAGTTATATCCTCATCTCATGAGATTCTGATGGGGGGCTGCTGGATCTCACAGATACCATCAGTGTCAGGTAGTCAGCTGAGATGTGGTGGTTCAGGATGCAGAGTCAGGTTCATAAACCAGTGTGTGCTCCCTGCTGCAATATTCAGAAATCCACAGTTGAGGAAAATACTTCCTATATTTATGTAGCTGCTATCCTAGTTTTAGCTTTGAAAGTCAGGCTTATGTATGCAGTTGTAGTGCTCTGCATATCAAGGACCTTTTCGTCTTCCAAATGGACTAAATTGTGTAGGGCTCAGCAAACACTATTATGTTGCTTGCTAGTTCTGTCTTTCAGTTCGTTTGGGATAAATATTAATGTAAACTTGCATAGTAAGCATAAAATCAGCCTGTTCTAGTAGCTTTTGTGCGTGGTCAGAAATGCTTTTATGCTGTCACTGTGTATTAACAAGGTGGTTCAAATATACGCTGGCTTGCATTAAGAAAACTCTGGCTGAGACATCTATTATTTTTGTAAATGCCCTGATCCAATCTCAAGGCAATTATGAGGCTCTTTCACTAACCCAAATAAGCTGCAGCTAGGTTAGAATAGAATGAGCAATGCAGCTTTAAAGTCTGAAGGGCTTTGGGAATTATTCTGGAAGGAAGGCAGTAGTAAGAAGTTCAAGTTATGAACTTGGCTAAACCAAGTTCAAAATATAAACAAAATTAATACTATATATTGGTCAAGGAGGCCATTAGGAGCTGGAAGAAATGTAATAGGGAAATTAAAATCTCATAAATAATTAAACTTGGGCTATGTAGCTTTAGCACATGCTACCCAAAAATTTAATCATACTACAGACATGTTATGCCTTACTGAAAATGTGGGTTTGTTGGTTGGGTTTTTTTCTCATTTAAATATCCTCTGTGCTTGTCTTTACTTGGCTTCATATTTTCTGTAGGGTAAAATATTAATGCACTGACATCCAGAATACCATTCCAGATGAGATGAATGAAAGCCAGAAACTACTTCAGTGCTTCCCTTACATAAAATCACTCATTTTCTTAGCTCATTTAGTGACACAATAGTGCAAAGGAGTTGGATGGCCAAATCATTAGGGGATAGGAAAGGCAGCTGGTTAAACTTGCAGCCATTGCAGCAAGACAGTAGAGATAAACTGAAAGGTGTATCTGCTAAACAAATCTCCCTCTTTTGTTTCTAGGTGTGGTCACTGTAAGAACTTGGCTCCAACCTGGGAGAACCTTGCCAAAGAGCAATTTCCAGGTTTGACTGATGTCAAAATAGCAGAAGTAGACTGCACTGTGGAACGTAACGTCTGCAGCAGATTTTCTGTAAGTGTGAAAGATCTGAAATGAACAGGATAGTATTGTGTACCAAATGTTAGCAGCTCCAGCATGCGGCAGAGCTGCTGCTACGCTGCAGGTGCCTGGTGACAGCACAGCTGTGTTCTCTGTTAGCCAAACAAGAGGTAGTTAGAACAGCACCTGGTGACACCGTTTCTTTCCTGGCCTGTTTGTCAGACTTGGTCATTCTCATTACTGGATAAAGCTGGAGAAGTCCCTAATTTAAGAAGCCTCCCTCTGTGAGAGCACACCAAAGCAGTCTTGTAGCTGATGCAAAGTTCTGTTTCTAGGGGAAATAAAAGTCTTTTGGTGCTGGTAGGCAGACAACTGATGATGGAGCTGGAACTGCCATTCCTAGAGCCTAGGTTAACATGTTATCCCAGTCACTTATCCTAGAGTCATTGAACAGTTTGGGTGGGAAGGGACCTTATGGAACACCTACTTCCAACCACACTCCCATGGGCAGGGACACCTCCCACTAGTCCAAGTTGCTCTGATTAGCTTTAGTTTTATTTATTGCACCTTGCTGTCACTATATAATAAGCATGTCTGTTTGGACTTTGTGAATATGGTAACTGGAAGTTCTGGGGTGGTGTTTGGGTAGGTTTGGTGCTTTTTTTCTCAGTTAAAGTAGCTTATTGTTTTAGAGAGGTCTGGTGTCTTTTCGGAGCCAGGCAAATACAAGTGAAGGATACCAGTGAGTTTTGACATCCGTAACAAGTCTCTGTTGTGTGTGTGTGTCTTTTGAAGGTACGTGGTTATCCTACACTTCTGCTTTTCCGAGGTGGAAAGAAAGTCAGTGAACACAATGGCACGAGAGACCTTGAATCACTGCATAGCTTTGTCTTGCGTCAGGCAAGGGATGAACTGTAATAAAAGTCAAGTCTAGATGCTCCATCCCTGGCTGTCTCTGTACAGTAGCTTAGGGATTTCAATTATTGCTAATTTTCAAATAGTATATTTGGGGGGAGGAGGGGATTTGGGCGGAGTTTTTTGTTTGTTTTTAGGAAATTGAATGTACTAAACATTGGTATCTTCCCTCTGTGTTAAAGACATACTACCCTGTGTGTGAAGGAAAAGTAACAAGTAGTTACTGTGCAAACTGAGAGTATTTTCAGCATTGGTAGTATTACTGCATTTCTGCCTTCCCACAATGAAGTGTAAATGGTTTCCTTTGAGACTAAAATACATGAAGAAAACCAGCTTAAGGGCACCAGTAGAATATTTTTGTATTCAGGTTAAATTTGGTTCAAAAGTAATCCTTACAAACTGCCTACCATTACTAGAAAGGTGAAAGCTACAGCTGTGTTGAGTCACTTTTGCCTCTACAACTGTACTTATACCCTGTTTGTCTTAATATAGCTGCTGGTTAAGAAATGGAAAGTCACGGGAGGCTGAAAATACACATACCTGTGGAAGATACCAGGCCACCCTGAGCTGGTTATTACCTGTTAATCCTCTCAGCATGGGAGGTCTAGCCATAATGAAAGTGATGGTACTGTAACATGTGCCTGAACATTACTGATGCCATAGTGTACATGTGTCAGGTGGATTGTTGTAGGCTGCTTCTGTCCAGCTCCAGAGGAGTAACTATGCTCTACTTACATAGAGCCAAAGTGAACAGGCGCTATTATAACTGCTCTGTTAATACTAAACGATCAATTAGACTTCAGAGCTGATGACGTGTTTCCTGTCCTCGCCTGAATCCAGACTTTGTGTTGAATAGTACAATGTTTAATTTTTTTCCCCCCATTCAGCTCTTCTACAGTAGCGTAAAATAGTTCCCCACTCTTCTTCCTTGAGCCTTAACCTTTTTCGAAGCTGTAAGTGTTGATAAGTTTGAATGCCAGGACCATGTGCTCTGTGGTGCCTTGGATTATAATATGGATCTATTCTTTGGTGCATAAGGTGTTCCATGTCAGAAATAACTGAAAGCCAAAGAATTTACACTGCAGAGACTGTCACGATACAAAGAGAACAGCAAACCAAGGACTGCATTCTGCATCTCGTGTACACAGAAACTCATGGAGTGAGGATGGCTAATTTGACTATACTGTCAAGGTGCTGATTTTTGTCCATCATATGGAGTAGGTTGGGTATTTTTTAGAAAAAAAAAAAAAAGGGGGGGCAAACCAGCAATGAACTTTTCAATCAATGAATTTCTCCTGGTACTTCACTTCACGGTCTGTCCAGAACGTTTGTTTCTGTTCAATCTAAAAATGTGTAAGGGTGAAAAAGCCACAGTGAAAGCTAAGTGTAGTACTGGCAGATGTATTAGATCAATGTGTATACTTCTGCCTTAAAGGAAGCCTTTATTATCACGTTTTTAACAACTTTCTAGTGAAGCACAATCTCATGAGTTTCTTGTATAAAATCAGAGTGGTACAATTGTTTACACTGAGATTTTTCTAAATAAAAACTTTTTAAAAAAGCAGTCTTTCTATAAATGATACAGCACAATGAATATACAGTGACAAGTGCAATAAATTATAGCTTGTATTTACAAGAAGCCTTTTAAATGCAAGAATTAGAGGTAAGTGCATTTAATACAAGTTTAATATTGATCAAAACAATTTGCTATTAGCTTCTGCTAGACAATCGGTGGCTACACTATGAATGTTTCCTTTATACCAGTTTGTTAGTTGCGTGAATTGATTGGGGAAGGTTGGCCAAAGACTTGCCTATGTTGCTGACATTGTCTTCCTGTAAATAAATTGTCCAGCCAGAGAATGAATGGCCCCTAAACTTTTACATCTGAATTACAGCTGTGAAAGCATCCTTTCTTCCTTCCTCGGCAAGTGGTAGTAGATGAGGCAGCTCCACATGGGGAGCGGAAGGAAGTTGCGTAAGAACAAGTGTATGAAGTTATACTGCTCAGTCAAGTAGTGAACGGGAAAGACCAGCCAGGGCCTGAGTTCACACTAATGTTTCTAACACAGGGTGCAGCCAAGCCACCTTACACTCTCAGGATCAGACTTACTTAAACTGTGCTTGGAGAATAAGAGAACTGAAACATTTGCTTTGGCACAATTTAAGATGCTAACTGTCATGACAGATTTCAGGAGACTAACAGGCTAGGTGTAGTAACTGGTCCTTCTAGACAAAAGGCAATTCCTAACCTTAGGAATTTTTTAGTATCTATTTTATACAAGATGGATGCTCTAAGCCTGAAGTACTAACACCACTTTCTTTACTCTAGCTTCCCCTGTCTCTCCCCTCATCTTTCCCCATCTCCCTAAAAAGACTCAGTTGTTTTGGGTGTCCAGTGCCCATCTGGTAAAACTGCAGCACACATCCAAAACTGCTAAATGCCAAGCTGCTATGTGAGATTAAGACCATCCCAGACAAATAAAGCATGTGTGGGCATATTGCTGCTTTGCGCACTCCGGCTCTGCAATGCTGAGCAGCCACCGTGGCATTGCGTCAGTCTGTAAGAAGTCCAGCAGTTTGCTCGCACCCCAGCATGTAGTCCTCACTCCCCCTTCCTCCCACAAGGCACATACATGGTGTTCTGAAAGGTGGTCCATCAATTATTTTTCCTCCAAGGTCAGGTAGTTCATCAAAGCAGGGAAGGTGGTATGGAAGTTCATGGTAGAATCACATAGTCCATGTGAAGACTTGTTTGTCAGTGGCATCCACAAGCTCTTACTACCATATTCCTGTATTTCTTCAAGATTACATTAGAATTATCATCAAAATAAAGAACAGATATGGCATTTAGTTTGGTAGGTGCACAGCATGGTTTGGGAACATAATCAGGATTCATAAGATGAACCTGTTGCCAAAAAGAAAACACAAGTGAGACAATCGTAACTCATTTACAAATTCACCTATTGCTTTAGCATCGAGCTTTCTGGAGCCTTACCAGAGTTTGTACAATGGCATGATTGGTTGCGTTCATATGGGCGTTGAGTGGGAACGAGCACTCCCCATCACAGTAGTTGGCTGCATAGCCCTTTGGAGCGATTATCCAGTCCTTTTTAGGAAACAAACAGAAAGTGATCCAAATTAAAGAGTTGCCAACTTGTAGAGACAACTGCATGCAATTAAGAGCAGCTGAAAATTTTCCACTAACTTTTTTCTTGAGGGTGAAAATGTGTTTTCACTGAAGCTGTTAGGGTTTGGGTTTTTTTTGTGAGCAATCACTTCACTGATTTTAATGTCCAAAGAACGGTGCACGTCTATGCACAGTTTAACTGCCATGAACTAAGAGCTTTATTTCTAAAACTCTTGCTGGATTGCCCCCATGGGGATTGTGGTTTGGATGCTTTTATTTTCCAGTATTTCCTGCAGGTTAGGCCCTCTTGCTGAACTACCTTTCCTAGGCTGAGTCACTGCCTCAGCCAGTGTTCCCTCCTGGAGAAAGTCATGTACATGCATCTGTGTGCACACGTGAACAGTTCAACCAGGGAGCTCCAGAATGGCAATATAAAACACTGGTGTGGTGCCTCACAGACACATTACGTTATATGCTCTTATACAGGGAGACTAGTCTGCTAAGGTGTGACGTAGTTGCACCATAACAGCTTCTCCACCTCTACCAGTCTCCTAAAGGAGACACAGGACAGCAAGCCTGTGCTGCGTGTGCAAGCAGGTGGCCCCAGTGGCAATCTATGCCATGCTACGGAAGAAGATGACTCCTCACCAAGGGGTTATTAAAGTAATTAAAGCTTCTCTGCTGCTGACACAAAAGAGCCAAAGGTAAATTAAAAGCATCAGCAATTCTCAGGAGGCATTTCACCCCCCTTGGTGTCAGGCTCTGCAGGAGGATGCACTTCACATGCACATAATTCTTGGATGATTTCCCCTTTACCTGACAAAAATTACCTGGGTTAGCTTGCAGTTTGCTACAGCAGGCCTAAGCAGCCAGAGCCTTGTTGCAGCCTTGCTAGCCATGTCTGCTGTTTGATTGCTAACATAAGAATACCTGGGCATAGCAAAACCACTCTGCCACTTTTCTGTACTAGCTGACCCATAATTTGCACCCGGTAAACGGAGCTGCTTTTCATAAGACAGTCACTCTCCTACTACAGCAGCCAGTACACACCATGAAATTAAACTTGAGGTTTAATCCAGTAAAAGAATAAGGGAAGTGCTCTGCTAAAGGATTCGAAGGAGAGAGCAGTGCCCAGCAACTGCAGGGGGCCGCTGCCCACCATCTCCCTACAATAAGTAGGATCTGGATTCCAACTCCTGCTGGTCTGTGGCCTTTCTTTGGCAACATCTTACCTTTCTGCAACTAGAAAGGTGAAGGCAGTGCCCTCTAGACCATGAACTTCACAACTGGAATACACATCCTGCCTGGAAGCAGGGCAAACAAGCTAGGGAGGAGGTGGAAAACTGTGCACAAGTAAAAAGAAAAGCCACTAACAAGTAACGGGAATGGAGTCAGTATGCAGCCGCATTTGTGGCCAGTGGGCTGGAGTTGACACAAGCTGCAAAAAAATATTGCTGTCCCATTAACTGGGAGAGGATTTTCATGTGTTGGGTATTACAGAAGCAGCAGGGGTAGCCCTGGCATCCTGAATTATAATCTGGTAAAAACATTGGCTGATCTAAATGGGACCTCCCTCACAGAAGTGCTGAATGGAAGAATTTTAACAAATAAATGAATTAAAGAGTCCATGAGGGCATTCTTTGAAACATGATGTTTGCTGACACTCTATACATAATGGTCCTAAATAACTTACTCTAAACAACTCCCTGGCCTCGCTCATGGTGTTGCAACTAAACCCAGTCTTCAGTCCACCTACCGCAGCCAGTGCTAATTGTGGGGCGGGAGGGGGAGGATTTCAGTACAATGGCCAAGGTTAAAATTAAGGCCAATCACTCGAAAAAAAACTTCATTTGTTTAAAATCACTGCTTAACATCAGATTTTTTCCCTTATCACTAGAGGCACATGAATATGAGCCCTTGCCCGTACCGTGACTCCAGTGAGTGACAGAGAATGACGGTATATTTGAATCTCATAAAGTATCAAGCTTCCTCTGGATCTTATCAAATGTCACAACTATCAATATTTATTTGCCCTTCCCTGTGACTGGTTTTAGTGAGGAGACACAAGGGACATTTTAAAGCATAATGGCAGCCTCGAGTGGAATTACCGTGACACTGTTTAGATAACATTTCATAACAAAATGTCTAGTTTACCCAGAGAGAAACATCACCCACCTGCCATCCCAAGTCTTGGAAGCTAACGTAAAGCTCGTGCTTTCTGCACGCTGTTTTTAAGTCACTGCTGTTGTAATCTGTTAGAAGAAAAAGAACAAAACAGGAATTTAGAAAGTAAACCAGGCAGAGCATCACTGGAGGGCACAGCTGGCCAGATGTGTGCACGCTGTAGGCTCAGCAGTGAGAAACAGCGGCTCCCTAAGCAGCCAAAAGGATAAGGGTGTTGAGGGACATCCAAAGCGGGACTGAAGTTTTTAAGATGGGTGCCTCCATTCCCACAGACAAGTAACAGTGACTTGCTTATAATTCCTTCAGCTGCCTTCAATAACTTGACAAACAGCGCTTGTAAAACATCTCCAGTAAAATGACTTCTTAAAAAATCTACTCCTTTAACCAGGCACAGGCAACTTCCCTGCTGGGTGCTCAAACTCGCCCCTCTCCCACAGCCATGGTTTCCAACGTGTGCCACCCTCGGTGGTAAGCTCAAAATGCACATACTTACTGACAGAATTACAAGCCTGGGAAGGTTAATCATCACCTTGTGCCCCTGCACTGGTCCTTAAACAGCTAAGATGTCCCATAGGCAGTGAAGCCATGTCCCCATCCCTCTCTGTGCCTTACCCCCAGCCTGCCCCGGACACCACACACAGCTCCATGCACCACCGCCGCTCTTGGACCTTCACAAGCAATGCTCTGAAAAACAAGTTTCTCCTTCCCATAACCTGTTTATCTGCAGATAACATAGGATTTGATGCGCTGTCAACATTAGCTTGCTCCTTCGTGCCAACACTGCACAGAAAAGTGGGGGCACAGTGTGCAAAGCCCTGACCATAGACTTCCCCCTTGCCACGGAACAATGTATGAGGATAGTTCAACCATGCAGGAGCTGCTCCCGATGGCCCTAAAAAGTGCAGCTTTTGACAGCCAGTGGAATTTCCCATTTACATTTGGAATGAGAGGCGACTCCACATGTGAACACCTGGAACCGCAGAGGAGCTGAGCCGTGACAGAGGGGCCTTTCACCCCTGGGTGGCTGCACACATCCAGCCTTGATGGGCAGTGACTGATACCGTCATGCCTCACGGGGCTGCTGGACCTCAGCACAGCAGCCACAGAAACCACCTTTACAGCTGAGTGCCTCGGGCACCAGCTGTGGCTGCCGAACCCGAGCTTCGCACCCCTGGGAAGCACAAGAAGAAGAGAGCAGCAAATTCGGCTGAGCAGCATGGGAGCCCCAGTCCCAATCAGTGCAGTGACATGTGTGTGCTCATCCCAGAGCTAGACCCAGACTGGCCATGTTCTCCTCCAGTGCCTTACCCACAGGGGCCTCCTCTCCTCTCACACGGCTCATTTGCAAGTAAAGGCATTTCCATCAGCAGGCAGATGCCACATGCTGATGTGCCTGCACCCCGCTGTCCTGAGCCTTTCAGCTATCCAGTCCCACAGCGCCCCTAATGCGGCTTGAAAGGGCACCCTCCTGGCGTAGCTTTCCCCAGATGCAGCAGCTGGGATAGAAAAATATTTTCAGTGACTTTTTCCTTGGCTCTGAATAAGCCTTTCTTTTTCTTCCCTCCACCCCCCCCCCCAAAGTTTGGGAACTACAAATGCAAATATTTATTCAAAGGAAAAACTATAATACTAAAAGCACATCCAACTGACATTAAGGGCAGCACAGCATCACAGCTGGGTACAGTTAACACTGAGGGCTGAAAAAAACCCTACACCTCAAACCCAGCCTCCAAACCACCAAAGATTAGAAAGTTGTTTTCAGAAGCAGTTTGGGTTTTAAACTGTAAGGGTTGCATTTCAGGCTTTCAATAGCTTCGCTCAATCACGGATTTAATCAGGTGAGCAGCGCTGGTTAACAGCCTGCTGCAGCATAAACATTCGCTCTTTCAGGAGCACTCGGTAGCAAGGATGGGGGTGAGTCTCTCTATTCAAGCTTTCTATTTTCAAACCAGACATACCCAGTAGAAACCAGAGTGTAGTGGGTTTTTTCAGGTGAAGCTTTTCAGTCCCTGGCTCAGCCCAGGAGCAGATTTCTAGCATGAGATGTTTCTAAATGATCTGATCATAACCAGAGGAAAAATAATGAGCAGAAGATACTTTGAGTGGTCAAAGTCTTTCATTTAAGTACCCAAACCCACAATTTCATTGTTCTTCAATGGGACATGTGTAGTTTTCTTAGGGGAAAACCATCTGTATTCAATAGGGAGTTACAGTGGAGTTGATCTATTCACAATCGAGTGGGCAGAATGATGTTACATTCCAAATGCAGCTACACCTTACCCAGATCACAGCTACAGGAAAGGGGAGAAGGCAAGGGAGGCAGAGAAAACAGGAGTGGGCAGGAAGGCTGTGAGCAATCACAAGTTTAAGAAAACACAAGGGGAAAAAAAGAGCTGTTTAACAAGCTACACGAAGCAGAACATGCTATGAACGTGTCCGCTCTCACACTGCCTGAAACTGGCCCCCAAAAATCAGCTCAGCTCACTAGCTGGAGTGACCTGACTCACACTCTGCACTGAAGGCTGGCTACTCCATCCAAAGTAGACGCAGCCAGCTCTACCTACTCACAGGCTGGGATCTATCCAGTTGGGGAGCAGCTCTGTGGAAAGGGAGCTGGGGGCCTTGGTGGACAACAAGCTCAATGTATGTGAGTGAACAGTGTGCTGCTGTGGCAAAGAAAGCCAAAAGGATGCTGGGTTGCATCAACAAGGGCATCACCAGCAGAGATAAAGAAATCATCATCCCACTCAGCTCTTCTCAGGTCACACCTGGAATACTGTGTTGAGATTTGGTCCCCACTATGTAAAAAAGATGTGGACAAACTAGAGAAGGCCCAGAGAAGGGTCACAAAGATGATCAAAGGACTGGAAAGCCATGAGAGGAGAGGCTGAGAGCCTCGAGAAAAGAAGGTTCAGGGGAGTCCTTACCACCATGTACCAGTATTTAAAGGGTGGCTACAAAGAAAACTGAGACTCCCTTTTTACAAGGAATCATACAGAAAACACAAGGGGAGATTCCAATTGGACGCAAGAGGAAAATTTTTCACAATGAGAACAATCTCCCCATGAATAATCTCCCCAGGGAAGTGGTGGATTCCCCAATGTTGGACATTTTTAAGATTCAGCTGAAGAGAGTGCTGGACCATCTTGTCTAGGCTGTGCTTTTGCCAAGAAAGATTAGACCCTTCCAACCTGGTATTCCATGATTCTTATTTGTCCAAACCCAGTTTTTGCTTTCTTAAATGTTGACATACTAAATATCCCTTCTCCTGGGATTTGCCCTGTCCCCTGCTTAGCCCTAACCCCAAGCTCCTGTGCCCTCTCTTCTTGTTATGTTTGCCTACCAGGCCTACTTTATGGAATCTACTGCAGCTGAACTTTAGGGATGTTACAAACCTTTAATCAATCCTTAGCACTGGCTTTCTGAATTGGGGAAAAAAATACAGCAATACAGATGCACACAATAATGATCCATTCCCCATGGTCTGGGGCTCCGCATATGCCCTACCGCCATGCACACTGGATGTACATGCAGGCTGAAAGAAGAAGAAT
The DNA here is from genome assembly GCA_028858755.1 of Ara ararauna. Lineage (NCBI taxonomy): Eukaryota > Metazoa > Chordata > Aves > Psittaciformes > Psittacidae > Ara > Ara ararauna. The sequence goes on along the minus strand of CM054377.1, from coordinate 91,125,153 downwards.
CCACGCAGTAAAGGGTTTCTGGTGGTGAGACAGAGCTCACTGAGCTACTGAAGTTGGCCTCCACAACACACTTTCCCCAGAGCCCAGCAGTATCAGCTACTCCAGTCCAGCATGCTCACCTGTTTTACCCCAAATTGCCATTTGAGGTGGTTCGCAGTGGAAGATCCAGCTGCCAAGAGACAACAGGGTATACATGTTCCTTCCTGCCAGCCCTGCAGTGGGGAGCCAGGAGGGCTGAAAGGAGGCAGCCTGCAGCAGGGGGGTCACTGCAAATAGCCACCACGGGCCCAGCTTACATTGCCAGACATGATTTGCAAGGATTGTTTGCCAGAGACCTTCAAAATCTCAGTGAGTTTAGGGAGCTCCCATAGGCTCATTGTGGGTTTAGCAAAATTGTGTCTTTTTTTTTTCCCCTTGAATGTACCAATTCAGAAACGCTACCTTGGCATTTACAAGGCACTGCATTTAATCATACTGCAAACTACTTTGTCTAAAACAGAGGTTTAAAAAAAACCCATGTTCTACACTCAAAAATAACTTCCAGGGCAGCGAGTTAAAACAGCACAGTTAAGATGGCTTGTGTCTGTGGCCTGTTTGCACTGAACATCGTCTGCCTTCACCAGAACACAAGTCTGACTTTCCTTGAGCACAGATGTTTCTCTTAAGGCTGGACACTGGCATGTGTGTTGCTGAAAGGGGAGAGAGAATAGCCTGACTTAATGGTCTTCCTCCTACAGATACTTATGCACTCACCTTAGATTTCCTATATCCTCTCCCACGTTAAGTGCTGGCAAAGAATATATAAATATTTACTAAGGTCGATCCATCTGAGAACACCCTCGCTGCTCCCAAGGTGCCAGCTTACCAAATTCCACACAGTAATTAATTGCTTCTGTGATTCAAAATAGCTTTGACAGAGGTCTCCAAGGCCAGCCCCTTCTTCTTGGTGTTTGACTTTGGTGATTTGTCCGGATAAAGCTGGTGTAAACTGATCACACAGTTAATAACAGCCCACTTCACATGAAAGTGATCTGCTTGGGTGGGAAGAAGGGAGATGTCGGGCTGACGTGGACCTGCATGTGAAGGCACGTACAGAAATGCTGGCCACACCGCTCCAGTCTGCATCTGAGCACTCTTACTAAAGGAAAGATTGGCTGAAAGATAATGATGTTTGTTAACAAGACCCTCGCCATCATGGAAGCATTTGGCCTTATTTGCCTTTAGTGTTTCTGCGTGCTGCCCTTTGCGGTATTTGGTTTCCCGTGTATGTGGGGAAATCTGCCTGGTGCCGTGCATGTCTGCTGGAAGGCCACTTGGAGAGCCCCTTCGTTTCTCATGGAGCACCTCACAGCAGTTCCAGGTGGCTAAAGAGAAGGACCCAAAAAGGGGTATTGAGTGAGTTTCACTCAGAGCAGACAGTGCAGCCCAAGTCAGATGTTTAAATGCAACTCTCTCCATAAGAAGAGGCTGATGGGAAGGGATGTGCCTGAAGACTGACAGAAGAGGAGAGTTATCACCTCTGGACAGAGACAGCCCCATAAAGGAACAGTAAGTCATGAAGGAGCTGGCTGTATGGTGGCAAAGTCCTTAGGCTTGAAGTTCACTGTCTGTTAAGGAGAGTCCCCAGCTCTTCAGGTTAACTAGAGGAGCAGCCCTGGAGTCTGAGAGCACAAGCTAAATCCACTTCAAGACATAGCTGAGCGAGGGTCTCCAGGTCTTACAGACAACAGAATAGAAACACCTGCATGCTCCTCCCATCCACCTCATTCCTCCTCCATGTCCTGGGCTAGAACTGGCATATGGTTTTCCACCTCAACAGATGAACATACTTCTTATTCTTTGTGTTCATCCTCCTTCTGCAGAAGAACAGAGCTTGGCTTCAGAAGTGCACTGACGCAGGACTCTCTGTCAAAGCAGTTTACAGCCATGGGGGTTACTCAGTTCTGCTTTATATAAGCCAGTCATAATTACGTGATGATAACACAGGGAAATGAGTTTTCTTGGCGAAAAAATACAGACCATTGAGATTCTTATGCCACAGCCATAACCTTAGTATCTGAGCACTTGGTGCTGTCTGCAGGACAACAACTGCACATCAAAGGGAGCACAGCAGGGTCCCAATCCTGCATGTAGCAGCATGGCTGCATGTAACTCCCACTGCCAGCTCACCAGATCCAGTACCAGCCCAGCAGCATACTTCATGCACTCCTAATGGCAGGACTTGAAATGCTTTCCATATTTAGATAGTAAATAGGGCTTTTTGAAACATACCACTCCACCCCAACTCACAGCATCTTTTGGGAAAGGGGTTCATTTTTGGACTGAAGAAAGAAAGCCCTGTGTATTCACTAACATAGAGGAAGGAAGGTTCAATCTACAAAAAAACATCAACGCTAGCCAGCTGCCTTGCTCTCCAGGAGAAAAACTGCCCTCAACCCCTGATAGGCAGCATCAATCCTAGCTCAGGGAAAAGCATAGATCAAAAATCTGACGTGATGTAAGATACAGTGAGAGGAAGATGTGCAGGCAGGGAGATGCACAGGAAGGGACCACAGCATCCCAGTTCTGAACCTGCTTTGGGTCCAGATGCATCAGGGCACCTTTAGAAGAGCAAGGCAGCCTTCAGGTTAACACCCCTGGGCTCACATCCTGCTTCATCCCAGGGTGAACACTTTTCCACGCATCATCAGGGCATGGATGTAGGAACTCACGCAACAAAAACCCAACAAACCCCTGTGATCTCTTTAATGCTAAAAACATGCACCAGTCATTGGTGCCTCTTGGGCTATTAAATCAACCACTTCTTAAGTAGAACAGTGTCTAACAGTGTCACACTTAGAAAGGAAAATAAGCTGATGTAGTCTCTATTCCAAACACAGAAACCAACCAAACATACATCTTAACTTTAAATGCCCCTCCTTTCCCCTGCCTTAAATCCACAGCGGCTCAACTATACCTTGTTGACTACTGAACTGCCAAATTTCAGGTTTTAAATTAAAGCTGGCTTTGAGCTGGAAGAGCTCAAAAGAGCCCTCGAGACCACAGAATGACCAGCTATTTTTTCCCTCTTTGTCATTTTATAATGTTATGACCTAATGTGTGGTATATTTAAGAAAGCAACGACGTAGAAATGACCCCTTTTGCCCAATAATATATCTGCTCCCTCTGGAGCTTTGAGTCACATTGCCTGATTTAATAGCAGTGAAAATTTGGGTTTAGCACTGTGAAGCTTGTGGAGCTAGGGATTAAACTTTGGAGCTTATCCTGACTCTGCCACCAGTGCCACGAAGCAACAATGCAGCAAGTAACTTTCCCAAAATCCAGTGAATACATTAAAATACTGGCTCTTGTGATGGAGGGAGTGCAGCAGCTGAGCCCACCTAACTGTGAGAACTGTATGCTGCCTGCATAATGACTGGGCTTATTGCTTTTATAACACCCAGATGAATAAACTTGCCGTTGGCAAGCCCACCACATTGGAAAGTAACCCAGGGAACAGCCCTGATGCCTGCTTTTAAAACTGCAGCTTGGAGACTGCAAGGAAAACCAGGATCAAAGCACGTCTCAGCCATCGGGACTGAAGGACAGCTCCCAGCTGCAGGGCTACAGAGGGCTCTCATACCAGATTAGATGATAACTCCTCTGGCCAGCCTCCCATGAGGAGGTCAGGCTGGAGAACCGAGTCACCCCTTTTGCCCTTAAAATCCATGAAGTGACACTTTACACCCAGCCAAGCCCAGCACTTGCATGACATGGCATGGGAACCCACGGCCACGGTGCAGCATGCACCATGAGGACACACAACAGCCACTTGGTGGCCAACAGCTGCTGGCACGCACTAGCCCAAAGGGCAAGTCCATTACCACACTGGGATGGAGCAATAGGACTGCACTGACACACAGCCATGCCCAAAGCCTGGCTGCCAGCCCTGGAGGGGTTCCTAATCTGGCTCCCTGCAGGCTCCCAGTGCCACAGCCAGCATGGGGCCACTTCAGGCGCACATGCAAGAGAAGGGGACAGCCTACTGATTCACTCTAAGTTTTGCCAATGCTGCCTCATCTCCCTGTGCTGTGTCTGGACATAGAGTAAAAAATACAGCCACCTCTCCTCCTTGGGACATAGTCATTTCTAGACACAGGAAAAGCAGGGATCCTATTGGAAATGAAGGGGGCAGCATAAGCAAATTAATCAAGTAACTTGGAACAGGCTGAAATGTTTGAGAGGAAAGAAGGTACTCAGTGAATGAAGAACTTGCAGCACTGTGATGCAGGGAAGACTGGCTAGAAAGCAGACAAGACTCAGAAGACAGAACACTCAATTGTTGCCAACATTTCAGAGTTACTGTATTGTCCCACCAGCCCACAACAACACTCACAAGGCTCCTGTACAACACCTACAACGTGCAACATTTCCACTGCAAACAGGCAATCCTCTTTGCCTGCCTGAAAATGCATTTCACCTACTATACACTGCTAGGCAAATGCTGCTTAGCAAGCAACCTACAAGCACAAGCGTCAGGGTTAAGACACCTCAGCCCCCTGAATTCAATGGCCGCAACTTCAAATGGGGGTCTGAACTCCACCCTGGATTCAAGAGGTCTCCTGTAAGTCTCATTTTAAGTGAGACCCCCTATTCCATTTCCTTGCAGATACAACCTGTTCCCCCAGGAGCATCCCACCTTACATACCCCTTCTCGCTTCTGCACTCGGAGCAGATAGAAACATGACAAGAAGTCAGCCCAGCTTGTGTTGGATGATTATCTGTGTTCATCATTACCTGTGACACTAGACACCCTGGAAACATCCTGAGCCTGGGTGGAGCGGTTTCGACTCTGTTGCCGGCGCCTGCTCGTTGCTGACCTAGTGGTCCGTACGTGAACTTCACTCACTTTGAAGAAGGCCACCATGAAAGGCTGTTTGTCATAAGGGCCATCTCTGCCCATAAGGCCTGCTTCTCTCGGATTTACACTGAAACCTTCAAACCAAACAGAAAAGGGAGTGTTAGACAAAAAGTGCAGTTGGATTGCTCCTTCCAACATCTTGGCATCCCCATCAGCAGTCTTTCCTTTCTTCTTGCTCATACTTCCTTTTTTAATCACTAAACATTCCCCTCCTGCCACTATGACCCATGGATATTTTTATGATAGCACCCCATCCATCCTGGATGAGGGGCTTGCAGCATCTGGGTCTTTGATATCCCAATGGCATCTCCACTTCAGTTTAGGCACTGAAAAGGTATATAGACAGATATATAAACTACAAAGCCCAGATGTGCCATGAAATTAGTCCTGCTGCCCATGAAACACAAGCAGCAGAGATGGCATTAGGAGAGAGCAGAGAGCAAAGAGATGGGGTGCTTTTGTCAGGAGCACAGGGATGGGCTCTCAGACCATTTGGGAAGGTGGAAGCTGGCACCAATGTTTCCTCAGAGAGAACAGTAGACAGCCCCTCTGGTCTCACTTGACCCCATAGGTGTTATCAAACTCCAGCATGAAGCAATAGGAAGAAAACATAAGGTTGGAGACTGATTCCTATAGATGACAGGTGTCATAGTCATCTTTTTAGTCACCTTCTGCTCATCTATATTCTATTCTGCTTATCTTCCAACACTCAATTTCATGCTCTTTTGCAGTTTTTTCTCTTCTTTTCCACCTTGCAAAGTTTCTGTGGACTGTGAAATGCTATCATTGCAGCCACCCTCAGAGGAAACAGCCCCACACAGAGACTTGTATTCACTTCTCCAGTGCATGGCTCCCACCTCAGGTTTGATGAGATCTGAGCAGTGACAGCAGCTGCAGCAGCCAGGAGGGCTGCCACAATCCCACATGGGAGGAGCATACCCACAACCCTGCTCGATTCTCTTCCTCTAACCTCTAAACCTCACCCCACCTGGAACCCCAGCTTCATGTCCCTTCCACCTCCAACCCAAGAATTGGTGTCCTACCCCAGCCCACTTGCACCAGCTCATCCTGGTACTGTTCAGAGACACCTCACCTCACCCATGAGGAAAGACATGTCCATCATGGGACAAGCAAGAACTGACAGCCCTCAGATTGCTGCTCATGTTGTTGGCTACAGCTGCCTACAGATTGCTGCTCATGTTGTTGGCTACAGCTCTGTGCCCTCAGATTGCTGCTTATGTTGTTGGCTACAGCTGCCTACAAAGGCAGGGTGCTCACCCCCCCATATCACAACTGGACTCTGTCAGCACCACGTCTAGACATCACACAAGAGACTTGTGAGGTGACTTGCATCACCTTGCCCATAACCTACCATCACGAGTCACCACGCTCAGCTGCAGTCCCATGTTGTGCTGAGGGTTCATCACCCACATGTTACTGGTGGCGGTGACATCAAACTCCAGCCAGCCCTCCTCTGAGGCCCATACCACCCGTGTATCCAGCAGAAACAGGTCAGAGGCCCTGCAGAGGAAAAGCATAATGATAATATTGTAATGTCTGGGATTTTCCTTCCCTGGCTTTTGTCATTACAGAAACAAAACCTGAAATCATTAGAAGTGATGTTAATAGCTAGGAAAAACCCCAACACCTAAAATCTGCCTGTCTGTATCCAGAGTTTTGCCATGAGATGCACATGCTTGCACATGTGAAATTCAAGATTACAAGGGCTTTTCACTGTTTTCTAGGCTGGAGGAAAGCAATCCTACTCCTCAGATCTATCCAATTCTCCACCAGCAAGGGATTAGTAACTTAGTTCTAAGTACTTACTCTAAGTTAGTAAGAGTACTAACTTAGAAGATAGTACTCTTCTCCCTGAAGAGTATAATGCTAGCCCAGTAGGACAGTGCCCAACCTAACAGCATTTCCAGGCATTTAATGGCTTTGTCAGAGGTGTTGCATGGCTTCAGCCCACTTTCCAAAACACAGACACACTACAATTGACCAAAATAAAAAATGAATATCAATTAACAGGCCAAGCAGCAAGCAGTGATGGCCACCATAAAGACATTATTCCAAGGCTTATCAACAGGGATTAGAGCACCTTGTTCCCAGGCTCTTGGCACCGGGTCTCATTCATAGGCTTCACCTTCAAATGTTATCAAGTCTATATATACATTTTTTTCAGCATTAAATGCCTATCAAAGCTCAATGAAATGAGTTCAATGAAATCAGCTGGAGAAGCACCCAAGAAACACCATGTACATTTTTCCACTGTATTATAGGCATAACTTTCCTGTGCAAGAGAGCTACAATTCCTACCCTTAACCTGTGGCCATCACCACAAAATGGATACTGGGTGTCAATCCCATCTTCACCTCCCTTCCTCCCTGGATTTCTTTTTTCTAACAATAACTTCATGGAAATGAGAAAACAGGTACCTGTCCCTTCCACCCATCAAAGGTTAACTTCAGAAAAAACCCAACATTTTGATTGAGTTATGTTTTATTTTTGGCCAACTGCTACGTCATATTGCCCAGCAGCTTGGTTTGCATGAGATCACATGTGGAAAAATAAGCACTTAAGTATATTAGGGCTCCTAGTGCAGCTATTTTTACAGCATAGAGGCTTTCCTCCACCTCGCTGGTAGCCGCACACTCTGTGGTTGACTCAGCAGCCTTTCCCACAGGGGTCTTTGCCATGGCTCCTCCAATGTGAAGAGGGTTCAGGAACAGCTCTGACCTTCACCTCCAATAGCGGTGAGCGGCTGGGGCTGGCCGGCTGTTACATGCTTTGGAAACCTTAAGGTTGAAAGAGTTGGGCTTTCCCAGGCAGGGTATATAAGCTGCAGTGTTGGTTAAAGGAGACCACAAATAGCAGCTGCAGCTGAGCCCACTCTTACCCTGCCCAGGTTTAAGAGAGGAATGAACTGCTAGATCAGTCCCACCTCTGAATACAACTTACACATTGGTCCTCTCCAGTGCTTGAAATGGACTATATCCAAAAAGGGGTTTTCCTGGCACCTGACATTCCCCCTCACACCAATTGCTTTCTGATCTCCTGTCCTACCTCTGCTCCTCTACGTGCCATATTCTTCCTGGCACTTGTCCACTCCAGACAATGCCCGCTGGAGCCTCCAGAGTAGAGTAATTTCAGCTTTACATCCCCCCAAACCAAACATGTCTGGCTGGAGAGCCATTGGGAACTCCATAAGAGCAAACCTGCATGAACACTCAACCACATGGGAGTAGTCAGGTATTCAAAAACATGAAGAGGAGACTCAGAGTTTCCATTCCCCATTGCCTTGCACTTTGGGAAGGCAGATATCAGAGAGCTGTAAAGCCTGAAAGCACCACCATATGGCATCATCTAGCACATTCCCCTGAATACCAGGCAGGATCAACTACCCTGACATCACTCCCGAGAGATGTTTGTCTGACATGATCTTACAGATTTCCAGCCTCAGGAATTTCCACCTTTCCAGGAAATTGAATGTGTTTCACTTGATCTGACTGAGTGCAGTGGAAGGATAATCTTGATGCATCTCACAGACTATGCCTCTACTCATACATGTCAGAATATGATTTTGGTTTCTTCACAAAACTCACACTGTTAACTGATGCTCATCTTGTGATCGACTATAATTCTTAGATTCATGCTGCTGAACTGCACAGGACCCAGTCACTTCCTACGGTGTATTTACATCACTGATTTTTCAGGTCCAAATGCAGCTCTTCTTTCTACCAAATCACACTTTCCTCCCGCCCCTAGACTGAACCACCATCATTCTTAGATGAACTTAAAATTCAGACTTGCCTTCCAGTGGGTCTGCCCCACCTTAATGTCCTCCACAAAAGTAATAAGCAACGGTACAATTCTACCAAATAAGAATGCTCCACTTTAGCCCAGTAAGTCACACTTATTTTGGAAAGATTTCAATTCCTTTGTAAAATGCAGAAAAATGGACAACTGCACTCTCCAATCCTGTTAACTCTTTGCAATAAGTCTCATACAGGACTTGTTTTCAGTTATTCAACTGACTTTCGCATTATTTGACCAGAAGCCAACACTGAGGGTTCACCCCTCAGGTATTGTTTTGCCATAGCAGCAATGCTAGCAGGTAACACATTCTAATACCTTCTGCTTAAGCCTGCTTTCAATGTTAGTCACCCAAACTTCACCAGGCTGCACAAAATTGCATACCATTTCTTACCAGTTTGTTCTATGGCATGATGGTTTTAAAAAAATAGTCACCTTTTTCCAACAAAATTAGGGAAAAAAAGAAAAATACTCACATAAAAAACAACCCCAACTATTTAGCTGAGTGTCTTTAACCACTCCTTTGTATTTTTCAGAATAGAAACATTGTATGTCCTCCCTCCTTTAAGAAAATCACTTCAGTTTTGGCCAAGCAGAAGAACTTGACAATTGCTGCCCACACAGGCTCAACAGAGATTCAGAGTTTAGCAACAAAATCCTCTGGACTTTCTGTATGCAGGGAACATACTTTTCCCTCCTTTCCCCCTTGATAAACCAAATACCATGTATCAACTGATAGCAATCTGCTTTTCCCTACAGCCACATAGCCGAGAAGAAATGTTCTTACTACTCCTGCAAAAAGGCTGTACAATGTCTGATCTTGGAATGGAGACTGGGAGATCTCCCAGGCTGGCCCAGGGCGGAAAAGAAGGAATATCTGTTTAGAAGGGGAAGGGTGAAGGATTTGCTGCAGTGGTGGGGACATGCAAGGACTGGATGGAGAGACCCCAGATAAAAGGAAAAAGTCTGAAGAGAAAAAGAGTGAGAAGGCCTTATGGCCACCAAAACTCTGCGAATAAGGCCCATTATCCCCCTGACTAAGAATCCCTCTGCTTCTAGAAGCAGCAGGGAAACTACTGGAATCTTCCCGCACCAATGGCTCACAGAGGGATACAACCTGCTACCACTGTCATTTGCAGCAACACAGCACAAGTAGATGCAAGCCCATAGTCAAAGCAAGATCTAAAGAGTGGACAAGAAGATGAGAAACAGATTATATATTGTGGAAGTTGCATGCAACAAACTCTTGAATTCCTAGTCATTAACTGATGACATTGATCCTGCGCAGTGAGGCGAGCAGTGGCCTTCCGAGCAAAAGCATGCAACTGTGTACGTGGTCACTTTAATGGAAGGATTATTTGAAAACTTCAGCATTTGAGAATAACAGAGGCAAGATGGGACCTAAGGGAAATGGGAAGGGGGCAAGAAGAATGGGGAAAAAAACTAGAAAAAGAAAGGCCAGAAGAAATACATGAGCCAGCATTGTTGAGCAAAGAGGAATACCTGCTCTCTCAACACAGGCTGAAGAAAGCAGAGTCAGCCCAGAGGTTTAATGCCCAGGCAGCCCTGCGTGTCAAAGGACATCACAGGACCTGTGGCACCTGCATAGCAGAAAATTCAGTGTACAGAAGATGAATTTCATCACCAAATCAGGCAGATTTTTAACATCCTCTCTGCCTAAACCTGCCTCTGGGGTTTTATACAGCTACTGTCACCTCATTGTCACTATGGTGCCTGACAGCCTCATCTTTACTTTCACTGTGTTTAACCATCTGGATGAGTTCAGTTAATGATTTTCATAATAAAGGTGCTGCAGGCAGAATATGTATTAACCTTAGATTATTAATGAAAAGCAAGCGAATGGGAGAAACTGAGGCAATGAGCTGAAACAACTTTCCTGGGACAAGGGGGACATTAAATGGGAAGATGCAAGTTAGAGATTCCCAACGCAAAACAGGAGGTCTTTGTTCTGGATCAGGGCCCTAAAGTATGGTCTCAAGTCCCAGGAAATAAATGGAAGTGTTTCCATGGCCTTCAGAGGACTCTAGAGGAGGATGGAGAAGCAAAGGTCAACAGAGCAATCACAAGTGGCTGCAGTAAACAGAAAGAAGTACACAGTTTACTGGAGAAATATGGCCTGTATAATTCAGAAGGCAGGACTTAGCTCCAGCATCCTCAGAGAGGGAGCTGATCTGTCAGATATAAATATCAAATATAGCTACTATTCTTAACGCCGGCATCCCAACCATGTACCCAGGGCATTTATAGGAGAAACAGCTTGCATTCAACTTCAGTGCTTTTCCCGCTGTAAGATAAATATTTTGTTAACTGAAACCTCTGTGTAAACCTTTCAACAAAATGCCTCTGGGTGCTAATTCTCTTTAATTGAACACTAATTAGATTAGAATTTAGTCAAATTAGTAACCAGGTCAAGTGGTTAATCTTAGTTACTATACTTAGTAAACGTTCACATTAAAATAATTTCTCTGTTCTGGGTACACATTACAACATGGAACTTTGCTACAGGAAAAACACCAAAGCTATAAAAAGCTAAATTTAAAGAAGCATCTGTTGAACTAGGTTTTTTACTTTCCCACCCTCCCTGGCCTTCTTTCCCCAACCAGGCAGAAGTTTTACCAGGGAGGCGGTGAGAACAAACAGAAATCTCACCTCCAAAATGACCAAGTTAAAGGTCTCTTATTTTAATTACGGATCTCGGAACAACATTTTGGCCTAACTTCAAAGCTCGCAATTACCCAGGTGTTTAAAGGATTGTTACGCATCAACAGCCATTTACCAAAGCATTAATTACTGTAAGTCTCTAAAACTTTCCTCAGCTGAACCTTTTTGTTTACTTTTCTTCAAAGACAAGTTGACATAATAGTCTAGACTGCCGAGCAGCAGTTTCTCAAAAGGGAATTTTGCACAGAAGTGTGTGGGATTTACATTTTAATTGACGCACTTTCTAAATACTCTCCTGCGTACCTCAGGATCCGAGTCTTTAGTTGGCACTGACATCAACCTCCTGTAAAACTTTTCCAGCATATAACAAACTAGCAAGTTTATTTGCTCCTATCCACTAGTGACGGACTAATAACTAGAATCGATAAAACTTTGAAATTGCAGCCTTTTCAAAGGAAATACCAAGAGCTGCCAACCTACAATGACACCTACTTTCAAGGTGAAACAGAAGGCCAGCAATTGGGCACTGATTTGCAAAGATTGACAGCCAATGCAGGAAAAAGCACACAATGGAGATGCTGGGACACTCTGGAGAGGGTCTGCAATTCAGCACAGGGACAGGAGAGCCATCCTGGACACATCAAGACACAGGGGCACACCAGAAGGGAGAGGTAAGCTCAGTCTCAGACCACCACCGCTCTGTCTGATAAGAGCTCCCCTGTGCTGAGGTAGCTATCCTGTACCACTGCAGGCATCGCCCCAGGCAGTAAAGTCTGCAAAGGCAGAGGGCTAAGACCTGAAGACTCATTGGAAGTGCAGCAGAGTGAAACACTTAGTTTCAAGGCTGCAGCTGGCAAATAGTGGAAGATCAGAGCCTAGAACTAGTGGATGTTTTCTCCCCATGCCAAGATTGAGGGAAGCTCAGCCTACAGGCCCGTTATAATCCCCAACAAAGCCAATACTGATATTTGAGTGAAAAGGCGTCTTCCCACATCTAGCTCAAGGTCTTAAGCTTCAAGCTCTGAGGAATGAACATTTTACTAACAGGAGCATAAAAAAAAGAAGAAAAAGTGGCTACAGGGACAGAAGATGCGTTTCTCATTTCCTTAATTTAATGAGACTAAGGGGTATTCTAGCTGCAGTGATGGCTAGAATATTACACCTCAGAATTTAAATGCACTTTGAGGCATGAAGATGGGTGAGAGGGCACAGAGTAGTAATTTATCTTTGTCTTTCACGAAAAGAAATAAGGCACTGATATGCTATTTTTCATTTTGTTAGAAAAAGCCAGCTGGCTATGGAAGAAGTAAGTTTCATCCAGAATAACTTTGACTTTTAAACTACTAAAAAGCAGCCACCCTAAACCACAACAAATCGCATACCCACGGTGGGAGTTGAACTGAAATGCGGACACTTCTCTATAGCATCATGGAAATAGTTCTATCATATACAAATATACGCACACTGTACACAAATCTGACCCCAACTTGAAACAGATTGATGCTAGCTTTGTCATTTGTATTACACAACCCATTCCAAAAAACAGTTGAGGACGGTTATTTATTTTCTAAGCTATAAACACTGCCGGCAAATCAATTTGCCCTTTAGATTAGAAGCTCGGATCACATTTGTATAAATATCCTGTTGCAAAGAGGAAGACTTTATTACCACTGTAACTGGCAGCTAAAAACCAATGAGCACCTCCTTAACCCTTAAGGAATTAGTGTTCAGTAGAAGAAGACATACTCCCAAGGCAGTCACTCTGCAAGGCACAGCTATGGGTCCACATGTGTCTTATCATATTGGAGAATCTTTCTGCAGATCAAGTCCTCATATTTCATTCTGGGTGCAAACAAAACTGTTTAATAAACCTTGACCATTAAGGTACCATATCTTCCTTTGATCACTAACACAGGCCACCGTGTTTTTCATAGATCAGTTGTTTGGACAGTGTGGGAGTGGTCTGAGGTCTGCATTAGCAGGATATTTACACTTGAAAACGTACTGATGATCCAAACCAAGGCCTAATATCTTTGATCAACCATAAACTGCCCTCCCTAGTCCTGACCTGACACCTCTGTGGGTGAGAGATAGAAGCTTTTGAGAAGTAAAAAGAAATTAATGAGCTGTTTCCAAGGACAAAATTATTTCTTCTTTTCCCTTGCAAAGGTCTCACTTACATGGCAATCTACTCCCAAGAGGTATCACTAGCCACAGAGGGATTTGCTGGTTCTTCCACAAAATCATTGCTACACCTTAGACATAAATCCATGTGCAGGACTTAGCTGTGCTTCGGTACCACCAAAAGGAGGAGATTCAAGGTTGTGTAGCTCCTGTCTGCTGAAACTAAATGCCCCCTCAGATACAGTAAAGGTGGGATAAGCAGCTGGAAGCTGATGCCACTTGTCTTCCTGAACTGGTGCTTTGGGAAATCTCCCTGCTTTCTGCACATACCAAAGGTAAAAAGAAAAATCCACCCTAGCCTTCAAACAGCCCAGTCTCTTAAACTCTGGGGGTCAGAAGCCAAAGATCCAGAAGAGGTATTGCCTGTTCTCTCTCCCAATGTTAGACCCTTCTGTCCCCAGCCTGTTTCTAAACCCAGAGTCATCCCCCTCAGAGCAAACCAGACGTCAGCCCTGTTCAGTAAAGCTTCTTCTTCACACAATCTGAAATGTATACTGCTGACGGCTGGCACAAGCTTGACCCATCCTGAGGATTTCATTAATCTCTTCACAGCATCCCACTGACAACTCCAGCAGTTTGTGTTATCACAAAATGTGGCTGCTTGCTGCGGTTCAGTTAGAAAACAAAAGCCTAGTTTCTAGGCACTATTTTTTTTACCTTAGAAAAGGGTGGAAGGAATAGGGAGATGAAAATATTACTGACACAAGTGAGTCAGTATTAAAAATGTTTTCGCTTTTAAGAGGGAATGTACTTAGACCACACTGTCCTCAATGTGCACTTCACAGCCTGGAACCTCCCCAAGTACCGTTTTCGTATTTCTGATGGCTTTGAACAAGGAAAGGGGCAAATTTCTATTCAAAGCTTCCGTGCTATTTCAGTCAGCACTGATCTCTGATAATTCATGCTCTCTCCACATACACCCCTACCTAGGAGACAGTTTCAAATGGGCCCATATAATCCTTGCTTTTAGCCTTGGATCCAGTGGCAAAAATCAGTTTGATAATTCAGTAACTGGCAAGAAATTTTAGCCTCAGGCTTGGTTTTGTTTTTAGCCATCAGGGATCAGCGAGCAGTGCTTTGCAATTCCATGCAGCAGCACACACATCTGGGCGGGAGTCACACGCTCATGCTGTTACTGTCCAGATGAGGTTTTTTTTTCCCTTTGCTCAAGTAATACTGAATTAAGCCACTTCATTACACTTAATTGGAGCCAAGGGATACTTCCAGTCTCTGAGCTTTGGTGAAGATCTGTATTTACTGCAGCTTCCTCTTATCTCCTGCCCTCCCAAACTCATTTCTTTGAGAGGAACAGGCAGGCTTCTTTTACTTTATATGTTTTCCCTCAGAGCTGTGCGCTGCCTTTCTGTTGCAGACTGCTGGTTTAAATCCATTCATGCCAGCTGCCCTGTTAAAAATTATTTGTGCCCAGAAGTATTTTATTAGCTACCAATAATTGCCTCAGACAACTGTTAACCTCATAAAAGCCAAGATTAACATGGTGTCTTTGACCTTTCTATGAAGACTGCCAATGTTGACTGAACAGGCACTTTCTGTGGCCTTCAGAGACCAATTTTCCTGACCAGAAGGAATATTTGTCAGCAGAACAAGATGAAAAAATGTGCAACGTCAACTCCTTCTGTTTCACCTGCTAGTTCCCCAGCTAGACTTCCAGATCTGTACGGACTCTTCCTTATGCAATAAAATGTCATAAAATGTCAGGAAATATCATGCTGTCCAAAGGAAGTGTGACACAACTTTTTTTAGTAATCTTTTTTTTCAGTCAAAGGCAGCTGTTATTTTCTGGCTCAGAAAATATCTGCTAAAATGCAACAGAAGCCTTACAAATATTTAGCAAGTTTCTTCAAAAAACCCAGTGCTTCTTCTCTTGTAATTTAACCTTCTAGTGTTCTCAAAAGAAAACATTACCTTCCTAATTAAGCTACTGAGACAAAAGGAGGAGAATAAAACACTTTGGATTTCCCTCCCCACCCCCAGTAAAAGCATGTAAGTGAACTGATAATCAAAATTCAAATGAGCCGAATAAAGCTCCTTAAGACATAGCAGAAAAATCTGAAGCATTGTTTCCCCCCATGCAGAGATATAAGTGAACAGCTAGATACAAGTTTTTAGTATTTGTTTTCAAGAATGTTTACAGGCCAAAGCCCACCCAGGTCACCAATGCAGCTGCATGTTTCAATCTGTAGCAGCAGTAGCCTATGGAGTCAGAACCTCAACTGAAGGTACAAACGAAGAGTGGCAAGTAGCTTCTAATATCTAACTGTCTTTAAACAGCTGTATATTTTCAATATATACAGGACAATTAATATAAATGACTATTTATAGATATACACTTTTAGATACATACAGCGAATACATACACAGGCATCTATTTATACACAAGCACACATATTTTTGTATGTGGTTTTACATTTTACAAGTACATGAAAGAGTCCTTTAAGCTACAAAGGGTGGAAAAGGGCACATCCTTTTTACAGCTGCAAGACTCTGTGAGCCACATCTTACCCACCTCTGCACAGATGATGTGACAAGTCCTTTTAGACTCATCCGAAGTGCAAGTTTCTTTAGCCAAAGGTCTCCCTCCTTCCCACCAGTAAAAATAAATAAATAAAGAAGAAAAAGAAACAGAAAGGGAGCCTTGAGGGAGTGGATGAGTCAGAGGTTAGTAATGAACTACAGACACTCATTCCTGGGTCAGCAGTTCACGCCTAGCCCATGTCAGGAGGGACGGCGAACTGCTGGCAGTCTGGACTCGGAGGAAGCTGCTTTATGATTCCCAGTCCCAACAGCGGGATCCCCTTACCATGAAAGCCAGCAGCAGGAGGAGGAACACGATGGAAGGGACCTGAAAGACGCGAAACACTCACCAGCTCTGGAGAGACACCACCCTGGCGATCCCCACCTGAGCTGATGCCTCTGCTCTCTCCAAAGGGAGGTCTCTAGCACCCAGTGATGCCCAGGACCTGCAGATGTCATAGCACCCAGTGCCATAGGATATGCATCCCAGCTTCACAGTGCAGTACAATTTTGGCACGCTTCTGGCATGGTGTTCGAAACAAAGACACCAGTCGCCAACATCATTGCTGCATGCAGCCCCTTTCAGAAAAAGGAGTTCACAAATGTTTTAGGAGCAGGGTATGTTAGGGGCCTGTACTTTATTCTCTTTCCCACAGTGCTTTACTTGCTTGCTGACTTTACTCTGAAAAAATGCTATGTACACATAAAAGTTGACAATTCTCCTACTCTGTGCCCTGCTTTGGTGACCATCACAGAGCAGCATATCGATCGCTTCCAGACACTTGGCAGAAGTTTTTCTCCAGCTGCAGAAGTAGAATCTCTACTTGTGAAATCTAAACCAGACCAACATTCACCATTTTTTATTCACTGTGGCTCTAAATGAACAATACAGCTAACATCTATGAAATCTGCATGACCATCTGGACATCCACCAGCTCTTCAAGTGTGGGCATTGATGTAATATGTTAACCAGCATTTATGTTACCCAAGGAGGTACTCCAGCAACCCGCAACTCAAAGCTCAAAGCAAACACTGATTATTTAAAATTAACACCTTCTTCCCATCACCTATATACCCAAGTATTTCTCTCCACTTGCCCAGATGCCACACTCCCCATAGAACAACCACCAGCTACTTGATGCTGTCCTCACAACAGCAAATCAAAGGCAGATCCCCCCAAAATAATATCAATGGAAAGGATGTAGAAAGAAAGATCAGAAAGGCAAATACCCAGGAAACCTTCACAGAAAAAAGAAAACAGTTACAGCACTGACATGTTTCAGCAGAAGTAATGAAACACTTTTGTACCATAGCATTACTCTGACATTTAATTGACCTTTGTTTCCAGCTTTCAGCCTTGCGTGATTCCCTTATCCAGAACATCACCCTTTTTAAATTTATTACACCATTTACACTTGTTTGGAATTTTGTAACACATTTTCTACCCGGCCTCTGTCTTTTGCCTCCGCCATTGCCACTGAAAGCCCAGGAGTGATTTTGTACCTGTGGTCAGCATGCTGAATTTTCTTCTGCTTTATTTACTTTACCGTAAGTCCAGCTGAATGCAGGTCAAGTCTGCACTAATTACCAGTATTTTTCAAACAGGCTATGCTTTATTTATGCAGTACTACTAAGTTGAAAGAGGATAGATGTATTTCAGTAGACAAGAGCTATGCCAGCACAACAACTTTGGTTTAAAAATCTACTGCCTCACAGCAGATTCTTGCTCTATTTAAAGACAACACATGGACTACAATACCATGGACTTTCTGCAGCTGAGGTCCATTTTGCACTCTGCCATGCCCATTTTCCACAAGGAAATAACAGGATCTCATTAATGAGAACAATCCTGATATTTATTTAGCAGTCCTCTCAACATGAATGTACAAGCTCAACCTTCCCCAGGACAGCAACTGGTGGCACAGAGAGAGCCCCTTCCTGCATACCTGTTCTGATGTTCCTGCAGCACTTGGTAGATGCTGATAAGGAAGGTTTGGTTTTTAAAGCTCCCCACAACGCAGTCCTTGTAGATGCGAAACTCAGCTGCTGTGACGGCCTCGCCCTCCGGAATCTGAGACAAATTGAATTTGAACTCCTTGTGGTGCCGCTGGTGAGGCGTGAACTCCTTGTCATACTCAACTGCAGATGGAGAAAGGAAAAGAAAAGGGAAAAAGGGACCATGACTAAAATTTAACGACAACAGGTTTTCACATGCTGCCACCTGTTCCTCACAAAAACAAACCCCAAGAATCCTATTTTCTTCTCCAAAGATAGCTCGGCAAGTGCCAGGAAAGCTTATGTTGTTAAAGCCTTTCAAATACAGTACTGAGAAGAGATGAATGTTCCTCTTCTCTAGCCAATGCCTTTGAGATTTCCTGTTTTCTAAAGCAAAGCCAGCTTTGACAGGTGAAATATGACCATGTGTTTTGCTCCTGTGATCTGAAGCTGTGACCACCCCAGGGTTTTCCACCTGTGGATCTCCATGTTCTTCACCGCGTTTCTTTAGGCCTCGCACTCCTCTTCCAAAAGAGGAGACAATTATTTCCATTTTGCTTTAGCACATGAAGGCACAGTCAGAAACAAGTGTCAGCAGCAGGTCAATCAATTCCCTAACTGCCCTAAAAACTGCTGTTTTCTGGCTCCTGATTTTGTGTGTTAGCCATCAGATCGCCTTGTGAAAAGAATAAGATTAACATGACATTTATAAGGGTTAAAGTAAACCAGAGATCCCCTTCCTTTTGCAGAAGCTTATTTGAGAATCAGAGAGCTGAGAAGGAGTGACTCTTTTTGCTTTGTGGTCTAAGCCCTCCTCAGGTATGCTATCAGGTATAGGGTTTAAGACAGATGCAAACTAGAATCCCTCCTTCTTCAGGCCTCAGGATTTGTGTTTTCTCTGATTGAGGTGCCCTTTGCAAATTATACTTTTAGTTCCACTCTTGTATTACTTGATTAGCACTGGAATGGGCTGCCCAGGGAAGTTGTGAATGCTCCATCGCTGGCAGTGTTCAAGACTGGGTTGGACATAGCTTTGGGTGGCATGGTTTAGTGGGAGGTGTCCCTGCCCATGGCAGCAGGGTTGGAACTAGATGATCTTAAGGTCCTTTCCAACCCTAACTATTCTATGATTCTATGATTATGTCTAGGTTTAGCCTGACTTTGATTTATTGTTCATCATTTCTTTTAATTTTCTATTAGAAATTGCTTAAAACATTAACAAATTATATAAACATACAAATTACATCTTTAAAACCCTCACAAGAAAAATATAAAGCCAAAAAAACTGTTCCCACCAGTGCAACTGAAGGAGTATATCTCAACAATTAATAAGTCGTCATTATATTGTCATTAGGGACACGACTACATTCAGAGAAGGTAGTGAGGGAAGTTTGTCTCTTTGCTTTTTGTTGCTCTCTCCCCCTTCCCACCCCCCCAC
The DNA here is from genome assembly GCA_028858755.1 of Ara ararauna. Taxonomy (NCBI): domain Eukaryota; kingdom Metazoa; phylum Chordata; class Aves; order Psittaciformes; family Psittacidae; genus Ara; species Ara ararauna. The sequence continues at coordinate 91,105,603 of CM054377.1, read as the reverse complement.
CCCCCCCAATTAATACATCAAACTGCAAAGGCATCCACGAGCCCACCCTCACAACATCCCATGAGGTAAGCAGCAATCCCCATTTTACAGCTGGGATACTGAGTCACCAGCAGAGTGACTTGTCCAAGGACAGGCAGCAGAGGCTTGCAGTAGAGCCAGGAACAACGAGCAGCCAGCAAGCTTAAGGTTCGTTGCCTTGTCCACAGGTTACCTCCTTTAAGAGCCAATATGTCTCCTGGCTGCTGGGAACAGCCCATGGAGATTTTCCCCTCTATCCTTCCCTACTGCCTGCTCCACTTCATCCCCCAGCCCCAGTTTTGTCTGTGTCCTCTCCCTTTCCTTTGGCAGTCCTTTCATGTGAGCTGCCTCATCTGGCTGGGTCCATGTCCTGGCTCCCTGTGAGACAGTTAGTCACATCCTTCTCTTTGAAGCTCTCCTGGAAATCTTTTCACCTCCGCATGACTGCTGCTGAGCATTTAGTGGGACACTGCACTTGGAAATGCTGCGTTAAGAGCTGCCATGGGGCAAACAGGCATACTTGTAAATTGCTGTCAGAGACGGATGCTACTGCCAATTTTGGCAGTTGTGCATGGCATATGTTTGAGCAGTTTAGACGTCAAACAACTGACAAACACAGGTGACTGGACCCTATGGCTTACAGAAATGAGGGGGTGAAACCAGCATTTCCATCAGAGATTGCACCAAGGCAAATGATGGCACCACTCACTTTCCAGTGCCACCTAGGAATTACCTAGCTAGCTGCCAGTTATTGGCAATCTGGGCTCACCTTTGAAGCACCTGCCCCTGCTTTTAATTGAGAATGACTCTGGCAATACCAGACTGGTTGGCATCACCCAAATGCACACCCTCTGAGAAGGGGCCCGAGCTGCCTGGTTACTCCCCATCCTGAGGCGAGCCCTGCAGGATGCACCTCCCAAACAGCATGGTCACATACTGTCAGAAACTTGCAAGCATCCAACCAACAAGAAACCACGTCCATCTGCTTGCAGCAGGACGACGTGCCCAACTTAGCCTTTTTACTTGCTGCTATGAGACAAGAGGATGTAATTAATGGTGAGGGAATGTCTAAATCCATGGGTTTGGAGAGACACGCACATGAAACAACAATTCTCGATTTAGAACTTGCTAAGTCCTTGGTTGCCGGCGCAATGACCAGCCAAAACCCATGTCCCCTCCTGTGCTTTCACAGGGACAAGCTGACCTGTGGGCTCAGGGCTAAACGTGATAAAGGAGGATCAGGAAGAGCAAGGGGAAGGACACTACCAGGGCAAGCAGCAAAGCTCCATCAGGGTGCTGGAAAGCTAAAATTACACCAGGCAGAAACAGCAAAGGGAATATTTGACGCTTTCTGCCAGCTACAGCCCCACACGGTGTGATGCTACGTGGCCTCTCCAGGCACACAACGGAGAGCTCAGAGCTGTCCTGCCTGCCAGAAGGCTCAAAACATGCCCAAACATCACTTCTTGTTATTCCTTTCCAACCTCAATTCAGCTACAGCAGCCTCACCTCCACTACAAAATACGTAGTTTAAAAGTTACACAGCCAGACTCTAGTCCTTTAAATCAGTATTTTCCCATACCCTTCTTTGAAAAAGTGAAACACAAGCCACAAAAGGAAGAAAACCCACAAAAACATCTACCACAGAGCGTCAAAAGTAGCAGCAGGCATGATGCTTGACTCTAAGTACCCTTTTCCAGTTTATAACTTGCCTGATATGTTTACAATAGTGTTTTCCTGTTTTTAAAACTTTCTTCCTTTATCCCTGCCCTTGTCCAAATGCCCCACACAATCACAGAAGCTGACTAAACGGATTACAGGAGAAACCTTCAGACTGATTTCATTGTCAGGCTTGACAGAGTAAACAACCTGAAACAAACAAGGAAACTTTATTTTTTTTACTCCTTCAGATTGTATAATTTAGCTGTTTTGTATTATAGGAAATGCATGCTCAGAAAGAAGTACTGTTAAGTTGATGGTGAACTCCTCAGAAGCAGTCAGAAGCATCCCTACATTGCAGGATGGAAAAAAGTCTACATTAAGCTTGTATGAAGGCAGTATAAAAGTTTAACGAGTTGGAAAGTTTTTCTGGCTATGTATCTTCCCATGATACAATGGAGGGTGCGGTGGGGTTTTTTTCTTTGTGGGAGTGGTGAGATATTTAAGTTCTATATACTCATTGTCACCCCATCAAGTTAATAATTAACTGTTTTCATTCAGCAAGACAGCTTAAAAATATAAAATGCCAAAAGATCTTCTCTGAGGGCTTTTACCCCCTGGAAACTGTTCATTTTTAACAAAGAAGTCAAGTTTTAGAACAGAAAAATTTGGAAAGGGAAGATCAGAGCTGCTGGTTCCCAGGATTACCCAGTCTGTACTGCTACCACGATACAATGCATCGGACAACCTCGTATTCAAAACGCAGACAGCGCACGCCAAAATGCAAGGCAACAGTAAAAAGGAGAAATAATTTCTCATGCTGCTTTCCAAGTATTATTTTTCTCACATGAATTCATTCAGGTCAGTCTGAAGGGCGACATGTGAAATCCAAAGCTAATTTCTTTCTGAAGATGGACATGTCCATGTCCCAGCTGCACAAGACCCTTGCAAGGAAAACCAAGCAGCTCATGGATGGGGCAGGTTGAAAGCAAGCAGTCCTGCATAGTACTGGCCTCCCATAACCTCTCCCCAGGGCTGGCTGGAATGTCAGGACCAAGCTAGGCAAAACCAGAGATTGTAGGGTCATTACATGAACTATAGCTGTATAAAATTCATCCTCATGGTCAGACTACATTATCCTGAACATTATTACTCATTTGACAGAGTAGCTCCCTAGATACTATAGATTCAGGTATGGACGTACCAGGGTGAGTTGGGAAAGGAGACTGTAAACAGAAGTTTTAGCCCACCATGGGTGTTACGTCCTCTGAGCAAAACAGACTGTCAGCTCCACTGTGCAGGTCTCTGCCTTCACCCTAGCTGGGGCTTTGGCTGCTCCTTCACTTGCAGTGACAAGCAGGGTCTGGGGCGAGTACTCCCAATGTCCACAGCTCAGAGTTTTCATTACAGCAGAGTGGCTGAGCATGCACAAACAGTTAACAGAGAAGCCTGCCAGTAGCTCTTTACATTCCCCTTAACAAATATTTTTAAATACTATACAAACACAACACTATTGTTAAGCAGTTAAAAACGCAAGAATGGCAAAATTAGGGTTACTGTGGTTTTGAATTTTGTGTATTCTAATTCTAACCCAGTGTTGCAATAGCCAAATTCAGCACAAAATGTCCTTGGTTTAAAAATAACGTACTGCTTACAATACTTGTTACTTTAAAAACACTGCACACACACACACAAATTAATTACAAAATTAACACAATGCATCTATTTTGGTAACTGTACCAATAAGCTTCCATTTGACTGTGACACATCACCTTGGACCAAAGGAAATAAAACCCTAATGACAGTCATGGAAATAACTCTCCTCATGCCTAGTAACTTTCAGCATCTTTTTTGATCTAAAGTAATTGGTATGCAGAAATAACAGGACAACCGTCTTTCCTGACGAGACACAATTTTCACTCAGAACAGCAGCACCAAGTGTCGTGATATTGGTGGTTTTCTCCAGCTCTCAGCCGTGTTAGGCCAGGTGCACAGGTGAGAATCTCGACAGTGGCTTAAGAAAGTCTCTAGCTTGCACTCTAGGAGCTTATACCAAAAATACTAATAGGTATACTTGTAACTTAGAGGTCCCAAATTAATTTTTTTAAATAATTTTTTAATAAATTGTTTATATTAATAATTATCATTTCCACAGCAACCTGGCTTCTTGAAGGGGACAGAGAAGGAGTGGGGCTGCAAATGAATGAGATCTGGTTATTTGGGATGGGACATTCTGCATTCGTCCTGTCTCCAGCAAGGCTGAAACTTCTGAAAAGTCTTTTGCACCCCAAGAACTTCAGTGATGACTTGGTTTTGCAGGAACACTGCAATTTCACTGAGTAAAAGCACCTTCATAAAAAAGTATTCATAGCCTGCTTATGAGTTTTGCACACATGTACACACGTGTACAAAAGTTATATTTGAGTACAAATATAACCCATTCCTATTAGTTTCTTCTCAGCTTTCATATATGATCACCGCCTGATAAAATGAAAAAGCCCCTGAAAACTGGAGATGTTAACGGGAGATCACCACTACAGCTACACAGTAAGTGCAGAGGCAATTTCTGGCTTACGTCACCAATCTCTCTATTAAGTCAATGGCATTTATCACATCTGGAGCAAGGAAGCGGTGATTCACACCTCAAATACTTTCAGCACTACCACAACTCCAACAGTCCCCTTTAATAAAAGTACCATGTACATATATGACCAATCTACTGCTGTAACCTTACAGTTTCCATCACCAGAATTTCTTCAGTAATAACTGTCAATAGTTTACACAGGACAAAATTTATGTCAGTTTAAGAAAATCCCTCAATCTTGGTCACAGTTGCTGTAAAAAGCAGCAAAAGGCAGTAAGAATCAATGTATAGGGCAGGATTAATATAGAAGTTAGTAGTACTGCCATAAGACTAACAGACACATGATGGGGGAAGACAGAAAAACGAGCCTTCAGGCATGCAAACCTTTCATACATCCAGGCTGAGGATGTCTAACCTGAGTGAAAGACGCATACTTCATTTGGGTCTTACAATTTGCCTCTATTCCACAAAAGGTGCTTATCTAGACTACCAGACACAGGCATCTACATGGATGGGACCTGCAGCACATGCTTTTTACTCTGCAGAGATACCAAGGATATGCCTAAAGGCTTGCCTGTATTATTCCAAACCTATTAGGTCAATTTTAAGAAAGACACCAGGTCTCCCAAGCAGTCTTGCTTCACTGGCTGACGATCACAACTAGACAAGCAGTGTTACTAGTAAAGATTAAAGCTGACCTTTATTACTAAAATAAGCAGTATTTCCTAAATACTGTGCAAAAAAGGGCAAAGAGAACAACCCAAAGAGTACGAAATACCAGTTTAAGATCTTAAATGGAAAGAACAGAAGACTAAAAGGCTTCACAGCTACTTTCCGGGTTTAACAAGGAAACAGAAGTTAAGCTGTACTGAGTGGACCCGAAGCAAGCAGGCAGCAAAAACAGATGGCTCCTGGAAGTAGAGCAGATGCATAAGGGCAAGAATCACTGATGTGTCTGGTTTTCATACTTACATATAGTACATGCCACTGTCAGTTGGATACCAGGCTAAAGAGACGTACAGTCTAACCCACTGCAGCAACACCCTAAATCCACTACCTACATCAAGTGCATTGCCTGCTGCTCCTGCTGCTATGCTCCTACATACAAGGTCTCCCCAGATCACTCCCTCTTCACCCCCTTCTGAAAAGTAGAATGAGCAAAAATAGCTCATTTCAAAAAAGGAGCAGTCCTTCCCTCTGCTTTCCAGACATCGTCCCTGGATTTACAGTTTGTTCTGATAGATAAGAGCATGTAAAAACTCATCAGACATCAGTAATGAACTTTTCCCGCCTGCGTTCTTGGGGATAAAAGGCAGGTTTTAAACAGGAAAAAAAAGCCAAGACACTTACAGTTGAATCTGACATTGCACCTTTTGCTGGTCTGTCTGGGACCAGCTGATGTGGTCTAGAGACAACAGCGAGCTGCGCTACCATAAATATAATGCAACTGCAAGAAGAATCAAGACAACTTAAAAATAAGATTCAAGGCCAACAAACTTTAAAAGGATTCTTTCTTCGAAACAGCTATAATATCAGATCTGGGCCACCACAATATAAAGTGGAATTATTCCACTAACTTCACTGAAGCGATGCTAGTTTACATCCAGTGAAGACCTGTCTTTACGCTCAATACCTGACTGCCAGAAAATAATGACTCGGAAAAATAACCCATCATTAATCCAATCCCCCTGCAATTATGGAGATTAAATTTAAACAATAGCAAATCACTCTCTAAACATAACACTCTATAGAAGATCTTCAAAGGAGGGAGCCTTTCACTTTTGGAAAAAAAAATACAATGAGCTCCTCTTTGTTTCTTTGTGCTGGGAACCAAGCTGGAATCAGCTTATAAAATCAGATTAAAACAGTTGCACAACAGCTTCCTTTCAGGATTCTTGAACCAAAGACAGTCTAAAAATCAAAATAATGCACTAACCAAACATGTAATACCCATGGGATACCAGAAAGCACTAAAAGGCATTTTTACAGTATCCACAAAGATACCTACTGTATAGCCAGTAAAGCTTTTCCACACTGCACTGGGGAGGCAGGTGGCAGTGGGGACCAACCTTGCTCCGGCACATGATGGGAAGAGCTAAAGTGAATGTGAGGAGTAGGAGAGCCTTTGGCAGAACGCTCTGGGGGAAGCTAAGCCCGGGAGGCTGACTGCAGGCCACCAGCATCTCTGCAACCAGCATTAACTTCTGGGCTTCCTGTGCTGTCCCCTAGCAATAACAGAGATCACTTTGCAACCGCAAAGGCAGCCGCCTCCTTCGTCCTCTCCCCACAGCTTCCAAACACAAATGTTAACAAAAACGGTATTTTCTTTCCATATGCTGGCACATACGGCAGGTCCCTGCACTGAAAACAGTGTTGTATCTTAGGAAAACAAAACATCTTTCTGCTTAAAAGATGCCAAATTGCTTTATCAAAGGCACTACTGTTTGCATTTTTGTGGCAATATTAATGCAGTTCCCACTGAGAAGTTGATAAATACCCTGACAGCAAAAACACCCCTCTGGAAGAACTGATCTGAAGCTATTTCTGTATTGCATTTCCAAATAATTTATGATTAAAATAATATTATGCTTTCCAAAAACCATTTCTACTTCACAGCCAGGTTTCAGGCATGCAGACCAGCATTCGGAGAAGAAGGCAACGCTGTCAGCCTGGGAGCAGGGACACACGATGGGAAGCACTTCGCAGCTATGCACATGGAGGGAAAATCATGCTCCGCTCCTGTTTGCTCCCTTGGCTTTATGTTTACTCCTGCGTCCATGCCCACACAGTAACTGCCTGGGACACTTAGAGCCACCCGTGGAAATGCTCTGCTCGCAGTGTTTCCCATCCTCCAGGCTCACCACAGGTCATGCCACATTTCCTGCTGGCATGGCCACCGGCATGCAGCTCCCTGGAAGTGCACAGCTGCCCTGGGTGAACCGAGTGGGTCTGGAAATGTTTTCAGGAGTTTTTACATGGTGTGGCAGTTGCCTGGCTTATCTTGCGTCATCTCTCAAAATTATCTGCCCTAACGCAGGAATTTAAGGCAGCCCAAACCAATTCACTCGCATGTTTGAGCTAAATTTCAAAATCAAGGCTGTACAAAGTGAGAAAGTTCTGGCTTATTTTAATTTATGGGCATTTCCCCCTCTGCTTTTTTCACAGGGGAGGTTTCGTATTCATCAGTAAGACTGTGAATCAACCAACAAGTAAGAAAGCTGGCAGCATAAAACTGCTTGAAAGATAAGTTGCACGCGTGCATTTTGTTGAGCACTCATCTCTTAGCATCACAGGCAGGTTTCAGCTTTTCATTTAATAGCCCAGTTGAAAAAGATATCTCCTGAACACAGTGTAATTACTCCCTGTAAAAATACTGCCCAGAGTGCTTAAGGCTTTATAAATTATTGAAAAGGTTTAATCCAGCACTCGAGACACTGATACACAGAAAAAATCAGCTGAGCTTCAGCTTGTCATGCTGTCCCAAAGCCTACACCACCACACTGTAATGGCAGCATCACTGACATGACTCTAGCGGACATCATGAAATGCTGTTGTGTCACTTATTATTTAGTGTTGAGCATTTTACACAGGGCTCCAATTTCAAAGGACTGCATTAAACAGCATCCAGCCAAAGGACCACCAAAGACCACAGGCTTTGGGGAACTGGCAGGGTACTCTGTGAGAGAGCACAAAGGACACTGGAACTGGTATCAGCCAGAGAAAAGAGAAGACATGAGAAAGGAGAAAGTCCTGCACCTATAGAGGGTAGAAAGCAATGTCAGGAATTAAAGGAGCAAAATCATGATCTGGAAATGCCACAAGTTCCCAATGTTCAATATAGCTGCAAAGTAAATGATCTCCAGGAGAGTCAAGGTAAGAAGATGCCACAGCTCTGAAGACCTACATTGCATCACATATAGCCCTGGGGACTGGAGGAGACAAGCAAAGCCAACCCTTTCTAATGGAGATTTAAGGAGCCCCAGCACTGGCCACCCTGATTCCTCCCACCCTGCCATCTGCCTTGCACCCATCAGAAGCAGACGCCTGTGGAAGCAGAAGGGGGAAGCCTACCCATTATATCCCCAGAGCCTTCACTTAACAAGCACTATGGTATAAGCCCTTCTGCTTATCACCACACAGATTTTGGTTTAGACAGGATGAACTCCAGGCACATTGTCCTCTATGCAACCCACAGGAGGGATGCAGACAGAAACAACCAGAATGAGTTCCTGGCATGCCTCAGTCATAAAAACAGAGGTCTCCTACCCTACCAAACCACTGAAATCCTATTTTTTCATCTGCTCACTGGCCATGCCAGCAGGCTGCAATCTGGGAGGTGACTTTTTTACCTCTGAAATCTCATCTGCTGTCAACCAATCTAACGATGCTGCAGAGAGCCAAGCAGCCATCAGACATCTAAAAATTTGCAGCCGCTGTGGGCGGTTGGAGCAGAGGTCACAGAATTGTCATTAATAGTTTTACCTAACCTGCAGCTTTTCAGCTTCTCAAAACATGTATTTAGAAAGAAAAGAAACTTACATCACACATCTTTAGCAATCTCTGTAGGAGCAAAAAATTCCACCCTTTAAAAAAGAAATTAAACTAAGAAAAAAAAACCTTGACAAAAAGCCCCAGTTTGCTTAACAGCTGCTCTCTAAGCCTTCCTTTTTCATTATTTTTTATATTCCCATATCCCCCAGTGACCAGAAGCATACTTGGAATGTCTCTGTCCATCTGATAAAGCCATCAGTGGCCACAGCCCTGCACCAGGACAGCGGGGGACACAGCTCCTCTACCCAGCTGTTGAGCATTGGTGCCCAGCCCAGTCAAAAGCCAGGGAGATGCAGTGCTTTGGGAAAAATGGGAAAGTCCCAGTCAAGCTGGGAAATCCTAGGGAAAAAGTAAAACTTTAGGAAAAACACCATTTAAAGAACTATTAAAAGAGGTTTTGTGGAATAATCCTTAGTTCCACATAGTTGGACTCATTTTAATACAGTAGCATAGCTGGGTAGTTCACCTGAAAAACATCCAGCAGGGAACAGGACAACCTCTGCCAAGTTCTACTTTTTCTTCCCCCTTTCTCTTCCCCCCACCATCCTTTCACTCTCACCAAATACACAAAGCAATCCTTGGGCTGTAGGCATTTAAAAATTAAAGTTACATACAAATGGTCTTAAAGTAACAGTACATAAATTGACTCCACAAGTCCTCAGGCTAACAAGTAGGAAACTAGTAAATCTCGCTTGTTTAAAACCAAGTGTATGTAGGCATTTCTGGCTTTCAGTTTATCTTGACCCTTTTCCTGAATACTGATCATTTAAGGAACCAGGTTCCTGGATACAGAATTTATAAAGAAGAAAAAAGAAGGTGTTAAAATTCTCAGCAGAGATGCTTGCCCACAAATTAGTTTTTAGATATTTGGCTTCTCTATCTTCACACTCTGGGATTCATGCGCCGGCTGTTTGGCTATCCCAGTATTTCTCTGCCCCACCCAACCCAGCCTTGTCATCACTGATTTTATTTTTCCACTCCTTTTCTCTTAGTAATGCCATCCTCTCTTGCCTTGACTGGTCACATGCCATCCTTGAAGAAAAACATCAAGACTCTTCAACCTTTAGTAAATTTACAGAGATCTTGACAGAAATAAATACCCACAACCAATTTCAAATTTTCATCTCAAAATGAGTCTTTTCTCTTGCATTGTCCACAACTGAGTTACCCAGACACAGATTAAAGTTTATGACTCAGTGACAAGCACACTGGTTATAAAAAAGATTTGGGTTTGTTTGGGTTTTTGAAATATAATCTTTTTTTTCATTTTTAAAGTTACTACAGGATGATAATGCTATAGATGTGACAGTGTTAGCAAGACTCCAAGGAGACAGCTGCCATACCTAGATGGTTTTGGTCTGTGTTCTAATAAGAAAACCATCAACCATTACAAAGTTTGGATCAGACTAGCACCTCAATGCACTTTCTTTACAAACATATAGACAGGAGGGTGATCTGACAAGCAAACCCCTTTCTAATGCATATTTACTAAACCACTTTTACCCCTGAATGCTAAACCACCCTAACAAGCGGGGTTGTGGCTCACATAACTGAGTGTTTTTACTGCTGTTCTCGGGTAGAGACAGCAGGGCTAAAGCTTTATACATCTGCATGCACAAAAAGGGCAATTAATTATATGGCATGTCCTAGTAAAGAACTTCCTCCAGTCAAAATAGAATACCAGGAACCTAAATGTTGTATAATTGATGTTATTAGCTGCAGCTAATGATATTATCATACTTGGAGAAATCTCCAATTCAGAAACAGCAGTAATGAAGTGCTCCACAATTAGTAATAATATGCTTGATACTAAGGGATAAAAAGGATTCTAAAACGTGTGCTCTCTGGTACAATAACAGTCTCTCAGAGAATTGCCAGGCAGAAAACACAGCGGGATACCAAAAGAAAAACACACCACGTTTAAAGTGCTGTCTCCATTATACTGAAATTGGGGAGAAGGGAGAAGGAGAGAAGTGGGTAGAGAGGAAATCCCTTGTATTTACCTAACCTATGTGAATGCTAATGCTCACATGTGTGTTGTAACAAGATTGGGGACTTTGAAAACTCTAATCAGTAGGTGCATGAGCAAATATTTATTCTGATCCATTCCAACTCTCTGTGGTTTGTAAATCCCCAAGAAAAAAAAAAATTATCTGCAGAACAAACCAGTCCAGACCACAGATTCTGGCTACTTTAAGCGAGTTAGAAAATTACAGGAAATAGGCCAACTCCAAGGAGGGCTTTTTTGGGGACTTTTTTGTTTGTTTTCTGAAGACTTGTGACTACCTGGTATATGTGCACTTGTTTGGGTAGCTGAGGAGAATTCTTTCAGGCATTCTTTAAAGCATAATCACTGCAATATAGAATTCCACATGCTTGATGTCTCGGTGAGGTGTTGATGTATATAACCTCCAAGACACTTTCTGACCCACGCTTTTCATCCAAAGACATTAAAAAAAAAAAACCCAAACCTGAATAACAACTCCTTTGTATTTCAAAATCCTGCAGAGCTTCTAGCAACGTTATTTCTCACCCTGTTGCCCAAACGCATGGAAAGAATCACTCCATATCTTTCCATCAGAGGAAAATCTGAGCTGGAAAATGTTTTAGATAGAAGGTTTATCTTATTGAGGATAGCATCCATTCAAAGTGTTAGAAGATCTTTCCATTCAGCATTAGAAAACCTCTTCTATGGGAAGAAGACAAAGTTTCTGCCTTTACCATGTGGAAAAGATCAGCTTAAGCAACTCTGCTTTTGGTTGAGGCAGAAAGAGTGTGGATGAAACAGAACTCTTGGCCTCTACTGTAGGCACTGAGATAAGGCCAGCAACTTAAAAAAAGCTGGTAAATATAATATGTTTTATAATAAGTATTTCCATTAGAAATTCTTTTCTCATAATTATGCTCTTAATATTTTGGATTTGGGGTTGTTGTTTTCTTTTTCAATCAGGGAAAACAGAAACCCCATAATGAGATATTTTCAGTAGGAAGAAATACTTATGTTCAAAGACAAGATTTTGTTATGAATATTAAAAAAAGCTGATGCTCAACAACAGCAGAGCTGATACAAACCTTCTTGAATATGTATTTTAACCTCATACTTCTGGTTCAATTTCGTGAAAAGTATTTTTACTCTGCCATTGCCTTTCTGCTGTTTACTCATAACTGTTCATGGTGGCAAGAGCAGCACCAATGCAACAATAGCAGCTGGGATAGCCACCCTGCATCCAATGCGTCATTTGCCACAGGACCTACTGAAGCTGCATCTTACCCAAAAAGGCACTGGGCATGGCCAGTGGTCTGATAGCTAACAGCCTGACTGACTTGAAATAAGGTTAATACCACCTGTGATTTACCACAGTTGTATATTTGATTTGGCTCAGAGTGTCACAAATAAATCCTGTTTGGGTACTGTGGGATTACCAAGTGTCAATATCTAAGTCTTTACACAGGTGTATGAAGCAGTATGACTATTTAGTTTTTAAGGAACTCAACTGTCCTCTGCACACAGAAGGAGGTGTGACAGAAAGCCTTTGAAGAGATGCTCAAATTCTGGGATGGGAGTTCACCTCTACTGTCTCTAATTGCCTTCAAGAGGGGAATCATCTCAGCACACAGACTGATGCTGCTCAGCATCCTCCAAGGAAAAGACTTTTCCATGGGCAATCAGATGATTTGAATGCTCTGCAAATTAAAAAAACCCTTCATTTTGCTTTCCTCATTCAGTGCAAAGCTACCAAGCCCTTACAGCAAGTTTCAGCTTCCAGCGCTGCTCTTGAGGCTTTTGCCACCACTTTCACTCCATAGTGGGGTCAGACCATGCAAACACTATTCCAGCCTCAGTGTCTGCTAAAGCTCATGGTCACTAGTCTCAAGGCACCTTGGAAAGCCCACTTCAACACTCTTCCTAATAAAGTCCAAAAAAATGGAGTGAAGGAAGAGTTGTTTCTCACCTCCTTTTTCCAGCCTAATCTCACCTCAATTTATTCTGAACTTGTATAACTGATTATTTTTTAATGAAATCAGCCTGCTCCTGAGAAACATTTCTGTTTTAAAGAAAACTTCTTCAGCAGAATACAAAATCTTGTCCCCAGATGTGCACCCAACCCAATCTACAGCCCAGCTGCAGCACTGGGTGCTCCCTTGGATTGCTCTCTCCACTGAGGAGAGTCCTACACCTACAGGGAGAGCAGATCAGCAGAGGGACTGAATGCTGTAGAGGTCAGTTCCTCCAAAATTGCACCAATCCCTTGTCCAAAAAGCTTTACAGCATTGGCCTGTATGGGTGGCAGTGTCCTTTCAAGGCACTGATATCACAACAGGTAGACATACCAACACCAGCACTAGGACAGGTTAGTCTTCTATGTAGAGGTGTATGGGGCACCATGTGTATTTCCTCTTATGGACAGAACCAGAAAAAGCCCTTTCCAGAGACACAGGCAGGGTTTCTTCAGGAATTTAAGCCCAGCTTTACATAGAACACAGGTAACAGAGGGGTGGATCACAGCACTTGCACTGTCTTGCATGAAACTACCCATAAGAGAGGTCAGAGCATGCAAAAAAAGGGGGCTCAGGAAAACATGCCTGGTTTCACCAAAGGCTGTTGCTTTGTTAGGTAGAATCCAAAAGTACGCTTAAGCCACTTCAGATAACTCACAAAGAGCTCAGCCAAGCCAAAACAGCTATCAGAAACACAGAAGGTCTTGCCTCTGCTTGGGTAAGAAGGCTCAACCAAAACTATACCGGACACTCTTGAGTTATTTGAAGTACTGCAGTCTAAATAGTCCCTCAAATAAAAGTTCTGTAGGACAAATCATCTAACTGATGTAATAGGCACACCTTTCACGAAGTTGTAACAGCTAAGTTAAGAGTCTCATGAAAACCCCTTTCCACTCCTAAGTCATTGTTAAGAGTCTCATGAAAACTCCTTTCCACAAAGCAACCTCTCTCCAAGTCATTTGACCGATTGCAGGTATTTGCTTCTGACATAAAACTAAACACAGGTCTATTTGCTTTTGGTTTTTAAAAAAATACCTTGGAAAGACCTTGGGAAACCAGAATGTAAATTATTTTGTAGCTTCCCTCACAATGCTCTTCTCTCTACAAGATGAAACATTTTGCTGGCATCTGCAACAAATCTATATTTTTAATACCAGTAGCATGCTGAACAAGCAAGGCAATTTAATACTGGAAAATATTCTACATGATTTTCCTCATTTCCCAATAAAATTGGCTGAACTTTATTTGGCTGTTCACCTCCACCAACTAAAGACTGACATCTGCTTTTTGGTCTACGTAGTTAATAGAAAGTTTCCATTTATTTAGAGTTCATTTCGCATTCCTATAGATAGCAGAAAACTGTAACAAGATTTTGCGTTTGAAGGAAATACCATTCACATCACAAGGTACAGGAGCAGACATTCAGAAAGACTAGAAAGTACATGATCAAATACTGCATAATCTATTTAGCTCAAAATCTATTTCACCTCTTAAAAACCTTCTCTCCGCTGCTCCTTTAGCATACTTGCATGCACTCGCTACACTTTTACCTATGTTACAAATGCAACACTGTGAAAAAATGTGTTTTCAGACCACTTCCTTTTTTTTTACTGCAGGTAACTATGTTTTATAGCCAGTAAAGAGCTCAGAAACCGATGGTATCAAGCATAGGTGCATTAATAAAAGAATGAAACCCTCCCTCTCATTTGATCACCATATGCATTAGTATCACCACAGATGAACTTCAGCTCTTCCTCCTACCTGCTGGCTGCATCTCTGCAAAGACTCGAAACACCGTGTACACAAGCGATTGCCTTCCCTTACCAACCCCTCTGGAATTAGAGCTCTCCCTGCTGCCCCGAGGCACAGATGAACCAGCACTTGGTTTAATTCCCTTCTGGGAAATGCCACAAATACTTACAGGCCCTTTGCAAGCAACACTGGTGCCATCCCTGCCAAAATGAGCTGTGTAAGCACAACTGAAGTGCCTTGTACACTTCCCAGACAATCCTTGCTTTGCCACTTCCCTTCCTTTGGACAGGACCCATGACCATGGTTGCCTGCGTAAGCAGATTTTCACACTCCTGCCTGTAAATTCTTATCTCAGTGGACCGTTGTGTATGTTGCTCTTGTACCCTCCGACTGAGTTGCTTCTTTCCAAGCATACTATCTCTTGCTCTCTCATACACACTCACTAGAACAACAATAGTGGGATATTTTGATGATGAGACACTGGTAATAGGTATGTTTTACAGAGATATACAAATTCATTATTTTCTTGCATGCTGAGTTTGCACCCACATTGCAAAGCTCTTAACTCCTCCGTACCACCAGGTATTCTCTAGGGAGGGATGCGGCTTCGTATTCATGTAACACAAGCAGTGCTACAATATCTCCAGGCAATAGATACTTGCCTCCATCAGAAAGCAGAAGTGCCTCCACGGCAGATTTATACCACATCCACTTCTCTTCTTCAAATAAGAGACTGAGAGAATTGTTCAAAAATTAAATTTACATGAAGTTAAATCTTCCCTTCCTTCTTGTTGTGTGCATCAGATCATTTATATGCTGCGTTGCCAGAGACCACTGGTGACATACTGAGAGGAGATTACATGTGCCTCTCCCAATAGCACCCTGAAAAGTCAGAGAGGGAAATTAGTTACTGGTTTCCCCCCACATTCACATGCAGCACCAGGAGACTGGTGGCAAAGTTCTGGATTTTTCTTGCCAAGCATCGAGGTTCATCAATGGAATGAGAGTTTTGGGAGCTTGAAAAACTTCTGCATGTTCAAGGCAGCACTGAACTGTCGGATAAGGAGGAAAGGTTTTTTACATTGTATCTAAAGCCACCAAACAGAATCGAGTTGAAAAGCACACCAAACAGAATCAACAGACCTGAGGAAAGCTTCTGAGAGTGAGAAGGGTAATTTTGGCTTCCGTTACACATGGGGAAGGCTAATGAGAGGACTGATGGAAGAGCCTGTTTCACTAGTGTGGCTCTAGGGTTCATGTAAACTCACAGTGTGACTGGCAGGAGCTCACATTCTGCCAACTTTGTGCAACCCCATAGCATGCTGAGAGTGTTAGGACATGATCTGGGAGCACTGGCCCAGCTCCCAAGGGGACAGAGCTCAACCTCTGAATGCAAGTGTTAAGTGAGTTAGACACACACTTCTACGTGTAACATGTGGAACAGGGTTAAGCCACCCGCCCAAACATAGCCAGCTATGCTTTGAAACCTTTTAAGTTTCATTTATCCCTTTAAGACTGAGACTATTCAATACAGTATTTTCAAAACTTTATGCTACTGTACTCAAAGAGCTAGGGATGGAGTAAAAAGAGAGAAGACAAAACCTCTTCCATAAGGGTAGCTGAATCTGAGGTTTAGGTCTACAAATAGTTTAAATCCCAAGGAAGAGCTTGCAAATGCCCAGCATAAATTCCTGATCCTTTTTCTATTGAACCTTTTCTTACTATTCCCACCCGCTACTAGCCCAGATGAAGCCTCAAGTTCAAATATAAACCCAACTCACCAGCTGCAAAAGCTTAAAAGGGATACTCACAATAAATTGCCCTTCAGGAAAGAAAACATAAAGATAAAAATCTCTTGCCATTGTCTTGCTTATGGATTCTGAAAATCCCTAATGGGTGGTGAGTGGGATGTGGTCAGTAGCCAGCAGTGCCTCCTGCACATACACGCTTTCTGTGCAGTCCTCCAAGGAGAACAGTGGTTGTCTGCATTTGATTTCTGAACCACATTTTCATCCTTTTCTGCCTGCACCCAACCACAAAGAAAAACAACATCCATGCTGCACATTCTTTTCCCAACTCGGGAGCTGCTCTTTCACTGCTCCTCAGGACAGATCATCTGCTACAAAGTGCTTCATAGGAAGATAAGCTGGGATACAAATGTTAGGACTGCCAACCTTTTTTTGAGGACTGCCAGTCAAATTAGTGCTTGTGGGGACACTGATCTATTTCTGTCTGCAAAGGTTATATACTGAAACCACTTCTGACAGTCCACACTATACAGCAAAGAGGAGGAGGGTGGAGATAGGGTAGGGGGTGAAGCCCTTCCCAACGTATGGATCAAAGATGACAGTGTATATCCTATCATTGCTTGAAAGCACTGGAATTTTTGCCAGATTCCATGTGGTTTTCAGAAGAAATGACTCTATGATTTCTTTACAGTCTCAAGATTTCAGAAGTTTAAGGAAGCATCGGAAATAATGAGAAGCGGGTGATGCTGGTTACTGTGGTTCAGCCAATTGTCCAATTCTCCCTGTCTCTCAAAGTAAATAAAAATAGACAACTCTAGTGCCGGCACTGAGGGTGAAATACTAACATCTTTCTTAGCCTGTTTCCTATGAACAAATGTTCAATTAAGAAAAAAAAATAAAATATTCAAAACCAGAATTTCGACTGAGCTATTTGTTGCATTTGGTTCTGAGTAACAGATTGTGACACGCTGGCTTCAGCTTCAAGACACCGAAAAGATCTCTGAAATAACGATTTATGAGATTCGCAATTCCATTTTAGGAATAACCCTCCATTAGACCTTGCTGATCAGAGTACTTCCTGTGGCACCCAGCACAGGAACAACAAAAGCCATTAAAGGACCCCAACAGATGATACATCTAGAAGAAGAATATTGACCTTAAATCTTGAGACATTTAATTAATTGTGCTTTCTTTTACTAAACCATATAAAAAGTAAGCCACAAATCAATATACACTAATTTAACTCATCATCCCACTGTTTTATACAGCCACAGAACTCAATGCTGACATTATCTGTGCCTTTCTGAAATAAATGGGCCAGTATTCTGGGTTAAAAAAAAAAAAAGGTGTGAATGAAGAATGTTACCACCATAAAAATTTGTTCCTCTTAGACGTTATACTGCAGTCTATTGCATTCCTATAAAATTATGATGAGGGCAAATTGTCTTCATGCCACTCCAAAAAAGGCAGTGTATTAAGCAGTTTCTTAGTCAGCTTTTTCGGCATTATTAGTATGCAACAGACATGATGCTTTAGGCTACATGGTGACCTCATAGCACCCTTCCAGTATTTGAAGGGGGCCTATAAGGATGCTGGGGAGGGACTGTTCATTAGGGACTGTAGTGAGAGGACAAGGGGTAATAATGGGTAAAAACTTGAACAGGGGAAGATTAGGTTAGATATAAGGAAGAAGTTCATTACTGTGAGGGTGGTGAGGCACTGGAATGGGTTACCCAAGTAAGTTGTTAATGCTCCAACCCTGTCAGTGTTGAAGGCCAGGCTGGACAGAGCCTTGGACAACATGGTCTAGTGGAAGGCATCCCTGCCCATGTCAGGGGGGTTGGAATTAGATGATCATAAGGTCCTTTCCAACCCTAAACATTCTATGATTCTATGACAATCCACCATGAAAGTAACATCACTGACAAGATAAAAGAACACCCCAATTTCTTAGGTTTTCATTTTAGACATCCGCCACTACAGTTACAATGTCAAAAGACACCAGAGAGAATACATGGCATGGTGGAAAACCCCATCAAGTGTTTTTAACCAATGGACATCATGTGGGCATTCTCTCTGCTAATTTTTGCCACAAAAATTGCAAGAATATGGGGTAGAAATCTCTGCCCTTCTGGATAAGGGCTTTCTGGGAGTTTGGTTTTGTTTGGTTTGGGTTTTTTTGTTTGGTCGAAATTTTTGGTCGGTCGTGGTTTGGGTTTTTTGTTGGGTTTGGTTTTTTTTTGTTGGTGTTTTTTTTTTGTTTGTTTGTTTGTTTGTTTTTTAGGTTTCAATATCCATTATGAGTAATGTGGAAGGTAAAGTCAGAAATGGAAAACTCTTTGGGGAAGACTAGCAACATTTTCTTGCTTGACCTAGATCGGACACTTGCTCTCCTTACATAGCCCAAGACTGACATGTCTGTGTAATATAATTCATCCTGGCAATCTTTTGAGGATGCAAGACTGCCAGGATCACCCTGTGAAGAACAATAGGGTTTGAGAAAAGTATGTTCCTCAGGGTTTTCTTCAGCTCTCTGTTGCCAGCAGCAATGACACACTGTATTCCTTGAAATGGGTGAATATCAAAAAGCCCCAGTCACAGATATCCACAGGGTTAATTTCGTATTCTCACGAACTGAAGTTTAAAATCCATTAAACATTAATCGTTTACAATGCTTGAGCCATAGCACTGACCTGACCCATTAAAACAGAGCAATTCCTATTGGTGAAAAGCGTGTAGTCTTTTTAACCTGACACTTCACACTTCAGCAATAATGAGACTAAAACCCAAATGAAGTCATGTGTCGCTTTGACTGGAGATAAACAGAGCTAACTCTGCTTTATTTGATGACCTCCCATAGTGTGGGAAGGCTCAGCCTGAAATTTTTCACATACGTATCTAAGGCACTGAAGTTTTCCTGACATTTTTCATTGTACAGTATTTTATGCTCTCATTGGAGCCCTTTGATGATCCTCTCTGGGATTTTGTTTTGCCTTAAATGGTTCTGCAAGTTTCTTTGTAAAGCTAAGACTGCTAAACCCACTGTTGATGCCATGTTTGTTTTCTTTCGTCATAATGAAATATCAAGTATTTGATTCACAGTCATTCTTGTTACATGAAAACTTCAGCATGACCCTCACTGGGAAAGATCTGGTTTCATTCCAGAGTCTTTGATGCATCTGCACAATTAAAATGCCATCTATTTTGAACCATTTAAAACAGATATAAGCTATGTGAAAAAGAACCTGTGTAATGCAAAAAATACTAGCATTTCAATGTCTGAACTGCGCAAAGTTATCAGAGGGAAGCAGCTAAATCCAGTGTCCTATTCAAGCCAATTACTGCCCAGATAACAATCTCACCTATGCTGAATGGATGCAGAGCCCTTCTTATACCTGTTATAGCAGTATATGATTTCTTAATCCAAAAAACATGAGGCATACCACATTCTTAGAGACATTTACAATGAACTCGCAGCAGTTCAGCACACCAAGGCCAAGCAAGCCAGCACCTGACAAAGGCTGGTTTGTGGTAAAGGAAAAAATATATCTTTCCTGCTTGCAAAGCAGGAAAACAATAGGGCATTAAATGCCACATATGTTTTAACAAACATGAAGTTTTTACAGCCATCACAGAAAGAAATAAAATAAAGGGAAGCCCCCAGTGACAGCATCCACTACAGGAACCACTGTAACATCCATGTTGACCTTCACAGTAGTGATGGGGGAAGCAAAATCCAGTGCAAGCAAAGCTGGTAACCATATTTCTGATCAATTGATGGAAAACCGCAAAGAGTTTTTAAAAACAATGCTTTTGAATGATACAAATAAGTGCATGTGGCATAGTACAGACCACGTGTGAAAAGCTTTTCATTGTATTTTTCATTTCTTTCAAATGAAGCAAGGCAGATGCTCTGTTCTCCTCCTGGTACCACATGCTCTGTGGGTAATAACGGGATCCCCTGCGCTGAACATCACATGTTTTCCTGTATCAGGAAAACATGTGTTTTCCTGGCACATGTTTTCCTTCTGTGCACGAAAACAATGCCAATCTTCCCTCCATTACTTAAAAATGTTTATTCCTCACATGACGTTAGCTAAGCAGGCTTTGAATTGTCACTCATTCAGACTTTAGACCAGCAAGACAGATACAAAAAAATGAGGAACGCAAAAACTAGGTTGTGACAGAAACAAGATAAATGTTTTCGACGAATGAATGAATGAATCTTTCCCATTGTTCTGTGAAATGCTCCAAAGACAGCAGCCAGTTCCCCAACCCGACAGCAAACAAGAATGGCTTCCAGGAGTTGAACAGGAAAGCCAGAAGAGGGATGAGCCAAGAACCACAGGTTCAAAGTGCAAAGCCCCTTATGCTTCTTAGGGGAGATTACATGATTTACATAAGGTCAGAAAAGAGCCAAGGTTCAAGCTGTGATCCAAATTCAAATGTTTTTGGAAGCCTCATTTTTTGACACAGTTTAGATTGTTTCATCTTATCAGAAGAGAGCCTGGGAGTCTGCCTTGATGTTCCCAAATTAAAATGTGCTCAACTAACCACATGCCCTGCAATTTCTCTTTTCTTCCTCCCTTCAGGGCTTTCAGGGACAAGTTTTTCCCAGGACCCTCAATCCCCGCCAGCAATATACAAAGCAGGAGTGGTACCAATCTACTGCACCCTGGGAAAGCAGAGAGTAACCAGCTGCGGGGCGAGTCTGTAGCCCATATCACATCCATAAGCTTCACCCAGCACCAGTCCATTATTAGCACAGTCAGGCTCTGCCATAAACCCACTGGTTAGGCTTTTCATGCCAGAATGGGAAGAAATAGAAAGTTCCTACAACAGCCACCCACAGCTGCTGCAGCACAGGGGACACTTCATCATCAGCATCTGGCACCAGCACTGAAAACATGGTGTGGAGGAAGTCCTCCTCCTGAAATGCTGTCTTTCCCTATCCAAGCAAAGCCTATTTGCTAAAGCTCTGCAGAGAAATGAGGATCCAGTCCTGGGTAGCATAAACTTTACTCATGTGCTGAAGGCTAGATACATTTTTACAAGCCTGATGTATTGAACACTGGAAAGATTTCTTTTTTCCTTGGGACTTTTTTTAGGTGGGAGGAGGAAAGAGCTTGCTCTTAGGAAAAAATCTGTAAGAGATTTTTGATGTAAAAGACTCTTGAGCTTTTAATGAAGTGGAAAGTTAGTCTTTTTTTGGGGGGAAAAAAATAACATTTATAGCCTTCACAACGTCTATGCCAAAGCTAGACCTCTTCAGAAGCAAACCGAGTGTCCATCAAACAAGTATTAGTAGATTATAGGGAAAAATAGGGAAGAGATTATTCTTTACCATTGATTACTATTGATTACCATGCAGCTAGTACAATCCAGTGTTTACTGTTAGCATTTTTACAGGTCACGCCTAAGTACAGCAGTAGAGATGAGTGCCATCCCTAGTGTGGGGCCAGGATGCAGGAGGGGAGGCATGACCATGGTGACCTGCAGCATTCTCTTCTCCTTTGCCTGCAGAATTTAATCTGCAAATTAAGATAACTTTACCCTCCCTGTTTAGTCTGCATTCTGCCTCAGGTCTGAAAAATCCCACCCATCAGTGGAGAAGCCCCCTGGGAGGTGCTATTAACCATCACTTGGAAGGTGAAGGTACAGCAGATGCCTGAGGAGAGCACGATCCAGGGTACGAAGAGATGCCATGCCAGAAGCCCAGAGGCAAGCCCCAATATTCCTCTCTCAAAATGCTCCGTATGATGCACAAACACACTAAAAGCTACTTTAGCTCTCAGCGAGATCAAAAGCAAGACAAACTTTTTGGCACAATAAAAGAGAAGGCAAGCAAGGCTTTATCATATGATTCCAATCACAGACAAGGGGCCTTTCAGCCGTCCAGAGATTAGCTTGAATGAGCAGTGTAGGTTTGGGGTGGAATAACTCTCCATTTCTTAGGAAGTTAATCTGTCTAATTTTGGAGGGGGGTAGTGAGGGGGCTCTCCTCCTCAGGAGATAAGCTGCTTTTATAGTCTTAGAAATTCTTACAGCTGCCAGGGGTATTAACAAGTCTCATACACGCAGCATGATCTTTTCTGCTTTCAGTGAGAGAAAACCTAGAGCTGTTGGCAGCCTTATTTACAGCCATCTCCCAACAGGCAACGAGTGGGTCACGCCACTGACAAACAGGTTCCCGAAGCATTACCAGATTGTTTGCATTAGTTTATAGGAGACTTCCATTTGTGGTTGCCTTTTTTTTTTTTGTAAATAGGAGGCAAGGAAAGTTTCAGCATTTCCCTCAAGCATAACTACGTTTCTGACATGTTAATTGCTACTCAGAAAGCCTGCAATTAGACAAGCCTAACATCATTGCTCTCCATGTCTATCACCAAAATCATCATTTCAGACCAATTAAGGAAACCCCTCATCCACCTGATGAATCAGTTCAAGCTCCTTTGACACACAGAAACCTTTTGTAGCGGATACAATTACTGAAAGGATGATGCCGGCCCTTTCACCAGTTGGAACAAGGCTCTTTCTCGATTGAGAAGATCTGCTTCCTGCCCCTGACAGAAAGAACATAAAACTGTTTTGGGACCATCTTCAAGTGCTGTCAAGCCCAACTGGCTATGCCTTACTGCTCTGCTTATGAACAAAATCCATCAGTTTGCACTAGCATCTGAAAGGCTACTGGCATTCAAACCTCCCCACAAAATTTGTGGCTTGTTGTGCTCCTCCTAATTATCTTTGATTTACCAAGGAACTTAACATTTTGGCCACATCCTCATGATACAATCTCTGAACCATGGGGGCTAGAGACAGCAGCAACACACAGGTCTCTGAGCCTGCCACCTTCCCATGCCTCCCCCTCAGGCACCCCCTAACTTAACTCCATCCCCAGGTGCTGCTTCCCTGGCCTTCTATCATTTTCTTTCCCCAGGTGTGTGACAGACTGCTCCCAGGATGACCACCAGACAGAATAGCAACCCTGTTAGCAATGATCATTCCAATCAGAGGACTTAGTGCACAGTCCAAATGCAGCATCTGCACTAACTCCTTTTGGATACTCTCTGTAATCAGACTATGAATGGAATTTGTCCGTGACCTCTCTTTAGCTGCCTGAAGTAAACAAAGCTACCCCAAATGCTTTTGCCTCCTGCAAATCCTCAGCTGTATCTCTTGACCCAGATTAAGATAATCCTCTGACTAGATAGGGGTTTTCGGAAGCTGCTGTCAAAATACATAGGGATTATTTTCAGTGACATATTACCATTCTTTACTTGGTTGCAGTATCTGCCACAGAAAAAATAAGTTTCCTCAACAAGCCACCTCCATAAATTCTGTTTGCACATTTGAAGCCACTCCAGTGAGGTGACTACGTGTAAGTTTTACTCCTTCATTACTGCTAGTGATATGCAGAGCAACTATGGAAGGGAACTGAGGCATGAAGACCTAATACTTATTTTGGCTCTTCCAAACTACATGTAGTGCTTTACTCTAAATTGCCTGAACAACAGTAGCATAAAAATAAACTTACACCCTTGCTTTGTGCTGGACCTTTTCAGCCATTTCTTAAAACTATCAGAGAGTACATTAGAAAAACAAATATGTAGGTAACATGTGACTTGGTAAAATCTGTTTGTACCCTGTTCTCAGTATTTAATCATAGTAGATCACAACATTAAAGCCCAAATTCTGACCCCCTTTGCCACAGGGGTAGTTCTAGAGATGAATCTGAAGGTGAAATTTACTCCTAAAATATTGATGAAGGGGAAACAATTTTCCCTTCACCTGGATTTGCTTCCCCTTAAGAAGCACTCAGACTGAACCAGGCAAAACCCAACTTCACAGTGGAAGCTCTCCCAGGTATCTATCGGGTTTCAACATATCTCACCAACAGCAGCAAGCCCAAACTTCTCATCTTCTCTTCACACCACCTTCCTCAGCCAGGGCTGGCCAAATCCCCACCCATCAGGGAGGTAGCAAAACACAGCAGAAAAAGGAAACCCAACAGTTTCATGGGAAAAGACATAAAGGGTCTTTAGCTAAAGAATGACAAAAGAATTACCACTTAACTATACCTGCAGTGAATTGAAGAAGTAATTTTTTTCCCTCCTCTGAAGGCTCATGAGCATAAAGGAGAAAACCTCCTGCAGGTTAGTTAAAGGCAGCATTCTTCTGCACAAAATGCAGCTGGTAGACCACCAGGTGTTAGCCTGGGGGTATTCCTTTCCCAGAACCTTGCAACTGAACCACAGGGGATGCTGGGCCGAAGATGACTCCTTCAGCTCACTGAAGAAGCCTAAGCAGAAAATACCACTGTTTGATCATGCTCTTTCCTATACATGACACACCTGCTTCCTCCTGTGACTAATCCCCTTTTCTGTTGCGGAAATATCTGGTTATGAAGACAGCGTGGGCACAGAGAGACAGCTAACAGGCTACAGAACTTGCCACCAGTCCATAAGCACAGGTAGTAATGGGAAGGCCAGTAAGAACAAACACACCACTTTTCAGTGCCAGCATGATTAAGTACCAGCTGCAAAACCTAGGGCCTAACCCGAAGGCCAACAAAGTGAACAGAAGCTTTTCCAGCAAAAGGTGCCAATGGCAGCCTTAGCAAGGGTTTCATTACAAATCCCTGGTCCAGCTCTCCACCAGTGGTGCCACTCACAACCCCCACCACCACCAAGGATGGTGACAAGAGTCCAGCCAAGCCACACAGGCTGAGGGTCTCTTATATCTCACTCTGCGCAGAGTCTCATTTATGAGTTAGGGTAAGCAGAACAAAGCAAAAGAGCACCCATCTGCCTGAAAGCTTGCCACAGTCCCAGAGAGCTTGGGACTGAAACAGCTTTGTGACAAATCATGATGCCTTCTAGATTTCTGTTACAGAGGAAAGAGGCTTTTTGCAGGACTATTTATGGGTGCGATTTTTAAGAGTGCCTGAAGCCTTTTCAAGGAGGTCCCTCTGATCCCAGCTGACAGGGGCATTCATTAGTCCTCATCTGTTCATGTTCTATGTCAAATATCTTAAATCAAATCCTAACTTATTCATGCTCCAAGTCAATATTCTGATTTCAACGTTCATGTAAGCATATGTGAACATGACACACAGAATACAACACAAAGACAGAGCCTAAAAAAAGTTATACTCCAACTTGTTCTGCCTAATGAATGTGTGCATAAAAAGCTCTCTGACCAGACAGCTGAGATGATAAAAAAAGCACACTTACCACACCAACAAAAACAAGCAGTCACAAAAGGAACACCACGATTTTTGCCTTTGGTTTCCTTTAGTATTGTTAAAATGTGCTTACACAGGTCTTTAAATATTTTTCTGATCTCCGCTTACTGCCTGGAGGCATCTCTCTGAAGAAGAAAGTTCTTTCCTCCCTGTCTCCACTAATATCCTATGTTAAAAAGTGAGGTTTTTAAGAAGCAAGACTGAATAGAAGATTCAGTTCATATGTCCAGAGTTGCAAGAAATTTCTTCCTTTTCTTCACGACAGTGAGTTCATTATGAAACAGGTGTGCTGCTGAAATGGTGACATTTCCAGCAGTTTCCACAAAGATTTCTCCTTACTGGCACTGCTGCGCTGAAGCATGCCCTGAAAGAATAAATTCCTGTTGAAATGTCTGTAGCCATTTACAAGGGAGACAGTGAGGGAAATGTTAAGTGGTTGTTCCCAGTCCAGGCTCTAGAAGAAATGTCAGCATCTGGAAGCCATCTCAGATGGAGTCTTTCCTGACAACCCCTGCAGAAAGGCTCTTTAATAGACAACAGGGAAGCAGCTACCATCTCCCCAGGTGGAGGAGAGAGGACAGCAGTGGAACAGCATGGTGAAGTACGTATTGCTGCTGCCCATCCCAAATGGGCTTCGCAGGACTGCTAAGGAGGACCAGGCAGTGGTTCAACTCTCTGCCTAAGACAAAGCAGTGTCTTCATTTTTCTAACAGGGCTCATTCCAGCCAGTGGCATGAGTTGCAGCTTGCTTTTAATCAAACGCAGAGGGAGGACCAGTAGCAACCTGGAAACACCAACAGGTCAAGGCATATATTAAATGCCTGGTCAAGGATGCCCAGTGGGAGTGTTATTAGTGCAGAGACTTCTGTTAGTGCTCTGCCTGTGTCTGTGCAGACTTAGCTGATGACAGCTGAGGCTGCAGTATGCAGGTCCAAGACTCCTGCAGAGGTCTCTCCATTAGCTTTTCACTTGTCCAGGCTCTCACCAGGAGATCTTTCTACCATTGTAACCTTCATCTGAACACAGCTGTATAAATCCAGCTGTGAAATAATACAAAGTGTCCCAGCAAAACAACAAGTCTCATAGCTTAAAATACTGCTTTCACACTTTTGCTATGAATCTTGTGGGTTTTCTGAAATGTGAACCTGGAAACAACAAAAAACACCATGCTTTACCTCCCTCTTCCCATTCCCTTTTGGCTTTTAGGTATTTGGCTATTTACTGCATCTAGGTTTAATTAGACTCAAAACTCTCCTAGACATGGACTGATTCTTATATAGAGTGCCTTGCACAATAGGAGAGGGTCAATTTGCATCAAGGCTTCCAGATGTCATCCTAACACAAACAGAACAGTATGTTCAGAAATGTCAGTGATTGCCCCGGTATGGAGTAGTTTTGAAGGGGTAAAAGGTCATTTGTGTATGCATTTGCTTCACCTACTTAGTCAAGAGAGCTGCACTTCCACGGGTAAGCACCATAAAAGCAAAGGTATCCCCTAAGAATTGTTTGAAGACTCAGGAGTAGCAAGACACACGTTCATAATTTTACAGTTGTCAACTGACATTTTCCTTGCTAATTAGGGCGCATACAACCAACATAAATGAAAGATACTAGAGCATACATCAAACTTTAATAAGCTTTTGGAATCAAACTGTTTGGAAATATAGCTTCCAAGTTCATATTTAATATACTATAATGTTTCCAAGAGGGAACAATATTTTCTGCTCTAATTCTATTATGTAAAAATATGTTTTCTCTGCCAGTAAAACATATGGGACAGTTTTTCTGTTGTTAATAACTGAAGTCATGCAGTACAGATTTTCACATTTAGTATTCTGAAACTAAGCCCTTTTTGGTAAAAATTTTGGCCAAAAATAATCCTAAACAGAAGTGAAATTTACTGCTTTCCCATCATCTTCTTTAAGGGTGAATTTACATACAGTATTCTTTTACTAGTCACTGAAATGCAACAATCATGGGTGACAAACTTTCTTAGTGCAGATCCTCCACTGAAGTTAGTCAGCAACAGCCCTGTAAGAGGAGGGGTTGCAGAAAGGAAGATGCACGGTTGCTCTTCTCAAGCTAAACATAATAAAGCAGTGCTCTCATTCAGTTGAACCTAAATGCAAATTTTTGCTTCATCAGTCTGTGAATGCCTCAGTCCTCCAAAATGGTATTCATGTATACGACTTTTTTCAAGTTGCATAAATTCCACCTGAACTTTAAGGAGTCTCCTCTGAGTATATAGGTTTAAGCATCAGCTTAAGCTTCTGTGGAATTCAAACCTAAATCAGAAGCAAGTAGGTTTTAAAGAGAAAGAGGAGCTCCCTCTCTAAGCTAACACCTGGGCAGGACTGGGAGGTCTATATGAATTCAAAAAAAAGAAACCAGACCTCTTATTAGGAATATAGGTGTCTCACTTTAGGATATAAAAAAAACCCTCCCAACTCCTACTGCTTAATAAACCTTAACAAGTGGTTTTGTCCTAAAGAACATCTTTACAGATATGAAAGCCAAAGACACCTTTCTAGCCATATAATGTTTTTCATAGCGCACTTCCTAATACTGCATGCCGTAATAGTGAAGAAACTACAGGAAAAACTTGCTGCATAACTTTTGTGCCCTTGCCAAATTGCCTCTCACCATGCTAACTCTGAACGGTTTACTTCAACAGCAGATAAGCTCTGAAACAAACCAACTGTTGTAGCTTTTGCCTGACAATAGAAGAGAAACAGAAAGAATTCAAAGCTACTGCCAAGTACCCAAAGTATGGAAGCGAGTTAACTAGCAAGTACCATCCTTGTTTTGGGCTCTCCTGACTCAGTAGGCAAAGAAATTGCATTTTATTTCTCATGACACCATGCAATTCAGGCATGTTCAGCTTGAACCCACTTAATATGGCATGGGAGATGCAAATCACTGGCAGTGATGCAGAAAGGGGAATCCTAACCGAAGTGATGCATCTCAAATGTCAACAAAAAGCAAGATGCAGAAGCAGTCCTCCATTTTCAGGACATTGGTTTTATTTCTTTACTGGCAAAGT
Source organism: Ara ararauna (assembly GCA_028858755.1). NCBI lineage: Eukaryota > Metazoa > Chordata > Aves > Psittaciformes > Psittacidae > Ara > Ara ararauna. The sequence continues at coordinate 91,077,005 of CM054377.1, read as the reverse complement.
GTTGATGTTTCAATTTTCCCAGTCACAACTAGACCAATCTATGGTTATTACAGTCTGCTTATGTGCTTCACTTTGAAGAGCTAAGCTGAGAAGGACTTGGGGGTGTTGGTCGATGACAAAATGAACATGAGCCGGCTGCAGTGTGCACTTGCAGCCCAGAAAGCCAACCATATCCTGGGCTGCATCAAAAGGAGTGCGACCAGCAGGTCGAGGGAGGTGATCCTGCCCCTCTACTCTGCTCTCGTGAGACCTCACTTGGAGTATTGTGTGCAGTTCTGGTGTCCTCAACATAAAAAGGACATGGAAGTGTTGGAACAAGTCCAGAGGAGGGCCACGAGGATGATCAGGGGACTGGAGCACCTCCCGTATGAAGATAGGATGAGAAAGTTGGGGCTGTTCAGCCTGGAGAAGAGAAGGCTGTGTGGCGACCTCATAGCAGCCTTCCAATATCTGAAGGGGGCCTATAGGGATGCTGGGGAGGGGCTCTTCATGAGGGACTGTAGTGAGAGGACAAGGGGTAATGGGTTCAAACTTAAACAGGGGAAGTTTAGATTGGATATGAGGAAGAAATTCTTTACCGTAAGGGTGGTGAGGCACTGGAATGGGTTGCCCAGGGAAGTTGTGAATGCTCCATCGCTGGCAGTGTTCAAGGCCGGGTTGGACATAGCTCTGGGTGGCATGGTTTAGTGTGAGGTGTCCCTGCCCATGGCAGGGGGGTTGGAACTAGATGATCTTAAGGTCCTTTCCAACCCTAACTATTCTATGATTATATATTACAAATGGGAATTTACCAGCATCCACTGTACAACTTGGAGATTCCCAACCACCTGCAAAGCAGTAGGCTGCTCAACAAGTGGGAGAGGGAACAGTCCATCTCTGATCCAACCATGTGAGGAATCTGGGTAACAGGCACTCCTCCACGGACAAAGGGGATGGGGATGTCTTTGCAGTGATTACCTACACATCCTTCACATTCATCGGTACTCAGACCCCAGACCAGAGAGAGTGGATGCCACCATATTTCTCCCTTGATCATCCCAGCAGGGATCCCTGCAACCCTCTGGCTTCCCTGCTGCACAAGCACACATACACATACACACACACTGGACAGCAACTCAACCCAACCCTACCCATTTCTCCCTGGCCCCTGGACAGGCAGGACCTCCAGCAGGGGTACTGCCCTTCAGCCCTGCTGCCCCTCTGCCTCAAGCAGCATCCACTACAGCCTCTGCTGAGGATCTCCAGAAATAAGTTAAAGATGAAGCCCAGCCTTCAGGGTCCCTGTCACTCCTTTCCAGGTTGCAAAGCTCCCTGACAGCTTGCATAATGTATTCAACTCAAATGTATTCTATTCAAATTTAATCTCTTGGTACTTTTTCCTTCCATACTAATGCTGCCCCAACGCCACACACTCTGTAAGAAGCTAGAGCATGGTGGCCATTTATTAAAAGAGAATTGCAGCATCTTGCACTCTGTTTTGCAAGACCACACAGTTAATTTAACTTAGCTTGAAGGGCAACCAGTTGAGCCCTTCTTCAAAAGAATAGCACAAATGCAAAATCATTTTATCACTCATTTCTTTCATCCAGCATGAATGAAAGAAATCTGTCCCTTTGTCCTTTGTACATTTTCATCCAGCAAGCCCTTTGGTTTTGCATCCAACCTTCCAGCTGCCACACTGAAAAAATTAACTGTATTTCTCAGTGTTGCAAAGTTGTCACAAGTGATTATCTGCCCAGACCAGACTTGACAACACGATGACTAAAGGGTTGACAGGCTCTCAGAGTTAACAAAGCCGGACCTTACCCTCAACCAACTCTTGAGCAGCATCTTCTGATGCAAGCAGTATCTGAAACCTGCTGTTACAAAACTCGAAACCTCATTTAGAAAAAAGGAGTGCTGGATTTATTGGCCTCATACAACAGAAGCAAACAGGGCTGCAATAACCTCAGAGTCCCCCTGCAGCATTCACTTGACCTTCAAAGTAAGGAACTGCCATAAAGAAAATGTAAAAGAAAAAGCAGCAGATGGAGCATATTCATGGGTTGGGGAACAAGTTAAGAAACAAAAAACTCTGTTAGAGAGCTGGTGGAGAAAGGATTCATCTTTCGACTCTGCCCCCCTTAAAACATCCACAGAAATCTGTCTGCTGAAAGGGAATATGAATGGGAAAAAATCTGGCTCATGAGCCAAGGACTGAGTCGCAAATGCCTGGGGATTTTTGTCAGCTGGCCAAATAGGGCGCTCTGGCTTGTTTTGAGTCTTCCTGCTTCCCATTACCTGTGATCAAAACATTCTATATTGGTACAGGACAAATCTCAGCACATCGGGGAAAACCAGGGGTTAACAGCAGCAGCAGGCGAGTGAGTGTGCACTCTCCTCTGGGATAACAGATAGGGGATGTGCCTGGATATTTTAATCACAGAGCTCATTTAAGCACCTGAAGAGGGGCAAAACCTATTTGATCAGTGTGCCTTTGAGGCAGAACATGACCCTGGGTGCCATTGAGGACCCCTGGTGCAAGCAACCCTCGTTTCAAGTGCTTTTCCATCTCTTTTCTGGGTCATTTTAGGAAAAGCTGTAGGTACGCTGGCTTACGTGCCCTGGCTCACTGCAACCTGCTGAAGTGAGGCCCCCGTGCCACCCAGGGGTCTGCCCCAGGACCCCATGCGAGGACTTTGAGCAAGGGAGCCCTTGCCAGGGTTGTGAGCCATCAGCCTTCCTCAGGGACTTGATAAATAAAGGAAAAACAGACGAAAGAAGGGAAAAGCAGCTGTTTGGAAATGAACTGTAAAAACATCTGTAGCACACCACCGACCGCCTCTGGCTGCAGCCACAGAGGGTTTTAAAGGGCCACGATGTTGCAGCAGAGGACTGGGACTTTGTAGCCACCCCAACTAGATGCCCACTGGCTCTGAATGGCACCCCAAAGCACAACAAATAAAATCAGAGGAAAACTGAGTTGTGCCGCCACAGCGAGCCCTCTGCTTTTGGGGCCATGCAAAAGAAGTAAAGAGGAATTAAACTTTGAATAAGGAAAATTCCTTAATAACCCTGTACTGCAACTCTGACAGCCCTTCATAGGTGATGTTCTTTTTGGCGAGTGGCATCAAGGGGAGGTTTAAACAGGGATTTGTGACATTTAAATTTACTACTGGAAGGCCGGCAGCAGCACTACTGGAAGTGGTTAGTTCACACACAGTCGAACTCCGTCGCTGCCTGCACTTGACTAGCTGACAACATACCGAAGGAACATTAAAAGCAATCTATTTGGCTTCAGTGCGTATCATTCCAACACAATTTTATGGATTTGCTTCAGACATAGCGGGAAGGGGGAGGGGGAGGGAAGAAGGTTCAAGGGTCTAAGTAGCTCAATTTATTTTTCAGTAACTAAGTTACCAGAGACTCATAGGGAGATTGTATTTATTTTCTGAAGGAGGCTCCAAGTTGGCAGAGAGGTCCTTGGAAGTACATATTTCTTCACGTTCTCTTGATCTCAGTGTGTGGAGATTCACTTAACAGCTGGTTTATGTGCAAATGTTTTTTCAGGCATGTCCTCCCGAACCATAAACAGATTTTTAAAGGAAACCCTCTTAAAAGAATTTCAGAGACAACAAATCTCTGAGCCTCTTCTCACCCAGACCTGGAGATGAGATGTGAGCAAAGCCCAGAGGGTCTTCACACCACAGAAGGCCGGGGGGGTGGTGGTGCTGGTTTTGGGTTGGGGTTTTTTGGTATGGTTTGGTTTTTTCTATTTTTTTTTAATGTATCAATACTGTAGTGGCCCTTCCAACAAAACAACCCAATGCTCTGTCCTCCGTACAGCTGCATCCAATTCCTTTTTTACATATACACACATTTATACACATTTGTATGTGCAAGATCTATATTAGGGCTATCTACATTTAATCTTAAAATGACATTTTTGGGGGCACAGATTTAATAAAGAACACTTGGAGTTACTGTTTATGAACCCATCTCAGAACCAAGGTCCTACATGAAAAAAAAACCACCCCTTAAAGGTTCTACACCGTACTACTCAATCATTTGTGTTAACTTCATCAGATTCAACTGAACAAGACAGGACTCATCAGCTGGGCTTCAAAAAACAAATTATGTAAATTGTGCCTCTAAGGATACACTGTCAGGAATTTCAGCAAGAAATAAAACATGAACAACTGTTTTGAAACACCCAAAGGCAAGAAAAAAGAAAGAGGAAAAAAAAAACCCCAACCAAACCCCACAAAAACCCCCCAAACAACAAAAAACAAAAGAAGGGAAGATGAACCATTCTTTGAAGGGAATAACAGCCCGTACAAGAACAAGAACCTCTGAGGCCACCTGGAGAGCCAGGATAGCATATCCTAGCTCTGAGAGGGCAGTACCACATCTTACATACATCCTTTGGTGGCAGAGACAGTTTTAGAGGTTGCTGTCTGCCTTTCTGCTTCCAGGATGCCATTCTAGACATATCCTCATCCCCGATGGCTGCTGTTGGCCCCTCATTGTGCTGAGTGAAGTGTCTGTGGAGCCAAACTCCAGATCAAATCTGCAAAACGATCTGGCTAATAAAACAGAGAAAGGGGTTGAAAATCAGTATTAATGCTGATGCTGTGGTTTGCTGGAACCGTGAATCCAGCTTTAAAACTACTACTACCAAAACAAAAAAATGTGATAAAGAACCAAGATATGGTAAAAATTTCCTTTGGTGGTTTAAGCTTGCCTGACTCTTTGCTACCTATTTGACTTTGTATTGGCAGGCTCCAGGCCAAGTCATCTCTCAGTCTGTGCTTCCCACAGGTAACATAAAACCAACATAAAAGCACCAAGGTAGCATTAAATCCCATGTCATCTGTTCACAGCTGATCCAGATCACATCCACACTGCAGAGCGATCCAGTCTGAGGCAGGGACCTGGGACTGGACCAGGGATCCACGGCTGAGTCATTGCCTCACATGAATGAGTAGGCAGGACACTTGACAAAGCACTGATGAAATCTGCTTCCTGCATTTAACAGCGCCATTACCTCTTCTGTCTCAAGCTGTCAGCCAGTAATTAGGATCTTGCAGGTTGTTTCCATTAAGAGATGAAATTGGAGCCAGGTATAGAGCTGGCGGAAAAACAGGATTTCCAGTTGTCAGGAAACTTTCATTTTTTTGAGTATGGATTTGGACCAAGTTAGATGTACTTTTTCTGCAGCTGGGGACCATGGTCAAGATCTTCTGTTGTACCTGCGCTGGGATTGGGGACCCCAAAACTCCCAGCACTTCCTGCCACAGGGCAGGGCTACCACATGCAAATGTTTCCTGGACTCTGGATTCAGCAGCCCCTCAGCAGCCCAAGGTATTTCAAGTGAAACAATCTAGGTTCAGCTACTGGCATTTCCTCCTTGCTCTTGACAAGTATTTCCTCAAGCTAATACACCTGCTTCACAGAAGATTCATCCATATGCGAAGTCCTACTCCCCTGAATACAGCGGAAGGCTCTGCTGAGTTCCCTAGTGACATCCTCAAAACTGCAAACCAAACTCGCATCATCTATGTTCTGAACACGCAGAAGTATAAAATGGCCACAACAAAATTTAAGGTCTGAGAGAAACTGCCAGAAGCACCGAAGAGAAGTGTATGGAAGAAGCAAATCTTGCCTCTTGGAAACCAAATGGCCTGGAGAGTAGAGAGAAATGATGTGCTTGGCTGCAGATACCTCTCAGGTGTATCAGGGAGGGTGAGGGTGATTCATATCACACTCTCTTTTCCTTGAAAGTTGCTATGAAATGCGTCTTTCCGAATTTTAACTTATGAAACAAAAAAAAAAATCTCCTGAACTAATGTTCTTTTAGTTTGAATAGCACTGCTGTTCTCAGTTACTAACCCTACAAGGATTAAACCAGCAGAAAGATGTTATTTCTTTTACCAGTCTCCACTTGCCAGTCATCAATGAGCAGTTTGTGAACATCCCAGATCTGTTGGTTGGAATAATCTGCTCCACTGTTTTCTACAATTAAATTCCAGGGACTGCCAGCTGCAGACACGCAGTTCACAGCAGCAGTTCACTGTCCAACCTACTGGCTTGTTCAGTGGACACTAAATCTGCAGCTTCTTTTCATTCACATAGCCAACCCTACTAAAATCTTGCACTGTTATGCTTAGCATCCACAACATGGACATTTCTGTAGGCTTCTGGATAGGGATGCTTCTTTCCCCTGCTTCAGTCTAATTGTTTTCCAACACAAACACTTTCCAATTCAAAATTCCCTTTTTATCACTGCATACTTAGCCAAGTTTTGATCCTTTCACCAACATCCCTGCCAATGCATTCAACTGTTTGCAAACAGTAACATAGGAGGCATACATACAGTTAAATAAATTTATTTTTCAAGAACTATCTGAGAAACCTTTTTTCTTTTACTCCATGTCCTTCTAGTTAATTGTTGACAACATAATTAAAAGGCACTCCTACTAGTAATAGCTAGCATCAAGATTATTAAAATTTTCCAATAGAAATAGTTATAATACAGATCCCAACAACACGAGTATCAGGATCTGTCTCTCATGTAGGTAGTTTCCCAGTTGCCCACTCATTTTCCACCACCCTAGTTACTCCCAGACAAGTGAATTCTTGCAAGATGCAAAAACCACACAAAACACAGCATTGCCCCCAAGACACAGCATGTGCACCAGGGCCAATCAAAGCAGTCCCATTGCAGGACCACAACTCAGCAAAGGTGGCAACCAGGGGTCAGCGATGTCATTCCGTACCATTTCAGTTTGTGCTGGCACTTGTTTTCTGAGTCATTTCGGGACTTTTTAAGTCAGTTGTAAGATCTCCCTCAGGCCTTGAACCAGAACTTGGCATAAAAACACCCTGACCTAGGACTGGATACTTTACTCAAAACAAAACCTTGAAACAGCTGTTTGCACTTTTTTTTTATCTAATTGTAGGTATGTCCAAACCAAACAATCTTGCCTCAAAAGGTTACCACTTGTGTGTGTTCTCTTATAACATAAAGCTCATATTAATAGTGAGTTTACTTTTTTGAAAGATATGTAGTTTTATTGCTTGGGTATATGCTCAAGGACCTTTAATGAACAGATCTAGAACTGAAATAGCAGTTAACTGGTACCTATGTATTTCTCATCAGCGTAACACACCTTGCCTGGTGCAAAATCTGCCCAGTGGTCCAACAGGAAGGGGTTCCCTGCAGCCACAGTGCAGCTGATGCTCTTGTATAATCAATATTGCTCTTCATCTCCTTTCCAAATCGAGTAGTTTTATTGTGACTCTTACAATACACTTCAATTTGTTTTCACATATTCAAAAACCTTGAGCCAGCCACTAAAGCCAACTCCTTTTACTATTATCTATATCATGATCTTTCTAGGCTTCCACAGGAAAACTCAGAAGGAAAAGAAAAAGAAAAAACCCAGAAAACAAAACAAACAAAAAAAAAAAAAAAACACAAAAAACCCCCAAACAAACCCAACACACCAAAACCAAAAAGCAAAAAATAAAAATATTGAACATCTTGCTCTTTTCAGCCAAGAAAACCACCTGAAGAGTTCAGTCTTTGTGGTTCTTTTCTGCTCTAGAAATACACAAAAAAGAAAGGCTGGCAATCCTACTCCCTGCAGTTTTCATGTGGGAAAAGGTGATGGGGGCAAAAATCACAAAAGACGTGGTTGTGTGCCCATCACAATCTGTTGACAAGCTCTTGTCCTGATGGCAGGCTGCTCTAAGGCAATGCCAGAGCAAAGCCTCCCAGGAAAGACCACCAGCAACAGCTGAGCAAAGGAACAATTTCCAACAAAATCTCCTCACAATGCTCAATGACAAGCTCAAAAGCTGAAGGATCTGCCTCTGTTTTAATTGCTTAATCAAAATACACAGCCACCAAATGCTGCTACAGGGCTGAGTCTGATCTTGTGATGTGACATTGAGCAGGTCGAGCTTATTTACTAGCATGCCTCAGCTTAGCCCTCTTGCAGAGCAAACAGCCACCTCTTGGGTCTTCTTGGTCTCCGGGGTTTTGTCAAGTACTTTGAAGAGAAGGTACAGCCACACAAATGATTCATCATCGCCTCTGCTGAGCACTGAAATGGTTCATCAGAAAAGCGGGTAAGACACGAGCTAAATCCTTCCCATGTGCACAGTGAATTCTCTCAGGAGTTCATCCAGCACACAAGTAAATATCCTTTTAGTGTCATCTCAGAGCCTATGTGAGGTTGAAAATTGTCATTCTTCTCACCTCTAATAGTGGTTACCTCTACTCTTCATCTTTAAAAGTATGAACACTGCAGTCACAAAGACAAGGAATACATAACGTTTCCCTGCAGGCTTCCACCATTGTATTGCTGAGGGGCTACCTGCTGCTTGCACCACAAACTAGGGAACCCTAACTACAGTCAGATTCACAAGATCACAGAAACAGCCTTACAGACCAGACCAAAGACACAGGCAGCCCAGCATCTTGTCTCCAAGGGTGGCCAGCAAGAAATATTTCAGGACAAAACACAAGACAAGAGATGGCACAGAAGGATCTGTACCCTGGCACACAGTCTTCCATCCACCAGAAGCTTAGCAGCCTCATGGGAAATTAAGGACAAAGTTCTTTACTATGAGGGTGGAGAGGCACTGAAACAGGCTGCCCATGGAAGTTGTGAATGCTCCATCCCTGGCAGTGTTCAAGGCCAGGTCGGACAAAGCCTTGGACAACAGGGTCTAGTAGGAGGTGCCCCTACCCATGGCAGGGGGGTTGGAACTAGGTGATCTCAATTAAGGTCCTTTCCAACCCAAAACATTCTATGATTCTATAAAATGAAGATTATCACATTTATCAGTTACCAGCACATGTATTATTTCCATCCTTTTTTGAACTATTCATACCTCTGGCCTCCACAACATCTACTGGCAATGGCTTCCATAATGTAACACTGATGCACTACAAAGTGAGTCTTCTGGGGAGTGGGGGAAGAAATCGCACTTATAGGACAAACTGAACAGGGACTGGAAACAAGATACACACAGTCCGCAGATAGACTGTAAGTCAACCAAAAATTGGTAAAACAATGAATGCATAAGAACAAAATTAATGAGAAAAACACATGTTCTGAGATAAAATCTGAGAAAGACAGCAAAGGAATTTTTGAAGTACTGTGCAAGAAAAAGTTATGAAAAGGCAAGATCAACACTCTGAAAGAAATACTTACGCATGACTGTATGAAAAGAACTAATTTTTCAATTATTTTTAACAGGAAGCCAAAAATTTGATCCAAAGTATAGCAACCCAGTTATTTTCTTTGCACTCTACAAGCCAACCTTCAAAAGATGATCCTTTTTGCCCCTGGTGTTTTTCACAGTGCATGAGATGCACATTTTCTGTTTAATATGTCTGGACTAAACAGTTTAACCTAGGCCCACTCTGTATCTTTTGGCTGGTTTTCTCATTATAACCCTACTCTTGAAAAAAAGAAGAGGACAACTGTTATGCAGAGATCCACTGACAAAAATGGATTCAAGAGACAAACTAGGTAACTCCAATTGGTAAACTGCGCTCATAGCATGAAAAACCCCTCAAAATGAAGTAAATTAAAAATGAGATTTTTCCGCATTTAAAGTATTTTCTCCAAGAAAATATGGCTGGGGGCTCTTAAAAAAAAGAAAGACACTTTTACAAATATCCACCACATATGCCAGTAAAGGGATGGAAAAAATAACCTTTCTTAATTAAAAGACACTCTAATTTTTTCATTTTCTTCCCCTTCCCTTTTTCATTTCCATTTCAATAGAAAAATGAATAATGCCCCTAAAAAGCCCAAATCATAACACTTCAGCTCTTTTGTTAAAAAAAGCTAAATGTTAATTTTTCAAAAAAATTGACTAACAAACATGAAATCCAGCAATGCAACTCATGAAAATTCATACTTATGCAATACCAAAATAAGTAGTTACAGGAGCTATTCAGAAAGATACCTATCACCTCTGAAGGTAAGAAGCAGGAGGAATTTCAAGCCAAACTGTATCTTCTTAATGCTGGTAGCTACTACCAACCAAGACCCCAAAATCACAAGCTGGTGGCTTACAGCACTTACAGAAGAAGGAGCAAGGAAAGGCCGTGCCCAGCCATCCCCCTCCATCAGGTATTTTGTAGAAGGTTCTGAAGTAATTTTATACCCGTGGCAGGGACATTCAGGCTGGTGCTGGGAAGTGGAGGGGACCAGGCTCACGCAACTCATTGTCAGAGTTTGACTGGCCAAGGACAGGGCAAAAGACAACCTGCAGCAGGAACCCTGGCACTCAGCACCCAAGAGCCTTTTCCCTCTCCTTGCAGGCATGGTTGAGACTTAGTCTGGAGCACCAGTGAAAGTCAACAGCAGCAAATTACAGCAACTTGCTTTGCAAACTTGTTCACTCATGCAATACATTGCTCGTGTTGCAATTCAGCATCTCACTACTCTTAAGAACACTCTTTCAATTTCTTTGATGTCACCATTTACTATCCCTTCCACAAAAATCATTGCATTTCTGCAGTGCTGTTCCAGCTACTGCCAGAAGCACAGTAGCACCCTTGCTCACTGTGAAACCTAACCTGCTCGCACAGGTGCTGGTAAACCACCTTACTCACCCCCATGCCCACTTTGTCATCTGCCTAGGGATCTCTGCAGAAATGTTCTCATCTAACTTGCCAACTCACCTGCTCTACCAGCCCATGTGTCTCTCCCCTCCATCCCTGACCAACACAGGTGCCTGTCCTCAGCCTCTCACCACTTCTCCAGCCCTAACCTGGCTTAACACTGGTACCTTCTCACCACTGCCAGCCAAGTGCCTGATGTACCATATGAATTCCTCACTGGCATGTATTTCAGAGGAGCCCATAGGCATTGACACTCACCCTAGAACCCACTGTGTCTCACCCACAAGGGCCAGCAGGTCATCAGTGCCAACCACGTGGTGTACGAAGCCAGCCTAGGAGGCACATTGTGAACACTAGCTGGACTGTGGTGGAGGTGGCTGCCTTCTTCAGAGTGAAGAACAGGAAGCCCCAGAAATAAAGCCCTAGGAATGAAACCTCAGTGTTTATGTGATCAGCAAACATGAGGTTTAAATGGTAAAAGCCGAGTTCGTAAGGGTGTGACGTGGCACACAGCCTCCCACACTCATCCACAAAAATGTGACCATCTCAGAATTACTTGATCAAATTACGAGCTGTTGCATAGCTGAACAATGTTCTTCCACAGGCTGTCTTCAATTGCTGCAAAGAAACTCAGAGCTGAGGCAAACATCAGCTTTACTGTAAGAAATCATAGAATCATAAAATGGTTTGGGTTGGAAAAGACCTCAAGCTCATCTAGTTCCAACCCCCAGCCATGGGCATGGACACCTCCCACTAGACCAAGCTGCCCAAGGCTTTGTCTAACCTGGCCTTGAACACTACCAGGGATGGAGCATTCACAACTTCCTTGGGCAACCCATTCCAGTGCCTCACTACCCTCACAGTAAAGAACTTCTTCCTTATATCCAATCTAAATCTCCCCTATTTAAGTCCCATCTGGTCTCAGTGATTTCAGTGTAGATATCAAAATGACTATTCATAGAAGGAAGGCCAGAAAGTCCATCTATCAGATGCAGGAAGAATGTGCTTCTAACCTATGGGGAGCCCATAAGCTCCCCTTCAGAGTATACACCAAATGCAAAGCCATCCTTACAGTCTATGAAGATGCCCACAGCAAACAGTGTAGGCAGGAAATGGCAGGTTACCTTTACCTCAGAAACCTCCTTCATGTCACAAACCCCACATGAACTCTTGCAATCCTCCCGAAAGACTGAGTTGAATAGAAAAGGTTCCTTTCCATCCATGTTTGGGCTTTGCAGTAAACTAGAGATTTGTCCACTCTCCTCCTGAGTTCCTACACCATGCTCTCCAAAAAGCAGGATGATTCTACATATTCTGCTGAGACCAATTATCGATACAAATCCATCATTTCACAACAGACTGATCCCTCTTCTCTCCACTGAGCAGAGAGTTCAAATCATCCCCTCATGATCAGATATCCAACTTCTATTCCTCATTGGCATTAGTGATTAGGTATTGAAGACTACTCTACATATACACAAATAAATTTTGTCCAACCTCACTTTTCCTTAAAAAGAAAAAACCATGTACATCTCCACGTCATATGAAACAACACAAAATACATGCTCCCACGTAACTGATGCATAACACAATGTATGTCGAACAACTTGTTTAATATGGGTGGACACATATTTTGAACTGTTAATCTCTGTACACTTTGTTACTCTGTCCTCCACCCCGTTTGCTACTCCTATCAGCCCACTACGTGCTCTTAGCGGTCAAGGGCCGAGCTGCTTTCTCTGTTATGTACTGGTACAACGCCCAGCACAGACTTCTCATTACAAACTCCAAGCCCCACTACAAAAAAATAGCAATTAAACTGAAGAATAAATAGATAAATTTCTGAAGAGAACGTACAACTTAATGACACAAATTCACAAAAATGTTGGTTTCATGTCAGTCAGCACGGCAAACACCAAATCCCTCGAGAGCCTCCATATTTTACAGGGCTTTTTATGGTGTGCTGGGACAGAAGTGAGAAGATGACAGCCTAAAGCCAGCTCCTAATCAAGTGCAGATTTACCTATGGTGATTACATTAGAAAACAGCTGAGAAACCAAAATAAGTCTTGGTGCTACCTAAACCTCAGCGCACCTGAATTTATAATCAAGCCCTTGAGGAAAAGACTTCAGTTAGCCATCATGTTTTATTACCGGTATGTGGGACACTCCCTGCTACAAATTCCTGCTTCTCTGGGTGGAGGCTGATTGCTTCTGAGCCATTTCTTCACTGAGTCTGAACCACCCACATCTACCAGGAAAATTTATTGTGATGAATAGACCTATTAACACCAGCTTCACCCCACCCTATACTGCTTCAGAGTATGGAAACTCGACGGATGTATCTGGTTCTGGTTAATATGCCACAACTCTTGAGTTTTACAACGGGAAGGCGGAGAAAACAGGATGTATTTCATTGTAGTGTTTTGGCACGTTCTCCATAAAATGGAAAATTCAACCTATCAGGGATCCAATTTGCAGCTTTTGGTTACCAAACCTTACATCCTCCTTTGCCTTTTTTCACAAATACTATTTTCTCATTCATTCCTTGCCTCCTTGCCAGGAGGCACCATGAGCAAGCCTTAGGTCCTCCTTAGCTCAGGGAGAAACCACATCCAAAAGGACAAAGAGAGGACAGCAGGACATGAGATTTTAAATAGGAAAATCTTTCAGGAGAAGCTTTGAATGTGACGCAGACCTGCTCTCACCTCACCTTTAAAAAGCCTGGCCACTGCTAACACCTACCGACTTCAGAAATTAAATGTCCAGGTTATTGCAACCTGAGGAAAACCCTACGCAGGTGTCACTCAGAGGAAGACAGCTACATACAGGCAATGGCTTAGATTGCTGCAAGCTGTGCTGCAATTACAGATCTCAAATTATGAAAAGAAAAAAGAAAAGAAAATAAAAATAAGTGAGACAAGACAACCATAGTAACAATGAAGCAAGTGCAGGCAGCGGAAGGGTGGAAGACACTGAACTGCTTCAGTTAGGAAGCAAACAGCAGGTCCACTAAACCTAAGAGGAGAGAAAGAAAATACAAGCAATTTTCAAACCATATACACATCGTTTAAAGTCCAACTCAGGAAAACGAAAGCATGAATTTACTCCTCCATAGGTAGGCTGAGGCTGCTACAAGAAAGAGTCCAACAAAACAGGAGTCCAACACCACTTCCAGCACTTCGTCAACATCGCTTCTGGACAAGGATGCCCAAAGTACAGGACCTATGGTGGGCTCTGTATGGAAATCCTCACATCAAAGTTACTTGTCTGCCTCCAAGAAAGAGTTAGCAGTACTCCATCCTGCCTTTCAGAGCTACAGAGACTGGTCAGGCTCTCGGCAGGGGGAGAAGCAGCCTTGCAATAACTTCACTTTCTCTAGCTCACCTGATAGTGCCATTAGCACAACTGGCTCTCAGCCACCAAAGTGAGAAAAGGAGCAACTGGATGCTTGTAAGGAATGATTGAATAAAAATTTAATGTCTGCATAAACAGAACAAAACATCTGGTAGAACAACTATGGTCCAGCCACACATACCAACAGCACCAGCAAGAGCTCCAGCACTGTGTAGTGCCACTGGAGCAGGGAGAAGCCTTGAGCCCAGGCTGGCTGCAGTGCAGACCCTGTAAACAGTTTTGGGCCACTTCTTGGCAGAGCTCTTCAATTTATTTTAGACAGCCAGCACTTGCTGGAGGGAACTAATGGGAGGCCCATAAAAATTGAGTTTCCTCTCCTAGTGTCAACTGATGAAGTAGTCTTCACTTCCTGACCTCAGTCATTGTAGAGTGCCACTGCCTGCTGTTACAGAAAGCTGCTGTGTGACAGTAAGCAAGCTGACACCTAATTGTTAAATTCAACCAAGTGTTTTAATTAAGGAAAGAGTGTCTTTAAAATAAACTCTTCGAAGACTTTGGCCCGTGTTCAGGAAAGCACTTAAGTACGAGCTTTAGACTGTCCCTATTCAGGAAAGCACATGCTTAAGTGCTTTCCTGAATGCAGATACATTCCTGTCCTGAGGCCTTAAAAGCACACTAAATAATAAAATTTATTGCAATTTTACTTCACTATTTTCTTGAAATACTTACTTTACTTCACTATTTTCTTGAAATACTTACTTAGCTACTTTTCCCTGAAGAGTATGGTCACTTAAATTTTGTATCTATTTAACAACCTTTACTGTTAGCCGACTGCATTCCAAGAGAGAAACAATCTGTTAGTGTTGTTTCAGTTAAACTCTAGGGGTTTTACCCATTATCATGAAACTCTCATTTTCTTGAAAAATATCCTAGTTAAACCAGTCACCCTCATATAGGGTACCTACTGGTCACATATCACTTCAAATAATTTTGCGTGGAGTTGGAGATTTTCTGAGTTCATTCTTCATCATATACATAATAAGGATATAATGTCAAACTTCATCTAAACCAACACTTACGTCTGGGGCATTCACTGAACAATGACATTCAGTCATGGCTTCTACAAATACTAATGCATGTGTTATTATACCAGTATAGATGACATGAGTCAGACCCAAAAGCCAAATTTCAACAAAAGCAAATCTTTCCCCAAGGAAATACCCATGTTCTACATCTCCCATATGCTACCTCCAACACATTCCTGCTGCAAATTTTAGATTTTCCTAAGAAAAAGTTGACAGGGTTGAGGAGGAAGAGACAAGAAAGTGAGCTCAGCATACACATATCCACATGAAAAACTTGGAGAAGAGTTGGGGTGTGCTTCATCCTACTTAGCCACATTCTTGCAGCTCCTAAAACAGGAATCTGAAACTTGGGAAGTGAGGCCAGAGGTGTCAAATTTGTTAGTACTGCCAGAGGGCAACAATCACCTCCGATCACCATTCTTCCCATGTTTGTTTGTCCCATTGTTACACTGTAGTAGTCCCATGCTTCAGGAGTTATATCAATGGACCAAGCTTCCATTTCCTGTGGTCCTGTGAAGCATCAGATATCGACCCCAGCTAGAGAAAGAGCCTCAGTGCCTTTCACAGGGCAAGAGCCTGCTGGGACCCATTTCTGAGTTACTGACAATCCCTCACATGCAAAGTCAGCTTACAGCTGTAGTTGCTGGTCTTAACTTCTTTGCTCTTAAATTTTTCCTGCCAGGGCAGCTGGCAGGAGACCTGTGAGACATGGGGTAAACTGGGAAGGATTTCTGTGGAGCTTGCTGGACAAAATGCCTACAACTTTGTTGTGCGCAATGGCCCTGAGGGTCCCTGCTAGTCCCAACATCAATTTACATTTCTTGCTGGGATCTGGCCTTTTCGTGTGCATCACCACTGCTAATGAAAGTACCAGCTGTTGTACCTTAGATAACTACCTATGTACCCAGAGCTTACTACCTCTGCACTTACTACCACTACACACAGAAATTCCAAAGCAGTGAAAAACCAGGACATTTAAGTGTGATCACATAATCTGCATAATATCAGAAAAGAATTTCAAAGATTAGATTTGGGAAAAAAATCTGGAAGAGGAATTGTCCTCTGGCTACACAGAGAAGCAGGTGAAACCATAGGTGTCCCAGCTGTGACCAGCAGGTACATACTTAAAGCAACACCACATGATGACACATGCTTAATTTGTTCAGGTGGCAAGGTTAACAAAACAAGCTCAAGGAATGAATGCAGCTCAAGCAGAATGACTTAAACATGAAGAAAAAGCTGGTCAAGATGAATCACACATCCCAGTCAAATAAAGGAAAGTCTGCTTGATTTAAACTTAATTGTAACTGGTTTCCCCTCACCTTCCAAAAATGTATTTTAAAAGGAAAACAGTGTTTATGGAGCAAGCTAAACCACAACCATTTTATTCATCTGTTGTTTCAGATTTTTCCTCAAGGCTTGCATTTAAATAAACCCAGAGCAGCCGACTCTCAGAGCCTTTTAACACACACTGTTATTTAACGAGAAAGAATAAGGAGTATTGCGATCAGGTTCCCTAGGAGAGGACATCACAAGAAAAGCAGAACAGCATCATTTGCTCAAGCTTCCACCCCAGGCACTGTCAGGCAGAGCCAGCTCAACCCCTCACTCCAACAGCCATCTGGGGAGCTCAGTGGGACACCACCCAGGGATGCACAGGTGATCTCATGGACAAAAAGCCTTCTAGGACAGAGAGCATGCTCGTTTCCTCATCATCGTCAGGGATGGCAAACCTCCTGCCCATGTGAGCCCTGCCTCTTCCATGCAGCACTGCTCTCACACCAGCAAGGCACCATTACTAGTGCTTACACACATCTGAATCACACAAACTAGGAAAGATGGAATAAGAGGCAAAATAAAAGCTGCCTCAGCAAGAGCTGTGGTTTCAACCAGCTGAAAACACTATTTTTAGAATACTGGAATCTCTTAGACATCATCCTTCAAATTGACTTGCCTGCACGGGCGAGAGTCAGGACCTGCATGCATACCTCGCTCTCCACTACAGTTCATTCCTCCAGCCCCCAGTGTTTCTCTTCTCCTCCATGCCCGTGAAGTCAGGCATGCATAGCCCACCCAAGAGATGGGCTGGATGTGACCCACCCATGACCAACTCCAGCATTTGCACCAACACTGGTGGGACTTCCAAATTTTGCTCGTGATTGTATTCAACATTTTAAGTTTTTGGTTTGGTTGGGCTTTTTTTTCAGGGGGTTTCCACGGTTGTGCTTCACATTAACTTCAGCCTCAGATAACCAAGGCAGTTTTCACAGCCCATCTGCTTCAGAAAGCATGACGACCTTTTTCTCCTCAAGTACAGGTTGGATTTATTCAAACAGAAACAGCAGAAATAGCAACATCTTCCCTTCATGCCACATACAGCAGTAGGCAAACACCCTGCAACCCAGCCAAAGATGGTTTGAATTGCTGAATAATTGACTTAAAACTTTGAACTGAAATGTGGGATGGCAGAACACATGATCCTGCTGAGGACTCCCCTCTTCCTCTACCCTGCTTCTTGGCAAGGGAAGGCATTCTTCAGTTTCAGGAACAATCTCTTGTCTGCATGGATTTCTGAAGTGACTTTTCCCACCTTATCTTTGGGAACTGATACCGACCTCAGATAACTTCACACAGGCAGGAGAGTAGAGGGGCAAGAAAAAGCATGACATGGAGACAAGCCATGAATCCCAGGGAGAAGAACAAAAATTCCTTCACTGGAACAGGCTTCCCAGGGGTGTGGTAGAATCACTGTCCCTGGAAGTGTTCAAAAGACATGTAGATGAGACCCTTATTGACATGGTTTAGTGGTGAACTTGGCAGCTCTGGGATAATGGTTGCACTCCATCTTAAAAGCCTTTTCCAACCTAGTTGATTATAGGATTCTATAATCTCCTTCCATGCCACTATGACCTTGGCTTAGTACACAATCCCTAACCTCAGCTTTGGTTTTGTTTGTACTTGCTAAGTTCAGGTTTTGCTGTCCTTACTCCTCAAAAAGCATCAGTGAAATCTACAGGACTCTGGAGATTACAGAAGCAGCAGCTACCTGGAGAAAACACTGTATCTGGCACAAGGCTGCACTTTCAGCAGGAGAAACATATTAGAAAGCCACTGTTTCATATCAAAGCCTTCAAGGTTTCTTAATATCCTTCATCTTTTTTCTATACCTTTATAGACTTCCAGAAAAGTTTGCTAATTTAAAAATGATATGTTTATTTAACCATGATCTCTCTAATTGCTGAGAAGATCTGTAGTACAAATCCAAGTTTTCTTCCATCTCAAACTGGTACAGTCCAAAGCCAAGAATACATATGTTGAAAGCTGGAAAATAAAGTGCCCTTGATTCCTAACTTTATTTTGGACAGTCCACTCCATGTTATTAAAAGCCAAATTCAGTAGTGAGAAAATATATATAGCTTCAGCTGTTTTGTGTGGGTTTAAAGTAGTATTTGCTTTATGAGTAAGAGATTCGATAATGCATATATTTACATAAAAATAGTTCTGACATTTACATTAACTCCTTGCCAAGCTGGTGCAAAAATGGAAATGTAAAAAGCATAAGCACAGAAACAAGCCCCTATGCTGTAAGTCTGCTATTTACAGGTATTTTTTTTTTCTTGGCAATAAGACCTGAACAGTATGTTTTATAGCACTAGACCTAGCCACTCGGAGTCAATTTAGTGTTTATGGAAAGTGCCAGACTGACAGTTCGAGATTTAAACTCTCCACGCCAGAGTATAGCTGAGCTGGGTTAGCAGCAAGGGGAGTTTCCAGAACTTGGGACACCGATAGACACTGGTCGCATCCTGCAGATACAAAACAATTCATGACATCTCAGTCCTGTACACAGCAGTGCAAACACCCAATTATTTCTCAAGCCCCAAGAGGCCTCTGAAGAGGGTGGCACCACTGTGTGCCACACGGATAGCATGGAGTGAAGTACCTTGCACAATTCAAAGCCCTAGATGGCTATGATATGTCCAAAATTTTCAAAACAGAGCTGTTCAAAAGACCAAGTCTATCTCATAGAAGATTTTAATATTATAAAGCAGATGTAGATTTGCAGCAGGAGATAACCTGCCACTCTCTGGGCTTCTAAGCAGCTTGCGAAGGCCACTGGGACAGGATAAGCAGCAGAGAGCCAGGAGCTCATGGAGACCTTGCAACTGCAGAGCACAAAGCAAACCGCAGAGCAGCCAGGACATCTGTTTCAGCTTCACAGCCTCCCAGCAACACATGGGAAACCAAGCTGCCCAAGGACCAGGCAAAACACTTGGCAAAAAAAGCCTTCACAGGTACCACCACAGCTTTGTCACAAGTGAACCCTCACATGGATCATATAGGCCTTGCTACCTCAGCCATCCTCAACACACAGCTTATATACAAGTACATCGCACTGGAGGATTCCCTAACAACAACTCCTCTGATCGATCATACACAGGGATTAATATTCTGTCTAATCTCCTCTCCGCTACTTCCCACCTGAACTGTCTAGCCCCTTTAGTCTTCTCTTTTCTCAAAGCCAAGAAGGAAAAAGTAATCTCTTTAATAACCAGTTGGGATAGGTGATGCACAATATGATGTCAAGCGCATTACGTAATTGGATTGTGTCAAGCCTTAGAAGCCCTACTCTGCTAGATCTGGGGACGACCATGCAGCAGTCACTAAATAATTGATGCAATGGACAGAAAAGGTTGGAAGCTGTCTTTTCTACTACAGTAACCAAGACCATTCTTTTCTTTTTTTTTTTTCCCCCAGAGCAATTAGTCAGCTCAGGGATGTCAAAACATATAACTGGGCCACAAGACAAATTACAGTGTAAGTGCTGCTGCTTTGCCAATGACCTAGCAGGCTTGGCCCTGAGGTTTCCAATGTTTGAAGCCTCATGTCCCTCATTCAGTACTGCAGTACTTCTAAAAACATTTTAATGAAGCTGAAATTATAGGAAAATCAACCTGCATGGATCCTTCATATATATAAGCAAACAACAATAAAGCCCAGATGACCAAATCAATAACATATTGGTATGAAAAAGAGAAATATAAAATTCATACATATAAGTAGTGGCCACCGATTCAGACCCTTTTACAAAAGTTCACAACCAATTTACCGATACTTAATACTTCAACTATCTCAGCTGAACGGTCCGGATATTAAAAAGCCATCTTTACATTCCAGTTACCCTACAACATCATAAACTGATGAAAATATACAAACAGAAACAATTAATCAGAGCTGAGGATAGTCTTGATCCTTACTGCAGCCTCATATGTTACATATTTTTTCTGCTGTGATCTCACTAGCAATGCATCACTGTTTTTAACCACTCTGAGCACTGATTCTACACTCAGCAGCTGTGTTTGTTTACAGGGCTAGAAATTAGCACAGGACAAATGGACTTCATCCAACTGAAATTTTTTTGGCATTTTCCACTACACTTCACAATATATTGGTCCTCATAGTCCAATTATATATTTGCCACTGATGCTGGCCAAGGAGAGTACATCAGCAGAGATGGTGCTCGCTAATACTGCATGGGGATGCTTTTTATTGCTTCAAACGTGGACTCTCTAATTACTAAGCACAGTTCAGACAGACACTTGTAGCCAGGAAAGTCCAATACTATATTGTCCACACTGTTTTCACTAGGAAAGTAAAGAAAGTCATCATAATCCATCCTGCATTTTGCATACTGCCCGTTCAGTAAGTGATGAAATGCAATGACATTCTATACTTAAAAGGGCCTGCCAGTGCCCTTCACACTTTTAACTGAGCTCCCAAAGCCAATTCCAAAAGACTGCAAACCAAATTTAGACAAGTCAGCCTTAAAATTGTTTTCCATTTCAATATCCATATGCTTTTTCACTGTTAGTTATTTAAAAAACAAACAAAAGAGCAGCCCTACACCCCTACATTTTTTTCATCTACTTTACTGTTTCCTCTGCACACAGTTGGGGGGGGGGGGGGTGCTTTCTTTTTCCCCATCCCATTCTGGGATAAACAGTTAAAAAGGAGTTACTGAATTCCCTGGGACATGGCAGCAAATACTCCTGCCCTAGTTCTCACACAACTGAAGGTAAATAAAATTTTAAATGTTTGCCCTAATTATTCAGAATACTTCCGTAAGCAATCCCTGTTTACGCTAGAGATAAATACAGCATGCATTAAGTTGCAGTTTACAGACTGCTTATGTCTTCCACACTGCTAAAAAAACTCCAGTTCTATCTTATAAAATGTATTCTACAGAAACTACCAAATAGCTTCCCAGGGCAAATGTCAAATCCTGAGAGCCAAGCAATTTCTCCACGTAAATATCCACAACTATTCTGTCAATTCACCAAAAGTCCTGATCAAGCATGTTTCTGGAGAGAACAAGGTTGAAACCACTACGCAACTTCCTGAAATATGTTTTCTTGGAGATGGAAAAAGCCCATTTCCAGGAACATTTGCAAGGCATTTTGTTTCTGAGGGGCTGCCTCTCACTATTCTTAACTTTGTTTCGTGCAAACAAAGTCCATATTTCTCTGATAATTTCAAATAACAGCAATGATGATGTTTCTGACATCACAAGATGCATGAAGAACCCTGTCAAAGTAATATATTGCACTTTGCCATGTAATTATGTTATGCTGGAGTAGAGTGTTGGAAAACTTAGTATAATCATTAGCTGAGCACTGAATGTTTTGATTGTCAGACAGGTTGTATATGATGCAAATATATGACTCAGAAATGATTTCACATAAACATTTTGGTAACAGTAATCTGACTCATAACCTCCAACATAGAAAATAACAAGCTGCACAAAACATCTGTGCGCTCCAAGCAACCCCAGCTTGTAGCAACCTTCACAAGTCTCACAGCACAGAGAAACCAGAGGGTCCCATTCCTGAGGATCCAAAGCTGAGAGGTGCTGAAATCTACCTTCTCAAAAAGAGTCAAAGAAGTAAAAAAAGCCATTGTTCCCATCAGGGAGCCTTGCTGAAGAGCTATGAAAGTTTACTCCATCTTATAGCCTGCCCAGTGGGCATTGCTTGGTTTAGGTCCACATGAAACAGGGATAAGACAGGAGGAAAGGTTTGTTGTTATTCCACCCTGAAGCTTCGCCATGTCAAGCATGACACAATGCACAATTCTTCTTCTATTTATTTTCTCATTCATTAGGAGATGGACAGCTTCTTTCACGGCCCCTTTCTGAAGACAAATGTGCAGTCTTGAGTGACAAGGAGAATTTACCGTCTGTTATTTCAGAGGAGGTTTGCCATGTTTATTCTGGAAAGTGCCATGAATTAATGAACTATCTCTTCAAGCCTCAGTGAGTCGGGACTTGCCAGCTCTCTGGCTGCCAGAAGCAACAGACTGTTTTGGGACCCCATAAAATTGTTTTTACTGAGACTAGCAATAGCAAAAGTATCAGGCGGACCCAATCCCAATACCTTCTTAAACATAAAGGAGTCATTATACTGACTTCAGCCATTACACTGCATTTTTATTTGGAGTTTCTCAACAAAACTATCAGCTCAAAAGACTACCTAGTATTACCTTCCTTGCAGTACAGACACTACCAAAAGGCATTATGACTCTGCAGCATGGACATCACCAAAAAACGTTACCACCACACAGCATGGACATCACCATTATCATGGATGTTACCAAAAGCCAGACAAACCTTTACTAGGGTTTCCAATAGTTTCAAGTGAAAAATGTGCTAGCCTTTGACTGCTTTAATTTTTCCTATCCAGCTCCTTGAGGGTGTCAGCTTACACCAACGTACGGCACTTCAACACACACATAAAACCAGAGACCGTCCTCATGCTCATGCTACCATCCACTGTACCCAAGTGTCTCCTGCACCGTTCAGTCAGCGACCACAATGGAAAAGCTGTTCTCTTCCAAAAGCTACCACTTAGGGCAAATAGTAGGCATCATATACAAATGGATGTCTGGTGGAAATTCATGTTCAGGTAGCACCCACAAAGATCAGAGGTGTTTGCTGCTTGCAAGTGCATCTGAGGAGCCATGTCTCTAACAGAGCATGGCTGCAGAAGGCTCAGACTAGGCAACGTGGATGAACAAGGTACACAAGTGGGAAGTACTAAAGCCTAAGCCAGGTGAGAACCTATGGTCTCCAGCTGACTGATGCTACATCCTGAGAAAGGGCAGGTTTCACCAAATAAGACCCCACTATTCCACTGACTCCACAGGCCACTTAGGGACCTGCTAGGATGGTAACACAGAGCTCAGTTTCACAGTTAGATCATAGGACTGGAAGCAAGAATTTCAGGGGCCTCATCACAGCCCCAGTCCAGTCATACTCCTCAAGCCTCAACTTAGCCATTTGGACACGAGTATAGTAACAATTTATGTTTGTCAGAGCATGATGTGAGACTTCAACACTTATGAAGTGCTTTGAGGTCCTGAATAAGAGAGAGAGCTGTAGTCTTACATTGTCTAGTAAGTAACAAGCATCACACATTCTGCAGAATGGCACATTCTTGGACAGGACAGCTGCTACAACCATTAAAGTGTAAAAACTACCACATGCAAGAGACAAGACACAGACATCTCAAAATGAAAATCTCCACGGTAGTGTGTTAAGCAAAAGTATTTTCTCTTCCATAGCACAGTAAGTTAGAACTTCCTTAAATAACTTTATTTTATGTCTCCCTTTTTCTTCACTCCCTTCCCCCTCTGCCTTTTTGTCTCTGTGAAAAGAAAAAAAATATTGACAGGGCAAGCCAAGAGATTCACAATCACCAAAGCCTGCAGAACACACAGTGAATTTTGGCACGACATGCATGTTTATCCTTTCATATGCTGTTTAAATTATTTTTATAAACAAGTCATTATCTTACATAGCCACTGCTTAGTTCCTTTCATGTCAAAGACGTTTGATGTTATAATAATTAAGCAAAAGGGTCTGCATTCTTGAAATGCAGTCTCAGGATGACTGTTTGTGTGCAAGAGACTGTTGCATTTCTAAAATGAGGGGTATCTTCTCCAAGCTCCACTGTTTAAGTCGAGCACCTGGATTCTGTACTTGTGGATTAAACCTTTGTGTAGATACTCAAGTGACAATTTCATACCAAGCTTAAATTTTAGAACTCTACTCCTACCACTTTGCACCAAAATTGTGCATACAGGACAAGGCCCTCAGAGAAGCTTCTCACTGCTTTAGGTTAGATATAAGGAAGAAATTCTTTACTGTGAAAGTGGTGAGGCACTGGAATGGGTTGCCCAAGGAAGTTGTGAATGCCCCATCCCTGGCAGTTTTCAAGGCCAGGCTGGACAGAGCCTTGGGCAACATGGTCTAGTGGAAGGTGTCCCTGCCCATGGCAGGAGGATTGGAACCAGGTGATCTTAACATCCTTTCCAACCCTAACCATTGTATCATTCCATGTTGATGAACTGACCTTGGCATCATGATGAAGACACAGGTATATTAAAAGCTTATAAGGCCTATAACCTGCACCAAGAAATGTTTATCACAGATAACATGGAGTACACCACCACTGTGCGCATTAGAATAGAAGAAACATGAATGGGAAGCGTATGGTAAGTGACAGAAAACGTTTCCTCTTTTTTTCCCTGCAGAGCATCTGACAATTAAAGACTGCTGCTCCAACCTCTGCTCATCTGGATTCAGCCAGAGGGAGCTTGCACCACTGTGACACAAGGAATTAAAGCTGCAACCATGTCTTTATTCCCCAATAAAGAGCCTTAACCCAGATACTTTTAACACGGTTTGAAAAAAATGGAAGTTATGCTGCAGTAAGTATTCATGCCCAAACACCTTTTATTACAGAGTTTACAAAGCTAGAGGCTGAGAAGTCTTCTGCATCTGGTACATGCTTGTAACAGCCCAACATTTTTTCCAATTCACTTGGACAATTTTATTCCTTGTAAGAGGACTGAGATTGACTGCTTACAGCTTTACTCTCCCAGGTTTATCTATCAAATGATCTGAAAAGCCCAGGAGACACAAGGATGCAAGAAATAAGCTCTGTTTCACACCAAAACTGCAGACTCTTTCCTCCTGGGTTACAGGTGTGACTATCAAAACCTGCCCACAAGCTCTAATCGGTTCTCATTTTTTAAGTGTGCCTTGTTGCCTGGTGTGGAGCTAAACGCCTGTGCTTCAATAGACATGATGTCACTCCTTAGCCCTTGTACAAACAGAATGTCTAATACCTTGACCATATACGCCACGCAAACGCAATGCAGTAAGTGACAAGATAAGACTCCTGCATCTGCACCTGCGTACAGCAGCACACCTCACCAGGAATGTTTGTGTGCATGCTTTAAACAAGGCATATTTTACAGCCTGCGCTTGATAAGAAATTGCGGCTCTCAATTTGCTGCCATTAAGGTTTTCGGTTGATCAAATATATCTTCTTAAAGGGCGGCTTCAAATAGCTAACTTGCATGTCTCATACTGCAAATGACCATTAAAATACATGGAATAACAACTTTGGAATACTGTTTGAAAAACACTTTCTCATTTATTATCGGGAAACTTGACTTCTTCCGAACAAGTGTTAACACTGTCTTGATGAATTTGCAAAGCTATTCAAGCCACGAAGTACATCTGCACGCTGAGTATATTTCAAATACTGTGCTTCTGTTTTCACTTTCAAAATGTTTTTATTTATACACTAATATTTGACCTATGAATATTCCGTGTTTATATGGAGCCAGCTGTTCTAAATTCTGGTTATACTGAGCATTCATGCAAAACATCAGGTGATATCATTGGATATTTTTAAGGGGAAAGTTCATAGGAAAGCAGTTATGTATTCTTGTGATTAACACCACATTGGATCAAAAGAGTCATGTCTAGCTCTCTGAAAATACAGCTACTGTTTTAGTTAGCAGAACACTTCGGCTCTGTCTGCATTATCCTTTTTTGCCAAAAAAATCCCACTGTTGCTACCACTGATTCAATTCTGTCATTGTGCTATGATGAACACTGCAACATAAAATAAAAAGAGCTGAAGGCAGTGCTGTTAAAATCTTTGTGCCCTTAACAACAAAAAGTAAATCTCATGCCATCACCAAGGAAAAAAAAAAACCAAAACAAGAACAACAAAAAAAACCCACCACAAATATGACAAACAAAAACCAGCCCCAAAATCCACTCAACACTACAAGGCTGTTTCTTAAGTATCTGAAAGTTCGGAAATACTGGCCCAAATCCATAGCAGGTTTTAGGAATCAAAGTCCAACATGATGTATTAAACACCCCTCCAATCCCAGAGGGGCTGTTTTTTTAATTGAGCTTTTTCTCCTGCAACAGCCCTATGGCAGCTACAGCCCTGCACCCTTCCCAAAGCCATCGCCTTGGGAACCTGCTCTGGGTCCAAAGCACAGGACTGTGTGGCTCTCAAGAAGCAGGTGCCTTTTTGGGGTGCTAGTGCCAGCCACTCCTGCTGCAAGCGCTGCAGACAGGGTGGCAGGAGGCACCACTCCTCATCCTCTGCCAACTATGGCTGGAAAAAGGTGGAAACAACCTGCTGAATGTTTTCACACATGGCCCCTCACCCTTGGTGTATCACAGCTGGAAAATCCCAGTCCCAATCGCTCTCTCCACGTATGGAATCACAGGTGGTTTGGGCCGGGAGGGATTGTCCAAAACCATCCAGTCTGTGCCCCCTGTCATGGGCAGAGACATCGTTCACTAGACCAGGTTGCTCAAGGCCCCATCCAAATAGACTTCCAGCACTTCCAGGGATGGGGCAGCCACAACTTTTCTAGGCAGCCTGTGCCAGTGCCTCACCACTCTCACTGTAAAAAAATTGTGTCTTATATCCAACCTAAACCTACCCTCGTTCAGTTTAAAACCATTGCCCCACTGGAATAGAAGAATTCCATGCACTCCACCAGTGAGTTTTTGGTTCTTAACCTGTCTTACAGGCTCCGAGGTCTGATGCCTGCTCAAACAAATGGGACTCTCTATTTGTTTTAGCAGGCATTAGTGCTTGCTCTCTGTTTCACATCCCTCTCTGTTTCACAGGGAAACACTAAATGATTAGTAGGTGGACTGTACTTAACAGCATTACTGTGCAACTGCTGGGATACAGCAGAAGAAACACACGGTAGGACTGTTTACGTCCTAAGTAATTCGTACCTTACTCTAACCCCTGTCAAGTTAGCCATGAGGCAAGATGACTTAAAAAGAATCATGCCTCTGCAGCATGGAAATTCTAAACATCACCTTCCTTCCTCCTAAATCACAACCACCACTTAAAAGTGTATACTTAAAACTACAAGAGAGCACATCACCATTGCGATGCACCAGGCTAGACCAGCACCAGGCTAGACCAGGCAGGACCTATAGCTCTTCAGCAGAGGTGCACACGTCCAGCAAGAAGTCCCTGCAGGAGCTCAGCGCAAGATATTTATGACAGCTGCCCAAGCAATTTTCTGATGAAGCTGCAGGAAAATTGCCAAAATAAAACCTTTTCATAAGAAGTGGTTTTGTTTCAACCTTCTCTGAGGAAAAGTACTAGGAAGCATTGCTTTTATTTTTACAAAAATAAACAAACCCAAACCAACCCCACACCTGGGTTTGTATTTCAAAATGCAACTTTGTAGTTATTTACACATACAAAATCTGAGTCAAATCAATCAAGACTGCTTTGGCAATCCTGACTTTTTCCAAGTACAATCACTTTTTGTTGTTGGTTGTTGTAAGACTTCAACATTTCACCCAAATGTAAGACGGTAAATTTTCAAGCTCTGAAAAGCTTTCGCAAGACAGAGAATAGTCCTGCTAATGCCACATGGTCTGGTTCCAGTACCTTAGTCCAGATGACACTTAGCTCTTACATAAATGTGACCCTCCACTCACTTCAGCAGTGTAGGTTTTGAAGAGCAGCTTCACCAGGAGCATCTTGCAGGGCTCCTGCCAAAGCAGAAGGAGGACTGCAGTCCCTCGAATTCAGAGTCTGGAGTAGCTGAGGACTTTTAAAGGACTGTCTGCAGTTTTAATCATGTCATTAGGCAGCTGCATGCTAGCAGGCAGCTCTCAAACAACTACTTCAAGGAGATGACATAAATGAGGACCCTGAGCTGCAACAGTTGAACAGCAAATGTAAGGCTGCTCTCTGACGCTTGGGATCTGTCTTGGCATCGAAGCCCAGTATACAAGGCTTGGCAGAAGTCAGTAAACTCATTCCCATCATCAGCTTCATGATTTCTAATACTGGCCTGCTCTGGACACACGTGGAGGACGCTGCTCGCACGCTGAGAGAGCAAGGCTGTACACAGCCAGCTGGCAACACAGTCAGATCTGCAGCATCACACACTCCAGTTATTCCCTTTGAGTAGATGTCTTGACCTTTACAACATGTGGCCAAGAGCATAAACAGATGGGATGACAGTATGAATGGTACAGTCCCATCAATATAATCACGCAACGTCCCTGATACATCTTGGTTGCTTCATTTCATATCCCCTGACAGCAAGTATGATACCAGGAAAAAGACAGGTGGGCTGATCAAATCCTTCAGACGAAAAAATTCACCTGCTTTAGAAACACACATAAGGATGCTGCCGTGCTGCTTCCCTCCTGTGAAAAGCCATGTGGAGCGAAAGCATGTTGCTTTCGCCTAAGTTGCCATGGATTTGTGAAAGCTCATTCCTAGAAGGAAATCTGGTAGGTGATGGCTGCCAAAAAGATGAAAAGCCTGCTTGGAAGACATCGCATCCAGAAGGTGCTGCTTTATAGGCCATGGGAGAGAGAGTATTTGTACGGCAAGCCTTACACTGACCTCTGAGCAGCTCCTTTGCACTGAAATGGAGCACCCTTGCTCCAGCAGACACTTGAAGTCTTGCAGGGAAGAAAGGGATCGCATAGGGCTTGGGGATTCAAAGATGAAAGAGGCTTTTCACTATGATACCAACTTAATCACATGGAAAAGCTTCAGGGCCGCCTGCAGGACTGCTTGGCAAACAGCTGTGCTTTCCCCTCATTCTTTTGCCTGAAGTCCTCCCAAGAGACCTGTAGGTCTTGTGTTAACAGGGGAAACCCTCTCTCCAAAAATACAGGAATACAGTGAATCCATGCTGTTCACCTGCTACAAAAAGGCACAACACTGTGGATAACCAGGCATCAGACCCAAAAAGCATACTTTTTATGGTCCTTGTCTCTGGAGGGTTTGATGGGTTCAGGCTTTTCCTGCACAGCCATCCACCTGTCAGCAGCCCCACATCTGGGTCATAGCAGAAACCTGCAAAGACTCTCATTGGATTCCTTGGGTTTTCTTGTGGAAACATGTGGCTTTTTTCTCTTGGTGTGGATGCCAGGGTAGGAAGGCATGGGTGATCATCAGGAAAGCTTCTTCCTCATTTTGACACAGGATTGCTCCAGAGCACCTTATATCCATCTACTTATATGTACTATCATCCAGACTTCCTATGTGTGAAATGGAAAGAAACAGGCACTTTTTGGGTGCCTCATACTAGTGAGAATATCCAAAACAGGTACTTTTAGGATCATCTTCCAGAAATAGGGACCAAATTTACTGAAGACAGATGATATTTTCTGTCAAATTATTTTTTGGTATCTAACCTGATAAATGAAATTTATTATCTAAATTGCCTGAACTGGTTATCTCTTACATATGTTTTTACTTGTAACAGAACACTTATTTCTACTTCCCAATACATCTCTCCAGGTGCCTTATAAAACAAAGTGCTAAGCATCTCCTAGAAACCTTGAACACACAATGTTCCCCTATAGTCAGCCCCACTGGGAATCATTGCCCATACCTCCCAAGTCCATACTACAGTGCAGACATCACCAGGTAGGCAAGACAAATCCCAGACTCAGTGCTTCAAAGACTGATGCTTCTTGTCCTTTGTGTAAGACAGCAGCTCCCCGCAGCTGGAGGGCATCCATGCCTCTATGCCCCCCTTTTTAAATTTTATTTCTCTTTTTATTTTTAAAAGAAACTTTCCCAGGACATCACCTTGGAGCCTGGAACAAGCCTGTGCTGCCTGAATAACCTGAAACCTCACCAACGCCCCTTGGCTTCGCAAGACATCGACAAGGAGGACTTCTACCCTGAGCATATATGGAAACAGAGCCTTCCCCAGACAGAAAACACATCAGTTGTACCCCCAGACTGAAGGGATATATATGTTGGTCAGGAAGGGCTAGAGCACTGCACATTAAGATCCGCAGTGATTACGAGCTATTGACTCTTTTGGGGCTATAGGGCCAGAAAAGTTAATCACACTTTTAAAAGAACATTAACACCTGCAAACTCTCAGGACAAAGCAGGACTTCTCTGCACAGCTGACCTAGATGAAGGCTTTCCAGCACAACCAGGTGCATCAAATGTTCTGGGCTGCAGCAGAGGCAATATCAGCACCTGAAGGTAGGTCACCCACACTGATTTCACACCCACGCAGCCCCACAGGTCTTCAGGGCAGCCTGCACCTGTACACAGGCATTACCCATATAATACCATACACTCCTGATCCCAAGGGAACTCCAAGGGCTCCTCACACCTCTTTGGTAGCTGCCCTTCAGTTGTAGAAAGGGAAGTCTTTAATGTTGAGCACAGACAAAGCTCTTCAGAAGCCGATTTTAATGAAGCAGAAGTTATCAAAGGTCTGATCACATGCAGAAAATCCCAACTAAATAATTCTAGCAGTGTCTGCTTGTAAGAAGACTCCAGCTCTGGGATTTCAGGGTCACAAAGCATACACTTCATTGGAATAGTCAGTGTCCTTGAGTTCAGGAGCCTCCCCTTTCTGCTGCAAACCCACCATCTTTTGCTGTATTTCCTAGACTACATCTAACAAACTGCTTTAATAAATCGCAGGCTGTCTCTCTCCTATCCCACCTTTGGTTTCTACATTGCAATAGAATGAATTATTGTTTAGTGGAAAAGCAAACGTCAATATACATGTGAAAGACCCCCCAAAATCCCCGACACGTCAGAGGAGCTACAGAAAACAGCTGAACAGATGTTCAGTCTCACCCCCTCGATTTGCCAACACTCTGGTAACAAACAATCACATTAAATGACATTATGGTTTATGACTTGGAACTTGGAAGTTGATGAGAAATTTCTGCAGTTGATTCATACTTCCTGAGACTCATAACTAGCATTTCAATCATGCTATTTTACTACATTACATGAATAATTTTCCTTGTTGTTACATAAGTGTCTAGATCCAAAATTATCAGAACTGATCTGAATCATATGATTTTAGGTTTTTTATTTTTAAAAGAAACACATAGTTTCAGGTTACTGTCTAATACTGCTGTCCTGGTGTTTCATAAAGCAGGCAGTGAAAATACCTTCTAAAACACCACATGCTCACATTTCTTCCTGAAATCAGCTTCTCTGGGTACCACCCAGCCCCTTGCAAGTATCTTGCTCTGCATCCTTTAAATAAAATGTGCTACAGGGATTTCTAACAGACATCTACAGCCAACACCATGTTTCTTATACTCATAGCTCCAAGCATAGGTCCTGGAACTCCCCAAGGCAACGAACAATGTGGCAACAGTCCTGTGTACTCAAAGAACAGAGAGGTTTGGGGAAACTGGGAGGGGAGTAAAAGAGAAGCAGCTGCTCTTTGGACTCAAAACCTTTATGATATTCCCACACCCCAGAGTCCAAGCCAAATGAAGATCACGCTGGCTTCATTGAAGGATGATTTGAGGATGCCTCAATCCAAAGCATCACAGCTCTGAGACAGCAGCACCAACTAAACATCTCTGACCCAGTTTCAAATGGGAGGTTGAGACCTTGAGAGGGATAACTGCAGTACGTGGAGCCCACAGGGCTCTGTGCACTGCTGCAGGAGCTGAGCACCTCAGGCACCTCGGTCGTGCCTGCATGAGTTGCAGTCGCCACTATCTCAACATAGACAAACCCTTCAACAACTATTTGTAGCACAAGGGGGACACTTCCACCATGTGACAGGATTTCCATCAGGTACAAAAGCCACCCAGCTCTTGTACTGAACACATACACCGTGGCACAAAGCTACTGAACACATCTACCTGCTCTGGGGGCTCAGAGAAACTTCCCACTGCAGTGACTTATCACTGCTGTAGATGAGAAAATGCACAACTTGTATTTTGCTTTAAACAAGACAAGCTGTTCACAGGTGTCATCATTCTGGCACGTAGCTCTGGCAGCACTAGTGAAAAGACAATTTTCAGCTGACAGACCAGCTAAGACACTTGAGCTTCACAGGAATTCCCTAGAAAAGGAACTGCAATTTGCCAACGGAAATATTTTCATTCTCCACATTAGGTTGAATCTAATTACACTGTTTCTTTACAATTGCAGTCTAGTGTTGAGGGCTCCTTCAAGTAAAAAGCTTAACGGCTTTCCCACTGACATGGTAACTTGGAGCCCTTCACATCAGTAACGCGCTGACAGCACAATTTGTTTGAAGAACAGGTTGATGTCTAACAGAGCTTATTTCAAGATTCCAACACGATAGAGATTTTTATATCACATTCCTGGGTTCAACCACCAGAATATCCTATATGGAATCACATATTCATCACCACGGTAGCTCCTCAAAAAAAGAGGAGACGGGGACAGCGTGGAGTAGCATGGGGCGACTGTACTTTGCTCCAGCCCGAAAGACATCTGCGCACCGGCGGACCTAGCACGGAGCGAATGCAACTTGCTCTCCGGCGTGAACCAGACTCCCCTGCCCAGAAACCAGAGTAGGGTGGGTTTGATCGTGAATGACGGACTCTGATCGCTACCAGCATAACGAGGGCAAAAATGCTATTAATAAAGATGATAATAACATGCCCCCTTCTTTTTTTGTCCCCCTCGGGGTTTACGGGGTTTTGTCTCATGGGCGAGAGGAACTGGAGGTTTTTCCCTTCACCGAAGCGAGCTGCTCTCCTGGCCGACATACGTGCAGCTCAAGGTAGGCTTCGCCCGGCAGATCCCGCGGCCCGCCGACCCAGCCGCTCTCCCCGGCGAGCAGCCGCCCGCCTCCCCTCCCCGGGTATGGGTGTCTGCAGACCGTGAGGGTGGGCTCCGCTCATCGCGGCACTCACCCAGGTTGACGAAGCTCATGACCATGTCGGCGTCGCTGAGGAAGGCGCTGTCCTGCGAGCTGGGCAGCGGCGGCGGTGGGGAGGGGGGCGGTGAGCGGCCCCGCTCCGCGCCCGCGGTGCCCTCCGCGCCCTCGGCCAGGGCGTGGTAGAGGTCCAGCATGAAGCGCGGCGCCGCCGTCAGGCGTCCCGGCGGCGGGGCCGGTGGGTCCCGCGGCAGCGGCCGGGGCCGGTGGGGCAACCCCAGCACCGAGAGGATCTCCCGCTGCATCTCCCGCTTCTCGTGCGACTTCAGCCGTCGGTACAGGAAGCCCGAAGCGGCCGCGGACGGCGGCTCCCCGCCCTCCGCGGGCAGCGCGGGCTCGGCGGGGCGGCAGGCGCCGCTCAGCAGCGCCCAGCAGCAGCACAGCCAGGCCAGCCGCCGCGGCATGGCGCTCGGCCGGGCGGAGGCAGGCGAGGTCCCCGCTTCGCCCTGTCCCCGGGGAGGCTCCCCGCCGCCCTCCAGCCCTGCCCCCCCGCGGCGGCTACCGCCTGGGCCGGCGGGGGCAGCCAGAGCCAGAGGGGCTCAGCGCTCAGCCCCACCGCCGCGCATGGCCGCCCGCGGGGCACAGCGCGGCAGCCTCTCCCCTCCCTTCACCCGCTCAGGTGCGGCGGGGCCGCCCCCCGCCCAGCCCGGCCGGTCAGTCCGCCATGCCCCTGCCCAGGGGCGCCGCGGGGTCTGCGTGTGGGGGGAAGAGGAGGAAGGAAGAGGAAGAGCAGCGAACTTTTCCCCCTGCCACGGAGCAAGCGAGGGAGCGAGCGAGCGGTTCTTGCGGCGGCAGCCCCGGTCCCCGCGGGCTGGAAGGAGCACGGCTGTTGCCAGCGAAGGCAAATCACCAGCGCGCCCGCCTCTCGGCGGGGCGGGCTGCCGCTCCTCCGGGGCGGGGAGCGGGCGAGGGCGCAGGTAGCGAGGCCCCGCGGGGCGGGCGGGACGGCAGCGGGGGATGGAGGGGGGCAGAGCAGGTTCGGAAGCGGCAGCCCCGTCGATTGTCATTGGTTTGTTGCGCGGGGGCAGCGCTCCCCTAATTAGCGGCGCCGGCCGCCTCGGCGGCTCCGCTGGCTTGTTCCTTCCTAAAAGAGGATTTCGGCCATCGCTCCTGCTCCCAGCACTTAGAGCATGTAGGTTATTTCTCCCGAAAATAGGCCGAGTGGTACCTGTTGTGAATCTGAAAAAGCCTTATAGTTCATTTGAACGGGTTACAGCATCCCGCCCCTTTTTCTGGAATATTGAGCAAAATTAAGCACTGAGCACTGATAAATGGTACGGGTACCTCTCCCTCCACACCCAGTCTCAATCGATGAAGTACCAGACTGTGTCTGCGTACTGTGAAACAGGTTGTACCGTTGTAAAAGAGCATACCCACTCCTAAAGTCAAATGCTAAGGTTGCAGCTGTGATTACAGCCCTTTCATAAAAGATAACCCCCTCACCACCACCACCATCCCGCATTCTCAGAACAGCAATGAAGTTGAGCAGGGAGCAGCTCATCCATACGCTGATCTCTGACTTCATGGATTTTGCTTGGGTTGGATGAGTAAATCCAGGCTAGTCCTGCTGAAATCAGTGCAATTGCTCTGGGTTTGAACTGAGATAATTTCATAGGAGTTGGCCTTGAGAATAATATCTGGACTATTTGAAGTCACTGGCAAAATTTTCATTAACTTTATTAGAATCAGAATCTGGCAATAAGCTCATATTCAGTTTCCCAGAGACACAGCTGAGAATATTCAAGACTGAGTATGTTATTTTCAGAAGTGGAGGTTACTCCAAGCGTTCACATTGTGAAAGCAAGGTCGCAGATGGCTCTTTTAACTGCACCAGTCAAGGAACACTATAATACTAGGTATTTGAAAGCTTGTGTTGGAGGGAAAAAAATGCATCTTTAAGGAGATTTGAGCATAGCTATCACAGGGGTGGCAGGGAAGAGTATGGAAGTCACTTTTGCAACTATGCCCCTATTTTTTCCACTTTGTTAAGAATAGTCAGAATTTGAAAGTGAGGGTGTGTGCAACAGCATGGACTAAGCACGTTCCTTTTGCTATACTGGACTTCATTATCATCACGGAAGAGGTCTGTGTCGTCCCTTAAGGACTGGGGAAGGCAGTGTTCAGGGAAATTTCAGTTCTGCTGATTCATTTATTCAATTCTGTCAGCTTAGAGCAGCAGTGATGATTTGATTGAAGAGGGAGAGGAGGGCTCAGACCCAGAGAGGAGGTGAGCAACATCCCTCTCCTTCTGCGAGGCAGTGTGGGATCCTGCTGGGAAAAACCCAGGCTCCCAGGCAGAGAGCCCAGCGCACAAGCTGTCCTGCAGCCCTCTCAGCCCACCAAGAAGTTATTTTATAGCAGCCTTAGGAAGGACATTTGGAGGCTGGGAGGAAGTGCAAGAGCCCTGAGGTCAGTGAGGGAGGTTTCCCAGGCAGGCACTTATCCCGCAGGTGGGGAGGAAGGGGAGCAGCCAGTTCTGTGCCATTCACTTCCCAGTCAGAGCCCATTTGGATGTAGTTCATGTTGCTGTCTCCAGCAGAGCTTTGTAGACTCTGTTTCCTGTTTTGACAGCACCAGAGGGAAATGTCTCATTATACCATTATCTCCAAAGTGTGAACCTTTCCATCCAAAGTGTCCCCCACTTTTCTTGAAGTCCAGCAAAGATGGTGCATATTTAGCAGCAGACCACATTTTAGCAAATTCCAGGACAGCTGTTGGGCATTTCTGCTTCTCTGATGCTCAAATGTGTATCATCTCTATGTTTTTATTCGAAAAGAAAAATATTTTAAATACTGTCATTTGCATAGGGATCACTTCAGTAAATTGCAGCTGTAATAACAGTTGGCAGCATTTGGGCATCTGAGTTTGATGCGGCCTGGGGACAGGAACACACAGCAAACTTTCCAGTTCTTCCCTGTAAAGTTACCATATTCTTAAGGTAAGTTTCCATGTGTAGCTAGGAAGCTAACGCCCTCCTTAGGAAGTCATTGTACCTTCTGTTAAGTTTAATTTAAGTCTAATTAATAAGTCTCACTTTTTTCAGCAGTGCTTCTCAGAGATGTACACTACTTATCCCTGGAAATGCATCTCACTTCTAGTTGTGAATGCTTTACTGTGGGTTCCAGGTAATGTTATGAGACCTACGAAAGTCACTGCATCACTCAGCAACTTGTTGCGGGGTGGAAAGAATTAAGTTCTTTTACACAGGTCACCTACAGCAACAGGTTTCAGATATTCCTCCCATTTTAAAGAGCAAGTTTCTGCAAAGAATTTTAAGACTTCAGATGAGAGCTGTATATCTAATTCTCCAGAGGAGTGCAAAGGCTCTGCATTCAGCAACTGCTGCAGGCTGACACGTGTTTTAAGAGTTAATTGAAAATACACTGTAGTGCTACCAGCAGAATTTTTCGCTTGCCAAGGAGCCTTCGTAGTATAATCCACCATCCAATGCTCTGCCGTAACATGTATTTTCACTCAAACTTTCCTTTCACTGTCATATCTTCAAAAATGCTGTGGAATCAGGCTTCTGGGTATCGTTCAGGTCACAGGCTTTTCCTGCTCATGACGGACATCTGGTGGCGAAGCGGAAAAACTCGTGTCTGTCCGCTCGTTGGCAAGTTAGCAGTAAAACCCTTTTTCCTCAAAAAAAAACCCCAAAACAAATCCACCCCAAAACTCCCGAAGAAAACCCCATAACCCTAATAATTCAAAGAGGTCTTCTACATCCCCCTGAAAAGTCCTTGTTTAATTTTCATCCGGTAAACAAAATTTCAGTATGTATTCAAAAGCCTGCACCGGCTCAGTGCTTCATGAGAAACCTGTGGTACAAGTGGCTCTGAACAGAGCCCATACCCCACAGGACCCCTGTTCCAAGACGTGGTATGGTGCAGCAAGGATTGACTATAGCATTTGATTTCTTCTGGTAGTGCCAGTGTTTAGGTTGTATGCAATTAAAAGCTGGGCTACCTGTTTCTGCTTGGAAAAGATTCATTGGGTAATCTGTTGTCTTAATTCAGCAAATCATTCCTCACTCTGGTTTAAGCAAATTAGGTTTCCTGGTTATTCTATGGATAAGTCATGAGAAGCAGTTCCAGGCAGATAAAGCATTGAAATGGTAAAGAGGTAATTTAAGTTCAGTTGGAAGCTTTCAGAACAAGAGAGGGGTTCCATTATTGTGCCTTAAGATACATCACCTCATCTGTAATCAGGAAGAAGTATATGCAAAACCTTTTTCAATGCTTTTAGGTGTACAACTTCCCAGGTGCCAGGATTTCATGACTAGCAGAAAAAATACACCTTGAATTTCTTTTTTTTCAGGACTAAAATCATGCTTTTGAATATGGTATTGAACTTACTATTCCAGTGATCCCTTCTCCACCTCCTGAAAACAGAAAAGACATTTGATTTTTATAACTTGGCATTCCCACCTTCTCTCCAGCTGAACCGTCAGCTGCTGAAGCGCCTGCAGCAAGCCCTGCTCCTTCACTTATGGGGTCAGCAAGGACACTGCAGTAAGGGCAGCTTCCATCTTCACAATCCTTTTGCTAAGCAAATGTAGGTATTTTTTTTTTAAGCAATGTGGGAGAGCTGTAAGTAATAAGAATAACTTTTGCTTTCTAAAAAAACCCAAACCCTATGCTGTACAATAATGACATAGCTGGAATGGACTATTTGCAGTGCTGCCCTTGGAGAGGTTGAAAATGCAAACATACCTCCTAATTTTAGCATGCTGGTTTCCAAGCTCTACTTGTGAAATGAGAAAGAGTGGTTGAGTATAATCTTAGTTCGAAGATCGAAGCAGGCTAAAAACAGTATTTGCTATGAAAGCTCAAATTTTTCCCTTCACTTGCTGAACTTGCTTTCTCCACTGCAAGTAGGGGCAGTTGAAAAATAGTAACATCATCTTATTTGCACATAGCAAACCACTACTTTCTTTACTAAGAAATCTCATCTAAAAATATGCAATGATGATTTCCCAGATCAGAACACCTTAAAAAATTGTTATAAATATTAATTCAACAACACAACTGGACAGCTATCCTTGCAAAAGCAAACAGTCAAAAGTGAAGTAAGTCCCAATATGCATTTCACAAACAATTCCAACTCTGTTCTGCCCCTGGCCACCATCTCCACCCTATCAGGGATATACTTATGTGCAAACAATTATAGCTTAGTTTATTTGAAGTCAACAGTGTCATGTATTGAGGGCAACTGACCTGAAATGACAGCAATTAAGTAAATATTAATATAGCATATCATTAATATATTTTCTCTGAGTCTTTTCATTATATTTGCTTTTTGTTTCATTTTTGCTAATAAGGCTTTTTCTGTTTAAAACTGAGGAAAGTGAATCATCAACTATAAAAGGGAAATAGCAAAATCTGCTTTGTACAGGCTGCAAATTAGGCTTGGTAAACTCGAAAAAGTGTTATTGAGATTGATGTAAGTGAAAGGTCAGTAAATGTAGAAATACTTTAACCAACATGAGGTAAGAGTCTACCTTTAGCTCTATAATGTGAAGATGAGATTTTAGTAAGAATAGGTCCCCACTATTACTGCTGTCATAGGTAACAACAGCAGCAAAGATGCTTATCATAATCCATATAAGCTGGGCTGCAGGCATACCTGTATTGTGTAATCAGACCTGCTGATGCTGTGCAGGTATGCTTGTACCTGCTGTGTAACGATTACCTCAGTACAAAAAGCACAGCACCATGTCCAGCCTGCATAGTGTGGTCTCAAAGAACTTAATTTCTTCTGAAGGATGAAAACTAGAGCAGTACCTGGCTGCGAGCACATGAAAGCTGCCAAAAAGGCACAATGAGAAGAGGTGAGGTCCTCAGTCTATCCTCTGCTGATGTCGGCTGGTGAGCTGTCTGCTGATGTCCTGCCATTACGTTGTCTAGTGTAGTGAGCAGAAAAAATTCAACACTGATTAGAGTAGCTCATAATGTGAGGATGAACTGAAAGACGAAACACTGATTTTAGCAGGCAAATCATGACCTTTAGGCTCACATGAGGTACAATGAATGAATGTCAAGATGTCTATATGATAGGCTAAGGCTGGGAAAGGACAAAATGTAAAAGACATGTAGATCTTTATGAGACTCTCCATCTTCAAATATTTGGTCTGGATTTAAGTTTTTATGCTTTAAATTAATAAACATGCATTAGTAATCCTAACTCTGGATTACATTTTTATTTAGCAATTAATTTCTGTTTGTTCTTTTTTCTTAAAGCCACACAGAAACAGAAAGCTTTTCTATTAGGTTGGTTTGTCTTTAAACCTTAGCAAATTAACAGAAGGAGCTAAATTAAAATATGAGCCCTCTTCCAAGTGTTGAAAGGTCTTTCAAAGTTTGTAGGAGCTGCTATTTCTGCCCTTGTGCAATGGGCATTGTAAACAGTGAGCCTGGAGCTTGTAAAAGCCATTGTAATTCAGAAAATTACAAGAAAGAAGATGTAAAGAAACTGGAAATCAGGAAAACCACAAATGGTTTCCATTATCATTGATAACCTCAGAATGTGCTGTGTTGAGTTCCCGCAGGTTGGGAAGGATGGGGTTCAGGTATATTCGCCATGCCATACTTCCCAGGGTACTTGCTGCTTAGCCCACTCACTATCCAACTCCCCATCAACAGAAGAGTATCAGGCAGCATACTTGGCTGAAACAATTCCCTTCCATTTCTGCCTTGTCTTGGTGTCAGCTGCGAGCAAACACATACTGGTGTGGCTGGCGTGCTGCAGAGCAGCACCTAGAACTGCTTTCTGGGGCTGAACACCCGACCTCACTCGCCTTCAGAGATGCACATTTTATACAGACAAAAAAAAAAAGGTGTGTATTTGAGATTCAAGGGCTGATCATCACCTTGTGCTTTGGGGAAAAAAAACTAAAAAACCCCACCGAAGAAACAAGACCAGTGATAATTAAGGAAAGAACAGCTGTTAATATTGCCAACAAGTATTGCAGAATGGGACTGGAAAATATCCTGGAGAGAACAAAACTAGGGGGAAAAAAGTTCTGAAATCTTATTTAAAGTAACTCTGACAAAGTCTGCTCTGACCAGGGTGTCTTTTCAACAATACTTTTCAATAAAATTGGGATAGACCCAAATAGCATTAGGCCACAGTGGGGACGGCCAGATTATTTAAGTTTGAAAATACAAACACCGTTCCCAGCAGCATCCCGTTGTAGAGGCGGCTGTACTTGGGCTGCCTTTCCCTTTACATATACACAAACAGAGGTGAGTTTTCAAAGGCAATGGTCCCTAAATACCCTCAAATAATAAATGTCAGAGACCATTCCCTGCTGCCTTAGGCTTAGAAGCCATTTTGCACTAGAAAGCCAAGCCACCTCTCACCCATCCTACCCTAGCCCCAGTGGACATCTCCCTCCTGAGTAGGGCAGCTGCAGGGAGCATGGCAGGCAGGTCAGTGCCTTCTCCCATACTCATCCATCTCTAAGGCTTCCCCACCACCACTGTTCCTCCACCTTGTGGTGGAGCTGTCACCAAGAGGTTTTCTGCTTTATGGCCTCCTCGGGCTCTGTGGGGTAAAACACATTTCCTACTTTCTTTGCTGCTTACAGCAAAAAAAAATTCAGTAGACACCACTTGCTTTCATTCAACATTTGCTTTAAAAAGTACCTCATATGGTGCCAACCCAAACACAAGTATTTTAGGGACAAGCAGGGTCTCAGAAGACACTGCACAGGGCAGCAAGTCTAAAAAGGCATTTTTACACATCAAGAACTGTAGTGGCTTAAAAAGCTTTAAAACCCTGTTGTCTTACAGCTGAGCTTTTTCTTCCATGCTTCAGGAACAAAACACTTTCATCCCCTAAGAAGATACTTTTCAACACCTGTGCTTACTGTCATGACCAATAGCCTTATAGATAAGTTAGTTACTTAAGGAACTAATTCAGCCAGGAGGAAAGGGACATGTGTTGTTCCCAAACACCATTTAATACTTAGATTTAAGAGGTGAACACTGCAATAATCATTTTGTTAACAAGTCAGGAGAAGAGCTGACTGTATATCAGTTTAAGCTGAAGAGATGCAGCTGCTACTGTGCACTAAACAAGTTTCCATGCCAGCTCAAGATGATGACTCAGAAAAGAGAGTCATCTTTTTTCTTTTTACAGGAAACATTTAGAGGCTGACAGAAAAGATTTCATACATTTGCCGTCTGGAGGTACTTCCCAACGTAATCACAGAGAAAGAAATGTAGTTTCTTTAAACGGTGTAAGGAGAAAGCCTTGTAAAAAAAAATTAAAATCTATTTCTGTGTTCTTAGCCTTCTCTAAATTAACAAAATATCCTCCTTGGTGAAGCAAAAGTGATAACACTAGTAATTATTACATTGCTTATGGGAGGCTTCAAGTTTCCTGAGCAACAGCATGCCTGTAATGCAAGGCTTGTCTTTGTTGCACTGCTAGCCCAAAGCAGAGCTCAAATTTTCTGTCTCAGGCAGCTCACACACAAGCTCCAAAGCCTCCATCCCTCCTGCGGGAAGCCAGCAGCCCAGACCTTGCTGAGTCCCCAGGGCATGCAGGCTGAGAGATTACAGCTGCTGATGCTCGAGCTGGGAAACCCAGTTGGGATGTGGCCACACTGTGTCTTCGGGCTGTAACGCAGCAAGACTGCTGTCTTGAGCTAGCATACCCACACAGGTCAGCACAAATGTGGGTGCAGACTTGCCATCATGGCACTGAAAAGCACGTAAAACCTGCCCTTGACAGCTCCAGCCCCTGCAAGCTGTTTGGGAGAGACTCAGGCAGCCAATCTGCTCCAGGTCTGTGTGGGTCTTTGCTCACACGTAAAAGGGTGACTTGCACAGTGTGGAAAGAGTAACCGCTAACATATTGCTACTGTTTTCATATTTAACAAGTACAGTACTATAATAAATAATGTAAACCAATAAATAAGTAATGTCAGCTAGAAGGTAGGATTAGCTTAAAACCAAGCACCTCCAGTGTATAGGTGTACCTTGTCTGCCCTAAGAAGGCAGCTCAGTTCAGAGGAGTTTTGGGGAGAGGGGAAAGCTGCTATGGCAGCTCCAGAGCATCAGCTCATTTTTTTGCACATCACATATGGTCAGAACAAGGTCTCTGCACCTTATCGATCCTCTGTTGTCAAACTGATGCACAACCAACTTCTAATAGCTTATTCTACTCTGTGCCAGGGAAGTCTTCCAGTAAAAGACCAACAGCCTCACAAACAAGCAACTAAAAGGTCATTTCCAAGCACTTTTGAGATATTTGGTGTAACTCTGAATGACACAGCTCAGACAGCAGAAGCTGCAGTTACATTAGCATGATAATCTACCCAGGCTTTCTAGACAGAGCACTGCGGGTACCTTCCAGTTCATTTGAGCTGGGGCAGTGGGACAGCCCCAGCATGCCTAGGGCTGCTGGACCCACACTTTCCCTGCTCTGAAAGTAAATGTTGACAGGATTGCTCTCTGGGACTGAGCCCCTGTGCAGGAAAGGCTCATGTCCACACTACTGCTCTCTTACTCCCTGAGACTGCCGCTGGTCTGTGTTAGCATCCACTCACCTCAGGAACCATTCGAAATAGCACTATTTACACAGGCCAAAATAGTGCCAGAGACTTATCTGTTCAACTGACCTGTCCCAGGACCTAGGAACATAAGGATGCACTGCTTGATGTGTGGGAACAGACATAGCATGAGCACCTGCCAAACTGTCATGCAGGCTGGCTGCTTTGTGAGCATCCTTTGTGGCAACCTAGAGAAGGGCACTGCTCTCAGCCCTGGGTAGGCAACTACTATGTGAGTTGATGTGAGCAGAAACCACAACTGATTTCAAAAGGCTACCCAAGGTTTTGGGAAGTTGTTTCTAACTGCTGAGCAGAGCTCCCAGTGGAAACACTTGGGAAGGAAACCTTTCTAAACTAACTTCTTGCTTCAAGTAATTCTAGTCTCTTACAACGTCTTTATTTCACTCGGCTTTGAAGAGATAGAAGAGGCAGATAATTAATTATAAAAGACAGTAAAAAAAAAAAAAGAAAGAAAGAAATAACCAGTCATTCCAGACTCTTACAGCCCCAAGACAAAACGGATACATCAGTGACAGCATATGGGCCCTTGCTAGTGTGGAACCAATTGCCTGCAGCTGATCTCCATTAGAAAAGCCTCTGTTGACTTCCCTCACCCAAAATAATAGGGAAATCCATTTCATTTTCTTCAAATTGTACAACAGCATTTGGCAAGTTTTGTTTCTTCCTATTTAAAATAAAATAAAGGAATAAAATATGATAACAGCCCATCAAGTTATGCTACAGTTTCATTTATGTGATGTTCAGGACAGTCTGTAGCAATAAAAGGAATAGGTACTTGAACAAGGTATTATGGTTAGTAGCTTGTGGGAAGATATATTTAAATACTAATAACCTAATAGAAGCAAGGCAAGGTAACAGAATGTGACAGATGTTGGATGTTCTGTATTTGCACTGTGTCAGATGTGTATTTTAAATTACTGTTTGCATCATGAAAGGACCAAGAGACCTTAGTTTTGGATTCAGGGCCCTATGAGGCTGGACTGTGCAAGCAAGTATTTAATTCCTTTCTTGGGGTTTAACCCCAGCTGGCAACTGAGCCCCACACAGCCACTCAGGTACTTTCCCCCCTTCCCAGTGGGATAGGAAAGAGAATTAGACAGGTAGTAGTGAGAAAACTTGTGGGTTGAGGTAAAAGACTGTTTAACAGGTAAAGCAAAAGCCATGCACACAGGCAAAGTAAAACAGGGAACTCCTTCACTACTTCCCATCAGCAGGCAGCCACCTCCAGGACAGTAAGGCTCCATCACATATAACAGTTACTTGAGAAGACAAACACCATCACTCTGTACATCTCCTTCTTATTCCCCCAGCTTTATAGGCTGAGCATGACACCAGACAGGTCATATCCTTTTGGTCACTGGGGGTCAGCTGTCCCAGCTGTGTCCCCTGCCAACTGCTTGTGCACCCACAGCCTGCTCACTGGTGGAGTGGGATAAGGAGCAGAAAAAGCCTTGGCTCTGTGCAAAAACTTGATGAAATCACTCTTAAAAGCCTCTGTGAGAAAGACTCATTTTCACCTCAAGAATTAAGGAACAGGGAGAATGAAAACCGTCCTTCCACAGTTAGATAGGAAACTGAGAGCTGAGCCTTGTTTTTCTGATTCCTAATCAGTGCAAGCATTAGCCTATTTTTCCTCCAATAACAGATTCAAGCTGTGACAGGATTCTGACATATGGATTTCCTTCCTCCACCAAGTTTTTTGAGCATCTGGGTCTTGATCAGCCACTGTCACCACCATGTATCTTCAAAAGAGATGCTCTGAAGTGTTCTAATCAGCATCAGCCACAATCTGAAACAGGGAGAAAGGGAGAAATGGTTCACAGATCCTCAGAGCTACTATGCGGATATGTGGTTGGGATCAAAGGGGACTGCATATGGCAACAGCAGCGCTTAAAAGTGATCCTGAAAGATGCATTTTCTTGCACAAAGTTTTATATAACCACACAACTTTGTTCTCAAATATTTAAACAGGTTAGTGACAATGAATAAGCTATAATAATTATAACATGACAACATATTGAAGCCAGTGTGGTGAAAGTGCTTAGTATTCCCAGGCACCCTACGGTCATCATCATCTTCAATTTTTGACTGTAATTCAGATCCAAGAAAGTATTAGAACAAACCAGGTTGCTGACAAATGAATAATTAGATGTGT
Organism: Ara ararauna; assembly: GCA_028858755.1. Classification (NCBI taxonomy): domain Eukaryota; kingdom Metazoa; phylum Chordata; class Aves; order Psittaciformes; family Psittacidae; genus Ara; species Ara ararauna. The sequence goes on along the minus strand of CM054377.1, from coordinate 91,032,127 downwards.
CCTTGATCAAGTACTTCCTTTTACATAGAGGCCCGTATGTTGACTATACTACAGTGTCATCAATAAAATCTTTGTCTGTTTAAGTCAGAGCACACAACTTTCTACTGTGGAACACAGTTGCAACTGTTTATGAAGATGGCTGGGTTTTTTTTTAGTTCAAGACATGCATGAATTACAGAAACTTCAGCTAAGATACACTAGGCAAATAACAGTGACAGCACTAATCAAAACTTCCCTTTATCTCCCAGCAAAGGAATTCCCAAATGTCAGGGGCATTTCCATAAGAGACAGCCTACAGTTCTACCCTTCTATTCTCCCCACACTGTGTTCCTCAAACTTACTTTTGCCTCTGAAAATCCTACCTGCGACTCCGTAATCTTACAACTCTACTCCCTCCATAACATATTTCCCACAAGGATAACAAAAGAAAGTACTTCAATAAAATGTTCTCATGCAGTCTGCTTCAACAGGATTTCCCAGATATCTCTGTCTTTAAAGGATGTGGTATGGAAAACACTGGGATAAGGGGTTTGCTTTGTTTATTAAAACAGAAAGTTATCTTTAGCTTTAATTGTCTATAAGCTATCATAGGCCTTTGTGCTATAACTTTAATTGAAAATATTTAATGTTTCTAATTTCCATTTTCATTGTCGGTGCACAAACTATTTTTGCTGGCAGAACTAATAGGATTTTAGTTGAAGAGTATCTGTTAGTTGTAGTTACAATTGCTAGGCATGCCTTTAGTCAAATTTAAATTAACAGTAACTGCATAAATGAAGCATTCTATGTCATGGTAGCACTGTAAGTGAACTATTTACTTACAAAAGCTTTTGAATCTTTTCCAGGATAGAGAGAATGGGAAGAGTTGCAGAAGAATAATAAGACACAATCAATGCAAGAGCTGGAGGGACTGGAGCAGAAGGAAGAACTGAGTGCGGGTATCACCAGAGAGGCACTGGGGACTGTTAAAGCTTCTTCAACAAAACCAGCTACTGAAAACACAACTTGTCCTCCAAACAGCTCTGAAAAACTGCTTCCACAGCTTCACCTTGCTATTGCCCTTTACCCAAAAGCCTGTCTTGTCCTGTTTTAGGCTGCCTGGGGTTTTGCCCTGTCTGTTGAGGAGTGGATGCAGAAGTTCCCATCTCTCATGTGCAGGAATCCAGCATCTCCTAACTGTCCTCCCTTTGACTTCACGGCCAAATCACCCTGAGTACACCACTGTTCCTTCATTGGGATGCCTGTCCTGATACCCTCTGACACCTGTGTAGTGACTGTGACCTCTGTGAATATTGGCCATAAACATAAAATCCAAAGGAAAGTTGGAAGTTATTCCCCCAGGCAGTAAATAAGTAGGTGAAATAATATTACTTCAGTCATTTAGGCTGGGTTTCAAAACGCATTTAAGGACCAAACATGCTGTGAGGCACCAGAAGAATTTCCAAAATCACAACGAGAATTCCCATCAATTTAAATAGGAATCAGCAATCTAAGAACTTCAGGAAATCCCATGTTTATGAGTACATCTCCAGGCAACAAGCGCTTTAGTATCTTTAAAAAGGTGCCTTTTTACTCATTGCCACTGCAAATTGGTATGTTCAAGCTACAAACTTGAGAATATTATTTTTATCACTATATTCAAACTATTTAGAGTATTTAACTGACCTAATAAATGACTCTCCTTTATTTCATTTCTAGTACAATTGGCCTTTTTATGGATGTATCCAGCCCACTGCAGAAAAGACTGAACGATGATCTTTTCTCACATCACTTCCCAAACCCATCATTTGCAAATTATCTCTGTCTATTCCTGTTGACAGCTTGGACTGATTTTAATTTACAGTCATCTTAGATTACTATATATTAATAAAGTCCCTTGCTAACATTGCCAACACATGTCCAAGGTCCATTCAAACTCAGGCTCTTTGCACTTATCACCATGTTAACTGAAGTCATTGTAAGGTTTCTTCTTTTTCAAGCTTGCCTTTAAAAGCTGGCAATTAAAAAAAGCTGTCAAAAGAAAAAGTAAGGGTGGCACATCATGAGGGTTTAGATATTATTCTCAAACGGGTTTGCAAACCTAGAGCAAATGTAAACCAGATGCTTGTAGGTTTTAAGAATGCTATTTGCAGCAAGAGAAAGGTTTTGTCTATGGAAAATCTGTGTGTGTGCGTATGTGAACAGAATACACTGTGAATCTAGCATTTTTAGGTATTCAGCATTTGCCTTTTCTGTAGACACTTTCTCAAAAGCGCATCAAAGTGGCACAGAGGACTCCAAAGAGCTCTTGCCTCCAGAGCACATTGGTGGGCTAGAATAGATACTGCAAGACCACCAGCACTGCAGAACTGCTTCTTTCAGCAGCTCCTGCTTAGGAAACTTTTGTGAGGAAGAATGTAATTAAAATAAATCAAATAAAATACATATATATACACATCTATATACTGTTTTTACAGAAGAACTTAATTCCACTTTAACATACTTCAGTGAATAAATAGGATGAAGGATGCAAAAATTTCATCCAAGACTTCAGACCCATGCCTGACCTGGAGTATTTACAAACTTTTGAGTTGCAATAATTCTGTTTGCATACATTGTACACCAGCTATGCATGCTGATACTGGATTTCTTTTAATCAGTTTAGGTTTTTATTAGTACAGTTTGCTTAGGTTATTGGAGACTGTTCTAGTATGATACATCCCAAACACCAGTCAGTGCAATGAAACTGAATGAGGGCAACTCCCATCTAATCAGACCTGCATGAGGGAAAAGGTAATCCACTCAATGACAAAGATTTTACTGATGGTTAAGCAAGAGTTAACAGATGTGTACTTCTAATCTCCAACATAAAAGCTTCCTTACGCAGGCTAAATACAACTTCAAGCCCAAATACACCACCCCACATCTTTCCCCAGTAATAGCTATGTAAAATCTTTTAGTCTTTTGGCTGTTACCATCCATATGATGGTAGGATAAACTTTAGACAATTTTATTTATTTATTTATTTATTTGCAGGTTGCTAACATTGGTTGTTGGGGCTTTTTTTCCCAGTAGAAGTGCAGCTCTGAAAGTAAATTTAAGCCTATTATCAAACCCACTTTTCTTAGTTACTTTTCAGAGAGGCGTAGAAGCCATCTGTGAAGTCCCCAGGATCTGAGCACAGCAAGCTGAAAATCTCTATTTTAGACAATGCAGCTGCACAAATAGCAGTTTGGACAATAGGGACTTTGTTACTGGTTGTCATGTAGGTAGAAGAAAGAACCCTCTTTGACTTTCCCAGCCCAGGTTAAGATTTTTAGGTGCTAGCAGCTAGAAAACCCAATATTTTTATTTGTAAACTGAGCAAGAAAGTCTATGAACATGAAGCTTTTCTCACTGCCTCTTCCACTGATTCCTTCTTCAGAACTGAACTGAGCTTTGAATTAGTGCACAAATCTGACACAGGACAAAACAACATTCAAATTACTATTGATAAATACCCAGCTAAAAGCAATTACTTCTACTGCGCTCATTAAGAAAATGTTCCTTTAAAACTGTAGAGATGAGAGAGTTAAGGTTCAGCATGTTACTGCACAGATGTGAAAATGTTTATAAAATGCTCAGATTGTGCTTTTAAAAGGCTGGATCTTTCTCTCTCTATTTCTAACCTACATTAGTTCTTCCTAACATCACATCACTGACAAAGAGAGTCTTGATTTCAAAGGTCTGAAGCTGACTATCATCGTGGCTAGTCTACCTGAGCTCAGAGCGCAAGAGTAGGAAGAGAGGATGGGTTTGAGCTGGGAGCGTTAGAGCGGGCTAGATACTGGGCTGCAGAAGTTCAATGCCATTATATAAAATAGGAAGGTTAGAGTAGAGTAGCAATCTAAAAATGCTGGGTAACACTGACTGAATTCCCATAATCAGGTTCTTTGCTGCATTATGGTTTTGGCTAGATATCACAGCCCTAGAACCCTGTCACTACAGTAAGGAAAGACAGCAATAACTGACAGGATATCACCTTGCTTGACAGATTGGATTGGTTTCTCACATTCTGCTCCAGTTCCACATTATAGTATCTCTGCAATAACTAAGCATAAATAGACAGTGCTAAGCGCTGATCTAAGCATCTAAGCATCACTGATAACTTAGTAGAGAAATAACCTATCATGTCCTGTGGTCAGCCCACAGAATTTTACTCTTCTTGCATACTCATTTCATGCTGTCCGGTCCATTAATCGTAATTCATCTCTCAAGTATTTAGTCAGTTTGTTCTTGCCGTCATTACCCCTATTGGAAAACTGTTCCAGAAGCCCAGAGCTCTGATACTGGGAACCCTCTTATTTCCAGCCTAAAATTACTCCTGGCCAGTTTATACTCATGCTTCTTATTTGATGCTGCAGACTCTGCAGGTGAAGAGTAAAGAGTCAGAAAATGCAACCCACATTCTCAGCAGGCCAGTACTTTAAAAACAGCGTTCAACTCTTAGCCAACCTTTTGTGAGGCAATCTCAAACTGGTTTAGAAGCCTGCAGCAGATTTCTTACTGCAGAAACAGAAGAGGGAAGAACATAAGTCTGATGCTGTTTACAACGATCCATACACACTTTAAACAGCCCAGGTATTTTGCTCAGTGAAAGTATGTTGAGGTTAAGATTCTTAGGATTACATAAATAAAGCATCTGGAAAACTAACTTTTAGAAAGCAAACCCTCTGTATCAGTTACATGTCTGTCAAAAACCAAGAGTAATCTCCCAATGAGAGAAGCTGCTACAAATTTCAGGTGATACAAGTGCCCTGTTTCCATTTCAACTGGAAAAGCCTACTGACCTTGCTGGCTCTAACATTACCTGAGGTGAGACCAGAAGAGATATAGTGTTGGGTCAATAGATACTGATACCTGCAAATCCAATACTGATACCCGTGTATCTAATTCAAGCATTTGCTTTCTGAAACTGTATCCACCTACATTGCTTTTTATTAACAGGCCATTATGAATGTGCCTCTGGCAAATTCACTGCTAATGGAAATGTAAACACATCCCTTGATATTGCAAAAAATTACTTATAATGCACTGAGAATGATCATGGTACATGCAGCAGTGAAGAGGTCAGCAGCAGCGTAAAAAGTCACTTGCCTGACACTCTCTGCCAGTAACAGCTAGTTTGTCCCAAGCTTCTTTGGTAAAAGACAAGTCCTTCCTCTGTCAGCTCAGAAAGTACAGGACACTGGTGTTAGGAGCATTTGGCTCTGCAGTCAGTCTTTATCCCCCTGAGAGGCAGGGACAGCTCTCCTAATGTCTTTGCAGGAGAGGAAGTAGAAAGGACTCCACCCACAAAAGGAGTGAATTATGTCTTTTAACACACCAGACAAACCCTTCACCCTGCTTGCCACCAACACAGCAAAATAACAGATATCTGAAGAAGTGGCTGAGGAATGCTTGCTGGATGCCCTGTCTTCTTTGCCCATGCTGAGAAGCATCTCCAAATCAATGTCAACCAGTTCTCTGGGGCTTTAGGAATACAAAAGAAAAAGAAAGGGTGGCACATCATGTGGGTTTAAGGTCTTATTCTCAAGCAGGTTTGCAACCTTCAGTTTGCAAACCTAGAACAAATGCAAACCAGATGCCTGTAGGTTTTACAAATGCTATTTGGAGCAAGAGAAAGATTTTGCCTATGTAAAGTAAGACAGACACATACATTAGCCTCATCTTGACAATCTTTAGGAGACACCACACGTACCCAATTAGGATTACTTCCCACTTGCAGTGGCAAAGTTCACCTAAGTGGAAAATTTTGCGCAGAGGAGGCATTCTTAGAGATGAAATATGCTGCAGACTACCCAAAGCTTGCAAGGCTTTTGGGAGAACTCTGATGAAATCAGAAAGGGTGGGGGGAGAACAGATTGGGAACAAAACTTTTTGTCTAGAAGTAAATAGACATGACATTCCTACTTTACATGCATTATCTTTGGATTGCCCAGAGCCACCTAAATTAGGAAACTATCAATTCTGCCTACATTTCTTCAGAGAATTGCAGGAGATGTAAGGCAGTAGAAAGTGAAGTGCAAGGATATAGAAAATCAGAGCAAAAACGTAACCAAATGCGCTGTGGTGAAATCAAATTTGATAAATTTGAGCTTAAAAGACAGAAAAACACCCAGTTGAAATATGTATCTCCACTGACATACATGGCAGAAATACAATGGCATGACAGAGAAAAATAATTTCAGAAGAAAATTTATTTACGGCTTAATGACATTTAAGCCAACTATTATTATGTTAGCTGAAATGAAAAAGAAATCACTGGCAAATTGGAAAAGAACAACCCTTAGGTCAATCTGACAAATTTGTTATCCTGCGTGTGGGAAAACATCCCTTGCAAAATTTGAACTTCACAGCTGGATAAGAACACATAAGCAAATTTAATGCAGAGCATAAACTGTTGGTTGTCACCATCAACAACAATGTACAGTCAGAGCACACCACGTACATGAGATATGACCAGCCTCTCTCCTTTCATTTAAAGCTGCATGGAAATCCAGATTTACCAGCAAACCTAGGTTGTCTCCATTTCTCACTGGGCCAAAACTTTCTTGAAGATCTACTCAAAGCCACTCGACATACCATGTTTGACAAGGGTTAAATGGCAGATCCTAGAATCCCCTCGATCTCTCCACAGGCTCTGCCTAGCAGCACTGCATTTCCATTTGAACTACAAATGACCCTGTACACACAATCGTGTAATTCATATTTATATAAACAGAGGGTACAGTATGTATAATTTGAAAGATTTCAGGGAGGGGATGCATCATAACTAAACTCCTACTTTTCCCTTGGGGAAACAATCCCATTTGGTTGTAGTTAACTTCAAAGGAGGAAAGTATTTTCCCTTCTGTGTCAATAATTTAACAGAAATTTGTCATTTCTGTCCACAAATCAAACTTTCAGAGTTGCTCTGTTAGCCGTAAAGCAGTGACACACACGCACACATGCAAGCTCGCACACCCCCACATACACACAGAGAGCACAACAACTGCAACACAATGAAATGCTCCTGCAGCAATTTTTAACCATGGAAATTGAGTTTAGTTTCACTGAATTGCCAGAAACCTCTCTGCACTGGGGAGTTATATTTCCAAGCACATACCATGGGACCAGGACCTTTGGTGACATGCTGTTCCAATTTGATTGAGGTCAGGTTGTGGGCCAGCCCTTTCAAATCATAACCAGCAGAGAAACTACCTCCTACGAAACACCGCGGAAAAGTGAGACTATGCAGCAGCGAACCCAGGAAAGCTTCATTCTGGGGTCAGTGCAGTTTTAAGCATTGTTAACATTTTTTTCCCCTCAGAGTTTGTCCAAGAGCTGTTTCGGGGGAGGCTGAAAGGACACTGTTTGCTTTTATCTGGAAATTTATGTTGCCTCAGTTGCCTAATTCAGAATTCGGTGGAGGAAAAAAAAGTATGAACATTTAAAGCAACAGATTTGGATTAGAAAAATTTACACATAAATCTTAGGCAATCATCACTTTTTTCCAACCCATTCACTGTCCGCAGCGCATTGCTAGGAAGGCATTATTTTCAAAACAAATTAATAAGTGCAGCAATGTCTATTGTCTATAATAAAGCGTACAGTTTAATTCATACCAAGTCAAACTCTCCCAGTTTTAAAAGTCTGAAAACACATTACCCAACTGCGTAAGAACTGCAGCTGTGCTTCAACAGGAGCAACTTTAACCCTGGATGACACCAGGTTGATATTCCCATCCTTTCAGACCCCTGGCTGTGAAAGCCTCAGCATGATCACTGTGCATCTCTGCAGCTAAGCTCTGCTAGGAGATTTCTTCAGTTATTTGCTTCCCTGCAGAAGAGGTTGCTAGATGCTTCTGCCCTTGTGAAACTGATTTTAGGTCAGACTACAGCATTTCATAATGGATTATAATATTTGATAGATCTGTTCAAATTCAGTGAAAAACCTAACAGCTAGAAATAAGTTCCTAGGTAGATGCTAATCATGCATCCTTTTTTCAAGTGTTTTAGTTTCATTTAGACATTATTTGAATTCTAAAATTCAATGGGGCTTTGGGCCCTATAAGTAAGTAATATTTAGAGATATAAGGCCAGTAGATTGGAGTAGTTTTCTGGACATATCATTGAGATTACACTAATTTAAACTAGATGGAAATCTGACTAGTATATTAGAGATCTTTAAACAGTTGCAATACAGCTCTCTCTTTCAGGTTTATAAAATATAAGTGAGAGAAGACAGGTACTCCCTTCTTACTTACGTTAATACTATTCACACCACCATGGAAATTCAAAGTTGCTTACAAAGGTATAAGTTATACCTAAAAACTGCAGGGAAAAGTCATAGGATATTCTGAGCTGCTTGCAGCAGCACTCCATTTCTTGTTAACAGCACTACATGTTCAGTAACATCCATTTCCTTAAGACTGCAATATGCTAAATGCATGTAGAAGGCTGTTTTTACATCTATTCAAAATAGCAGGTTGGAGAACTACTGTGTGGTAATGAAGCAAGTTTTAAGCACTAATGGATATAAAAAAGGGCAGAGGGGAAAGCTGTCACAGGTAATCTTAATTCTTCTCTCTCACAGCCTAATAGTTCCCCTTTCCACTCTTCACTTTAGTGCTCTCTAACCCAAGGCAGCAGTGAGGGGACGAGCCTCTTCCCTGATGCAGGTTTGCCAGATGTTTGCCACCTCCTGAAGGCCTATTTCGTTAGATAAGCACATGCCTCAGCATGTGAGCACGTGTTACAGGAGTCATGAATCACAACTCCTAAAGTTCTAAATGAACACCTGTGTCTTCACCCCAAGCAAACAGCTCTATCTGTGGGGCTAAGAAAATCCTTGTGCAAGGCCCTGCCCTGGCAGCAGTCAGCATATCCTCTAAAGTACAGAGAAGTGATAAGGTATGCCAGCAGAAAAATAGTCCCGCTGCTTTGCGAGCAGACAACTTGGAATCCATGATCTAAACAACACATGGATGGATGATGGATGGAAAAAAGCATGTCCCTCCAGGGAACAGCAAACCCATCCAAAAAACTTAATTTACAGATAAATGGCGTTCTTGCTCTTTGTTGGGATTCCTATTGCTCAGCTACTGCCCATATGGTAAAGTATTACAATGAGAGAAGAGAGCGAGTATTTCATCTCCCCACAAGGAAGAAAGCAGCCTTTCCAGACATGGACAAATAAAGAAAAGTAGAAAGAAAGAAGCTTACAAAGACTGAATGGCTGCACAAATTGCAACCAGTTTGAAGGGCCAGCTAAAGCCAGGTTATAAAAAAGGTTACAAACAGCTGATTCAATCTGTTAAAATAAATAAATAAATAAATTGTAGATTGAGGTTGAAGCTTTGTCACTTGTATGTATTGTATCAAGAAGAGAAGAAAAGGATTTTGTTTGCCTGCACCATAAGCGATGCAAAGTGGTGTCTACCCATAACGAACAATAAGGATGTTCTGCTCCAGGACTGGGATGCTTCTTGAAAGACAGTATATTGAATTCTAATGAATCAGATTTCCTGCCAATAGGTTAATTTATGATTTTGGACTACCTTCTGAACCTTTCTTGGGCATGTTGTAAAAAATGAGGATGTATTACCTTGATCAAAGGAAATGGCCCTCATATTGAAAGCAGAAAAATATATCAACAAGTCCTGCTGGTTCTACATCCCTGAGATGGTCAAAAATGTCTTTGAAAGAAGAGATATCTCAGCATATGAGTTAGTCCCAGTGCTGTGGCAGATTAATAAATGCACATGCAAATCTCTCCATGAAACCACTTTTTGAAAGACATTGAAAAGGAACACTTAATGAACACTAAGAGTTGATAACAGCTGTATAAACCTAATGCCTACCTGCATCCCAAATTGAAAGCAGATTAAAAGATATCCAAGATTTTTTCACCCATGAATGCTAGAGATGCTGATATGAAATTAACTTTCAAGCTTACAGTATGAATGAGATGAAGAAAATATCGGGTATAGAAATCTAAACCAGGGAAAAAATGGGAAAAAAAAATTGTCATAAATGATTGAAAGAAATAGTGCATATTCTGGCTAAAAGAGTCTCCAAGAACTACTGTTCAAAAGTGTTAAATCTGTCTGTGAAAGCCACACAAGAGGGTTCAATTATTTGAGTTAAGCAGGTTTTAAAAATGACAGTGTCTGAGGAAGGCTCTAGGGCTATATCTGTGGACCAGACCTAATAATGGTCAAACATGTCTTCTACCCAGGCCATTTCAACTTTTAAGATTCCTAGGGGTGTATAGGATCAGGCAAGACACAGTGACATATTCTACATCAACAGTCAGTACAGTATATGGTAGCACTTATGCAGGAAAGGAATGAACCACTTTCCAGTACTGCATCCAGTGAACCACAGAATGTAACATTTTTTATTTTTTGGTAATAACTGTCAAAATGCCTTCAGTTTGGGGGAGATGAAGAGGGAATGCACAAAGAAGTGTAGAATGATTATGTGTTGAAAATTAAACCCAGTTGTCTGAACTGGGAGGAACAATGTAATGTACCAAAGGAGGTCTGAAGTGTTTTGGCCAACAAACTTAGAGGTTATCCAAGACGACATATTTCGTGAATGAGAGGCAAAGGCAGCTCTCTGTAGTGCACTCCTCACCTTCATTCTTCAGTTTTGTAACGCCACAGAATTCATAGTTTCGCAGCATAGTGCCGTTTCTCTCACACCTACCCAAAATCAGCAGATAATGATCAAGGACACAGAAGCAAGCCCAAATTCTTAGTTCATGGATGCATGTATGTGCACTGCACCAGAAAGATTTTAAAGAACAAATTCCTATTCAAGAGTGGCATGAAAGAAGGAATTCTCTTCCAGCTGCAGACCAACAGCAATTACAGAGTTGGAAGAACTACGAAACTTAACCTTGCCAGGATGTCTGTGGAGCCAGGGGTCTACTGGCAAAACTTTTAACTCCCAGACTGCATCCTGAACAAACCTTTAGGACAGGCTATTTAAGGCGCAAAGGGTCTGTGTCCACCATATGGAACACCTGAATTACAGTCTAAGACACTGTTTCACTGCCAGAATTTCCTGCTACCCCTCCTAAGAAGCAGTGGGAAGAAATGGTTGTCACTGTGGAGCATCTGTGCAAAACCCACGAATCCCTGGAAGGCAGAGAAAATGCCAAATGTCTTGGTGCTGCAACCATTGGCACTGTGACAAGACTAGAGAGATAGAGCGTGCGCTCACTGTGATTAAGACATTGCTTCCCAAAAAGCAAATACAACAATTAAACAAAATAAGATGCTTGCTAGGCTGATGGTGGAGATTCTTGCCTATCATCAAGATATCAGCATTGCAGTGATTTTTCTGGTAAACTGTCCTGTGTTCTTTTCTTGCACCCTGACTGATTATGCCCTGAAGAGATACTACATTCCAGAAAGCACTGAAAAAAGAACAAGCACTGAGCCAAAGCAAGCCTTGCAATGACTGGAGCCAAGATGAAGGGGTACCCAAAGGGAGGTTAGGCAAATGATGTAATTTGAGTGTTTTGGACAAGGGAGGATGGTATGCTTCTCAAGGCTGCGTAAGTACCATGAAATACAAAGGGAGACTGCAGGCTTGTAACTGCCATGTGCCCTGCATTTTAAGGATGGATACACAGAATAAAAGGTTTAATATACTTCCAGAGAGTTTTGACAGTGTATGCTAGAAACATATCCCCTTCCAATCCACAGCCATATTTCATCAGTGAGGGTATACCTCCTCTGTACATGCAACTGGGCCAGACAGAGAAAACTAAACTCATTTTTGGGTGACTGAGGTATTGTTATTTTTAAGTGCTGCAAGAAAACTTGGCTGCTTATTATGTCACACTGACAGAAATCAGAATACAGCATTTAATACCAGACTGTATGACAACACAAAAATCTCCAAAACATAAAAGGAAAGCAGGAATTTCCCATGTGCAGTTTAACAGACAGAACCACTGTGAAAGGCCACAAAATTCAATGTTATCATTTTCTCACTCCGTTCATTTGTGGGCTCTATATAACTCACACGTATGCCCCAATGAATAAAACTGTAAATCACACATAAGTACCTTTCTTTTTTCTTTCTTTTCTTTTTATAAGTTTGTTACAACCATTTTCATAAATTCGTAGGACCTACAGTACCACTGCTTCCAATTCCTCCCTTTCCTCTTTTCCCTTTGGATAAGAAGTGGCATGGCTTTGTAATTATGTACATATTAGCACTGTGATCATAAGTAGTATAAAATTATCAATAGTCTGGAAACTGAGAAAAAAAGTGAACAGTTAAGCCCAGGGTGATGTTTTCAAAAACTACTTGCTATTCCCATTGTTTTTGGTTCAGAATGCTCAAGTTAAGGTATTTCAGATGCTTTGTTTGGTTTTTTTTTTTTTCCTGAATCAGTGGTCAATACTCCTTTGCATTACTTGTCCGTAAGGTATTTCAGGACATTGTCATTCAGACACTGCAAGTGGTTAAATGCTTTCTCTACCTCATTCCAGGGATGCCAGCAACTGTCCCACAGGCATAGAGACAAAAGCTCTGCCTGAGCCAAAAGGTCATGATGACTGTCTAGTTTAAAGCACAAGCAGAGCAATTATGCCTTTGTTGAGTCAGACCGTGTAAGGATGCTATCAGCTTAGGCACTCCAAACCTAAGAAAGAGTTTCCCACAAAACAAAACATACACAATCTTGGGAATTATCGTTTCAGAAGCAGCTGGTTATATCAGGAACACAGAAGTTTTTGCAGAGAATATGTCATTCTGAATAACAAGAATACCTGTGTTTTTTTCAAGATTTGGGAGTTAGCTAGCTTTGCAGGAAAAGAACAAAAAAAGATATTGTGAATCACACTACAGAAGCCATGAGACATGAGAGCAGAAGACAGCTCAATTCATGGAGGCTGCAACTCTATGGAGGCAAATGAAGATACTGCCAATTTGGCCCAGCATATTTTTCTCAGAGTGAAGGAACAAAACTGTTCCAGGACGAGGGGAGTGGAGCTGTTCTTCCTGAAGCTCCAGGCTCTCCTCTGACACTCATGGGATGATAAATCAAAATTATGATATACTCATCGTTTCTGTGTGTCTTTGAGAAGTAGGATGACTTACATCACGAGTGTGTTCCTTGCTAGTCACTATATTGCCACATATATGACCTCAGTTCAAACAAAAATCATAGAAAAGCTAAGATCCCATCAGGTTGCAACAAGCTGGGTGCTCGTATCTGCAGTTACTGGGTAATAAGGTGTTATATATCTGACTAATTGGTTTGTTCTTTTTTGTTTGTTTGTTTGTTTTATAACTAGAAGTAAAGACACATTAAGTTTTAATTTGATTTTCTTTGATTCACTAAACATAGCAAAATGAACTGCACTGGAGAAAAGTAGCTTGCAAAAGCCTGGCCATCTCCAAACTTAGAACTGTAACGTTAAGTTGGGTGTTTAACTGCTTCTTCCCTGAAATAGCTGTTTTCTCTCAAAAATAACAGGAAGATTGGATTTGGACTTTTCCAGTTCAGAAAGAGAGTCCCACTCATTTAGTTTGTATTTTTAAAGCATGTTGAAAATCTGCCATATAAAAATGAGTTATTTAATTTTTATTAATGATATTTGAAAGGCTAATGATCAACATTTGATGCTCTGGGGTGCCAATCTCATCTATATGTACCTAGATATGTTACACATATGATCACAGGCATATCTTTCATAATATTTTAAATCAGAGAAATGAGATTAAATTGCTAGCTTAGTTAATTTGGGAGCAGCATATGCCTTCAATTTACTGTCTTTGTATTTACAGCAATGAAAAAATCAGCTCTGAAGCTGAGTAGTTTCTAAGGTAAACCAGAGCACAAGAGCATACATGCAGAAAAACAAGTTAATATAATAATAAGGGCAATTAATTACAAGTTGCTGGTCCTACTGGACCAAATGCAAGGTGTTATTGCTAAGATTTTTCCTGCAAATGTAAATAACTGCCTTTGAACTAACACTGCAGGAACTGCAGCAAGCATTCTTAATACTTCAATGATAAACAGTAGATACAAATGTTCTCCAAACAGACAACAGTAGGGCACTAACTTCAAATTAGCAATTAATAATGTCTCCCCCTGTTTTGATATCTTTGTTTAACAATTCACAAAATTTCTTTGATATATTCTTTGAAGTGGGGCAATGGGTTGGAGTTTCCAGAGCTGGGTTTTATATACCACCTGTCCACTATTCTGCTGCTAAACTTTCAAGATAAATGAATATAACATGAATAAGATGGACACATTAAATAACATGCATGCTTTCTTTCCCTATTTTGAGTTTTGCATTCACATGTCCTGGCTATGCTAATGAGTACAGCAACCCAGAATTATTAGTGCTAAGGATCCGATGTCTGCATTACACACATTTCAAAGCGGGGTTACTTTCCATTAGTTCTGGTGCGGTCCCATGGACAGAACTCTCGGCAGTGGTTGGAGCACAGCCACTGAAGCGCATCTTCCAGTTCAGAGTCACATGGAAGCAACCTAGCTTCTATACTTAAAACATGAAAGAAAACATAGTCAGAGATGATGTTTAGGAGCTAGACTTGAGAGATACGCCCCTGCTCCAGACTAATTTGCTAATTGAGATGCGTCCTATGTTTCACCCTCACAGATGTGCTAGCATGGAATGAAACAGGTCACGAGGTTTTTCTAGTATTCCATATAAGCCATACCTCCATGCAAAGAAAATAAACATTCTCAGAAGTCACACGGTACCCCAATCACTATAATTAAAATAATTACCAGGTTAGACTCTTTGTAAGAAAAAAGGAAGGCAGACACACTGTTTTACAATGGATCAGGCATAAATACTGAATTTTCTGATTAACATGTTGCTTTATTTCTTTAAGAGAACAAAAATAAGACTTACTAGTTCAAGACAAATCAAAGATGCATTTTACAGCAAACAACAGAGAAAATCAGTGTGGCATTTTTAAATGTTTCACCTAGCCTCAATTTCAATTCAAATACATGAGTGGACTTCTGAGTAAAATGTTGAATATTTCATAACTGAGGCTTTTCACATGCCCATTTTCATCCATTTGTTGAAAATTGTAGAGGATTAAGAACTTTTTGCCTTAAGTAGATGCAAATCACATCTCATTACTCATTTATGTGACCAAGTTTTAGGAAGGCATAGGAGACAGTAGAGGTGTAAACTCATTCAGTCCTTTCCATTTCCTAGTGTCCAACCATTTTAGCATCTCTGGTGATGGGGAGATCAGGACAGAGGTTTTTATACTGAAAAGTCCAAATTTCAATCTTGTTTTAGAAAATAAAATAAAATAATAAAAAAATAATTTCACACTGTTTATAGAATATTATTTTTTTTGTTCCCAGAGAAATGCCATTTACAATTACAAGAATCACTGCGTGTTAAAGCATTACCTTGACAGCTTACACTGTCAAAGTAAAACTGAGACATCATTGGCAAGTGCCAGCAGAATGGCTCTGCCACAGTGAAAGAAAAGGATCCAACGTGGCTAGAACCCAACTCTCTGGCTAGCTAGCTATCCCTAAGGAAGAGCTGGTAAAGTAAAAACTCTGCAGCAAAAAGCCAGAAAAAGAAGAGTATTCACAAATGAACTCCTTTAAGCAGAAATGCAACCTAAGGAAGACAGCTGGCCTGGGGCTTGAAAGAATTGATACAGTTGGAGAAGCAGGAACAAGAACAACTCTGCATATTTTTCTCAAGCATAGTGACCAAAGCCCTTGGAAGCCTCTGGAGCAGTAAGGTGAGGGCTGAGAGATTATATTCCTCTGCTGCTCACTCTGCTGTGTCGCTAACATTCTTATGCGGCTTATGAGAAAAGCCTGTCCTTTAAGCAAGTTCTTTTTCAAAGCATGTACTTTCCACTTTAACTGTGATTTGTTCTTGACCATCAGGATGATAAATTTGAGTGCTGAAGTAATCAGAAGTCTGGAAAAAGCCAAGTACTGGCTGGGAGGAAACTAAGAGAAGTTTAATACCTTCTTTGAGGCCTCAGGCACACAAACTAAGAGGGCCACAATAAGATAGCCAGGCACAGTCCCTACAATTGGAGAATAAGCATTTGAGGAACAAAGAGACAAACTGGGTTTTGCCCAGACTTATATGGTTAGAAAGCACACAAAACCCATAATGAGCTCACACTGTAGCAATCCGCTGACCATCTACTGTCAGGGCTGACAGTCCTAAGAAACTTCACCTTTTTCAGGAAACAAAGCTAGAGCAATCCACTTCAAACATATTGAACAACACTAAAAGTAAAGCAACATTTTCCTGGTTTATGGCATTTTTAACATCAACAGGCTACTGGACTGTTAATCCCAACTGTTGTAATGGCTCACTTTTTTTCCATGCTGACACCTCTTTTCTCAAAGACAAAAAACCAACAGTCGGACTAAAAATGCATTTGGGTTCATTAAGAAGGGTGTCTGGGATGCTTTTGTTCTCCCATTTTACCTACCATGACCCTTCAAAACAAACACCAGAGGTGAAGCTAGGGTATTACTTTTTAACCCCCACAGAGTTACTTCTTCACAGCTGGGATCCATCACAAAGTATGATTTCAATTTTTACACTATCGTGTTTGAATGTATTTTGCTCAGTTTGTATTCAAGAAACAAGAAATTAGAACCTAGGCCACTTCCTGGGGATTAATAAGAATGACCAGCTGTGAAGAATGGATGGTTTCAGGCACAGCTGGGGACCACTAATCCCCCTGTACAAAATGAAACATATTAAACTTTTCCTTAATGTCTTAGAGAAATCTGGTTGTGTCTGTAGGCACACACCATCTGTAGAAACTTAGCTCACAGAATCCTGTATGCTTCAAGTGGCATGAAAACTCTCTTGGTACTCCCCCTTCAAAAACATTAACTTCTAATTAGGCAGTTATTTGGATTAAATGAGAGCAGAGAAAAATTGAGTTTTCTTGAGATACAAGAACTCAAATGTACCAAGAAATTAAATCCAGGAATTAAATTCTGTTCTCAGGGTAAGGAATTAGCTTGCAAACCTTCTGGGAAGGGATTGTCCTTTAGTGTGTATTTGAACAGCATCTAGCAAAATGGTTCAGATTTCTACTCACTATTGTAACACAAAACAATACAAATAATTTCAGGAATTTAAACAGAACTACTCCAAACAAATCAGGCAAAATGGTGAATACCATTTGAAGAGGAAGGTACATTTCTTGTAATTTTTTTTACCACATATATTTGAAAATACAATACTTTGCCACTAAATAGCACTATAGAGGGAGCCAATGGTTGAAATTCAAAAGAAACAATATGGCTGATTTTCAGCCTGTTTCAACCTACCTCCCTCAACACAGGCAGCTGCATCTACACAAACTGAGGTTCTGACCTTACTACTCATTTCTGATGGAACTGTGGACAGACTCATCTCTCTTTCTGCTTCATACTGGAAGAAACGTAAACGCCGAAAACTCTTCCACTAGAGAGAGAGGGCAGGGAAACCCATGGCAGGACACACTTTGCAAAGAGGTCCATCGATCCTGCACAGCTATCTGTTTACACACTTGGGGATAGAAAGGCTAATGCTTGTGGGAACAGGATATTTTGCCATATATTATTATTCTGGATTGAGAGTGAGGAAAAACTGCTGGCTTTCCTTCCAAAGTTATTGTATTTTCAATTGCTCGCAAGGTCTCCCAGAGCCCAGAGAGGTATTCTGTTAAACTGAAATAAATAAAAACTGCTGTCTGATTGGCCAGAGATGAACAATTTCTAGTACCCCCAGATGTACCCATCTAGGATGTGCTTATTCGTATGATATGTGAACTAATTGTTTAACACTACCCCAGAACGTAGTATTGTTCACCCAGAGAAAGCTACACAATAGAAATTTATTGACTCATCACACTACTATTTTTTAGCCAATTATGTTCCAGGATTTTTCCTTCGGATATATAACAATAGCAGAAAGATGCTTCATTTCCTTGGGACTATTACTCTCTTGGGTGGCAAAATTAAAATCAGCCTCTAAAACACTTGTGACAGCTTACAGCAACCCCAAACTGCACAAAGGGCATCCTTTATTCTTATACATTATTAACAGCAATCTGGAAAACTGAGGGGGGGAGAAGAGAGTGTGCAGTGCAAAACCCAGTGTCTTGCGGGCCAGCACAAAACCTTTTCCCCACCTCTATACCACCAAAAGCTTCCACACAGGACATCAGCCATCATAATCATACTGGGGCCCAGAGGCATGGGGATGGCGGCAATCACAATAATTACCGAATAATGAGACACTTGGTAGCAAACGGCCTTGCCATTTTTGCTAAAAAAAAAAAAAAAAAAAAAAAAATCATTAAAAAGTAAAAAACCAGAACTGACCTATTCGTGCTTTTGCTCTGGAGACAGCTGCCAGGTGGGAGGTACCACAAGGCCCTTCCCTTTCGAGGCCAGCCTCACCCGCCCCCCCGGCCAGGCCTGGGCACAGAAGGTGGAATCTTCCCTCTTGTTCTGTTAAACAGAACAAACCCCACGATCATAACGTGAAGAAAAGACATACAAACGCGCTCAAACACAAGCACGCCGGCTCAGGCGAGGGAAGGAGGCGCAGGCAGCCGTAGCAGCAGCGCCCTCTGCCGGCTACCCTCCGCAACGGCGGCTGCCGCAGCCATGAGCGGGGCACCTGCTGCTGCGCCCCGCCGCGCCGCCGAGGGGCGCCCTGCCGGGACCCGGCCGTAGCGGGCCCGTGGTGGGCCTCAGCCAGCGCTAGGCAGCCCCCTCCACGCTTCTGCCTGGCCGAGGCCCTTCGGGCTGGGGCAGGGTTGTTGCTGGAGTGCCTGGCTGGCAGCTGTTATCAAATGAGCAGCTGAGATTGTAAAAATGTACATAAAGTACAGATTTACGCACACGCAGAGTCCTCGGGTTGTGCCTCAGCATGGGCAAGGTGGAGAAGAAGATTTAATAGTGCTACCTCCTGGGTTAAACAGCGTGGTTGGTCACTCAACTGATGATCTGTTTGCGCAGCTTACGAAATACGGAAGAGTGTGGAGAGGCACCTTTTGGTCACAGCATCTCAGTAACTGCCTGTGCAGCGCAGAGGCTCAGACACATGCACACCGCTGGCAATGATCCCCAACAGCAGTCTAGACAGTTGGTTTGGGTGGGAGGTTCTTTAAACTTCTGTTAAATCTAGCAGACAGCCATGTGCATTCCCTCACAGCTATCATAGCTACCCTATCCACTACTCCAGGGATGCTGGCTTTGGTAAAAGTTAGCGCGCAGCCCTACGGAAACATCCCTGGGCACCTCGTGCTAAACCTGCGCTGCTGTTCTCCACGTGCCTTTGCGCTGATGGCGTCCCAGCTGAACAAGCCCTTTGGGCAATCAGGAGGCTGAGCAGTCTGCGCAGGATCCGGCTGCTGCTCCCGGTCTAGCACTTTTATTGCCCCTGCGTGATAACTTAGGCAGATAACCTACAACTCAGACATCCCAGCATGAGTATATCCACAACTGCAGACATCACATAATAGTATATCTCTGCAAGGGAAACTTTTATGCCTTCTGCAGATACTCCTAGCTTGATTTTTCCAAATTCCTCTCCTTCTTAAGAGACCTTGATGAAAGTCCTTTCTAGTCCAAAAACACCCACTTAACTTTTGAATGATGCTAGTCTCAGCTTGTGTAGGCAAAGCCAACTTTGCTTTCAACTGGTGAAGGAGCAGAAGCTTTCAAAGTTCATATTCTGAGCATTTTCCTTTATGAAATCTCAGGCATTTGCTGGTAGATGGCCGCCTTCAGGCCGTTTGTGAATTTTCCTGCTTGCTTTTTCTCCATAGTCTCTTACTACATAAAAGAAACACATCCAAATAACAAACACTGCAGGTCAAAACACATATATGTGTACGTCGTTACAGAGCGGCTCCCCAGCTCTTGTGACCCAGCACTGACTTGGGCTCTTCACTACAGTTTAGACTAGAATAGTGCTTTGGAGTCTGTTATGATACAGGCCTGTTGTAATACAGAATCAGCGATAGCACTGCCTGTTAGTAACACACACACTCCACAATTCACATCATGCATGCGAAAACTTCCATATGTTCAGCCATAATTTTTAAAATGTGGTTTCCTGTTTGCTTTTTCAGTGAATGCTCTTCCTTATAAAGTCTGCAATCCATAAGCACTCTGCAGCAAGTCTGGACTAGATTTGAAATATCACTTCCAGGTACCATCCCAATATCTGCTGGTGTCAGAGGTAACTTCTCATTCTGCATCATCATGGGGAAAAGTCCATCAGCTAAGGCTCCCCACAGCAGGACTGTGACTGGCTAACATGGCTACATAGGGGACCTGAAGCAAATATATTTTCCTTGTTCCCCTTTGCTATGGCTAGAAGACGTAAGAGCTTCAGCAAGGAGAAAATTGGGGTCTGCTCCTCAGGCACCTTCCCTTTGGGAACAAATGCATTGGGAAAGGATATGAATTTTGCCCAGATGTCCATCTCCCACACTGTGGAGGCAGAGCAGGCAGGCAGTGCCCAAGGATACGTTACATCTGCTGGCAGGCCTTGCCAGTCACTCTGTTATGGGGTAGTCCACCAAGGCATTGTCTACCTCCTGAAGCAACATGTGCCTACACTACATCATGGCTAAGTGAGAAGCCCTGCTAGCTCCAGTCAAGGCTGTGTGTAGATCACAAGACAGAAGGCACAAACACATTTCGGCTGTAGAAAAGGAAAGGGCAATGCCTAAGCCTTATTTTGGGTAGCAAGTTTTAAATATTAGCTTGACCTGGAATTTCTCTTCCTCTACTGAAACTATGCCGCTATGAAACAGGCAAAACCTAAAGATGAAACTATTCTGTAATACACTGATTTCCTTCTCTTATTTCTCAGTGTGGGGTACGCTGGTAGTAAACAGTAGGCTCCCGACAGCAAAGCTTGTCTTTCAGACTGGCTGTGGCAAAACCCTAAAAACGACAAGTTCTTCAGCAATGAGAGATTCAACTCTGATGTCCTGCGTTATCATTCCTTAAGTCCTCCCTCTCCCAAGGCTAACAATTAGTGCAACAATTAAAAGGGACTTAGACTGCAATATTTCAGTGTAAGACTTTGTACTGGTTATACTTTTTTTCCCTTCTTTGTGAAATACATCAACATAATCAGTTCACTACTTGATTGCTTATCAGCAGCAGATATACACAGGAAAGACACTATTCCATTGGTCATCCTGAAGGTCAGAACACCAGATAAACAGTTTGACCCTTGTTGAGTGCTTTACCTTGGAAGGGCTTGTTTTACAAACTTAAAGCTATGTACAAACAGGAAATGACAGACTTAAAGGCCAATTAGTTTGTTGGCTCTGTACCTTGTTGCTCTTGTCCCCTGGCTCTCCAGAATCCCATTCAAAGAGGAAATAATTAGAAAATTGCATTTGAAATTTCTGTGTCATTAGTGTGATGCCTTCTATTTTTCTCCCCACCATATTTCAACCACATGTCTCAAGTTTCTGTTTCTTAAATGACTGTGTTGAGCTCCCCCCAAGCATGTTTATAGGCCATGTTTTAAAACAAAACACATTTTAAATTAAAGGTCATAAGACTCGAACTTGAGGAAGCATCTGCAGTTTGCTTTTGCAAATGTTTTGTGGTGAGGTGAAGTCTTCTTTTTGAAAACTTTCTGGAAAAAACTTTGCTTTTTGAAAGTGCTTTCTGGGAAGAGCTTCTTTCATTTCATAATGCTTTTGATTAGAGAATGAGTATCCGAAATATCTGTGTGGGAGGGACAGGAATACATCAAAATTTTAGCATGATTTGATTCATCAGTAGAATTAGGGAAAAAATGGCCTTCCTCACTAGCCTTACAGCTGCTTATCACTCACATATTCCTCTTTTTAAGGGACATTATTGGGTTTAATATCAAAACATCTATCAAAACAAAAAAAAAAATGGTGTTCCCTCTTAATGTTCCAGATGTAACTAATTTCAACTGTAAAAATCAGGAATGTGCAATCTTGAACTGAATTAACAGAACTATTTCCATGGGACTTTAAGGTTCCTGTGCTGATGGTTCTTTGTGGGCTCTTTTCTTTTTGGATTTTTATCATATGTTATATCACTTATTTGGGCCTTAGAAGATGAAGAAGTATGTCTAAGCCTCAACACCATGGTGCCAGAGTGTCTCCTAAATTATTAAAAACAGATATAGCAGCAACATGAACATCTATTTTTATGTATACTGCAATCGTTAGTACTCTGACCCCAATTCAGAAAAGGATGTATATCCAGGAAAAAAAAAGGAATCAACATATGTTTAACTAAACATTTGGATGAACCACATGGAAGTGGCAAGATTGAAGTGCATAACTGGAGTTAAACAAGGTAATAGTGTGAATCGTGTATTTCATCGTATGTTCAACTACCAGTGCCACAAGAAAGTAGAACTGCAGAAAAACCCACTTGCTATTGAATAAAATATAATAGAGAATCTGTTTCAACAGTTATACATTGCTTTTAAGTTATAAATGAGTATAACATTACTGCTTATCTAACTGCTTTGACAAGGGTTTGTATCTTTCTGCAGAGCTTCACTCATTCTGATGGATATGCACAAATGGAACCAGGAGTGAATGGTCCATTTATTCCAGCCACAAGAGATGATCCAGGATAAAATTTGAGGCTTAAACTAGTGGCAAGTGAATTAAAATTATAACTTCTGAGAATGATTTGTGGTCTTCTGAATCTGTGAAAAGATTAAATAATACATTGATTTATACTGGTTTAAAATGCCTTTGTCAGTTGCAGAAAAGGATCAGTAATCAAAGTGATGATTTCTATGAGGAACTAATGCCAAACTAAGAACTTCAAACTATACAGCTACCAAGAGCCCGTATAGAATTCAGCAACTCTTGGGAAACAATTACATCAGTTTGGAGTTGTTACACAGAGCTATAAAACTTTTGGGTTTTGCTGCAATAAAATCTGGCTGAAAACAAAGTTTGGTTTCCTTTCTCCAGTGTTCTAGTCACAAAGCCATGTGCTGCGCCCAAACGAAACTGCCACTGGTTTGCTAAAAATCTGCCCCATCCAGTTTGAACAAGTTATTTTGTCCCTATATTTCTAAGAAAATGAAGCGCATCAGTGATCTTCACCTGTCTCTGAAGACCCTTAGTGGTCTGCAGTCATATTTTAAAGTATTTAAGACTAGAAATTCAGAAAAACATCTATAGTCCAAATCAGCTTAAGTTGGGGATTTAAGGGCTATTTACTTCCTGAAAAGAACAAAGGGCCTGCCAACAGAAAACTAGGACTTGGTTATTTCTATGTGCCTTTATTCTGTATACCTCTGCCCACACTTCCATTTTCACATCCAGGTGCAGCAGCCATGATCACATTCCCATTCCTGAGGCCACTTGCGCATGTTTCCCTGTTCCAGCAATGTCTTCTAGCCAGCCAGATTACAGTATTTTCACTACTATTGCAGGCTGCAAATAGCTACTAAGGTGTCCCTGCTGACTGCCTTGACTTGGAAGCCAGCATGGCCTTTGGTCTGATCCAGAATTTTGGGGAGATGAACTTCACTTTCTGGCACAAAAATCCCCAACATATGAAGCCACTAGATGGCACTTTCAAAACATGGTTTTGCACACTCTGCCCAGCCAGCTACTGATCTGTGCCTGAATAGCAAGGTGAGCTGTAAATCCGCATAATAAATGATGTTCTCCAAAATGTTCACTGATTGCTCTGAACAGCAGACATATTCAAAAGGTTGGCAAAGCAAAACGACCTTTGCACCAAAGACAGAATTTCTCCTGCCTTCCCACATAGCATCATCCTCTCCAAAATGCAAGGCCATCAGTATGTAATGTAACCATGGACATGCTTCGTATGACATCCAATAACCCTTATAGCATCTGCAGGGACAGAAACATCATGACAGAGGAGATACATGCCATAATGGGAGTAGCAGTCTGCTTTCTAGTTTGGAAACTATCCTAGAGACCAGATTTTCCAGCCATGACTTCAGAAAATCTATGCACTTTGAGTATATTTTTGTATACTGCTTTGCTGTTTCATCCCTTCTATCTCCTGCTAGACACGGTATTGACGAATGAACTTGGTTTTAAAAACAGAAAATGAAAAGTCTTATTTTAGGCAATAAGTTCTTCAAGGCAGGGCTTTCCATCTCTTTTTATGTTTCTCTACTGCTCAGCACCATGACAGCACATACTGAGGTCTCAAATTTTCTGCAGTGTAGGTGATTACAGTAAAAATAATCCCATCATGTAACGTTGCAAGATGTTGCTAATTAGCCATTAGAAGTGTAATGACTACTTTTACCCCAGGGCAGAAAAGATGAAAACATGATACCGTGCAACAGAGGGCCAGAGGGCTAGTCTCTAGCCTCTTCATAAGAGGGTTTCAAATCAAGGTAACCTTGCAACACCCGAAATACAGAACTGCTAGGCTGTATGCTGCTATTTGGAATTCATCACCATGGACTGAAATTTTCTAGTTTTCTTTTCACTTTATTGTCGCTCATTGCCTACTCCTGTCTACATCTACCAGATGTTCCAGGTGACATCTACCAGTGTCTGTCAGCAGACACTCTTTGCCCTTGACTCTTGCTATTTTTTAGAGCTCTGGATGCATAGTACATGGAATTAACTGGAGTTTAATGATTGTGGTTGTCTTTGCTATAATGGCAGTAGGAACACTGCCCTTGTAAAAGCTATATGACCTCAACTCTTGAAGGATTTTCTGCAGATGGAGTGAAATGGATAATCGTCCTGGGTCCATGGAAGTACCTGTAGTGCACTGTGTATTTGCTTGTTTGAGAGATACTAGAAGTGTAAAACTCTGGGGGGAAAGTTCTCACAATTCTAGACTTCTGGTTGAGAAAAGGAGCAGAAGATAGCTGTGTTCATGAAACAGACAAGGCTTCATTCAACTAAGCTGGCATGTGGAAATCTTATGAACTGTGGCAGTCTGCTTAATCTGCAAGGTTTTGGAGCTTTTGTTATCAAGGAAACATTTTAAGTGTTTTCCATGGTAATTGCTTTGTGCAAGCATAAGGAAAGACAGGGTTTATGAAAATTAAAACATATTATGAAAATATATGTCACATACACAAAAAATACTAAAAGAGACTCTTCAAGGTGCAAAGTTGAGCATATCAGAATCAAGAAATACAAGAATTAGGGTTACTTGTGGACCATCAATTTGGTTCCTTTGAGTCTACAAATTCTGTTAGCCTTTAATTTCATTATAATAGGTTGAAATTATAATTGTTTCATTCCAAGCCAACCCTGTTCTATTGAGAATATATAACTGATTGTCATGTTCTTTTGTTCTCGATATATATTTTATCTGCTATCATTTGATGTATGATCCTTATTTGATGCACATTATTTAAGCCCTTCTAAGAATTTGCTCATTAACTTTTCTAAAGCATTCGTCTCTTGAATAGCTAAGTGCTTCATATATTATTTATTTTCATAATACCTGTGTAAACAGAGAGTAAATGAGACAACAAAATCTTACAGATGGGAAAGGAGCCAGAAAGATTATGGTTAAAACATTCTTTTTGGCTCTTTAGCTGGCAATTCCTATGACAAGACGTTTTATATGTTTGCCATTATATATCAGTTTACATAGGCAGGACTCTACTGGTGCTCTTGAAGTAAATGAAATAGAAACTATTTTTTCATTAATTCTTAGTGGCTCCTTATTATCAAAACTAGAAGAAGCAAACATGATCAGTGGAGAAGCATCTATGTCTCAACCTGTGGCATCCTTCCTCTTTTTACAATCTTCAGCTTGATTTCTTAATGTGGATAGTCCACGTGTAACTCGAGACAAATCCAGACACAAAGAAGGCCATGTCTTACATGCTGAACAGGATATGATACAAAGAAAACATACAATGCCTAACTGCAAAGAGAAAGCACAAAGGGTTTGGAGACATCATTAATATGTGTGTAGGAGAGGGTCTCTCAATCTATGAATATTTTCTAATCTAAACAGCAAAGACCAAGGAACCATTTTATACAAAACAAATTACAATATTGAATGTGCTTTCTCTCTTCTGTCATATGGTTCCTCTAAAGAGAATTAAGACATTAAATAAAGATGATACAAAGAATCATTTTCTATACTTTTGTCCTCTGAAGAGTGGAATAGGTGTTTGCTTGTTTTGTTTTTGTGGGCTTTTTTTAAAGAGCTCACATATAGCTAGACATTGAAATAAGGGGCCAAGTTGTAAAAATGCTTTCCAGCCTGAATAAATGTCTCTGAAATTCTGCTCACTGCAGTGTGATTCATACTCCAGGTACAAAAAAATTCAGCTTATTCAAGCACAAATGTGAACAAGCCACTGTTAAAAAAATACTACATAAAGTATAGGACTAGTATGTCTTACAGAAAATGCTTTGGTATGCAAAATTGTTTCATAGTAGATGAAAGGTTATTATCTTAGAGTGAATAGCTGTGACTCACAGCCTGACTAATCAGAGCCTGAGTGAGAAACAAAAAGCAAATTCAGTGAAACTCGTTTGCATCCGCTGAGGAACAGGCTATTTCAGTTCAAGTTTTGTTTATATCATCAGGTTGTTGGAGGACACAGAGCTCTGAAGTACGGGGCTTACATGTCTCAGCATATCTCCTATTCCTTCTCTGGATATACCTCTTTCTTAATTTCATGCATGATGAAAGGAATTGCCACATCCATTTCCAAGGGACAAATTGTCCAGTAAACAATGTGTAAGCAAAGGCGAAGACTTCTTACAGCAGTCCTAGCATGTACAGTACACCAGACTGCAGTGAATCATGAGGACACCAGCATTGCACCTCGTGAATGTGAGTGCTCAGTTTGTGGGTGGCAGGAGTCACATGCGCTCTTGCACCTTTTTGGGGGGCTCAGCTATGTTGAGCCCCGTGGTTCAGGACCAGGGACAGCACCTTCCCCACTTTGGCCTGTCCCTCCACACCCATGGCAGCGTCCCGTGGTGCAGTGGCCCCCCACAACAAAGTATGACTGCTGGTGGGTCATCACCCAGCTTTCTGCAACCACAGCAGGGTATGACCTAGGGCGAGGGGGGTGACTGGCAGAGGCCGTGACTTTCATCAGGCCAGCCTGACGTAGCTGGTGGACAGAGACAAGGGGTTTAGCCCTGATTCAAGTCAAGGCCTTCCAACACCCTGACAAGTTCATCAGAAATACATGTGATGTGTCACTTGAATAGGATGGCTTGTTGCAGCTGGGCTCCCCCAACACCAACTTCTTTTCCCCTTTCACCTTTCCATATTTTATTAAATGCATGAGATACAGTGTTTGAGTATTCTCATTTGATATCTGATTATATTTGCTGTGATAAAGGCAGAATTAAAGACTAATCACGTAATATGACTAACAACTAATAAATGCACAGCATGATCTGTTCATTTTAAGTACTAAAGTTCATCAACAAATCTGTCCATTTAATGTCAACTTTCTTTCAAATTTCTGAAGCATTCTAACTGCATTTGTGGTAAAAATGCCACATTGTATCCTTTTTCCAAATAGTTGGAGTATATGAAAAAATCTTACTATATTGCACATTTGGCAATAGTTGGCTATACTGCACATTTAAATACACTATACACTCCTTCATAAAAGTAGTCTTGATTCCGCAAATAATGCTGTAGTTCGTTTCATGAGTTGCAGAAAAATTGCAAGATACATACACACACTCACAAATAAAATAAAGAGTGAGTATATAAGACCAACTGCCAAAGCAGCAGAGAGGTCCTGGAAATCAGAGATAAACAGAGATCTCTGTGAAGATAATTTCACTTTGTTATAAAAGACATAGGGAAAGGATTTAAGAAAGAACTAAGAGAAGAAAGGCGAAGACGTTGAGGCAAAAGGGGCAAGATGAAAGAAAAAGGTGGGGTGAGGATTTCTTCTTTAAGGAGAGAACAGGACAGTCTGTGAAGCAACATATACTAAGAGATGGCATGTGTTCTGGAAAAACATTTATGTATATGCATCCATATAATGGGTTGCCCAGGGAAGTTGTGAATGTTCCATTGCTGGCGGTGTTCAAGGCTGGATTGGACATAGCCTTGGGTGGCATGGTTTAGTGGGAAGTGTCCCTGCCCCTGGCATGGGGGTTGGAACTAGATGATCTTAAGGTCCTTTCCAGCCCTAACTATTCTATGATTCTATAGATATATATATAAACATATATTTGCAAAATGCATCAAAAAAGGAAATAAAATATTTCATGTTTTAAATAAGGATGGATTTTAATTATTCTAGGAATGTTAAATGTGCTGAAATTACAAGTAAAAGACTTCAGTGGGACATGGGCAGTATTCCTCTGGTACAGGTTTTTACATTTCCCTCTTACAGGAAAGAATAATGAAAAATACAAAAATTGTATGCACTAGTTAAATCCCAGGTCTTGCTGAGGTCAAGGGTGGGTAAAAAGACAAGAACTGGGCAGAGAAGCTAGGAGAGTCAGACATGTTTGCATTTGGGAAGCAGATGTTTCCCATCGTTTTGAGAATTGTCATAGGTGTGCCTGGAGTACGAAGATCATAGAATCATAGAATAGTTAGGGTTGGAAAGGACCTTAAGATCATCTAGTTCCAACCCCCCTGCCATGGGTAGGGACACCTGCGGGGGATTATCACACACACGGGCAGCACTACAGACCAATATGATCAAGACTGAACCGTTTATTGAGTGCAAGCACCTCTTTTTATAGAAGTTACAGAACCCCCGAGCTTTCCACAATAGTTGATTGGTTCTGCTTCCCAGTTGAATCGTAACAAGGCTTGTGATTGGTAGCAGCTCCTGAAGTGGCAGCAAGTGGGTGTCCCCTTCAGGTAACTTTTGGCGGGCTTCTGTAAAGGTGTCCTGTAACAACCCCTCCAGCAGCCTCCATCCCCCTCTGCTCACTATGGGGGTGGGGCTGAGCCAAAGGCTGGATTGCTCACATAACTCTTTTCAGTGAGAAATGCCTCCACAGACACCTCACACTAAACCATGCCACCCAAGGCTCTGTCCAACCCAGTCTTGAGCACCGCCAGCGATGGAGCATTCACAACTTCCCTTGGGCAACCTATTCCAGTGCCTCACCATCCTTACAGTAAAGAATTTCTTCCTCATATCCAATCTAAACTTCCCCTGTTTAAGTTTGAACCTGTTACCCCTTGTCTTCTCACTACAGTCCCTCATGAAGAGCCCCTCCCCAGCATCCCTGTAGGCCCCCTTCAGATACTGGAAGGCTGCTATGAGGTCTCAACAGTTGCCAGACAGTTGCTGATGGAGAAACACCTTGAAAATCCATTTCATTAGGGAAGGGGCAGTCAAGGAAGACAGAAGACATACACAGGATGGCAAGTGTTAAAATAATCGTTACTATATATGGAATTACTGGTACGTATCTGTCCAGTGCCTTTAGAGGCCAGTAATTGAAAAATTATGTCTGACTCAAGCACAAGGGTATAGTAAAACCTCTTTTCCCTTTTTAACATTTTTTACTAATTATAAGCTGGTTTATCTCTCACCTCCAAATATCATTCTCAGAATTAAATGTGGAAGACAGTGTGGCTATTAAAATAATTATCCAGGTGACAGAATCTTACAAAAAAGACTTCCTGAACTGTACTTAGGCTGTGTAATTTTTGGACTGATCTTGCATTCTTATGGGCATCTCTTTCTGTGTTATACGGCAAGCTGGTCCTATTTCTCTATTAAGCTACTGTTCATGGCATTTTCAGAACTGGATGGCAGTAAATTAGACGCTTTGTGTGACTGAAAGTCACACAGTTTACACAAAGTTTAGTGTATTTTGCATATGAAGAGATGAGCAAATGTGTTTGTTCTTCTAACTTCTAGCTAGAAAAAGAAAAATGGGAAGGGAAAAAGATGCAAATACATTCATCCTACTGTCCTGTAATCACCTACAACTAAAGGTGGACTTGCCTGCACAGGACAAGCTCATGTCCTTACACTCCAGTGGAAGCTAGATACAGCCGTAAGTCCTGGCTTTCTAGGCACTATGGCAATGGTAGAAGATAAAGGATATTGCTGAATTGTCAGTCTATGAGCTGTCTCACTGAGATTTGCACTTGGGAATATTCAGGTCACTTTTTGATCTATCCAGCTGCCGCTAGTGGGACTGTTCAAGAACTGTTGTCACTGGAACCCATGGCTCTGGCTCCTTTCTTTCATAGAAAGGCAGATGGAAACATAATGTACCCTTTCCAATATTTCTGTAACACATTAGACCTGTATTTGCTGCAGTATTGCTCTGAGATTGCAAATGAGCAACAGTGTGATCCATGCAACAAAACTGCTGCAAAGCGTTTTCTTCTCTAAGAATTGGTTCCAGTTCCTCTAGCACAGTATTTTGATTCTCTAATTTTCACTCTCTTGACAAGTAAGAAATCAACTCAAATTTAATTCAGCCACACTTTCCACTACAGCCGCTGCTCTGGACCCCCTTCTGCTCACCTAACATCAACTCCTTTACCTTTCATGTCAGCGGTTCCCACATCAAGGCAAACCACTGAGTTTAAACAGCCGGATTTGAATAACCTTCTACCAAACATCCCATTTAAAATGAAATGGAAATGAAATGGAAATATTTTCATGTCCCAAAGGAGAATGCCCAGACAGACTGATAATCTGCAAGGCAAAACTGTACCTTAAAAGTTATTGCAGTGACACAGACATCAGAATCATGCTGCAGATTACTACACACTGCTGACTTGGGTAACTTACTTGGATAAGCAGTTGCTCCACATGTATTACAAAAGCATATATATATCTGTACATATATCTTTATATATTATATACGTACACATGTATGTGTCTTATTACAGCATATATTACAATGAAAAATAAAATATCTTACTTTTATCAGTCTTAAGAGATTGTACAAATCAAGTAATTTCTACAAAGGGTTGTGAACTGGTAGCTGTTAGGACTTCTAGCCTGAGAGAGTGGCATGTTACCAAACAGCTACAGGGTGAAAAACTGGAAGACAGAAACTTGCTGCTTAAAATTGTAACAAAACCTCTAACTTTCTGACAAATCAAGGTAACTGCAAGGTTGAATGAGTTGCTGTCGTTTTGGAATTTTAAGCCACTGTGACTGAAATAATTAGTTTTGGGAAGTTTTGTTCCACTTTTAGAGAAAATTATTTCAGAGAACCACTGAATCATGAAAGCTGCCTGTTTCCATTGCTGCATTGATCTGTATTCATTCATGCTCAAAGGCAAAGTACTTAACCATGTACACAATTTCAAGCATGCTTCAAGCCCCATAGTGTCTTAATTCAAAATTAAACCTGGAAGTGATGCACTGGATCGGTGCTTCCAGTAAGTGACAACTTTCTCCCAACCTTTTCAGAGGAATGATGTTGAAGTAACCATCCAGTAAGAGGTAAAATAGCACTACAGTTAAGAAACCTGCAACCCAAAGTCACTTGCAATTTAATGAAACAGCAGAAAGGAATCCTAAAGTCCATAAAGGAGGACTCATTTGCAGAAGAGAGAGATTAACAGTGAAGAGGTAAAATGTCCAGATGACACAAAATTAATTAGAGCAATGAAAATTAGAGATTCATGGAAATTTCAGGGGTAATTTTTAAAGATCAGGAGGCACCACAGCTGTTGTAATTCAGTGCTGATAAAGTGTGAGATAAGGCACATCAGGAGAAATAACATGCAGGAATTGCTTGGTGCCTATAGCCATCTAGAGAAAGAGCTGGTCATTCATATAAGTCTTGTTTCCACTGAAATAAAATTAAAATTGATGTTTAAAAATGTATTATCAAATACTTTTGCATCAAGTTTTATCTCATAAGTCATTGCAAATTATAATGTCTAGTTCCTCTAGTGTCCAGTAGAGACATGGAGCTACTAGAGAGTTCAGTAAAGAGCCACTAAGATGATGGAGGGATTGGAGCATCTCACAAATGAGGAAAGGCTGGGAGAGTTGAGTCTATTCAGCCTGGAGAAGGACTGGGGAGATATCACTAATGTATATAAATATCTGAAGGAATTTTTTGTGCAAATTGTGCAAAGACAACAGAGTCAGGCTCTTTTCAGTGGTGCCCAGTGACAGGACCAGAGGGAATAGGCACAAACAGGAACACAGGATGCTCCCCTCTGAGCAGCAGGAAACACCACTTTATTGTGTGGCTGTTCAAGCACCGACACAGGTTTCCAGAGACCTGGTGGAGTCCCCATCCTTGGAGATATTCAAAAACCTTCTGAACATGGTTCGGGGCAGCCTGCTCTAGGCACCCCTGTGCTTAAGCAGGGTGAGGATTGGACCAGATGGTCTCCAGAGATCCCTTTCCAACCCCAATTATTCTGTTAATCTACATCTTTAAATGAATGCTAGTGATTCAGTTTAACCTGCACTCATTTGTAAATACTGCAGTTAAAAAGGGATTTTCATTGAGATTTCTGGGCATGTTAACCAAGTGACAAACCACTAGACAGAAAAAGCAGGCAGTGAAAATTGTGATGTTACAGGCCAAGACACCTTAAATCACATTTTAGCTGAATCCATTTTCTGTTATGCTTTGCATTTTTTTAAATGTTGAGATTTTGTCAAATTCAATCTTTATCTGTATCTCTGCATATAGATAAAAACACCCTACTCAGTAAAGATGTTGGATCAAAAGCAAAACTAACATAAGGTTTTGCACTTGCCTGTTAGTTCCTTAAACTCAAACAAAACCAATATATCTCAATATTCAAAATAAGGCGCTCATCCTCTGAGTTTGTAGAAAGCTTAGTGGAACCTTCTCCTCTGGACTGCAATGTCGAGACCTGCTGCCAGCTGATCTTGGTTACTCACATTTCTGACCAGTTTCAGTAATTAATAGTTCCTAAATACTGGGGAAAATTGTAGCTCAATTCCTTATTTACACTTACAACTTAAGGAGTATCTTCAATGATGTTATTTCTAGGAAGTGACCGAAAATTAGACAGGCAAGCACAAAAATGAGAAAAAAAATCATGAAGAAAATTATTCTTTTATTATTTTTTTTCTCAATATATTTTCAAGCTTACCTTGAAAAGACCAATCCCAAACCCAAAACTTTATTACTAGATACATTGTTAAAAAAATAAAGGAAGGCAAGAGGGGCAACCTTTTTTCCACTCTAAGCTTATTCAGTTACAGAAACCCTTCAGTCAGTAGTTTACTGAACTATTATCACATTCTGTAAGCGGTCTTCAGTTTTTACCACTGATTTATTAAAAGAACAGCCATTCAGGTAAGTGCCTAAACCCAGTACTTACCATTAGGCATGCACCCAAGCTCTGCATATTCCAGGTATTATAACTAAGATGATGAGAAGATTTCCCTCTCTGGGGGAAACATTCTTATACTGTGGCAAGCACTTTAAGCTCTCCCCAGGGGCTGTGACTCAAGTTGCTAGAGGTGTTTTTGTAAGAAAGCAAAAGACTATTTCCTCCATAGAAAAGAAACCTGTCTGAAAAGGCTGTACTTTCAGCACTGCACACCACATCAGAGAATGAAATGTCCACAAGAAACACAGCAGTGATTTCTAGCAAACAGCTGAAAAAAAACTGGTTTCAGCTAAATAAGCCTTGGTACCATAACTGCCACGGTAGAGGTATGTCACAACTCTGTAACTAATTAATTTGTGAGTTTGTCACAGGTATCCCAGTTTCTATCCTCTAAAAATACATCTTATGTTAACTTCTCCTGGTATGTAATAGGTAACTGAAAACATAGGCAAGCGCTAGTTAAAGTTCTTAGGGGAACTATTGTGCAGCATCTGAACACCAGTTGTCCAGAATTTTGCTTTATCAATGAGTTTTGCATGGTTTCTCTGAGAAACAACACACTTCCAATATTTTCAGGAAGCTGTTGACACCACGAGGAGAATCTACGTGGTCTATAAAAATGATCTTTCTTTATCCTGCAATGTAGCACTGTATTGCATCTGACATACCAGAAATACTGCAGCATTTTACCTAGCAACAAATACCAAACAATATACATTAATGGAGGTCATAAGCCTCCCTGAAGAGTAACTGCTCTTCTCTCTTTCACTCTGCAGGTTATTATGTTGTTGTCCTGGCTTAGTGCATCATTATAGTATCATGGGACCATTTAGGTTGGAGGGGACCAACTGCCTGGTCCAATGTAAGGCAACAGTATGAACTCAGAACTGTAAAACCTCTGAAGAGTCCACAAAGATACTGTACTTTTACCATGAGCTGGAAAAGTTTATCTTTCTAATCACACAGGTCCTCAGTGTCTTTGGCTGTACCAGCAGGTTTCCTCTGTGACATGGTTAACAGTGATGACCTGGACTCTAGTCTGTCTTGCTGTTATTCCATGTCAAAGGAGAAGATCTGTCCCCATGCAGTTCCAATACATAATATCAAATCAATTAACTTGCTTGGCCAAAGGTAAAACCAAACAGACAGTACTCCTAACTTTATGATTTCCAGTTAGTTTACTGATATTTTCAGTAGGTTTCCCAATGTTAAACATAGACCCTACTCTAAATAATGAGGCAGTGACTCAAATTACTGAAGTGCCAGTAGATTAAGATGCAGGTGTACAGTAACAACTAAGAATAGGCTATAGCAGAAATGAAGCCAGCATGGAAATGACACTCATAGCTTGCAAGATGGAATCTGACTTTAATTCTCCAAAAGGTGGGTGCCCAGTTTAAGCCTATCACCTACCTCCAGTGGGTAAAAATAGACATTGCTGATACCCCTGAGTGATTCAGCAAGGTTATTTAGACATTGCCTCTCTTTTTCCCCCCTGAATATAGAGGATGCTTAGCTGTCGCCACTTAACATTTAGATTTCTAAAGCTAGATGGGATTAACCCTGCCTTTGGTGTGCCATAGATTGTTATATGTGCCTGTAGACTTTAAAGTTTAATAGGATTTCTACAGAGCTATATACTGAAGGATGGAAGCCCAGAAACACTGGGCTAACAGATGAGAACAAGAGCTTTACTGAAGTGTTAAAGATTCATCTTCATTGTTATCTCTGTCTCACACACACACTACATTATGGCAGTGTTCAAGGCTGGATTGGACATAGCCTTGGGTGGCATGGTTTAGTGTGAGGTGTCCCTGCCCCTGGCAGGGGGGGTGGAACTAGATGATCTTAAGGTCCTTTCCAACCCTAACTATTCTATGAATCTATGATGGGACCCGTAGACAAACAGCCTTTCCAGCTGCTCCTGAACCTGGAAGTATGCCCTTCAGTAGCTGAATCAGGGAATAAGCAAAAGAAGATCACCACAACCATCTCATACACCACAGACTATTCTGACACATGCTATATGGAGGAAAACACTCATGCCTATCACACATCCAGTCTGCTAGATAAGACCACAGAAAGCAAGCTATACCTATCCCACTCCAACAGAGACTTACAGCAATGCCGGAGGTCTCACAGCCTCCACACCGTTCAACAGGAAGAAAGAAGCTGCAAAGGAAGAGGGTGTGTGGCATGCTTATTCCTATCCTACAACATATTGTAACAGTCAGATACAATATCCATGTGGCAGAACATCCAAATGCAAGCTTTTATGGACTGTGAATATAGATAGCTGAATAAGGCAAAGAACATTTTATTCAGGTAATATTTCAGGCTCATTATTTATCTCTCTGATATTAGGCCTCTTATACAAGCAAAACCAATTTGTAACTTAAAAAACCTTTCTTACGTAATTCTGTTTCACCATGAAAGATTATTACACTTCTGCTCCATAAATCTGCACTTCAGGTAGCATTGCAAGTTGGTGGGTTTGTTTTTTAAAGCTCAGATGTCTCACTTTTCTATAGTTGAAGCTAACTGGGCTACTGTGCCATGTATCTCTAAGGACACCTCCTCTCTTGGAGGTGGCTTTCTATCCAACCTTTATGAATAACCCCTGTTTCCTTTCTTTTGAAAATCTCTTTCAAGCATAGTTTTTAATTTTTGTTGTTATTCTCACCTACTTCAGTCACTGATCTGTTGGAACAATTCAATGTAGCTAATGGTTTCGGAGTCTCCATTGTTCCAGGATCACAGAGTGACCTGCCAGCATGTCAGCTTGGGCCAAGTGTGCAAATCAGAAGGAAAATTAAACACATAAGTGACATCTGTAAACACTTGGGCTTTTACGCTGACATTAAGCAAGTCCTTCCTTCTCCAATACCATTGTCAGCAGTGAACTCAAGCATAACTAACTGCCAAATTAAGTACTAAAAATAATACTAAAAATAATGCGCCATATGTCCACTGGATTTAGTAGAACCTGCAGGTCCAGTTCCCCCTGATTCAGATTTAAAATGTGTGATGGTAATATGAGAATTATAATATTTGATTTTACTAATTTGTCTGGGTATTTCTTCTTTCTCAGTAGTGTTACAATACATTTAAAGCACTTTTTTGTACATTTATTTACCTTTGTCTGACAAACAGAATTCCTCATGCCAGGTTTCATTAATGGGAAAAAAATAAAAATATATATATATTTTTTCAAGGGGGTTCATATTGTTGTACTGGCAGCAAAGAATAAATACTTCTAAAACTGTCATGTGGATTGTTTCTGTATTTGTTCTTCCTGAGGAATTGACTCCACCTTTCATAATGAGAGGACACTTCTAGTATGACATGGGACATCTGGAAGATGAAGATAGAGATGGGGCTGACCACTTCAGGTTACATCTCTATGGAAAGAGCAAGGCAATTGGTATCTACATTGCAGCTGGAGAAGGGTCTGGCAGTGACAGTACCATCTTTGAGAACATGGGAAAGGTTTTGATGAAGCCTGACACGCACTTGGCTGAGTGCTAGGGGAAGCCAGGTTACTGTGTTTGGAGAGTGCCAGCTAGAAGGCACACACTATAGTCAGTCACTATAAAGCAAGGAAGGCAGATAGAGATGGGGCCCTGGCAAGGTGAGCCCAGGACAATGTTACTCCCTGGGTGATCATCAGGGCCTTATTGTGTATGTAGAGCTCCACTTGACCTCAGCTGCCAAGAATTACCCTATGCATAACTTTGATTGTGTATTGTAATAGCAGGAATTCATTATTTCATTAATGTTTACCTTTGAGATTACTGTCTGCTAAAACCACATCTGCAGTTAGCAGTCTGGATTTAGGGTCTGGGAACAGCATTTGTTTTATTTCATAGAATCACAGAATCATAGAATAGTTAGGGTTGGAAAGGACCTTAAGATCATCTAGTTCCAACCCCCCTGCCAGGGGCAGGGACACCTCCCACTAAACCATGCCACCAAGGCTATGTCCAGCCAAGCCTTGAACACAGCCAGCGATGGAGCATTCACAACTTCCCTGGGCAACCCATTCCAGTGCCTCACCACCCCTATGGTAAAGCATTTCTTCCTCATATCCAATCTAAACTTCCCCTGTTTAAGTTTGAACCCGTTACCCCTTGTCCTATCACTACAGTCCCTCATGAAGAGTCCCTCCCCAGCATCCCTGTAGGCCCCCTTCAGATACTGGAAGGCTGCTATGAGGTCTCCAAGCAGCCTTCTCTTCTCCAGGCTGAACAGCCCCAACTTGCTCATTTTATCTTCATGCGGGAGGTGCTCCAGTCCCCTGATCATCCTCGTGGCCCTCCTCTGGACTTGTTTCAACAGTTCCATGTCCTTTTTATGTTGAGGACACCAGAACTGCACACAATACTCCATGTGAGGTCTCACAGGAGCAGAGTAGAGGGGCAGGATCACCTCCTGTGACCTGCTGGTCACGCTCCTTTTGATGCAGCCCAGGATATGGTTGGCTTTCTGGGCTGCAAGCGCACACTGCTGGCTCATGTTCGTTTTTTCATCAACCAAAACCCCCAAGTCCTTCTCTGCAGCACTGCTCTGCATCTCTTCTCTGCCCAACCTGTATGTGTGCCTGGGATTGCTCTGACCCAGGTGTAGGACCTTGCACTTGAGGATGTGCCCCACATTAAGTAGAGGAGACTGGCTAAAAATTGTTTAGCCCTTTTGTTTAACAGAAGAGACTGAAATGTTCTCTGCCCTTTCCTTTGTTTGCTCCAATATACAGAACAAGTCTCTGTCCCATAGCTAAAATAACCCTTGAGATTCAAAACAGCAATCATAGCATTTCTTTTGGCGGCCCTGACCTGCTACAGAAAACCACCACTGGAACAATGCAAAGCCATCCAATTTGGGAAAAGTAACACAGGATTTCATAGACAAAAATTTCTAGAAGCTCACTTCCAGCTGAGATCACTTCAGACCTTAACACTCTCCAAACTAAATGCATAAACCTCCTTGAGATTTAGTATTTCCACACCACAGCACCATGCAAACAAATCCATAGGCCTGCCAAGCTCCTTCTCTCACAAACTGGGAATTAATTATTATATTTAGCCCTATATTTGGGAAATACTCATATATATATATACTAGTGAAGGCATCCATATGTATAAGCAGAAGATTGGAGCTAGACTACAGCTGTTCAGGAATTTTAAAACCTGTTTTCCTATTGACTTATCCTGTAGGTTGATTTACCACAGCTTGAACTTTGTGTAGATCATAACATGGCAGTGAAGGAAACCTGCTGTGAAGTTACCAGGTTGGTGAGCTGACTGACTGCAAGCAACACATCCTTGTGGTTTCTTTTCTGAGATTTTGATTAAATTCATTTGCCTAGTTTTCACTCTTCTGTTCCTTAGAGGAAGATAAGCAGGGGAGTTTCTTCATGGATTTGTAAATATGGAAATTAGACATACATATTTTCTTCTGCTTGGAACACACAAGGAAAGTGTATGTCAAACACTGCTTAAATGTGCCAAGTTTAGCCTATCTATGCTCTACTAATTAGCTTTCCCATCCCCACAAGGGTACTATGTTGGATACGTGGAAACTCCAAAGGATTGCAGCAGTGTTTTTAGAGAGCCAGATCATGCCAGTCTGCCTGGTAAGGCGGACAGATATTTACTGATTAGAGCAAGCCTCCAACAGCACATGAAGCATTTGGGGGTTGCAAAAATGTATTACTTATTTGCTTAAAAGATTGAGTTTGCTTGAAAATATTAAAGGACTAAGGTGAAAAACTGGTCCCACTGGAATCAGTAGTCAGTTCCCTGTTCTTTTTGTAGAGCCAGAACTTCACCCTAGATCTCCAGGAGGCAAAGCCTCTCTCCTTGTAGCTGCAAATCAAAGTACTTCTAATTCCTCTTAATTTACCTAAGATTACAAACAGGTGTGGTTACTCTGATTAGGACCTGTGTTTGAATCCAAGTATGGATTTCAGTTCTAAAGCCACTGCAAATTCAAATTTTGGAGAAGAGAATCTAGTCTCTGGATATTTTCCTTTCTTAACTCTCTACAGGCTTTTACCATTAGTGATGCACACTGGGTTGGGGGGAAGGATTCA
The DNA here is from genome assembly GCA_028858755.1 of Ara ararauna. Lineage (NCBI taxonomy): Eukaryota > Metazoa > Chordata > Aves > Psittaciformes > Psittacidae > Ara > Ara ararauna. The sequence continues at coordinate 90,992,706 of CM054377.1, read as the reverse complement.
TAAATATCAAAGGCAGGAAACTACTAATAACTTGCAATCTATTCCCACAACACCCTTACATATTTCTTGCCTGAAGTCTTGACCACACTCTCCTGCCTCTGTTATATATGGTGCATTATCATATTGCAATGATCTGTCTGAAGCGCTGATGTATAGTATCTCAATCCATTACTGGTTTATAGTATTTGTGTTTAATTGTGACTCTGGAACCATTTGTTTCATGTGGGACTTATGCAGCATAGTCTGAAGCATGTTATGTCCAAGGGAAATCAGAAGTGAAAACTGGTCAGGTGTTCCCACAATCATGTCTTATCCTCCAGAAATGTTTTTGTGCTCTTCATCCAAGGGATGAAAATGAAGGGCATCCAGATACTATAGGGAAACTGGAGTAGCTCACATATGAGGAAAGGCTTTCTAAGAGAAGAGAAGTTTCAGGGAATCTTGTCAATTAGTACAAATATCTGAAGACAGAGCCAGGCTCTTTTCAGTGGTGCCCAGAGACAGGACCAAAGGCAGTGGGCACGAACTGGAACACCTGAGGTTCTATCTGAAGATGTGGAAACACTACTTTACTGTGAGGGTGACCAAGGCCTGGCACAGGTTACCCAAAGAGGTGGCAGAGTCTCCATCCTTAGAGATGCTCAAAACCCCATCTTGACATGGTCCTGGGCAACCACCTCTAGGTTATCCTGTTTGAGCTGGAGGGTTGGACCAATGACCTCCAGAAGTCCCTTCCCACCTCAACTATTCTGTGATTCTGTGACGGTACAGAGGACAACCATGTAATCGCACCTAGGAACAGCAAATGATACTTATCTGTCAGATACTTAGAAATTAAATAATTTTCCTCATGCTCTTTGTTCCCACTGTAAAAGCCAGTATCTTGCATTTGAACTGCAGCTAAAAAAAAGTGATAGCACGTGTTAATAACGAATGAATGAAATGCCAAGAATTGCTATAAAACCCTGAATTTGGACCTTTGGAATTTCTTGTAATTACAAGAAATCTGCAGTTTCAGTGTGAATTACATTTTTTACATCACTGCTTACTTCTTCACCCCACACCCCCACAAGTCACTAACACCAGCATTGATTCTTATCCAGGCAGCTTCTCATCCAAAATTCCTCCTGTGTTAGGTAGCAACTGCTTTATCAGATCATCATACTTATCTTCTGGCTGATACACTAAAAAGGAAAGTCTGGTAGCTTGACTGAGCATCAACATCACCCCAAACTAACGCATCAGGTATGATTCTTACTCAGCCTCACGCTACAGGATCATCATGTTTTAAGATAGATGCTTTATTTTCGTATTTATTTCCCTCCCCCCCAACCTGCTTTTAGACTAGCCTAATACATGTATAAACATAGAATCATAAGGCATATGGTATGTATGAGTTACTGCAGAGCATATCACCACGGGGCACCAAGTGTTGTATATATACCTTCTACAGAAGCGCTTTCATCCTTTCTCTGTCTTTCAGGACTACTCACACCACCAGAATGACACCTTGAAAATTATTTCCTCTGATCTGTGATGTCCCTGCTCCAGAGTTAACAAGTAGTACTTGCTTTAGAGTTGGCAAGTTGACTCAGATACAGTAAACTCTGAAAGATACTCAGGAACTATGGTAAATGATCAAAAAACGTACACATCACACATAACTACAACCACTGTAATTTCAAAACATGCACCAGTTGCTGTGTTCTTTTGTTCCCTTCATCAAATATTATCTTTTTTCACTATCAGATGTTAGGTACCAGGGATTAGGCAAATCAGCTAGCGGGACTTCAATAGCTTTGGGTTTGTGGGGTTCCCAAAAGAGCTGTTTTACCACCCAGTACATGGGCTTGAAACTTCTTCCTTGTAATTACAAATTAATTAATAAATTAAATAATAAACCCCACATGAATAACTGTTGGGTTTTCTGCAGAAACAGGTTGAGTTGGCTCTTAAGTTGAGGAAGCCAATATTCAACATTGTTTCATGTATTGCCTTTAACACTAAGCTTCACTTATTTAATTAGTACATAATTGTATCACCCTTGTTTACCGGTCTTGTTCACTTGCAAATTCCTGTCCTATATTTAGATTATGGTGTTTCCCAGTCCACGACTATCTTTTGTTACTTGTTCTGATGAAGCCAAGCAGCGCAGGGCTCTGGTAGCTCACTGACATTTCTGTACTCAGCAAGGAATAACATCTAACCATGTGTATTATGAGGCTGAGAAATGAAGAAACAATTGATTCAATGTGTCTGGTTTTAACTGTCTGAATTCTCCATCGCAGAGAGATCCTACTTTGCTAAGTTCACAGGATATATCGAAACCAAAAGATCACAGGATGCACAATTAATACCTTGCATTTTTACATTTTTTTCTGGAAGCAGCAAGGTAAGAATCATTGTAATCACACTGCTCACTCAAAATCAAAAGTAATAGCTGGTTTTGCATTCTAGCATGATATTGATAGGAGCAAGGGAGAGGGTTGCTCATGTGTTAGAAAGTATGAAATGTCAGTCTAATGACAGTATGCATTTATGAGACTTGATCTTGTTGCTGCGTTTACAAGAAACAGAGGTCCAAAAAAATTGAGTATTCTCAATAGTACATTTCACTGCAAGTAGACATTTAATAATGACAACATTGCCAAAACGTATCCTTAAGATGTAGTTCAAACATCACTGCCTTTTCCTCCATGCAAATGATACCTTCTTCAGGTTTACCAGCTCCCACTGATTCCGTGCACTGAGACACATCACTGCTCACGGAGTGGATAAAACGGCCACTGGGGCCCAACACAGCTCGTAGATATTCTCTTTAGATGTGGCTTAAAAGTCAGCAGAAGCCAGGGACTTCGTGTGGCAAGAATTGTAAATTGTTTCTGAACATCATTGAGCATGGACAGAAGCAGGGTGGATTTTCCAGTCGATGTCCAAGGCTAGGAACATGAATAATGCACACTGCACTGGAAGGCCTCCTGAAGCAGCAGATTTTATTCCATACAGCAGCTCTCCAGATGTGGCATGCTGCCTGCACTGCCCAGCTCTGGCTGTTCCAGCTCTGTCCCTAGGGGTGGCTAACCTGAGGTAGTCGCAGTGGGAGGGACCCAGATCCCTAGAGGTGCACACAGCACCACTTTTCCTATTTCCTGTGTTCCGCAGTTTGATGAAGTTTTGAAAGCACCTGACAACAGTTTTGCTAAACTTGGTGTTACTCTCTGGCACTTGGCTTCAGATTAATCTAGAGTGACACAGGACAAGGAGAGAGGCACTGAAGTCCAATTTGAACTGAACTTTCCGTGTTCCTTTACCATATTAAATCTGGTATCAGTTTAGGAACTCATCATGGCAAAGAATTTGTAGTGAAATCACAGCAGCTTGGCTGTGGAGGCTAAAGGACTGCAGCTATAATTTTGTGAGGAATAAACAACTCTGTTGGAATAACAGCTCTCCAGCCTTCATCACAGGGCTTTCCTGGTGCTAACGGACCCAACTGTCTACCTGGAAAGATGGTGAGTCTTACAGCAGGACAAACCATGTGTTTTGCCTTCGTCAATGCTGAAAATGGGCATCCTGAATATAAAAATCCTTCCTGTGTTAATGGTCAACTAAGTTCACAGAAATCTTGCAGAGCTGTCACAGCAGATTTAGATGCTATAGGCCTACTACATACAGAACTATTATTTGCTTTGGTGTGTGCTTACTCAAGCAGTCAGTAATGAAACCAGTAGGATCCCCAGAAGTGAGGCAGGGCTTATCCCAGTGCTGGTGCTCCCAGGAGGCACAGACACACTCTATACACCCTAGCCCCCGCTGCTGTAACAAAAATCTCTTTGCAGGGACTAAGTCACTGCTGCTGCTCACCACCTTTCCCCAGAATGAGCCCTCCTGACTCCAGCAAGACTGAGCACTCAAAGACCATGACGACTGCAAAATTCAGACAAAAGGAAGGATTTGTTGGCTTTCAGCAGACTTGGCTGAAAAGACTACCATGAGCTGTCTAATCTTTCAGGTTACTACTTCTGCACAAGCTACTTAAAGAAGGGCACAAAGCACTTGGGCAATCTTGCTCCCCCAGCCAAAAGACAGGATTCAAATACAAAGCTACACGGTAGACAGAAACACTGCAGCCTTGAGGAGATTTTATTCATTACTGTAAAAATTAAGGAAAGTATTACTATACAGGGTGATTAGTCCTGGCTGTAGTCTTTGCAAAACAGCCATTCTGAGATTGAAGACTGATAAAAGCTTATAAATGGTGATTTTCTGATGCTTGTTATTCAAAGGATCACTATCTTTTTGATGCTGTACACTGTGTACCACGCAAAGCTTCAGGCAACATAATTACAGCGCCATTCCTTTAATTGTGCTTTACCTAAGGTTATGCTAGAGATATGTGAGACACTGGAGTATGTAATATAAAACAATACCTGTTTCGAGTTTGGTCCAATATCGTTGATATCAATGGTGCCAGAAATTTCTGAAAAAGCAAGTGTAATTTTTTAAAAGTGATTTTTAGGAATCCATAATTAAAGTATTTTACACAAATTTTTCCCTTTTTGAAAATTGCCATCATCCTTGCAGTGAAACAGCACCTTACTCTTACTCCTGGAAGGACTTAGCTGCAATATTTGGCTTCACTGCATAATAGTGTGCAGAAAAATGCCATTTCCCTCATTTACTGAGAGGCTAATGGGATTTTTCTCTTGGGGGGGTGAGCTGGAGAATGGAAAGGAACAAAGTGTTCCATACATTGTTCAGTTGGCCTAAAATCGAAGTTAGTCACTTGTGCCTGAAGATGGCTAACTAAAAGCATGCAAGTGGAACATGATGTGTAAACTTCCAGCTTTGAGGACATTTCTGTTCTATGTTGAAAGTGACTGTCCAGCAGTATCAAAGCAGATTATTGGAGAGCATTAAACTCAGACACAAAAACAAAAGCAAAAAAATCCTCCACAACATTGAAAAATATTGAGCAAGATGGAGAGCTTTAATTGGAGTGCTTTGTTATTCCCAGGGTGATGAAGGGTATGTGGATCTGAGGAGTGGATGGCATTCCAGAAAAGCATGCGAGTTAGGGTTCACTTCAAAATGCTGAATGAAGCCAGTTTTCAGGCACGAAGGGCATACCCTGACAGATTTCACTGTTTCCTCACGGTCCTTTGGGGATCACAGAGCCAGGAGGCAAGAGAGGAAACCTGGGACCAAAAGACAATGCAGTGTGGCTAGCGCATGAAAAAAATCAGTTTTACCACTTACAGTAACTGGAGCCCAGAACAAAAAGAAACAAAATGATAGCAGAAAGTAGCATGCTCCAGGGCTCTACCTTCAACAGTACATGACTGACTTTACAGTTAAAAGCCTTGCCAAAATCTGAGAGTGGCTAAAGAACTCCAGATGATTCCTAGAGCCCAATTTTTACTATTATTACAACAAGAGGCTTGCCATGTAATCGAATAATATCCTTGGCAATTGCTGCTGCCTTCTAAGCCTCTCCTTTCCTGCTCATCAGGTTGCTGTAAAAATGAGCTGGAGAGGGATTTTATTGTTCCTCCAGAACTAAAAGAAAACCCCACCAAATAAAAGTTCTACAAACCATGATGAGTCCAGCTTAAAACTTCTTAAGGTTCACCTTAACTGCATAGTGTGCTTGAAGTCTAGTACCATTAACTGCCTTTTTCCAGATGTGAATGATCCCAGATATTTTCAACTGCCTTGGCAAGCAAAGTTAAGGATGACCCAGGAAGACCAGGCTTTACTGTGCTACACAGCACAATCTACTTCTTCAGTGCTGGAGCTTGGGTTCCAGCTTTAGGACCCAATGCAGTACAAATACATACATAGCAGTGTGTGCCTGTCTGTGCGCTGGTAAAGTATGAAGCAGTGATTTTATTTAATTTTTGTTACTGCTTCAAATGCCATTTCCAGGCTGCTTCAAAGCCCAAGCAGGAAAGACAGCAGTCTAGAGAGAAGATGGAGGACACACCTCACCCGTGCATGGTTACCAGCAGTTAGCACAAGCAAGAAGAACAGCTGCTTGCCAGCTTTTTGCCACTGGTTATTGATCATTCTTTGCATTAAACCAGCTGTGAACAAATATAAGGCAGCAACAGCCAGTTCCACCTTCCCTCACACAACTGTGGCATAGGTCTAATAAAAAGCCTTTCTCTACTGCCTTGCCCAAGTAGTGTGATAATCAGCATTTGTTCTTCACTTACAGTGGGCCAAACAGAGCAGTACACAGACCGACCCATGAACCGTGTATCATACATTCAAACCAATTTATTAAGAACCCTTCTGGGGCACATTCAGCTACAATCAATATCTTGGTCATGTTTAAGCCTATGTTTTCCTACTAGGTTCCAAGTATGAACTTTCTGAGCACGGTCAAAGCTCAGAAAATAGAAGTACATAGCTGCTATCCAATACATATGTGCCAATGCCTGTTCCCCTACCAAAGGGTTGCTAACTAGTTCCTCCTAGGATGGTAAGGCCACCTGAGAAAAAGGCAAGAGTTGTGCCAGCATAATGCAGCATAAACCAAAACACAGTCATGGTGCCAATGACAGCTCAGTTGAAGCCATCAGAACTCAAACCAGAACAGCAATAGTCTGTGCTGATGCCCCACATACTATGTTAGCCTACTACAAAATGACATAGAATGTACTCTTACTTCTGCATCATGCAGCAGGTCAGTGTCCAGCGTACTGTTGTGGAACTGGATATTGGATGTCACCCAGAGCTTGCACATACCACCTAGGAGAGCCAGCAGTAAGCGGAGGTTGTAACTGGCTAGAGAAGACTCCGCAACCTCTCCTCTTCAATCATTCCCCACCAGGAGCTTGCAATGGGTATAGCATGTTTCTTTTTGAATCTGGAAGCTCTAATAGCAACCTGAAAGAAATGGAGATTCTAAAGTTCCCAGGCTATAGACAATTGCATTCCTCCTACCCTTCCTAAATGCAAATGCTTATGGCAACATTCTAAAATTGAACTAAATTTAATTATAAAGCTTTAAAAATAAAACCATATGAAAATTAAGCACTGGATTATGTTTTTAAGCTCCTTAGCTCAACCAAGAAACCAAGCACTATCCCAGTTCTATCCTTGGTTGCTTGTAAAATAACTTTCCAATACTTCATTCTTTGTTTCATTTTTTTTCTTCCTATGAAAATAAACACATTGCTCTCATCCTAATTTAAATTAAAATGAAAAAAATAAAAATAAATAAATAAATCTGTAACATTTTAAGAAGAGAAAACCTGGTCTGCTTGTACTTAATGGTGAGCCTGGCCCTGGAGAACCTTTGGGATTTCCTGGAGTGAAGGGAGCAGCTGGGAAACCAGATAGGAATCGAAAAGCCTCCAAATTCAGTTTACAAAGCAGAGTTGCACAGTGGCCACACATGCTTCTCCACCTATTTTATCACGCAGCGGACAAAAGCTGTAAAGGGTAGAAGGGCAATTTGTGCAGACTTCTCCCTAGCTTAGATGGAGGCCAAGGTCTTGGAGTTAATGGAAGTGTTAAGTGACAACCACCTCTTACTGAAGTTTTATTCTATTTACTCTTGATTCAGTCATTAAATGCAACATCATATGAGAGAAAAGCTTTTTTATATAGTAAAGGGCTTATTTGTAATCAGATATTGGTACTCAGCAGCTCCTACACATTACTGTTTTCACTGTGTTGGAATCACAGCACTCATTTGACCTCTGTGAGAAACTGAGTTTGTTTGATAGTTGCCACCACATAGGCAGGTAACAGGATGTGTCGCTAGAGCTTGGGTGAGAGAAATAATACAAGCATGTCTGTTGGCACATTGAAGGAAAGGGAGAGAAAGCCATTCTGTCTCCCCGTAGTCTTTTCAGTGCCAGATAACTCAGCCACCCTCATTTAAGCTTTTGCCATATGCTAAGTAAGCAATGAGGACCCCCTAGTCCATTTGCATGAGGAGGGTGCCATACAGATTAAAGAATTTCAGAGAAGGCATGTCACTCCCCAGTGCTTTACTGCTCAGTTCCCATTGACATCCTGATCACCACCATTTGCTTGTGTCAGTGTTTTGCTTTTATCTCCAAAGCGTGTGCTGGATGCAAATCTTCATCACATTTTACACTGGTACATTCTGCTATTTCTCATGGAGTCACTCTTAGTCAAAGCAGCATGAGCAGGTAACTTGGTGGTGCACAGTGGGGAGCCCACTCTTTCAGTGTATTTTCTTTATGCAGACTCATTTTTCTTTTTCAGGGTCTTCTGTATATCCTATGGCTGCCCAAGATAGGCAGCCAGCTAAAACACCTCCCACCCAGACAGTGGCCACCCTGAGCATCCAGCACTGGTTCACTAAGTGCACCTGGATTGTGTGAAGCAAACAATTCTGTTATGCACATAGAATAGAATCATAGAATAGTTAGGGTTGGAAAGGACCTTAAGATCATCTAGTTCCAACCCCCCTGCCAGGGGCAGGGACACCTCCCACTAAACCATGCCACCCAAGGCTCTGTCCAACCAAGCCTTGAACACCACCAGCGATAGAGCATTCACAACTTCCCTTGGGCAACCCATTCCAGAGCCTCACCACCCTTACAGTAAAAAACTTCTTCCTTATATCTAATCTAAGCTTCCCCTGTTTAAGTTTGAACCCCTTGTCCTATCACTACAGTCCCTCATGAAGAGTCCCTCCCCAGCATCCTTATAGTCCACCTTCAGATACTGGAAGGCTGCTATGAGGTCTCCATGCAGCCTTCTCTTCTCCAGGCTGAATAGCCCCAACTTCCTCAGCCTATCTTCATACAGGAGGTGCTCCAGTCCCCTGATCATCCTCGTGGCCCTCCTCTGGACTTGTTCCAACAGTTCCATGTCCTTTTTATGTTGAGGACACCAGAACTGCACACAATACTCCATGTGAGGTCTCACAAGAGCAGAGTAGAGGGGCAGGATCACCTCCCTCAACCTGCTGGTCATGCTCCTTTTGATGCAGCCCAGGACACGGTTGGCTTTCTGGGCTATGAGCGGACACTGTCGGCTCATATTAAGTTTCTCATCAACCAACACCCCCAAGTCCTTCTCCACAGGGCTGCTCTGAATTTCAAATAGAGTAAGACAAATAAAACTCTGGCTTAAGCACTACTGCATTGTGCAAACCATATGGTGCCTTACATACTTTGGGTCCTAAAAGCAGTCATTTCCCAGCCTGAAGCTGAAAGACAGCAAATTCACAACATTAAGAGCATTAACTCAGTCTATGAAATAAACTCCAATCCTGTTCAGAACAAAGCCCAGTTCTCTATGGAGTTGACCCTACTCGTGACTGAACCCTCTCCAGCCCAAGTCAGCACGTTGGGCAAGTATTTGCCATTGAACAGGGTGAGCACTACCTACCCCAAAGCAGAGAGAGGAAGCCGGAGACAGCAAATTCCCAGGACTGACTGCACACTCAAGGCTGCTGATGGGTACACCCAGCCCAAACACTCCTCCTGCACAGGGAAGTACTCACAGCTACAGGCTGGATCAACAAGCTTATTCTGGCTTTTCAATACTAAGGAATTACTGTCTCAGCAGCAGAGATCACCTAAAGCTACCAGTCTTTCTTTTAAAATGCATGAGCAGAGGTCATTTCACCTTGGGTGTAAAAGAGTTACAGAGCCTGTGAACACCCTGTCCCAAACCCACAGCAGCAGCCCCACACTCACCTCTGCCCTCCCACCCCATCACACCATAACAAACCACATCCTACCTGCTCTTAAAAGCCCAAGCATTTCCTAGCTCAGAAACACTGGGCACTGCCACAAATCTGGTCTCCTTGGCTCCACAACACTCTGCCCCTCTGAGTGTGCCCACCTGCCATGCTGGCTGAACTCCCCCCAGGATTGCAATTGCCAAACCTCAGTTCTGTAGAGCAGAGATTCTTCCTAAGCTCCCTCCTCAGCAACTTTATATGGTGGAGGAAAACTCTCCACTTCTCTTTTTAGCCCCCACCCCATGTTAGCAGCATCCTGCCCCACCTACTGCCTACTCCCGCTCAGCTGCCCTGGGCACCTGGGTCTCCTGCACCAAACACCACTAAGACCACACTAGCATCTACAGCTGGAGCATCTGCAAGGAGAAAGCAGTGTCATTAGCATTTCTGGGAGATTATCTTACATTTGGGCCACTATGACAGGACAAAAGGTTGGCTGAGCTGTAAGAAAGATAATTTGTAAAGATGGAGCTTTACACAACCTAACAGAGATGCCAGGAATGCCTTGTGCAAAACCAGACGCCCAGTCCCTTGGCAATTCTGCTGCGAAGAGTTCAGGAATTCTCAGGCCATGAAAACTACAGGGGCATGCAAACACAAGAGCAGACTTTCCTTCAGTAATGACCAGCTTTAGTTTTACTGTACAGCCCAGGAATGTCCTGGTCATTGTTAACTGCAGAAGCAGTCTGGGATTAAATAAAGCAGTGCTATTATTTCTGCTTTTTTTTTCAGAGGGTGTTTCTCCCTAGCACTCAGAAAACCATTCAGACACTGGGTCTTCCCCCACAGTACAGCTGATGAACTTCAGCTACAGAGAGAAACCTTCAATGCTGTGGAGTTTCCTAGGAGGTGGGATGCACTTTCTCACCTACTTTTTATAGAGGTCTCTACCACTGAGTTGCACTAGTAGTCAATTTAATTTCTTAGTCAAGTAACTGGGAGTATTTTATGTATGCTAGAGATTTTATACACAGCTCTCATCTTCAGAAAACACTGGGAATGTTTTCCAGGATAGATGGTATGCTTTAGCCAGAGACAGCAGTATCAAAACCCACGCTATTCCTTACTGCAGAAAAGGAACATGCTACAAAAATTAGGCACCGTCATTAACAGTGACTAGCTTTTATATGTACCAGCTTCTCTCTGTAGCAACTGACGAAATTAATAGACAGCTGGAATCCCTGCACAGTACCTGGCTAAAGGCAGGTACAAGCTTCCAGCTACTTACAGGATGAATTTATTTCAACTATGGGTAAGTTATACTAATAATTTTGTCATTAAAGCTCTGTACTAGCAGCTGCCTAAGCCATACTAAATTATTGTACATTATCACCCTGCTAAGAACAGTGCCCATCCACAGGCATCTGAACTGTGTGGCAAGTGGCCCAACGTTGATGTATACAAATCATTTCTGCTCTGGCTAAGGACTATTCATGGCGGCTCAAGTGGCTTCAAACCACTTTTGTGTGCCCTAATCCTGTGGTCATTTAGTCCTGCTCTGGTTTCTTATCTTGGGAGCTTTCTCAGCTCAGATAAAAGAAGTCAGCAGGCCACCAACAGCATACGTAGAAATGAGAACAGTAAGGCATCATAGAATCATAGAATCATAGAATAGTTAGGATTGGAAAGGACCTTAAGATCATCTAGTTCCAACCCCCCTGCCAGGGGCAGGGTCACCTCTCACAAAACCATGCCACCCAAGGCTATGTCCAATCCAGCCTTGAACACCGGCAGCGATGGAGCATTCATCATGCAAACACTAAAATACTCTTGCTGTTTTCTCAACCTAGGCTTTCAGGAGCCAGCAGGAGAGGTGAGAAGACTACAGGAGACAAGTGTTCCTGTTTGAAAGATCCTCCTTTGCCACCAAACTGGCTGACTAAGACCCACCACTCTATCTTTGTTCTGCTCAATGTCCAAAGTTACACTCACGTGTACTGGAGAATCTGACTCAGACACTTGTAGCTGCAGAGACAGTGGGCTGGATCACAAGCAGAACTATGCTTCTGGTCACCATCAAGTCTGTAACCAACTGAGTAAACAGGCTTTATGCTTCTAGGGGCATAAAGTTTCCATTACTAGTGCTATCTTCATTTTCCTACTGAAAATGCAGAATCAAAAGTCCACATTCATACAAATGATGGATCAGCATGACAAAAAAATAATGTGCCTGTATACTTTTTTTATAACAAAGCTAGTATTTGCTACTTTCTTAAATGGTTCTTTCTTCAATTTGTACCTCAAAGAATGCCTATAGCTAAATTTAATAAGCACACACCAAATACTTTAAAACTTCAAAAGTTTATTGCCCAGAATAGCTCACATGGTGCAGTTAGATTTATTTTTTTTTCTCTCCCGTTACATGGAAATCAAGCAAAACAGTAGAAAATATATATAGGTAACAGGAAAACAAAAGCCCAGCCTAACAATAGCCCTTTATATCCACCAAGTTATACTTAAGAAAATGGCTAACCAAACCTAGAGAAGAACAGCATCTGGAAGACAGAGCTTTTCATGTTTTTAATATAGATTCTAAACCAATATTAAATGCATTTTCTGTCCACATTGTTAATATTTTTTTCTTCATAATAGCAAATTGAAAAAAGTCTATGTGAAAAAAAATTACCTACTGCAAGACTTTCAAGCCTCACTCATCAGCTTATGGGTTGACAGAGATAACAGAAGGTACATGCCAGAGTATTTAAAATATACAGACACCAATTAAAATCCAAACACTAAAAGGAAATGTGAACCGAAACTAAAATTTCACAATTTTTTGCAGCCCCTAATCTATAGTTCATAATTTTTCAAGCATTTTACAGCTTTGTCAGAAAAGAAGTTGAACACATGCAGAAAAGACTTGAGTGTTTTGCTTTTGCTTACTTTGGTGCTGGTTTTTGTTTGGGTCTTTTTTTAAGAAAGTATAACTAAATAATATTCAAAGGCAGACACATCCCCCCGCTTGTTATTAGCGCCCAACAGACCCACTGCTGAAGGATGAATACGAGTAAGAATATGAAGAGCATGCTGATGCATCAAAACTTCCCCTCCTAGACCCACTGCGTGAGCCTGAACGCGAGCCAGAGCGAGAGCCAGAGCGAGAACCAGGTGCTGAGGAGACATTGTAGGGACTGGATATGCCTTTAGATGAAACGGAGGCTGCTTCCAAGAGCTTAAGCCCGGTGATGTCTTCCACCATTGATCGATTCATTGCATCTTTGTAGGATATTTTCAGTTTGGTCTTGGGGCAGGTCAGAATTTTGGGATAGCTGTTCGTGTCTTGCAATTTCTGGGAAGCACGACCATCAATCAATCCATTCCTAATGGCTTCTTCAGTACTTATTCTTCCACGCACTTCTGGGTCCACGAGACCTCCAGTGAGGTACTGGAATTCAAGGAACCGCTGCCCAGCCTCATAAGGCAACCATTTTTCCTTCACTGCTTCAGCTGCTGACATCCTTTTGCGCCCACTCTTTATGCCTTCAAACCCTATGAAAGCCTTCTGGGCTGGTTTGAGACGTGTGGCCATATCCTGATCAATGATGCCTTGACTGGTGGCTTCCTGAAGTGAAAGCCTCTGGCCTGTGGTAGGGCATATTATGCCCCCTGTGCAGGCCTGGGCTTCAAGTAATCGTTGCCCAGTGATGCTATCCACAATGCCCCGCTGTATAGCTTCTGAAATGGAGATTTTCTCCAGGTTTTCTGTGTCAAATATGGCTGCAATAGGACTGCACTCTTCTGGGGTCTCTGAGAAAGAACCGCTCCTGATCAGTGACGAAGAACTCCTGACACTCAGCACTGTGGGAGACCGGGTCACTGACTCATGCCGAAACACCTCATCAGTGCCATTACGGCAGGAAATCATGTCTGCAAACTGTGTCAGACTTAAGCTGCCAGAACGGTACTGGTCAAAAAACTTCCTCTCAACCAGACCTTTATCAATAGCGTCTTGAATGTCATACTGGCTACCTGTTTTTCGGTCAACAAGGACTACTCTACTGCTACCATCTGATCCTGTAATAGTTATTTCTTCCCATTCACACTCCTGTTCAGCTAGTTCTGTATAGGTGTCATAATCTATGAGGCCTTTGCTGTATGCCTCCTGAACAGACATTTCCCTGTTTGTTTCTGGATCTACAATGACAACCCGGCGCTTCCTAAGGGTGTTCTTCTGCGAGGTATGCACCACTTTCTTCTTCTCTCTCAGGGGCAGAAGGCAGAGCCCTGTTGCTTCATCCTTTATGCATCTTTCTTTCAGCTGCAAGTAGGTCAAGTTCTCCTCTGTGTTGGGGTCAAAGAACCCTTTGGTGTCATCACTTGGATCACTAAGGATCTGGTTGAGCTCTTCATTGAAGTAGCCACGCTTGTAGGCCGTCTCTACTGGCAAGCGGTAGCTCTCTTTGGGGTCAATGATTCCTCCAGTAGCAATTTGGGCCTCCAGCAAACGAATGCCATGGCCTCTCTCTATAAGCTCTTTGTTCATTGCTTGAAACAGAGAAATGATGTTTCCAGTTTCTGGGTCTTTGTAACCAGTGACAGCTCTTTCAGCAGAGAGAAGTTTCTCTTTGAATTCAATTCCAACAAGGCCTCTTTTGTAAGCTTCCTCAACAGGCAGCCTCACATTGCTGACAGGATCCACTATGAACCCTGTGGCTGCCTGGGCTTCTAGGAGTTCAAGGGCTGTTCCTGGTCTAACCAAACCTATTTTCATAGCCTGGTAAATGCCGAGTTTCTCTTTAGTAGCCTCGTTGTAGATACCTGCAATACAGCTAGAGCCCTGAAGGAAATCAATAATTCTCTCACTCACTTCTTCCACTGTGATTGCACCTCTTTCCAAGTCATTCCTTGTTGACTCCTTAATAATTCCAGCCTCGAGCAGTGCATCAGCTGAGACAGGCTGCCTGATCCCTTGGAATGACATACTCCTCTTCTGCACTGGGAGGAGGAGCAGACCAGTGTGTGGTTCAATTCTACATTTTTCCTTCAGCTGCATGTAAGTGACTGCCTTTTTGGTGGTGGGATCGATGAAGTTCTTTGTAGTGCCTTGGCAGTTGTTTAGCATCCTGTACAGGTCTTTGTCAATCAAGCCACGAGATAAAGCTATATCTTTGGGTAGGAAAACACTGTTGACAGGATCAACAATCCCTCCTACAGCCAGCTGTGCTTCAAGCAGACGAATCCCGGTTTCCCTATCAACCAAGTTTTTCTTGATGGCTTCAGACACTGGCACAGTCTTGCCCGAGAAAGGATCTTTAAATCCTGTAATAGCTTTTTCTGCTGTATAGATTTGTTCTCTGTCATCAAAGTCGATCAGATCTCTGGCAATAGCACTGTCCACAGTTAACACCTCATTTCGATGCGGGTCTATCACACCTCCTGTTGCTGCCTGGGCTTCTAAGAGCAGGACTGCATTTTCTGCTGTAAGCAGCTGATTCCGCTTGGCCTCAACAAAAGAGTACTTCTGTCTGGGAGAAAGAGACACCCCTGCAATAGCACCTGCCCCTTTGAGGTAGGGTTCAATGTCAGCTGCAACTTCTTCCACTGACCTCTGTCCCTTCAGCAGTTTATCCAGCGTGAGTTTGTCTATCAGTTGACACTCATACAGCTGCATTGCTGTAATCTTCTTCCGCAACCCACAGAACAGCAACTTGGAGGCATCAATACAAAAGTCTTCCTCAGTCTGTGTAGATCTGTGGGACCCATATGGGCGTTGCTTGAGTTTCTCAATCTCTCTCTGCATCCTGAGACGCTCAGACTCCAACTCTGACTGGTTTTTAACAGCAGTCTCTTCTAGTCTGCACCGGTATCTCTCCTCAATCCGCTTGATCTCCATCTGCAGCCTTTCAATCTCAGTCCTCAGGGTGTTCTTCTCTCTCTCACTCTTCTCTCTCTCACACTGGATCTTCCTTATGGATTCCTCTGTCCGGGAGTGCTGGCTCTTCCACTGATTGAGATCATTCAGTATTTGCTGCTTCTCACTTTCCAGACGTTGCTTTAAACGAGACTCTGATTCCAAGGTAACTTTCAAACGGTTCAGCTCCTCTTCTAATCTCTGCAGCCTAGCTTTGTCTTGCTCCAAAGCACTCATTTTTATCAGCAAGGTTTCTCTTTCTTGCATAATGTGAGTATACTGATTTTTGGATTCTTGAATCCTATTCGATGCCTACAATTTTAAAGAAGAAATAAACCAAGAGAGGGTGGTTAGAGTTTATGCTGGTTAGAGTTATGCTCTCCACTTACAATGCTCTTCCAAGCCTGTCTTTTATAACCCACAGTAAACTGCCACTGGAAAACATTCTAGTCACAGCAGTACTTAACCCAAGAACATGGACACATATAAACTAGTGAAGGTACACTGTCCCTTCTCTGACAATGTCTCTAGTACTGCCAGAGACTCCGTTCTTTATCCGTAGCCTTGATTTTCTGCTGGTTTAGTTAGCTCTTTATAACTTTCTAACACTTCTCATAGTACACCTACAAATACACAGAGCATTCAGACTCATTAAGAGTCTGACACTCAGCAGATGTACCCTGGATTAGTCCTACTAACCTGTTTGAATTTGTATCAGCTAAAGACTGGTCATACATGGATAAAAAGGAAATACATGACTCAATTTTCACTTTCCTATTAGTTTCACATGTTACTCCAAACAATTTTACCTGTGCTGCTTTACATTTTAATTCACTTAAGATCTTCATATATGTATACACAGACACAAATACCTACAAGCATGCACATTTGTACCCATAGTTAAGAGAATACAAGTTTATATATTTGTAATATGTGCATTTATATTCATGCACAGATGTCAGATAATCCTAAATGTTAGTAGTTTTAAAAAATCAGGATTAAGATTTTTTAAATAAAGAAACACTGCATAAAGAAAGGAATAGCTGAGAATGGGAATGAGAAAAAATAAAGGGCAAGTATAGGAAAAGGCAAAAAAACCCCATTTTCATAAGTGCTCATTTGTGCATATTTCAGTAGTAGCTCTTTGGAAAAGAAACCAGGCAGAAGAATGAAATATGAAAAGATGTTTTATTTAACTTGTTTATGCTGTCACCTCAAGTTTAATAAGGGCCAATAATAAGATTTGCAAATGCCCTTAGTGACTTTGGAACATAAACCCCCAAAACAGTCAATGAAATGTAGGCTTTATGTACCTTTGGTAGGGCTGACAACATGATCTTTAATCCTCCCTTGTAGTTAACACCTTACCCAGCTACCCACTTTGACAGCCTGTTGGTTCTGGGGTTTTTAGCTGGTATAGTTTGTGATACCACTCAGGTCAGCCTTGAAGGACTGCTTTAACCCATTCGAGCTGAAACAGCCTGGGGAAGCACACAGCCAGTATGGTACACAGCTAAAGCATAGTGGTACTTTAGGTATTCTCATCTTTCCCTAGGAGGGATGTTGGACTGGCACAGACTCCAGGTTTCTCCTGGGGCAAGGGCTGAGGGCAAGGCTCAGCTAGACAGTTAAGACTGTCCTTACAGCTCCCTAGCACAGCTCCCAGGGAGTAAAGCAGCTAAGGAAGTGGCCAAATCCTGCCAGTTTTGTTTAAAAATTAATAAGGAGAAAGACCATAAAGGGGATATTAGTCACAAGTACAGTGATTGAACTCAAACAGCAAAGCGTGAATTAAGTTGATTCAAATGGACACTGCAATTAATTATATATCTGAGAGACAGTAAAGCTCGGATCAAAATATGCATGAATACCTCTAGAGCTTGCTTTTGGAATTTTTCAATTTCCTGTCTCAATTTTTCCCTTTCTTTCTGTAAATCATTAATCAACCCCTGAAGCTCCAGGGTTTGCTTGCTGCTCATCTGAAGCTGATTCTTTAATTCAGCAAGGGCAGTATTTTTCTCATCAACTTCACTTCTGACCATTCTGAGGTCATCGTATTCCAATCTAATATTTCGCAGCTCTTCCTCCAGTAACAAGTGTTCCTTGGTTAGGTTCTCAGTGAGAGACTGAAGCCTTTCGATTTCTATTTTGCACTCATTCAAGTTTTTGCTTTTTTCCTCAGAGGTTTTCTGCAAGTGTTCATATCGTAGGTGAGCCTGTTTTAATTGCTCCTGTTCTTGCACCAACTGACGCCGCATCGTCTCAATATCAGATGTATATTTTCTTATCTCCTCCATGTATCTCTGCTTCTCTCTCACATGACCATCTAATACTTCTCTTTGGTGTCTAAGGTCATCTTCATTCCTCTTCTTTACAATAGACACTTCCTCTATCTGCTGTGTGAGATTAGTTATTTTAACCGATTGCTCTCTGAGAGATCTCCTCATGCCTTCTATTTCCTCCTCCAGTTTCTTCCTCCTGGATGTCTCATCCATTAGGTTTTTATTCTGCCTGCAAAGTTCCTCCTCCAGCTTATGCTTTTGGATCTGCAAGTCTTTCACAGTGCTCTGGAACTTTGCGCTTTCTTGGTCCCTGCCTTTTTTCTCTTGCGAAACTCTTTCATAGTCAATTTTCAGTCTGGCCAGTTCCTGCTCTTGGATCCTCAGCTTGTTAATTGTCTCAGTAGCACTTGTGTTTGCTTTCTGCAGGTCAAACTGGACTCTTTTTAACTGACTGTTCTCATCCTCTACTTCTTTTCTCTGACTTGTTTCTACATCCAACAACTTTCTCAGCCTTTCAATCTCTTTGTTTCTTTCCTTAATGGTCTTAGAAGCATCATCAAGTGACTGTTTGTACCGCATGCTTTCATCAGAGTGCCTCTGAATAACTTGTTTTAGCTCAATCTCCAGCTGCTGTTTCTTCTGAGAAAGCTCTGAGCCAGCTGCCTTCTGCTGCTGAGCATTCTCTTCTATTTTCCGTAGATTTTCTGTTGTCTGGCTTATTGTATTCTTCAGTCTCCTAATTTCCTCACACAAATTCCTATTTTCTCTCATGGCATTATCAAGCTGTGTTCTATAATTATTTGTGTCCTCTTCCTTTTGCATGGTGACCTGGTGAATTGTGGTCTTTGTGATATTAATCTCAGTTTCGTATTTGTTCTTTAAACTAATAATTTCCTCATCATAACTGTTCCTTACCTTAGCCAATTCATTTTCAAGTTCCCATCGGCTTTTAGCCTCTTCCTGAAGCTGAACCTTTAGCCTTTCCAGCTCCTTAGTTTTATCCTGAATAGTTGAGGCAGCCTCCTCAAGAGCCTGCTTGTATCTTGAGTTGTCTTCACCACGGAGCTGAATGATCTGTTTCAGCTCCAGCTCTAACTGATGCTTTTGCTGTGACACCTCAGAACTGCAAGCCTTTTGCTGAAGAGCATCTTCTTCTGCCCTCCTCCGTTGATCTGTGGTTTGCAGAATGGCATCGTTCAGCCTCACAATCTCATCCTTAAGGTCTCTGTTTTCTCTTGTCAGTCTGTCAACCTGGGCTCTGAGGCCTTTTGCATCATCATCTTTCTGTGCAGCTATCTGCTGGATTGTGGTCTTCTTAATATTAATTTCTGTTTCATACTTGTTCTTTAAATTACTCATCTCCTCGCTAAACTGGTTTCTTACCTTAGCCAGCTCATTTTCATACTCCCTCTTCCGTGTGCCTTCGTCCTGAAGAAGAACCCTTAATCTTTCTATCTCATACTCCTTCTCCTTGATGACCTTCTCAGACTCTAACTTTTGCCAACCAAGGCTGTCTTTCTCGTTTTGCCTTGTTTTCTGCAGTTGGTCATAGTCATTCTTCTGCTGCTCATATCTGTCCTCCAACAACTTCCTTTTCCTTTTCTCATCTTCAATCTCATAAGTCAGCCTGGTTATTCTGTCATTTAGATCCTTTATTTGGGCATAACATTTGTCCAGGTTTTGCTTAGCAGAATTTCCATCCATTTCAGCTTGTCTTTTCATCTCCTCCAAACTCATCAGCTTTGCCTTGAGCTGAGAAACATCCATCTGGTACTTTTGCAGATTTTGCTCCAGGAATTTATGTTTGTTGTTTGTCTCTGAGTTTGAATCCCTGGCAAGCCTGAGTTCTTCTTCCAGGAGTTCGATTTTGGTGTTTTTCATCTGCAAAATGATAGCAGAAAAACAAATAAAAAACCCCACATAAACACTTCTGACAACTGTTTCAAAATCATCACATGAAATGCAGTATACACTTGTAACACTGACAATTTAAAAAGCATTTTTTTCTTAGCTTCAATGAGAGCTCAAAATCCTTTTTTATTTAATGTCATCAAGCCAAAATCTGGAATCCTTTTTATCCAGTGTCAGACCTTATTCAGAAATCAGCATAATGACTTTCAGAGGGAAAGTGGTACTTGATGGAGGGAGGGAGATGCAATACAGATAGTAAAATCTGATGTACCAAGAGTTCACCAGCAAAGTATTAAATAGCCTTCTTTAGAATCTCCACGATTTTCAAGCAAGTGATTCACATTCAGTGTATGTGACCTCTTAAATGGTCCTCTGTTTCCACTGAGCCATATCAAATCAGGAGTTACTCCGTTTGAAACACTTTAGAAATTGCTTGAAATGAGGTGTGGCTCCTTAACCATGAGGAGCAAGGAGGTAACTGTACTGTCACTGAGGTCAAGGCTGTGATGAGGAGAGAAGCACCTCCTGTTTACCAAGAAGGCTAGTGTTCTCCGCCTCACATATGACATTGGTAACTTCGCAAGATACTGCACTCTTTGACAAAAGATGCATTAATCCGCTTATATACCTCCTTCATGGGACAGCACTGAGCTCAGGATTTAGTTTTGTGGACTGTTTTGCACTGTACTTAAGCAGGAATTCTTTATCAGTGATAGCTTGCTAACCTGCGATAAAAATGGAAGGTAAAGAAAATAAGAGTCAGATTACCTTCAAGTCCTCCATACTCTTTAACATTTCACTTAAGAATCTGTAATAATCTCCTGATCTTGTAAGAAGCTCTATGTAGCGAGACTGAGCCTCATTAGCCTTGAAAAGAAAAATCATTGTTAGCAGCTTGTACTACAGTTAGACATGAATATACTTATGTCTCAGATCATTTAACAGGTTCCAACCCACTTGAGAAAACATGTCATTTGACAAAGTAAAAAGCAAATAGCAAATTCTCCTCCTCACAAATTCACACAACTTTCTGGGGACACCAAATGTATAAATTCTCCCTTCTCATAAACCCACACTCTCTTTTTCCAGATTATTTTCTCTCACTGCTGATGTGACATCAAATCTAAGGCTTCATCCCTGGTTCATCATGCTCTTCCTGTCTGACTGTCACAGGTAACCTAAGTTAAACTTTAACAGTAGTTAATTCCCAGGTTGAAAGTGACTAAACAACTTGGGGCATGGATCTTACTTTCTCACAATATGTATGCAATGGACACTGAATAGGAATGAGGTAAATTCCTGAGGGCTAATCTACTGTCTAAATGAGCCCAAGTATGATTTTACAGCACAGTGACTATTCTGCACTAATTCCTTGTGCTTGTGTGCTTAGCACACCTCACTAATGACAGCACTAATTATTAGAGTCCAGCTAGATATGTGTCACTGTGGCTCACACAGACAAACAAATCTATTCAAAAGACTGATGGGGAGGAAGGAAGGCTACCTCTTGCACGATCAGCACTGCAGGAGACTGAACAACACTCTTCTTGATAGGTATGTTGAGCAATGTTTCTAATCCAGAACTGTAGGAAGCAACCTGCAGTTCATAATCCTGTAAAACAAAAGGGAAAGTTAAGACCCATTTAGCAACCACCAAGGTATCTCTAGGAATCTGGATTTCCCAAAAACTTCCAAAATAGTTTTGGGGTTGTTTTGGTTTCTTTCTTTTATAAAAAGCTACATTTTCCCTTGTTTATATCTCTGACCACATACAGATGACCCTCTATCATAAACAGAAACTCATCAGTTCAAGTATCACTGTGGAGGCTCGTGCAGGAGAATAACAAAGAGAAAAAGAGAAAAAAACATTTTGCAAAAAAGAGAAGACAGGTGCTTCTGTTAGTTGAGGTTTCATCTGAAGGTGAAAAAGATTCATAGCAGCAAATGGTCTAGGTACTGTTATCAATCAAAACTTCATCAGAAATAACTGTCTCTGCACCTCTTTCATATCACATATGCCACATTGCACACCATTCCTCCTGCTAATCTGCATTTGTCTTGCCTCCTAGACCAGATCCTAATCAGACCTAATTCCTAAATTACCAGTAATTCTCTACTCTCTTTCTTTTTTTAACATGTGAACTGGAAAGTTTGGTCTGGTTAGAGGGAGGCTTTGATTATCTCGAAGAGAAGTTCTCACTGGTATCTCCTGCATCAGCCTGTAGTCTTCAGTCAGCAAGTACACAAATTGCTTTCATTATATTTTGTACACACAAGTGCTTCACCCCAGCAACTTCTGTACATACACATCTGTGAGAACATTTTACCTGCTAGCAGAGCAGACAGAATGGGATGTGTCTGACCATGAAAAACCACACCCCATAAAAACGTTGAAATCCAAGTACCTTAATTGCAGCTGAGCATTGGTCTGCGTGCTTGAGAAGTTCCTCAACTTTGTCTCGCTTCCCACAGATTTCACTGTGCAAGTTCTGCCAAGAAAAAAGTGAGCTGTAAAGCATTCCCTCAGGATTTACCAGTATTTCCTCCTGTAGACACTACCTCCATCAGAAGGCACCTGCAGTACAAGACCACTGCATTCCCAGAGGCTGAAACCTGAAATGACCTGTAGCTGTGCAGTTTTCACAACAGCAAGCTCTCTGTGCCTAAGAAGGTTGTCCTCAGAAGGAACACCTAGCAACTGAACAGCCCCCAGAGCTGGGGAGTTCCTTGACTTTAACTTAGATGTATTTCCTCACTTTTTATTTTTGTGCTATCATTTATCCCGTAAGTTGCATCACCACACAGTCCCTTAATTCAAAGCTGATGTTGTAAAAGTGTCAGTGATCATACAGGAGCCAAAATGGCCTTGTCTATAATCTGTAGCAGTGCTGACAGAAAGTAATGAGGATATTTTCTCTCTCCTGCCTTCTGCACATTTTCGGTAGCTTGTGCACTTTATAATTCGAAACAGGCCACTGTATTGCAGATTACTTTGATACTAGTGTTTTCTAAATAGCAAAAGAATTCAAAACCTGGATAATTGAAGACAACTCATTCAGGTGCTGCATACCTTCTGATCATGTAGATATCTCATGATAGCGTTACAATCGCAAAGCTTCATGCCCTCGATAGCATCCTGCCTACGCTTGGCATCACAGATCCATTTGCACAGCGCCTGGTAGAGATCTCGGTAAGTTTTCAGCTGTTTGATCTGCCTTTCTAAATCCCATGATCTAGAAAAAAACCCAGGAAAACCTGTCAAAATGGGAAATGCATTCTATCTCTCTCTCACTTTAAGCATTTTTTTAAAAAAGACACAGTAATAAATGAGGTAAAACTGTGGGAAGCTTTACAAGGAGATTCTGAACAACAGCTCAATAAGCATGAGAAAAAAATTGCTGGGATTTTGTTTTACTTAATTCTTAGTGTTAAGTTTTTAACCCTCACATCTGTGGTGTTCAGAAATAAGCAAGGTTGCTTTGCTTGCACGGGACTGGAAGTATGGAACCAAAGATCATTAGCAAGACTTTAAAAAAATAATAATTAGAACAGCTTCGTAGCACATAGGTTAGAAATTTAAATTACTAAATTTTCCTGCTTGTTCTTACACAATCCCTTTTAAAGTACATTCAACCTATTCACAGTTGCTCTAGTCTTATTGCCCTGAAGTCATTATTTGTCCTCTGGAAGTGATCATTAGTGCACATTAGTTGTTGCAGACTCACTCTTAAGATTACTTCAGTAGCAACAGCAATATGGAAGAAGCTATTAGGAAGTATGTGCAAACCTGTTGTCTATCTGCTTGTCAACTCTCTGCCAGCGGTCTATTAGCTGGGTAACTTTGTCACAGAATTTTCCAATGTCCATGTCATACAAGGTGTATGACTGGCAAGACTGTGAGTGAATCTGAAGTGTTCTCTGCAGCTCATTTTCCAGGGCATTCAGTAGCGACTTCTTCATGTTTAGGTCTGCTTTCATTTTCTGGAGAAAAAAACAAAATGCTCTCATACATTTTATTCTTATGGGGATACTCAAATTTAATCACCAACCATTAGCCACATGCACAGTGTGTTGGGATCTAAAGGTTTCAGTAAGGCACGTACACTGTTGTCAGCTGGATTTAAATAGTTAAACACCTACTTTAGTAAATAGAGTTTGACTTAAGAACGTGTTTAAAGTTAGACTCACTCTTAAATAATTTGTTAACCAAAGCCCTCTGCTGTCATATTCTGTAGCTGATGCTTCAGTTTCTCAGAACTATGCAGAACAATTACAAAAAAAAAGGAAGAGCCTGCCTTGCTTGTTCCTAGAAACAACTGACTAGAAAATTTAACTGAAGTATAAAAGATTCCTGCACTTGCAACAGCTGTGGAATCAAGCCTCAGGGTGCGCATATCCAGTTTTTAAATGTTATCTAAAAATCTGCACAGTTTCATAAGTGATACAAATAAACAGGTAATTTTGTACAGAAATGGATTATGGAGACGTTCCACGCCACTGGTTTTGCTGTGCCGGCTGCACCAACCAGGGGATGGAGGAAGTAGAAACCTTTACATTTCAATAATTTGCAAAAGCACTGTATGTCTATGCAGTAAAATACAACAGGATCAGCATTTCCATCTCCTGTGGTTTCAGAAGGGTTTCACCCAGCTTAATAGACCAGTGCTGCCAGCTACAGGTTTTGCCTTGCTGCATCCTTGGGTCCTGGCCTCTCACCTTCAGACAAGCCCGGTAAGCCTCTACTTTATCAAGATCCAAAGGAACAGTTTCCTCTTCAGAGAGTCTGACCTCATAAACTCTGATCACATCTTCCGTTTGCAGAATAACCTGGAGTAGACATCTCAGTGCATTCAAGCTAAAATAAATAATACAAATCCATTACGGACTGGGGTAGGAAAGGTGGTATTTCTAACTAACTGCAGATCATTAGTTAAAGAGAATAGACAATACAGAAGAAATTTCAGTGATATCCATAACTCTTTTTCTTTTTTTTTTAAGTCTTCCAGGAAAGAGAAGAAAGTCACATTAAGTGTCTGTTTCTACCCACATGTACAGCATCTGTGAGAAAGAAGGCTTAGTTTTACACTATGGGTAACAAAAGGGAGGTTTCTGTACTAACAATTATGAAGAAAGAGAGTATTTTATTGGTATATCTTCAATTTTCTTACCTGTCTAAGTAGCCAGCAGAAACACCATTTATGTTTTCCAGTTTTTGAAATAGGGCGTTTATCTCTGACTGCAAGTACACATACTTTTCACAGCCTCTGAAATTAGGCAGCAAGTCTTTATGCTTATTGAGGGTTTCAGCCATTATTTGAGAGTCGTTCTGTACACCCTGAAGAAAAAGAATGCCTGATTTACACATTTTGGTGGCTGAATGATCATTCTACAACACATGCGCAATCAGTCTCATCCAAATAGTCTGCTAACCAGCTTGACTGAGGACTGAAACAACGCCTAAGTTTGCTTTCTGCAAAGTAACATTGGATGGTTTCTTTTTTGCACAGTTCACAACAGCCAATACCTCTTTTTGAGCACCTCGTCCACCCTGAAACTCAGCTCTGTTGAAAACAAAGTACTTTACTGCTAGCTGCCTACTGTACTCTGTAGACATGCCAAAGTCCTTCTGCTCTTAAGACTTTTGCAACCTCGTTGCCTCAGGAGACTCTCTCATATGCTGAACCTATTCTCTTTTCTTGCTAATCTGCCTCCAGCCTTCTTCAAATCTTAAGAACTGGGAGAAGGACAGAGCCTGTAAGCCCCACTTATTCATTCTGAATCCCATAGACAGCACTTTAGAGGTTGGTAGTAAAGCGGGGTCCGTGCAAAAGGATTTTAATAGTGCTTTAACCTGGATGAGGCTTTACACGAGCTCACGTTCACTTTACATTAGCTTTTCTGTATTCTTTGCCTGACAGACTTTGACTTCTAAAACCCAAGAGTCAACTTTTTCTACTTAGGAGTTAAACTTCAATCCAAATCATCATGGTTAGCTTCCAATTGACAATTCTGTGCACAGGATGTGTGTCTTTTCCAGCAGATCAAAAACACAACTGCAGTATGCTCTGAAGCACAGAGTCAAACCAAGCTTGAGATGCTCAAAGAAACACATCCACAATTACCTCTAAATCCTTTATTCTGACTGTAAAATCATGCACAGCCCCTTGATCCACTCCAAGAGGAGCTCTTTGAACCATCTGAACCTCAGAAGCTTCTATCTGACGCCGAAGTTTCTGAAGCTCCATCAGCAGCCAGGCCTCCTGCTTCTCATGCTCTCGATTTCTCTCATTAACGATAATGGTGCTTGAGGAACCCACAGGACAGGTCTCAGTTGGGACCACTGTAAAATGATTGGGTAAATGTCAGCTGCCAGAGTACAGAGCACCTACATACAGAAAGCCAATGTAGTGCCCAAGTGCCCTAAGCATTGAGTTTATCTGTAGAACTGGGAACAGGTAGAAGATCAGGACCCTTATGCAGCTATTTCGAGAAATTGAATTTCTCTTTCCCAAAGACAAACTT
Organism: Ara ararauna; assembly: GCA_028858755.1. Taxonomy (NCBI): domain Eukaryota; kingdom Metazoa; phylum Chordata; class Aves; order Psittaciformes; family Psittacidae; genus Ara; species Ara ararauna. The sequence continues at coordinate 90,966,401 of CM054377.1, read as the reverse complement.
ATTTCCTCAAATGCAGCAGTGATGCTTTGCTTGCTAATAACTGAAAACATGTCAGGTGGGCTAAATTCTATTTTTCCATGAACTTCGGAAGGCTATTCCCAGATTCACATCAAAGGCAGGAAGAACAAAACATACTCTTCCCTGCCAGTTTTGTTATGTTGGAGACAGCAGTAAAATATTGAACATGTTTCCACTCGTATGTTTATAAGAACATTTTCAACTAATGAGAATGCACCACCACCACCTTGAACAAAGAAATCCAAGCACCCTAATCTCTACAAAAAACAAGAAGATGACAAACCTGTTTGTGGCTGCCGTGGTTGATTGGGCAGCTGTATAATCAGTGTTTGGTAGTGCTTCTGAGCATCAGTGAACTGAGTCTGGATCTTTCGTTTGTCTTCATCACCAAACATCTCTGAGCCTTGGCTGTTCCTGAGGAATTCTTGATAATGGATCTCCAGGTCAGTTATTATTTTCTGGTAGTCTTCCTTACGCATGGTTTTCAGCTGAAATGAGAAAGAAGAAAGTTTTTAAAAAAGATCAAAACAACTGGAGAAGGTTTATGACTAGCTGATCATCAAGGAACAATCTAATCTGATAACAAAAAAGAACAAAGAAATCACATTTTAGAATAAAACCCACCTGAGCTGCCTCTAAAAGTACGGTGCTAAAAGTGCCCTTTGAGCTGATTTATTCTGCTTATATTCATTTCGTAACTTCAGAATAGTTTGAAATTCTACCTCTTACTCTGTCTGTTCATGCCCTTGTACAGCAGGAGCAAGTACAGCAAGTATGTAATATATATCCTTAGCTAATCTTGCTGTTTCTCCATACCATGTTTGAATGGGAAAGGACTTTGCTTCTCCTTTAATAAAATGGCAGCTTCTGTATATAACTGTTGGTGCAACACAGGAAAAAAGAAGGCCCATGGTATTGCAGAACATACATTTGCACAGGTCATAGCAAGCACTGTTTGGGACAACAGAGGTCAGGTCATGGATGACTCTAGTCTACAGATAAGGCCAGCTGGCGCTTACCTTAGCAATAGTCATCGCTCTGATCTTCTCAATGTCGATCATGCAGTAATGCCAAGACACCAGGCTCTTCATGTTGATATACAGCTGGTTCCACAAAGCTAAAATAGCTTCATAGTACTGCTCAATTCTGAGATGGGAATAGAAATTCCATGGTCAAAATGCATCTGTCCTTGTAGCACAGCTACAAAACATCCCAAGAAACATTCACCGGATGTGAAGTGTGTTAAGGTTTTCTCTCTACTTGAAAAAAAATCCTGTAAATTAACTTATCCATAACTTTCATCATTAGAGATGAGAAAAACCTTGTAAAAGTTAAGTTTAAAATATTGTCAACCTAGCAAAATCTTTAAAACAGGTTTTAAATATGCCAACCCAAATCCCAGCAAGCTTCACTGAAGTGAATTTCCTCAAGTCAAGGGTCTAGACTTTAATCCCCCATCCTGTAAGGGTCAGGGAGCACTGTGATCAAGGCACAGATCAGATTCTGTGATTGGCTGCTATTTTGAGAGAACTATTTTATCTACTCCCAGTGCTAGGTGTCCAAACCCAGGCAGCAACTCACTTGGTAGCAAGATCCACTGCTAATGGATTCGGGGGTGGGATGATAAGACTAACAGATGGCACCAGCATATCCACTCCTCCAGGGCCAGTCACCAGCCACTTGCTGCGCTCGTTATTGTCCTTCAGGATACATTCATCTCCTTTGCGCACTGTTTTCTGTAAGGAACATACAAAACCCATTTTTTAATTTACTTAAGTAAGATGGCGTTTCCAGGAGAGACAGACAAGGAAGATGCATCTGGATCAGAGAAGTGGGAGTGCTTCCCAGCTACCAGGTCTAGGTGTGCATCTTGGTTTCATAATGGGGCAAGAGATCAGTACAGATCAACCCCTTCTCCCTGAATCTGGTTTCCATGTGAAGAAAACAGAGAAAACCAAGTGGAAGCCACAGAACACCCTGAGTAGTTGTTGCCAGTCCAATTCACCAGGTCAAGTCTTGGAGCTTGCCATGACCAGTATCAAACACTGAATATGGACACACGCCCACAGTAAGCTATGCAACCATGTATGGCTGTAAGCCAGCGAGCTGCAGACATAAGGATGCTTAGTGTTGCACCTATATGTGTGATGGGACTAGGAGCAAGTGCAATAGAGCTAGATCCACCAACTGCCGGAAATCCTGACACCATGTGGCCGCGTATGTGGCCATGGTGTGGGTTACAGCCCACTCACATCAAGATGGAGAGGCTCCTCCTATAATTTATCCAGTCTGTACTCTACCTGCATCATGCCTCCACAGCCAGCAAATACAATTTTTGACATTAACTAGTAAAAGGCCATAGGCTTTTCATTGATCTCAGCACAGAGTGTCTCCAGGCTTGCCTGGGCTAACGTTCATCTGAGCAGAATTTAGCTTGCTTAAAGTAAGAGTAACTAGCAAGTAGTCAGGTAACTGTTGCCTAAATTTGTTTACTTTTGCTTATAGTAACAATTAGTTACTGTATGTGGGCTGAACTCCTGTGACTCTGGAATAAAATGTGGCATGCGTAAGTGCAGACTCAGAGTGCATAGCAGAAAACTCAGACTGTAAATACAATTCATAGTGGTCTTTTACTGGTCTCTACACGAGTTCAACCTAATGAATCATGTAAATCAAGTTTTACAGATAACAGAATAGAAAAACTGGTAATTGGGAACCAGTGAAGAGAAGCATCATGTAAGCATAAAACACATCTAAGCCTACTGTTAAGAGAAAAACACAGAAATAAGCCAAATAAGCCCCAGTACTGAGGAGGAAGAAAAACCACCACCATCAGTTTCATACTCCTTCCAGCAAAAAAATGGGGATACCAGTGACTCACTGTTCATTCCTCACCTTTTGTTAGATGAAGCGTTGACCTAAGAACCCAGAGGGACATTGGAAAAGTGAGCAATCACCAAAAAAATAGGCACAGATGTTCAGAAGCAGCTGTATAACAATTTTAACCCTATTACCAACAAGACTTTTCTGTGCTAATTTGAGCTATGAGTATTAATGCTATTTAATGGACTAATCCTAATAATTTTGACTAGACTTGTTAACCACCCAGACCCTAGCTTGCAATTCACAATTGCAAGAAAGTCAGAGCTTTTTTGTCAAAGAAATTTAAATGCTGACTAAAAGCAAAGGGGTTACGTACACCTCTCAGCTCAATAGTTTGTTTACTAAACCATTTGCCGTGTTCTAATTTACATTATAGTCATTCTCAGTCAGAAAGGGATACAATACCAGATCCTGTTTGTAGTCACAAAGAGCTTTGAGGATAATGGGCTTGTTACTCCGGTAGTCTGGGT